>CM054142.1:2921106-3065966 GCA_028751875.1 Rapana venosa
ATATGGTGAAATCAATAGATTTCCAATATACATCAACTCAGCTGTTCAATGTATACTCTATTGGCTCAAAATTTTGGAAATGGGGAATCAAGATTACCTTTCAAAGCGTATAAAATGTTATTCAAGTTAGATAGTAAGGGCAAGAAAAATTGGTGACTGATGTATGTATTTGTTTGCATGAATATGACTTTGGTGATGTGTGGATGAATCAAGGTATGGGAAGTGTAAAGGCATTTTAAAGAATTTTTCGTCAACGTTTAGGTGACTGCAGGTGGCAGAAGTGGAGTGAACATGTTCACAATAGTAAAGGTTTGATTTTTATAGATTATTTTGTAGTTCACGTGAGATGAAGTTGTATTTGATTTCAGATATGGACAGGCATTTGAAAATAGTGACCACAAGGTTTAGGTTGGGTATTTCAAGTTTAGCCATTCATCACTTTCGATATAGAGATTATAATGACATTGATTTGATATGTCTTCTCTGTAAAAGTGATAAAGATGATGAGGTACATTTAGTTCTGTGCTGTCCATTTCTTAAGGAGCTCAGAGATAAGTTTATTTCACCTAAATGTTTGTGACAGCCTTGCACGTTCAAATTAATTTTGTTGATGTCCCTTTACAAGACATAACAATATTTGGAACCTGTATCACTTCCTTCACAAAGCCTTCAAGCTGAGAGAAATTGCAACATCATAGTTCATTATTATGACTCATATTGTTAATTGTATGTTTGTTTTAATGTTTCTGATTTGGTTTTTTGTTCACTTTTCCCTTTCATTATGGGCTATGGCCTAATGAATAAACATCCAAATCTCTCTCTCTCTCTCTCTCTCTCTCTCTCTCTCTCTCTCTCTCTCTCTCTCTCTCTCTCTCTCTCTCATTGTACCATGTAGGGGAGAGAGAGAGAAATTTGATTTGGCTTTTACCTCTCTTCTCTTCTAGATCTATCTCCCCAACTCTGAAAAATACAAATTTGACTTTGAACCCCCCCCACCCCCATCCTCTCTCTCCCTTTCTGTCTCTCACCCCCCCCCCCCCCCCCCCCCCCCCCTCTACCCCCTTTTCTCCTCTCTCCCCACCACTCCCACTCTCTGACTCTCCCTTCCCCCTCTGTCACAAGTGCTTACTACAGATTAACTGCAACACTTCAGGTGAATATTTAATCCTTTCTGCATAGTATCTGCCTGTTTGCTTTGTTTCTCTTCCTTGAAAAATAGCAGAAACTGAGAGTACTGTAAGCAAATACTACTTGTCCCCTTTTTATGAATGGGGAGGGGGGGGGGGGGGCAATGCCCCTTTTTTTCATTTTAGGGGGCCCTTGGGCCCCTATATTTGAAATCCTAGAATCAACACTGCCTCAGTCTGCTCTCTACAATCACTATTTGGACAGAGGAGTCTGGTGGAAGAGGAAGTTGGGGGAGGAGGGTATTGCATGTCATAAATGATTGGTAGAGATGAAAGGGAGGAGAGGATATCCCTATCACAGACTGTTGAAAGGAAGGGAAGACAATAGTTGAAAAGGCAAATGTACATCATACTACTCAACTTAGGGCACTTAACGAAAGGAGCATCTGAGTACAGGGTTTGTTAGTTCCTTGAATTGTAAGTCATCCTTTTCAAGATCTTGAAACCTCTTGAAAATGACAACCTGTGACACATACCTTCTTGAAAACCTTGAAAATGAAGCCTGTCTGTCTTCTCTTTAACCTTTGCTGGGTGGTGTGGGTCCAGGTGGACCCATAAATGTCTTTAAATGCCAATATCTCACACATTTGTTGATAAAAGATACCCCACCTCCACTTATAGATATTTTCTTTTATATGTATTACATGACATTTTTCGTGTATTGTTCTGGCGACCTGCTGACATTGGAAACACTGAGAGGGGCACGGGATGTCCATTCTGCAGTGTTGTTTTCCCATAAAGCATTTTTCTTCTGCATTGTTTTTGCAGTGTTAATTATCTTAAGCGCTTTGATTTGTTGCGTTACAAGATTCAGCGCTATATAAATTCCATACATTATTATTATTATTATCTTGTGCTTTTTTAGCGGGATGGTTGACATCTTCAGCATGGTCAGGTTTTATTGGCCCCAAGGAATGAAATAATTAAGGCACATTGTCATTCAGTGGGTTTTTTTTAATTTGTTGTTGTTCCCAGATTCTATCTATCTATCTATCTGTCCCGTAGTCTGACGACCGTGGGGGCACCCACAAAGACTCAACAACCAGTTCCCTCCATTCCTCTCTCTGTTCTGCCTTTCTCAGGGTTTTGATTGACTCTGTTAAATATATGAAGGGATTAGATGGTGTTGATTTTGAAGTTGAGGTGAATGTTATTGTGTTAAATATATGAAGGGATTAGATGGTGTTGATTTTGAAGTTGAGGTGAATGTTATTGGAGTTGCTGAATTGAATAAGGTGACTACCCTGATATGGCCTTTTGTGGTCGGTGGAACTATAAACCCCATGAAATGAAATAAAATGAAGTGAATATTTTGGCAGAAGTTTGTCATAGACATTGTCTGTAAAATTTTCTTTTATTGCCAAGTCTCTTTGCATGTGCTAAGTGTATGATGTACACAGGAAAAGGGTTGTTAACCTAGTAAAGCACAGGCACATGTTGGATTTGTTTGATTCCAGATGAAGAAGAAGCTGAATACATCTCTCACTCAAAACAAAGCTGATTTCTGGAATTTTTTAAAGGAGTAAGTATCAAACAATATTAGACCATATTCTTATGCTTTATTGTTCAGTTACAAAGGTATATCAGTAAAGTAAATACCTGGATGTATTTTTCTGTGTGTGTGTGTGTGTGTTTTTTACCATGCATGCATGCATGTTAAAGAAAGAAGGGGAAGGGTGTGGGTGGTTACATTGAGCATGCCTATGCCAGCATGATAGGTAAATGGTGAGTGGATAATAAAGCCTAAGCCAGTCCAATGAATGTGGTGAGTGGAATATGTTTCCTGTGAAGGAAGCCAGTCTTGAAAAGAATGTGTTCATCGTGCAACATTGACATTGTAGTGGAAATAAGCGGGTTTCGAAAAATGACTTTAAGAGAATCATTTTATCTAAAGCTGAAGTTGTTTTTATTCCACAACAGGTAAAGTGTTTAGAACAGATTAGCATGAAATAAACTGGAAATCATAACAACAATCAATCAGTAGGGTAGGGCTCAGTGTTGAGAGCATGGGCCTTGTAATCTGATAGTAGTGTACGGGTAAAGGTTCAAACCAGGCATTGAGCAAGCTGTCTGCGTGGATTCTTGACCTGGAGTCCACATTTGTTCTGACTTCAATCTCCTAAGCTCTTTCACATCAGACAATACGAACACATGTATTTTGGGTACACATCCATCTTATATGGAAGAGGATGGCAGCTGTGGCTGGTGTGTGGATGGCACACACACACCCAGCCTACAACTTAAAAAGTAATGGACTGTACCAAGTTAAACTTGCTCAGGATGCAGCAGTGCCTGAAACTGTATGTGCAGTTCCCCCTGTGAGTGCTTGGACAGACGTTTAGTCCAGTACGAATTGTCCATAGTGAAAGAGAATAAGCTAAGTCCTGTATGGATTGTGTTCATAGTGAAAGAGAATAAGCTAAGTCCTGTATGGATTGTGTCCATTGTGAAAGAGAACTTAAGCTTTTGTCCTGTTGAATGGGCATGGTGTTTGTCATATGAACATAGGAAAATAGAATAAGCTTAGTCCTGTATGAATTGTGTCCATTGTGAAAGATAACTTAAGTTTTGTCCTGTTGAATGGTGCCATAGTGAAAGATAAGTTTTGTCATGTATGAATTTTTTCCATAGTGAAAGATAAGTTTAGTCCTGTGTGAATGGTGTCCATTGTGAAAGATAGGTTTTGTCCAGTGTGCATTGTTTCCGTAGTGAACGATAAGTTTTGTTCTGTATGAACGGTGTCCATAGTGAAAGATAAGTTTATACCTGTATGAACGGTGTTATGAATACTGTGTGTCCATAGTGAAAGATAAGTTTTATCCTGTGTGAATGGTTTCCTTAGTGAAAGATAAGTTTTGTTCTGTATGAATGGTGTCCATAGTGAAAGATAAGTTTATACCTGTATGAATGGTGTCCATAGTCAAAGATAAGTTTTGTTCTGTATGAACGGTGTCCATAGTGAAAGATAAGTTTATACCTGTATGAATGGTGTCCATAGTCAAAGATAAGTTTTGTCCAGTATTTGTGTCTATAGTGAAAGATAATTTTAGTCCTGTATTTGTGCCTATAGTGAAAGATAAGTTTGGTTCTGTATGAATGGTGTCCATAGTGAAAGATCAGTTTAGTCCTGTATTTGTCTATAGTGAAAGGTAAGTTTAGTCCTGTATGAATGGTGTATAGTGAAAGATAAGTTTAGTCCTGTATGAATGGTGTTCATAGTGAAAGATCAGTTTAGTCCTGTATTTGTGTCTATAGTGAAAGATAACTTTTGTCCTGTATTTGTGTCTATAGTGAAAGATAACTTTTGTCCTGTATTTGTGTCTATAGTGAAAGATAAGTTCTGTATGAATGGTGTTCATAGTGAAAGATAAGTTTTGTCCTGTATGGTGTTCATAGTGAAAGATAAGTTTAGTCCTGTATGAATGGTGTTCATAGTGAAAGATCAGTTTTGTCCTGTGTGGTGTTCATAGTGAAAGATCAGTTTAGTCCTGTATTTGTGTCCATAGTGAAAGATAACTTTTGTCCTGTATTTGTGTCTATAGTGAAAGATAACTTTTTGTCCTGTATGAATGGTGTTCATAGTGAAAGATCAGTTTAGTCCTGTATGAATGGTGTTCATAGTGAAAAAGTTTTGGTCCTGTATGAATGGTGTTCATAGTGAAAGATAAATTTTGTCCTGTATGAATGGTGTTCATAGTGAAAGATCAGTTTAGTCCTGTATTTGTGTCTATAGTGAAAGATAACTTTTGTCCTGTATTTGTGTCTATAGTGAAAGATAACTTTTTGTCCTGTATGAATGGTGTTCATAGTGAAAGATCAGTTTAGTCCTGTATGAATGGTGTTCATGGTGAAAGATAAGTTTGGTCCTGTATGAATGGTGTTCATAGTGAAAGATAAGTTTGGTCCTGTATGAATGGTGTTCATAGTGAAAGATAAGTTTGGTCCTGTATGAATGGTGTTCATAGTGAAAGATAAGTTTGGTCCTGTATGAATGGTGTTCATAGTGAAAGATCAGTTTAGTCCTGTATGAATGGTGTTCATGGTGAAAGATAAGTTTAGTCCTGTATCTGTGTCTATAGTGAAAGATACATTTTGTCCTGTATGAATGGTGTCTATAGTGAAAGATAAGTTTGGTCCTGTATGAATGGTGTCTATAGTGAAAGATAAGTTTTGTCCTGTATCTGTGTCCATAGTGAAAGATAAGTTTAGTCCTGCATTTGTGTCCATAGTGAAAGATAAGTTTAGTCCTGTATTTGTGTCTATAGTGAAAGATAAGTTTAGTCCTGTATGAATGTGTCCATAGTGAAAGTTAAGCTTAGTCCTGTATAAATTGTGTTCATAGTGAAAGATAACTTAAGTTTAGTCTGGTATGAATTGTGTCTATAGTAAAGAAGAATGGCTGCTGGCAAAGCAAAACGGTTTGAATTTTACATGGTTATGTACTTAAATATGTAAAGTTAGTGTCTTGTCTTCATTGGCATTGTGGAAAAATAAGCCTGAAACTCTAAGGATGATTAGGTATCAATCTATTTGTGTGGTCAGTTGCAAGAGGTGTGAAATCTGTGTGGTCAGCTGCATGAGGTGTGAAATCTGTGTGGCTTTGTCCTAATCGGTGTCTGTTGGGGTTTCCAGGCCATTGTGTCCTGTGTATGGTGTCCTGGAGAACGAGTACAGCCCAGAAATTTTGGAGTTTCTATCCCATGTCAAGACAAATGGTGTACACTCGGTAAGCAGTGGCTTTACAGCAGGGCATCTCCTGCCTGTTGGATCTAATCACCACCTTCAGGATTTCCTTGTCTATACTTAATGTAATGACCAGGATTCGGATTCACTGCATAGTTTTAAGATGTTCATAAGGTATGGGATAATGAAAATGTAGTGTCTAAAAATGTGTGTATTCGTAAAAATCACTTTGCCTGTAGTCTGTGAACATAAAAGGTTTTGATATTATCTACCACTGTAACATGTTTTGCTGTTGGGCGTGTTGACAGTACAAAAGCTCTGTAAAAAGTTCCATTCTGCCTTTATTGATTACAGATATCGTGCCTGCCCCTAGTGCATTACTTAACCTCCCCTTTTAGAATTGTGGACATATTGACAAAATGTGACCCGTTTTTACAAAAGGAGTCTTAAGGTATAATTGGGTCGAATTGAGTTGTTACATTTTCTGAAATCTACAGATCATTACCTTTCTTTTGATGTATGACACATTATTCTACCTATAAAATTGACAAAGTTATGGGTGTTTGAAATGGGTGACACAGGGATTTCACATTCTGAGAAAATCGGGTTTAAAGTGTTTTTTCCCACTCTAGCTAACTAACACCTTAGCAACGGGTACTTCTATTCAACTGATGATGGCCAAATTTGACATGGTGTTAAAACATACCATTTCACAGCATCAGACAAAAAATATTGTACATATTGACTGTCATTGTGATATTTAGCTCATAGCTCCCCCCCCCCTGAAAAAGGGCATGACTTGTTAGTATCTGACTAGCATATTTCCATTAATATTAACTCAGCTGAAAACATGTAGAATCTAATAAATGATACTTGGTTACATATGAATTAAAATGTTATAATAGATTAATTAAAATAATAATAATAACTACATAGCCGGTTGTCATTCATTTCACACACACATTTTCCATTTGATTTTGTTGTTGCTTTATAATTTGTTAGATGGATGGCTTTATAAAAGGCAACAATAATGGTATGCATTGCTTATTCAATGTTGTCATCTGGAAATAAAATGTTGGCTTCAATTTTGCTCTCTCTCCATACACACACACGCACACATACACACATATCCATGCACAAATACATGCAAGTGAAATCAGACACAATCACACTCAATAGAATTTGATTGCTCAGAAAAAAAAAGAAAATATATTATCAGTATGACACCATCCAGAGGGAAAATATAATAATAATAATGTATGGAATTTATATAGCGCTGAATCTTGTAAAGCAACAAATCAAAGCGCTAAATATGACAAAATACTGCATGCACACAGAGACTGCATGTAGAAAAAAAATCAATAGAATACTCATTCATTTTCCTTGAATCAAAACATTCAAGGAAATACACACACACACACACACACACACACCACACACACACAGATTACTTATCATTACCCTTGAAAGAAAATGATCTTTCAAAATAGAGAAGAAAAACCACACACAAACACACACAGATCTGTAGATCTGGTGGGAGTGGATGACATATTTAAAAAAGCTCCATGCATATGGGGACTGAATTGAAGCTCATGGATGCTTATTCACTGTTGTCAAAACAAAAAGTGTTGAATCTAAAACACACACACACACACACACACACAGAGTCTGTTTTTGCAGACTTTCATTATGAACTATTATTAAAATTTAATCAGTACTCAGTATCAGTTTTGTTATCAAATTAATTTCTAGGTTGCTTTGAGATGTTAGCCAGCAGTGTTCTGTCAAAAGATCAAACACTAACAAGTGAAAATCTCAATTTTCACAATACCTCATACACTGCCTGCTTCTTCACTATAACCATTGGCTAAACCCTGTAAATCTACATTAAACTTATGAAATGTGGATGTTGCACTTTGGTAATACCAACAAAAATTGGTACTAAAAAGGATATTGCAAAGATATACTCTTTGATAGTATGTAATGTGCCAGGTATGATCAGAAGATGTATTTTTAACTGAAAAAAGGCCTGGATACATGATAAATACTTCACCTGAAACAAAGTGACAGTTATGATATAAAGAACTCACTCACTTTGTTGTAATGATGGAATTATTAAATATTGTCAAACATTTTACTTTGAAACTAAGCACAAAAAGGTACTGTTTGGAATAGTACTTAGTATGATTAATTGCACACACACACACACACACACACACACAAAGTTATTCAGTTTAACAACAACAACAACAGCAGCACACACACACACACACACACACACATTAGTCGAGTTAGTTTAAAACAGTTGATTTTCTCATGTCATGCACTGACAGGTGAAATGCTAAAAGTCTCCCCAGAATTCTAGATTGTTCAAGTCTAGATCTGCAGCTTTGATCTGTATGCATACCCATGTTTATTAACATTGCATACAGATACCAGCCTTCTGCATCTGACCTTGAACCCTGATACACTGATAGCTGTTCATTTCATTCAAGTCCACTGGCGAAGTTTCTTGGCCTTTGTCACGATCGTTTGATTTTTGTCTTTACAATAAGATGCAGCAGAGTATTTGGTAAAAAATACATGTTGTTTTTACTGATCTGCTATTCGCAGAGTGGAAGATCAGCTTGAAATGAGCAAAAATGTCCATTATTTTTTGCAAATGGCGAAGTTTTCCCTGGCCACGCGGTTCTTAAAATAGAACAGAAAAGTCGTCAGCGATCTCCCTCCCAACCAATCATAGGCTAGCTGCCTGTTCGTTACTACAGGTGGTATGCTTCCTCAACTCTCATTGGTCATTCCTTTTGAGCTTTCAGGTTTTTGTTTATGCCTAAATAACTTGAAACAGTATTTCTGATTGGTTAGATTTCACGTAAAGCCTGTGTGGAATGGAAAATATAGGTCACAACCTTTCCAATGGTATACGACATGTGTGGGGTCCAGTCAGGGGTAATGATAAAGGGATGGCTGAAATCATGGTGGTTACAATCAATGAAACTGGAAAACTGATGTAGGGTAGGTCGATAAAAACGGTTTAAAAACACATTTTAAAATCATATCTAACCTGTTCAAGTACAGAGATAGGAAATTTAATGACTACAGATTCCATTTTTGATGAAAAGTCAAAATTGGCAAAGTGGACCGCACCTTCCCTTTTTTGGGCCGCTCTCCTTTTCACTGTGTGCGAGTTAAGACTCATTCCGTAAAAATAGGTCACAAATATCTAAAATATGTGTCCACAGCAGAAAACAAAATGTTTATGTTGAAATGGCTGTGCATCAGATTTGATGTAATATTTGTTTGTTGATGGGAGAGAGAGAGTGGGTGATGATGAGTTTGACTGATTCTTGTTTCACAGCCTCACTCCATTGGTGTTTTTCCTGAGGAGCTGCTGGTTCAGCTTTATCAAGTGTCGGAAATCAAGAAAAACATCAAGGTAAAGCCACTCCTCTGTGTACTCTGTGTAACATGTGCCTCGTGCATGATGGATGACATGGTCTGTGTACAGAGTCATTAGTACAGCAACTAACAGCTTAGGGTCTTTTTGTAGATATTTATTACAGAAATTGTACCTACTCCTTGAAAACAAATTAGGACTTGTATTCTGTAATCTGATTAGTGTGTACTATGTGCTAGATATAGGTATTGTGCTACAGAATTCAAGGGTTTACCAAAGCAGTACTACAACTATTTAATTAATCAAATGTTAGCGTTTGAAGTGCAGAGACTTAGCATGTGTTTGTTGACTATAGTAGTTTCCCCCACCCCCCACCCCCCCTTCCATCTTTTTGTTTTTGTTTCGTTTGTTTTTATATAGAGATTTCACTCAGAATCGTATTTGCTAAATGTTATTGTGTGTGAAAAATATTCCCAAGTCGGATTCAATAAATTCTAAACAAATAACCATGATAAACTATCTGACTTTGCCTGAATTATGCATACAGAAATACTGGATATCTTATGGGCAAGAATGAAAATGAATTTTGGGCCATTTTTCTGCCCTTTTGTTAAAAACCTGTTTGCATACAATTTTCAAGAGGCCTGTATATGGGTGTCTCTGCATGTGAGAGTTGGTTTTGTGTGTGTATGTGTTTTTCAGTGCATTGGTTCTTTTTGCTATGTATACAGGGTTTAGAGGCAACTCAAACAATTGTCCCTGGCAAAGCTGTGATAGAATTCAAGGGCAGAGTGATGCTTCGTCAAGACTACCTGCCAGACAAAGTCTTAACCAGTGAGTGTCTGTATCCTGTGGAATCTTTAACTACTGAGTTTCTGTGGTATATCATCATGCCACATACAAAGAGCAGAGGAACAACAGAAATGAAATCTGACCAATTTGCACAAATCTTGATAAATTTTCTGTTGGTCAGCAAAGAGAACATATTTTGGTAAAACTGAGACTTTAATAAAAAAAATTGTATGTAGTGTTGTTTGCAGTATTATTTGGAAGATAGTGCTTACCCTTCACAGAAATTCTTTTGTAATTTTTATATGCCATCAAATAATAAAATTACAAATGGCTTTGGCTTCAATGAGATCAAATAAAATCGAAGATCATACTGTTCAAAGTTACCTGGAATGTTACCTGTAACATGTTAACTGCTTTGGCACAATAATAACTTAATCTGATAAAAGACTGGGGGGGGGTTGTCAAAGTTTGGATGTGATAAAATGTTATAGTTATTTGCTGATGAAAAAATCAAATTTTACTTAATTTTATGAATATTGTGTCTGATTTAATCCTAAGGATGTCACAAAGTATAGGATTTAGAATATTGGATTTGAATGTAGAAGGAACAGATTGTATTTTTTAATTGTGTGTGTGTGTGTTGTATCATTCTCTTTTCATGTGAGCCTGTTTATGTGTGTGTGTGTGTGCAGGTCTCAGCCTTATGTATTGTATTATTCCAAGTTCGAGGGTTTAGATCTCTGTATCGATGCTAGTGCCTTTGGTGGAGATGCACGCTTCATTCGTAGATCTTGCACGCCTAATGCAGAGGTAAAAGTTTTGTGTGTGTGTAATTTGTGAAAATTCCTGCAACAATAGGCTTGGCTCTCTCTCCCCCCCCCCTTTCCACCACCATTTCTAAACTGATCTGGCTTCAAGAATATGTATGGGGGTTATGCAGTCTGAAATATCTTAACCCTGGTAGTGCTGAATAGACAACAGCAAGGCTCAGTCTCTTTTGGCTGAATTAACATTGGCTAGCATTGTTGTGGAGCAGCGTGGGCTCAAACAACCCTTGATATTGATATATAAAACTGAATTAAATGTGTAAAGCTATAAATCACTGGAAAGAACAGATAACATGCTTTTAAATGAGTGTAATTTTATAATAGTGTGTAGTGTTTATGATTATGTTTAAAAAAAAAAAATGTTTAATTGTGTGCGCACTACGATCACTGTTGCACCGTCAGGCCCCGGATCGATTTTAACACGATAAGCAAAGTTCTTGTGGTGCATAAATGTCATGATTAGGTAAATACTATTTCTTGACATTAGTTTTCAAAAAATGAGTTTGTATCGCTTTATCGGTCACCAAATACTCAGAAAAGTTCAGCAAAAGGATCAACGCCATCGCGACCGTCATGGCGGAATGCGCGAAGTGGTGGCTTTCTATGACAAAAATACAAAGATCGCTTGATTTCATGTGATGCAAAGTACTTGGCAGCATAGCGATTTGATTCAACAGTTATTTCGAAGCCTGGTTGCGTCAAAATAAAGTCAAACAATCTGTGCCGTCGAAATCGCCGAGTTGCTAAGAAGTCCATCCAGCAAAACTAACACCGCTCGATTCAGTCCAACACGATCAATTTTTACTAAGTTTTTAATAATAAATAATAATTATGTATGGAATTTATATAGCGCTGAATCTTGTAAAGCAACAAATCAAAGTGCTCAAATGACTTTTTTTTTGTTTGATTTTTTAAAAATCAAGGATAATGGAATAAGCACTCGGGTGCTTTTTTTTTTTACATCCAGTCCCCGTGTGTATGCGGTTTTGTAAATTTTGTTATCTGTTCCCACCGGCACACAATGGCCTACTCTTTCGAAAAGCGGAACATGATTTAACGTGTGCGCAGATGTTCTGCATGCGTTTGCACACGGGGCCTCGGTTTATTAGTCTCAAAAATATTCCACAATCCTTACCTCATCGTCTCTCTCATTGTTTAATTCAACCAAATCCAGCCTCTAAAACTCCTCCTCGCTGTCAATATTGTAAAAAAAGCTTGAAAAATGCTTGAAGAAATTCTGGTGCAAATGCTGGCCGCCATTTTTTGTTGTTGAAGACGATCTCAGCTGGTAAAAAAATAAAAAAAACAACACTCTTAACCAATCAGATTCAGCAGGTGGACAAAAACTCCAACAGTCTTAGGTTCAATTCCACCCCAACACACACACACTCTCTCTCTCTCTGACTCTCTCTTTCTCTTATATATCCCTAAGGGCGGGGACTGATTGTAAAAAAGCACATGGGTGATTATTCATTATCCTCGAAAAAAAAAAATTTGTCATTGTCATTGTTGCTTATGTGTGTTGAACGTCCTTCACCACTTTCTGCGGGCCTACAACAGCCTTAACATTCATTGGCTGACCTTTGAAAGCGAAAGTGAGCTTTCACTTACAATCACCAACGTCATCCTGGAATATTCCAGGATCCGCCACATAGCTTAGACCCGCCATTACCGGATTATTCTGGGAACTGCGCCACTAGGGTTAATGGTACTTTGTATTGTGCCTTTCATTAAAACTATGCTGAGAGCTCATGGATTTGGTTATAAAATCCAGCCTCAAGACATATTTATTCCAAATCTGACCTCTTGTTTCATCTAAAATCTATCCCTGCCTAAAACAGCCAAAATCCCACCACCCTGCCAAAGTGTATAATCTTTGTGTGTGTGTGCGCGCATATGTGTACATTTGAATTTGTTAACTCTGTTAATGGTTGTATATGTATGGGTGTGTTGAATGCAAATGGTTTGATTTCTTTTTGCAAGATATAGCGCTATATAAATTCCATTTATTATTATTATTATAAAATCTGCAACATAAAGATTGGCATTCATTGTCTTGCATCACACAACATTCATTGACTACAAGCTAAAAACTAATAATTAACCTCTTAACTGCTGGGTGCAAGTGCACCGTACATGCTGGGGAATAGAATTCTTACGTACCACTTGCTATGTTCATGTCCCTTTTACTCGGGAATTCCCATTTAAATAATCCTGATATTCTGCCCAATGACAGTATTGTAGATTGCTTTCAAGCAAGCTGAAAGTACTTAGCATGATATTTCACTACAAAAACATATTTTTAAATGATTTTTTTTTTAAGATGAAAATACACTTTCTTCATCACCACTGTCATTCTGAGTACCTCCTATCTTAAGAACGTCACACATAAGTCGAGGCAAAATCTCAGTCCTCTTTTTAAAAAAAAATTTTTTTTATCTGCACTCTTCTCTTGAATCATACACAATTGTTTTCATCACTGTCAGGATTATCTAAAATTTTATTTGCCACTTCTTCAGCTGTTTAAAGTCATTGATATGTTCAACGAGAAGAGTCAGCCATTTTGAACAAGAACAGTCCAAGCAGTTATGCAAAATAACAAAATATGAGCAAAAAAACGACTTTTTGCTGTGTTTTTGCAGCTGAATGTTGCCAAGCTGGCTTGTTTACTTCGGTTCGAAACCCGGAGATTTTCCGGGTTGTTGGTGTAAAGAGTGCCTATTTAGTCGATGAAAATTTCTGGGGTGGGGCAGTCAAGCAGTTAATTAAATTAGTCAAACTCTAGCACTGTTCTCTCATTCCTTACAGCAGTTTTGCATCCCGCTGTTGCCATCATTGTCAAGTGAATATCTGTGTCCTCAGTTCCATTGGCCATCTCACAACCCCACCCCCACCCCGTTCTTCTCCCTGATACCCAGTGATGATGAACATCTACTAAGTTTTAGATACCAAGTAAGATACCAATGGTGAATATCTGTTCAGTTTTTAAACACTAAGTAGGCACATAGTGCGGAGAACAGTGTTCTGACAGAAAAACAAACACAGAGTAGTGAACTAAGGCGATAACTGGACATGTGAAGCGGTGACTTTGTTTGTGGCATACTATACTGATTGTTTTCATTGGGTCCTATACTGTGTTGGGATTAAGTGCAGAAAAAAAATTTATTTTTCTTTTTATGATGAAGATGGCACAAAACGGTTTTGTAAATGTTTTTCAGCTTCAAACCTTTTGAACTTTGTTTAAAAAAAAAATTATTGAAGAAGGCCCTAAGCAGACTGAGGTCCATATAAGTATTTTAAAAGTTCTTAAGTTTGGGGTTGGGGTTTTTTTTCAAAAAGTTCTGTACAAACCGTGTCTACATATTTATGCATGTAGGTACTATATCTATATATATATAAAAAAGGTAAAGGTAAAGGAGTCCCATAACCTATAAGGTCGTAGGGGAGTGAGGCGTCAGAGACCTTACTTCTCTAGGGCCAGCATATTGAGGGCGGCGCCCATCTCCTCTCCCTCGCTGCTTTACTTCCTAACCCTAAAGAGGGCAGGTACCCATTTACAGCTGGGTGAACTGGGGGAACTGTACTGAAGCCAAGGCGCGCTAACGGTCACCCATCCAACTGGTAACCACGCTCGACGCTGCTTAACTTGGCTGGGGAAAAGCGAGTGCTCCGACCACTGAGCTATCCCGTCCCCTATATATATATATGTGTGTGCATTCTTTGTATGTATCTTTTTATCTCTCTCCCTCTTTCCCCTTCTCCCTCTATGTCTGTCTCCCTCCCTTATTGGGAAGCAAATGTTGTGATGAAGAAAGTGTTGCAGTGATGGTTCTCAATTGTGCAGATGTGCCATATCATTGACAACGGGAATCTACATTTTATTGTGCAAGCCAAAAAAGAAATACAGAAGGGAACAGAGATTACCATTCCCTTTGACTTCAATTATCAAGAATCGTAAGTTGCCATTTTTTGACAAATACAGATCAGACAGTGTTGACTGCAGTATGTTAGTTAGCACCATAGCTGTACCATGTCAAGGGTTGACATGATCACAGACTGTTGGTCAGTGGTATTTTAGCAGATAGATTAAAGGTGCCTTCATGCTGGAAGTTTTGCAGTGCTTATCCATAAATAAAACTGAGGTATGTGACCGTTTTTGCCCACTACTAAGGCAGTTGCAATCTGACTTTGTTGATTGTTCACTGATGTGCACAGACCTCCACTCTGCTTTTGGGTTGTCAAGCAACAGGTTTTGTCTCTCTTCGCCTTGACCGTTCCTCTCACTGCCTGGTCTTTGCTAACTGCTTGTGAGTTGAGGCAGATTTTTAAAAACCTTTTTTCATGTAGATACTGTATCACTCCAGACAGTGCAATTTATGCATCCATATTTCGAGGTAAAAAATATAAATCTTTCGGATGGCCTGTGTTCCATTGCACTTGAGGGCTTCCATCAGCCAGCTGTCGCCAGAGGAGAAGGGCACCCATCATGGTCTCTGAAATTCCCTGTGAGGAATTAAATGCGTGCAGACCTGAGTGGAGGAAGTTGTGGATCGGTGGTCTAGAGGTAACGCGCCTGTCTAGAAAGCGAAAAAGTCCGGGTCGGAAGTGTGCGGTGGTTCCGTTTGGGACCGAAACTTTTCCCCCATCCATTAGACCATGAGTGGTGGTCTGGGCGCTAGTCTTTCGGATGACACGATAAACCGAGGTCCCGTGTGGGACACAAAATTATTCAGCGCACGTAAAAGAACCCATGATAACAAGGGAGTTGTCCCTGGCAAAATTCTTAGAAAAAAGCCACTCTTATAGGGAAACAAATACAGTTGCAGACAAAAAAAGAAAATGGTGGCACTGCTCTTGTGACGACGCGCTCTCCCCGGGGAGAGCAGCCCGATTTTCACACAATCTCGTGACTTAAAGTGGTATAAATGAAACGAAGTAGCCAAGAATAACTTAAACCACTCCGTTGAAATGCTGATTGGTAGTTGACATTGCCAGGGGTCAGATGTGCTGGTAGTATGTACAGTGGGGAGACAGACGCTGTCAGTCAGGGTTGAGTATCACTGCTAGCATCAGGCATGAAGGCCTCTTCTTTAGCATGTCTCCTTTAGCTTTATTTACATAGGCTGACCTTGCATCAGTCTGACACGACAGATAGACGAGGCAAACAAAACTTTTCAACAGGTTTTTTTTTTATAAATAATTTTTAGGACACATCAAGTGCTAACAGGTTATTTTTGCAGTCACCTTCATGAATTTTTGTTCATCATCTTTTGCTTTTATTTGTCATTGTAAGACATAATATATTTTGTTAAATAGGTATGACGTTTGAAGTTTTCCACTTTTGCTAATATACTTGCTTGTGCAGGCGAATTGACATAGCATTTCATTACAAATCTTTCTCTTTTTTTTCTTTTTTTTAAATCTTTCTAGGTCAGCCTACATTGAATGTGCTTGTGGAAGAGTCAGCTGCCCAGTTACGAAATTCTGGAAGAAAGTCAAACTTGCTCAGAAGTAAGTGATCAGCTTATTTTGGATATGTATACATTTTGTTTTGTTTTAATGCTATAAAGGAAAGTCAGTAGTATGGTTGATACTTTTTTATTTGCTCTTCTTTATATATGTATATGTGTGTGTGTGTGTTTTTAGTTGTTTTTTTATGACTGTTCACTAAGAGACAAATGCGATAGTTAAATTTTTGAATATCAAGTAAGAATGAGTCCTGTTTGGGGGAAAATGTGCAATAAATTATAGCTCTTTGTTGCTGATAATAACAAAAAAAATCTGATAAAAGGTTAGGGAATCTAACCTAATGCTGTATGAGATGCATGACATGGTCATCATTCTCAAATGGGGTCAGGCAGTTATCAGTGTTGTTCCTCCATCTCTGTTGAATGCCAGGTCAGCGTTTGGCCATACAGATTATTTTCGTCGAAGACCATGCATGATGTTATATTGCGCATCATGTATTGATTCACAAAATGTTTTAACATGGTACCAGCGTCACCCAGCTGCTTACAGAACACAGACACATGCTGTTGATCTGCTTTGTCCAGTTTTGATATTGACTCTGTTCCATGTATATTCAAACCAGCTCACATAATTATGGACAATTGCAACTTCCTTTTGGTTTCCAAAAGCATGTCATTTTCGTCACATCACTAAAGTGTTGTACATTAGAACGCACAGTCAGAAGCTTTGTCAAGATCACAGTTGTTTGATAAAGGTCTCCGGAGAAACCCAAACGGAAACGACAAGCTTCAGGAGAGGGCCGAGTACGACGGAATTCTCAAGGCAAGGGCAGCCCTGTCAAAGTTTCCTTCAGTGGAAGCAAGTCCCCAGTGAAGCACAGCCCTACCAAAAATTCTCCCATTGTTCCGCCAATAATGTCTTTAAACGAAACTTTAGAGGCTGTGGATGTCACCGCTCCAGGGGACAGTGAATTTGTACGTATATTTTTATTATCTCTCTCTCATATGTATTTTATGCATATGTGTTGTTCTAGAAAAATCCAACAGGCTTAAAAAAAATATATATATATTTTTAAAAAGTCACATCGCAGAAAGCAGAATTTTACATTGTATAGAAAATGACAGTACCTTCATAAAACCAATTGTTGTAGTGCAGGGAACATGTATTTTAACAGTTGCTTGATTCTTGCCACCATTTTCTGTTTAAAGCTTTGTATAGTAATAATAATATATGGAATTTATAGAGCGCTATATCTTGCAATTACAAATCAGAGCGCTTCCATTCAATCCGCTCCCACACAAGCAACCAACAATGATTAACAATATTCTAACAAATTCAAATGTACACACACACGCAGATTTGAGATATTCTGTAATTTATTTTGTCTGATGACTTTGATTGTTTGGTCGATACTAACCCTGGTATTGCTGAATTTACGGCAGTGGGCTTAGTTGCTGGTGACAGATTTAACATTGGCTAGCATTGTTTTGAAGCAGGGTGGGATCAGACAACCCTTGATATTGATATGTAAGACTGAATTAAGTGGATCAGACAACCCTTGATATTGATATGTAAGACTGAATTAAGTGTGTAAAGGTATAGCCGCCATGGCGCAGTGGTTAGCGCCTTGGGTTACTGACTGGGAGGTCGCGAGTTTGATTCCCATAAGAGTCATAGGGATTTTTCGGACTCCGGACGGCTCCTACCCAGAGTGAGTGTGCTGTGGGCTCAGTGGGAAGACTGGGACCACACAGTCGAGCTTCATCCACTTAACGGGTGCAAGTATGAGAGTGTTGCTCAAATTACCTGACCAACACTGCAGGTGTCTGTATCTCTCAGGCCCGGTTGACACCGGGATATATTATAATAGGAAGTGTAGAGTACAACCCTCTCAAGTAGTCTCAAAGCATATGCACTTCCACAGCAACATCATTACGACATCCTCATTGTCATTGATCATCATGCAATAAAAGAAAATTGCCTCTGATTCGGTGGTCCCACTTGCTCTGGTCTCATGGTGACCTCAGATTCGGTTTGCCCATACAGTTCTGTGCCTGTGGTGAGTTTGTGTCAAAGCCTTTGGGGTTGGAGGTTCGTGGGGGACGGTCGTTGGAGGAACGTGTGGTGGTTGCCACCTCGTGTGGGCATCTCACTCAGTATGGCTTAGCAACTGAGCTACTACTGTCGTTAATAGGGGGCTTAGTAGGTGGTGTCCTGCATATGTTAGCTCAGAACAGGCACCACTGAACACCACCAAAGTGACCCAGCAGCAGTGCAGGGCCCCTCTGACAGGTGGCCCCACGGTGGCCTGATAGTGATGAGCTCCCTGTGGACCCGACCCTGAGGATAAAACATAACATATCTGGGTGTGGTTGTGGCGGGGAGATTGGAATGAGCGGCTTGGCGACAGCAGGACAGGGGACATCACAGAAGATGAGGCAGCAACAAAAAAAAGTGTGTAAAGGTATAAATCACTGGAAAGATTAAAAAACAAGCTTTTAAGTGAGCATAATTTTATAACAGCATGTAGTGTTTATGATTATGTACCCCAAAAAAATTGGTTTTAAAAAAAAATCACGTGTACATTATCGAACATTATCACGTCACCAGGGCCCTGGATCAATTTTAACACGATAAGCAATGTTCTGGCAGTGCATAAATGTCATGATTAGGTAAACATTATGTTGACTTTTTTTTTTTTTTAAAGAAAAAAGTTTGTGTCACTTTATCAGTCAAATACTTGGGAAATCATGATTGTCATGGCGGAATGTGCGAAGTGGTGGTTTTCTGTGACAAAAATATGATTGCTTAGTTTCATGTGATGCAAAGTACTCAGCAGCATATTGATTTGACTCAACAATAGTTACTTCGAAGCCTTGTTACATTAAAGTAAAACAATTTGTGCTGTCGAAATGGCCAAGTAAGGAAGAAATCCATCCAGCAAAAGTAGCGCACATTCGGTCTGATTCGGTCTGATCACGATCAATTTTTACCAAGTTTTTAAAAAAATATTCCACAGTCCTTACCTCATCGTCTCTGTCATTGTTTAATTCAGCCAAATCCAGCCTTTAAAACTCCTCGTCACTGTCAACATTGTAAAAAAAGCTTGAAAAATGCTTGAAGAAATTTGGCGCAAACACTGGCCGCCATTTTTCTTGAAGATGATCTCAACTGGTCAAAAAACACACCCCAAACCTCTGAACCAATCAAAATCGTAGTTGTTGTGTGTGTTGAACAACCTTCTTCTCTTTCTGTTGCCTTATAATGGACTTAACATTCATTGGGTGATCTTTAAATGCGAAAGTGAGTCTTCAATTACGATCGTCATCCTGTAATATTCCGGAATCTGCCTCATGGCTTTGAGTGGTCATTCCCAGAATGTTCCAGTAACCTGGCTACTAGGGTTAAGGCTTAGATTATATGATGTAATTGTAGAATTGTTTACCAGGGTTGTTGTTTTTTATCGTGGTTATGTGATAAGTATTTTTAATGAATTAATCAGCCCTGAATTATTCGTTTCCATCTGCTTGAGTGGATTTTTGGTTGAATTTCAAAGAAGACATATTACAGCTATCTGAACTTACTAGAAAAGTTCTCCTTTAGTACAAATTGATGCACTACACAATAAAATTGTGCATAAAAGTAGTTTGTACAAGGTGGATCTGACAACAACCACAGGAAAACTACATGTAATTGAAGTGGTTTGGGGGAATGAAGAAAACTTGTTCTTTTTCAGGAATTTCCTCCGTTGTTCAATTCATCAGCTGCAGCTCCCCGGCGATCATGCCGGGCGTCCACAGACATCAAGGAAGAGAGAGAGGTCAAGCCTGCTAAAGCATTGCTGTTTAAAGACACCGCTGTGAAAGTGTCACCGGGCCAGGAGAGCATCTCTGATGTGGACATATTTCACTCCTCCTCTACAGAATCTTCCAACCTCTTCCCGGGAGACTCCGAAGCTGACTCCACTGGGGATTCCCACAGGAAACTGGTATGTTGTTGTCAGCATTACATTAAGGTACTGACCTTGTTCAGATTTCTGGGGGTTAAAGTTTATTCTTGGCTGTTGATGTATACTTAATAAAAATAATTTGTTTCATGTGTCATCTTGTCTGCTATAACAATCCCAGTCCATGGGAAGGGGGGGGGGGGGTGGATGCTGTTTCTTGATGAAACATTTTTATAGAATTTGTGCGAAAAGATGCCTGTGACTATTTTCTTTTCTTCTGCTTGCTGTTCAGTATTTGATCAGCCAATGGACAAGGTGTATGAAAGTTCCCTCTGCTGCTGCTGCTGGTTTTCTGTTATTTCATACCCTAAATCTTTTTTCAGGTTTTTAGATTTTAGTGTAATATGAAACTGCGGTTGATGAGGGGGGTGGGACCTTGCAAGATATCAGCTGATGGGAGGGATACAGGGATCAAATGGTGGTCATGTCTGTGGTCAGCAGGGCTGTAAGGGTCATGATTTACTGATAGCCCTGCACTGTCAAGCACCAGTGTAAGGAGGCCGGCTGTCAGTCTGTGGTCATTGCTCAGCAGCAGGAGAAAAAGTGTATCAGTAATTAATACTGGCATCTGAACAAGCCTAAGAACAGGAAGTCCTTGTCTTCTGTGGCATGACACATTGACTCCATCTGATTTTATTTTTCCCTTCCTCCTGGATGAAGCATTGCAGCAAACCTTTCAGCAGCATGTCTTGGTCAGGCTGAAGTGGTTTTGCCCATCTCTGTATGCATAGACACACAGGGCCTTGGTTTATAGTCACAACTGAAAGAAGACTTTGATGGCAATGAAGCCAGTACAAATGCAAACTCCAGGGGACAAAAATCCCCTTGGTGGTGGATCAGTGGTCAAGAGGTAACACGCTTGTCTAGATAGCCAAAAGTCCGGGTTGGAAGTGTGCGGTGGTTCAAATCCCGTTTGGACCCGAAACTTTTCCCCCATCCATTCTTTCGGATGAGACGATAAACCGAGGTCCCATGTGTTACACATAATTATTTAACGCATGTAGCAGAACCCACGGCAACAAGAGAGTTGTCCCTGGCAAAATTCTGTAGAAAAAAGCCACTCTGATAGGAAAACAAATACAGTTGCAGACATGAAAAAGAAAAAATGGGTGGCGCTGCTCTTGTGGCGACGCGCTCTCCCCAGGGAGAGCAGCCCGAATTTCACGCAGAGAAATCTGCGTGACTTAAAGTGGTATAAAATAAATAAATAAATAAATAACTGGCACAAAGACAGGAATCTTTGAAAAGGAATTGTCCAGGTTTTTCCCTTGTAACATGTTAGTTTCTACAGTAACATTATTTCAAAAGGTATGTGATCTCCTGGTCCATCTGACAGAGCAGGAATGTTGATCAACATTGTGCTGTATGACTAAAAGTGCTGGTCATTGTCTTCACTTTTTTGTTTGTTTTTGTATAGACTCGGGAAGAAAGGAAAATGGAAGCAATCATGAAAGCCTTTGAAAAAATGGAGAAAAGAGAGGAACGAAGAAAGGAAGCACTCGCCCGGCTGGATAAAAAGCATGCAGATCATGTAAAGGTAATGGCCAATACTCTTTTTCTCCCCTCTTGTTTTTCACTTTAAAAAAAAAAATTGGCAACATTTTGCATGCATGTATGTACACAAGTAATCATCCCAGTTCGAAATACAGCAGAAAGAATCACAGCAAATCATCCCATAAAACTTGATGTCCATGTACTGTTGCTGACTTTGCTGACCCTACTACTGTCTTTTTCTTGTTTTGTTTGGTTGCTGTTTCTGCTTTATGACTTGAGAACTCGGTACATTTTAACTAAAGCATAATTATGCTATACATAATAGATCAGATGCTCGTCATGATTGAAAGTGTCATGTTGGAGCTCGTATTTGCAGTGTTGATTCTAGAGTGTGCCCTTGCGGGATTCCCGCATATTTTTTCAAAATTGCTGCAAAACGATGTGGGCAGTGCAACCTAACAGACACACAAAAATCGTGGGTAGCGTGTATTTGTACAAACAGTGCGCCATTGCAACTGCTGTTTGTATTATCCCTAAAATTAAACGCTTCTTCCCCGAAGTTTTCTGTTGATGCTTCAGATTGGCTAAGCGCCTCATTTTTGACCAATCATAGAAACTGTAGTTCATCCTTGTCAGTTGAACTTTATCACAGTTCCTGCTTTGGTCGTTACCTTGATATCCCAGGGATGGCAGGAGTTTCTGATTAGCACCTACAAGCTGGTCCTACTATGCTGTTTTCCTCTTCGTTTACATCATCTTCCAAGAGGCTTGTACCCCAGACACAAGTGACACAATTGGGACAGAGATTGTCGAGATAGGAGACGCCCCATCCCTGTAGGTTTGAAGCTGGTAGATCTGGGAGACAAGTAGCCTGACTTGAGAACAATGATCATGGCATGCGGTAGGCTATGGGCTGTGTATCAAACATGGAAAGAACAAGTCTTCACCAAAGGAGGATGCACTAATTGGAGAACAGCACTTTCAGCACCATGCAAAAACACAGGCAATCGCCAAGAGGCTCTTCAGAAAGACTTCCATCATTTAGGCAAGTCTCTGTCTCTCTCTCTCTCTCAAAAGTACTATGGGGGGGGGACTTTGATACTGGCTTTAACTCCTCGTCTAGATCTATTTCTCATTGTGGAAATTATACAAATTTGCCCCCCCCCCCCCCCCCCCTCCTCTCTCTCTCTCTCTCTCTCTCTCTCTCTCTCTCTCTCTCCTCTCTCTCTCTCTCTCTCTCTCTCTCTCTCTCTCTCTCTCTCTCTCTCTCTCCTCTCTCTCTCTCTCTCTCTCTCTCTCTCTCTGTGGGAAGAGGGACGACGTGACGGGTCGAGAACTGAACGGGTGTGCTGTTAGTAAGCTGCTGCAAATTTTTGCATTTTAGCTTCAAAATGTCAGTTACTGGCCTTCCAGCTACTGTAATAACAACTTTAAACGCCCTGCTGATCGACAACGTCGTATCGAGTTGGAAAGTCGCGGGGGAGAGCGGCAGTGTTGTGTTCGTCTTGCGAATGAAGCCAGCTGACAAGCCAGTGTCAACAGAAATGGCGGACCCGGTGCTGAACCGTAACTCCCGTGTTCAGTACTATCGCAAGAAACCCCCTTGTCAAAGACGTCGCGATGTTCAAAGAAGTAGACAACACCAAGAAAGACAGGCAAGTCGCCAATGTGACAATAACAGTGTCTTGGAAGAGCCGGTCTTGTGTAACATTGACTCCCTGCTCGATGTGGAAACAGAAGGAAAACAAACCAGTGTGTACACAGAACTGTGTGTCAGCAGTGAATTGAATGCCTCAGCCACACCAGATTCACTTGATCTACTGTGTGATCCAGCAACAGACAGCAAGATCGGTGTGTCTTCTGAGGCGCCTGATGTGCAGGAAGAGCTGACAGTTGGCTGCACAGTGGATGACTCTGATACTGATACTGGTATTGTGAAACAGTATGTGTCTACTCTAACTGACAAACGTGTACAGCGTCGATTAAGGGACAGCAAGAGAAACACCCGGTTTCGAAAGGTGGTGGTACATAGTTCGGTTGATCAAAACATTGTGATGTGTGAATCAGATGACATCATCCTGGAATACTCTTGGAATGGAGATCCTGGCGAGGAATCTAAGTGTGTGTTCTGGTACATCAAGCAAGAAGAGAAAAACATGTTGCCAGAAGAACGTGTCAGGCTTGCCAGACTTCGTAAAGGGAAACAGTGTACTAACACACAACACACAGAGACAGTGGTGGCGAGTGCTGAGCAGGAGTTACATCATCTTCGGGACCTGATCCCGTCTTACATGGGCTGACTTCGCTGGCTGTAGACTGGAAAAGGAAAGGCTGGTTTGAAAATTGAGACACTTGAGACACAGACAATAATGTATCGAATCTTGATGTACATACCACCACTGCCATGGTTTCCATGTCATTGTAATCGCGTCGCGTTCGATATCGTTGTTACCGCGCCGCAGCGCTATATGGCTTGGTTGCTAAATAGCAATAAAATTGTGTCAATTGTGTCTCTGTGGGAAGACAGGATCACAAATGAACTATGGAGAATGTGCAAAGTTGATGATCTGAAGTGTGTACCTAGTACCAATAGACTGCGTTGGTTTGGGCACGTTCAATGGAAAGCAGACCACCACATCATAAAAAGAGCAATGAACTTCATAGTGGATGGAAAGAGACCAAAGGGAAGACCTAGCTAGACCTGGGCTGCCTGTATTGCAGTTGGTCTTAGAGAAAGTGGCATAAATAAGGAGGAAGCTCAAAACGGAGAGAGATGGCGAAGGCTCATCAATGTCAAACCTCCCTTGGGAGAAACATGACAAAAAGGAAAAAGAAGATACAGTATCGTTGAATCAATGATTCATCAGTCTGAACTGTTTTAAATTAATATCACACGCGCGCACACACACACACACACACAGTAGCGTGCGCGCACATGCACACACACATATTTCTAAGCCACATACACTTTATCTTTACTTTCATTGAATTAATGATTCATCAGTCTGAACTGTGTCTTAAATTAATAATAATAATATATCGCACGCACACACACTGACGTGTGCACGCATGCACGCACACACACACATTCTGATCAGATCATGAAGTTCGCAGCAGACGACTTTTCCTGAATTACATGGAGTTAACTTCCTGTAGTAGATGATACCAGGTACAGAAAAAAATAATTAAAAATACTTATGTGATCAGGCTTATGTAAAAAAAAAAATTAGATAAGTACTAAAGGCATTATTCTAGCCATTGCAATGCATTTTGAATTGTATACTTATGAAGAAGAAACTTAATTTTGATCGAAGTTGTAGTGACCGTGACACGCTGTTTAATTCAACCGGCTTCGCGTGACTCGACGAACTGTTCGCACCACTTCGAATCAAAATAAAAACAAAATAATCATAAAACAAGCATCAAACTAATTGGATTCGATGCAGAAATGACTTAGTAATTGATTGTATAAGTCTATAATGGATTAGTTACCAAATTGTGGCCGCAGTTTCGTCAAATTCGACGCATCGGTTTGCACATCTCCCAAAGCCATTGCTCTAAGCTCGCTGTGGGTCAAATTGGCCAATCGGAGGCGTTTTATAAAATGAGGAAGCCTCCTCCCAGAAGCCCCTTGTGCCTAAAGGTGGTTGTATTCTTGTAGCTGATTGGCTAAGCTTTCGATTGCTACCCCACATGCTTGGTTTTGTTCGAAGGACAATATCGAAGTATTTGAAATTTTTAATTGCGTTTTTCAATGACATAATTTTTATCGCTTTAAGTCTATGACACATCAATATAAAGTACAAGCTTTCAGATTTCTATTCATTAACATTCATAATGATTTGGTTGCTGTAAGAGCGAGCTCCGGCGATATTTCTACAACACTGAAATTTCATGGATTGCGGAGAACTGCCATTTTTCACGATTTTCGGCTTTGCGCTACATTCATACCTCCACTCATACAATAAAAACAACAATGTAATGAAAGATCAATCAATTCTCTTTATTCTCATATGCGTAAAAATCATAATGATGCAGTAGAACTTGAGTTAGAAGCGTTTGAAGACAGTAACTCAATCACATTTTGCTAAGGTGCGTGGTAGAGTTGTGCAGTGCTGCTGCTACCTACTTTTTTATGTATATTTTTTGTACTTTAAAATGTTTGTTATAATTTTTGTTATTCTTTTTTGTAATCTGGGGTTGATAGATTAAGTGGAATGGCTGGCGTCCTCAGCACAGCCTGGTTTATTAATATCTAGGTACTATTATTGACGATAAACTAAACTTTGATGCTAATACAGATCTTGTAAATAGAAAATGCCACTCACGCATCTTTTTCCTTCAAAAACTCCGGAGTCTTAAAGTGAATGTAAAAGTTTTACAAAATTTCTACCGATGCTTTATTGAGTCTGTCCTTTCATTTTCCTTGGTTTGTTGGTATGGGGGCCTGACTGTTAAAAACAAAAACATAGTAAACAAGATTGTAACAAGATGTGGCAAAATTGTGGGCTGTGAGCAAATGAAACTGAATGACTTGTATGAATGCCGTGTGAGAGACAGAGCTAGACAGATTGTGAGTGATGACACACATGTGCTTGCAAAATATTTTGAACTCCTGCCTTCTCAAAAGCGCTACAGAGTACCCAAGTCTAGAACCCTGCGATTTAAAAATAGTTTTATTCCAACCTCAATTCTGCTAATTAATAAATGTATGACAATAAATCTGAATTGAACTAAAGCCCACGACAGAGAGAGAGAGAGAGAGAGACTAAAGACTACCTTTTATTAGTGTAAACTGTGTTCAGTTTCTAATAGAATAGAGTATTAACTTCACTGATATTTGTCTTATCATACATGTTATACAAATGATTTTTTTTTTTTTTTCTTTAAATACGTGCCCGTGTTATTATTTTAGACTGTTCAATATCTTAAAAGATAATAGTATTAATTTAATTAATATTTGTCTTATACAACATGTTATAACAATTTGACTTATATTATTAAAATGCGCGAGCATGGGTACGAATGTTTACAATGTGCGAGCGTGCGTGCGCGAGTGACTGTGAATGTGCGGACGTACGGGTTTACTTGTGCGCACATGAGTAAAGTGATTTTTGTTGGGGTGGGTTTGTGGCTGGCTGAGATATTGCTGATTTGTGGATGCATTTTATCTCATGATGGGTGCGTGCTGATGTTGGACAGTGTGTGTGTGTTTTAAATACTATGTTTAAATGTTTATTGTTTTTATGTATGGCGAGTAACCCGCCGGAATTTCTCTGTCTTTGAGATAATAAAGCTTTTGAATTTGAATTTGAATTTGAATTCATAGGGACCGAACATAAACTTTCCTCCATCACAACAACCTCAATAGAATTCGGCAATACATCAGTTCCTTTGTCCAACTCAGTGAAGTATTTAGGTGTAGTTCTTGACAACACACTCTCTATGAAAATCTGCACCCTCTTATCTCAGTAACTGTCTTCACCTGTACACTCCATCCTGTTCCTTTCATTCAGCCACAGATACTTTGTGCTTTCGAACACCCAGATTCAAACAAACCACTGTTGGCTGTCACTCTTTCTCTGTTTCTGGTCCTTTCACCTCGCCAAAAGCCTTCATTTCATACCTTCAAATCCAGCCTCAAAACAGATTTCCTACCTGAGGCCTTTCCCCTCATATCCCTACTTTTCAACAGCATCCTTCATCTCCTGAGTGAGTTTGCGGGTGTGTTTGTGTGTGTGCGTGCACGTGCATAAATTTGAAATCTGTTATTCATTATATTTGAGGAAAGTTGCATGCGTGTAAATGATTCGAGTGCAAGCGCTTCGATTTGTTTGTTTTACAAGATTCAGCGTAATATAAATTCCATATATTGTTATTATTATTTATTAGCCTTAAGGAATTAACTGATTTAGGTATTGTGTTATTTAATGGGTTTGGGGTTTTTTTCCAGATGGACAGTGTTAGATATTTTTGTAGGAGGTGTTGGTTTTGAATTTGAAGTGAAAGTTACTGGAGCAATTGAAACTGGTTGAGGTGACAGCCCTCATATGGCTTTCGTGGTCAGTAGGCTGTAAACAATATGGAATGGAATGAGGGTACTGTAAGCAAATAGTACTTGTTTCCCTTTTTATATAAGGGGGAGGGGGCAAATGCCCCCTTTTTTTCATTTTAAGGGGCCCTTGGTCCCTCCTCCCCCCCCCCCCTTCTTTTTTTACTCTTAGAATCAACACTTACAATTGGTTTTACAACAGAATGAACTAGGGTATTATTGCAGAGGTAGAATTGGAATGAGCTGCATGGGAACAGTAGCACTGACATAATATATATACAAAATTTGAAAGAAAAAGAAACTTGGTAGATCATTCATGACAATGACAAATTCTTTTATTTCGAGGATAATGAATAAGCAGCACCCATTTGCTTTTTTACATCTAGTCCCTGCCCTTAGGGATATATATATAAGAGACAGAGAGTGAGTGTGTGTTGGGGTGGAATTGAACCTAAAACTTAGTTTTTTGTCATCAGCTGCTTAACCCTTTCTGTTTTTAGAGTGGACTGACTGTGCATGCTGGGTATGTTCATTTTGTCCTTACCTCCAGCCTCAATTGCTTGCTCTTCTTTGAAGATGTTCTGTGGGTTTCCACTCCAGGACCTGAGAGTCAGTGTTGTTACCACAGAAAACATGTTCCCACGACAGGCCGACTCCATCCTAATACCTCAAGAATTGACAATAATTTCAAACAACTGAAGACTTCATTGAAACCTGTAGGGGGTTGCCCTTTTGTGTGGTAATGTGCAATCTTGGATGGAAAACCTTTTCCATAGAAATGTTCCTGTCAGCTGTGTTCGTCCATTGGGTGCTGTAACTAGAAATGTTCCTGTCAGCTGTGTTCGTCCATTGGGTGCTGTAACTAGAAATGTTCCTGTCAGCTGTGTTCGTCCATTGGGTGCTGTGACTGAAGATTGCTATGGATGTCCAGGAAGAGCCAGTGGACCGAAGTCAGGCCTCGGAGACTTGTAATGGCAGCTCCACAGAGCCAGGGGTGGACAGTGTGGTGGATCAGACCTCCCAGTCCTCTGTGAACTCTACCAGCCTCTCTCCTGAGGTTGAAGGAAAGGGAGTCATCAAGCTGGAGGATCCTTGCCTGCCTTCTGGAGACTCCCCACAGAAAGTTGTCAGGTACGTGCTGCTCTCTGCTTTCATTGCTCAACTAGTTTCAGCGTCAGATTAATACATTCACATTTTTGGTGCAATTTTCAAAAGGGAATATGGAAGCAGGAACATTACACTCACCTCCAAGATCAAACGGATGCATAGACTGGTGGGTGGGTTGATGGTTGGATTGGTGGCTTGGTTTTGTCTGGTATGCTTGATTTCATTTGGTTGATTGTTTGGAGACAGGAACATTACACTCGTATCCAAGATCAAACTCGTGCAGAGACTGGTTGGTTGGCATAGCTGGCTAGAAATGGGACCATCACACAGGTTTACATTAAGAGATCATTCTGATTCATCTACTGGTTGGTTTTGATGTCATTGGTTTGGTTGCCTGAATGGTTTCATTTAGTCAGTGTTGTTTGGTTGTTGTTTTTTTCTTCTTTTGTTTTAGTGGTGTGTTGGTTGGTTTGATGGATCAAATGCTTGATTGGTTGATATTGTCTTGAATGCTTTTGAAGTATGACCTTGATTGAAGAGCTGAAAAAAGCCCATCAAAACATGATTCTGGGTGTCAGGTGTAAAGATCAAATCAGCATTGAAACTATGTGCAGTGTAATATCTGACAACACATGGAACCTTTCTAAGAATCCCCAACCGTAGTGAGAAGACAGCTATAGTGGGTCAGTCATGTAACAAAAAGTGGCCTGGCCTAGACAAGTTTTTGGCACAGTAGATGGAGCAGACTGAACAGCGGAAAGGTGAGCTACTGCCATCAGACATTGAACACAGACTTGGCTGGTAGTGACTGGTGTCCAGACAAGGGATCACTAGAAGTATGGAATGTGTGAAAAAATAGCATCCTGAGGGGTGTCTTGACAACCTCAAAAGATGACAGCAGCCTGAAGTTAAGAGAATATTTAGATGGAACCACAGTAGTCCATTTTTGTCATCATGTTTTTTGCCATAGACAGAACTTTAATGCTTTTGAGACTACAAGAGTAAATGCTGATTGGATGACAGTCTCTGAAAGACGGCAGATTCAGTCACTTGTTCTGGTGGGGGGGGGGTGCAAATAGCCTACATAATTGTTTTGGTATAGATTGAATTATAGCATATCTTCACTAACCAGATTAAGAGCAGAGAAAAAATCTCACATGTTACAGGTAACTTGCTTAATCAGCAATTTCACATATCTCTCTACCTGTCTATATCTCTCACTCTCTTTCCCCCACCCTCTTTCTCCATCAGGAAGGAATATGGCAGGATGATTAAGATGTTTGCCTGCCAACAAGTCAACCATGAGGTTGTGGGTTCCATTCCCAGCCTTGCCCTTTCTTCCCAGTTCGACAAAAAATCAAACTGATTGTTAAAGTCCTTCGGATGAAACTATAAACCGAGGCCCCATGTGCAAACATATGCGGAATATCTTGCGCACACGTTAAAAACCCGTCCTGCCTTTCAGAAGAGTAGGCCATTGTGTGCCGGAAGGAGCTGATGACAAAGTAAAAAACCCCAGTATGCAGACAGGTGTCATGTTTAAATACCATCCCAGAGGTAAGAACGCAGCCAGCTGTATGGTGGGGAGAAAAAAAACCCCAAAAAACCCATGGCATATGCATGGGTCTCACTATTGAGCCTCGAGGCTGTTGTTGAGGAACAAAAACAACTTCAAGGACCTATTTTATGATCTTAAGAGCTGTATACAGCATTGTTCTGGCAACTCCTGCGGCAGCATTGGAACCATGTGTATCAGCGATTGCCTTTCCAATGGACCATTCCAGCGACGTGGATTGGGGGGGGGTCTGCTGCATGGGTAACAGCTGCCCTCCATACTTACCCAGGCTTTGCGCTCTGGAGATTAAACACCTAGAGCGCAACTCCATTATCTTATGAGACTGACGGATGCCTACAGACTCCCTCTCCCCCCCATCCCCCCTCTCTCTCTCCCTCGCTCTCTCCCTCTCTATTGGGGGGCGGGATAGCCTAGTGGTTAGAACATTGCGCTTGCAATCTGACGACCCGGGTTTGATTCCCGTTCAAGGGGGTATTTTCCCCTGGAGTTAACATCAGTGCAGACTCTACTCTCCCCAAAAGTCCTTCGGATGAGACTATAAACCAAGGCCCCATGTGCGAACGCATGCAGAACATCTTGCGCGCACATTAAACCCTGTTCTGCTTTTCATAAGAGTAGGCCATTGTGTGCCGGTGGGAACAGATGACAAAATTTACAAAACCGCATACACACGGGGACTGGATGTAGAAAAACACATAAGTGCTCAATATAAAAGAATAAATAAATCTCTCGCTCAAAAATTACATCAGGTTCTGTTATGTCACAAAAGCAAGCACTAAAAACATTCAGTATACAATCAATCGTAGGAATAGCCCTATGTGGTGTTTGATCATTGTACATAAATTATGTGCTTATGAAATAAAATTGTGACATAAAAAGATATTAAGAAAATCAATAACATACAATCTCTTCTGCATACATAAAACATTTGCCAAATGGAAAATCCACATTGACTATATAATGGACATATACTGATACAGCCTTGATTCTCTCCTTACCCTCCTTTCCCCTTCCATTTTTCCTTTCATGTCCAGCCCATTTGTTTGTCCCCGCCCCCTTTCCTCTTTGACCGTTATTTTCCTTACAGGTACATGATTCATGAACATTGTTTACTCTCAGACAAAAACGAATAAAACGCAAGAGGCGCAACAGTCGAGTGATGAGCGCCATTGAGCCTCTGTACTGCAGTCCTCCCAGACCACAGCCTGCAGCCCGGGTGCCCACTTCGGCCCCAAGTGCAGCAGACCTGTTTCCCCCTGGGGTAGAAGAGGTGAAAGAAGAACCTATGGAGTTGGTTCCTCTCTCTGTCTGTAGCACTCCTTCTGCACCTTCTGTGGAGCCCTTCCCTTCAGTGGCCGAGGAGGCCTCTGCCTACATGTTCCACAAGAAAAGAAAGGTATGTCCAGGTGGTTTGGCGCTGGTTTGGTTTTATTTTACTAGGCACCGGCAGCCAAAAAAGTAGATTGTTTCTTTTAGTATTTAAAATCCATATCATCATAAAGATAATGATCAAACTTAAAAAACAAAACAAATATGAAGTCTATGGAAAACGACCATAAGTTTGAAACCATGCAATGGATTGATTTCAAATTGTGCACGTAGTCTTATATACATTATTTTCTACAAAATGAAGAGTTTTTCTTTGCTATCTTCACCTAACTTTTTTGTTTTTTTATTTTAAAACAAGAACTTTCATGGATAATTTGACAGAGTTGTCCAAACAGAAATGGACATTCTTCCTAACTTATGACAGACTGAAGTCACCCAGTACACTCGGTCACACAAATCAGGCCTGTCAAGGGAAGTAATTTTTACAATTTTCAATATTTACTACACAACAACTGATTAAACATATTTATGTTATCTTTTACTGCAAGAAATGTTATTTCTGTTTTCTGCATTAAATTAAGTACACACTGAGCCAGGCAATTTTTGCATTCTTCAGAAAATTATGTGGTAGAAATCATCTGGATTACAAAATATATATAATATATAGCTCTGTGTCTTTTTTTTTCTCATCCTGTTATCTTTTGCCTCTCTATTCCATACTGCTTTTTTCAAGCAAGCTTTAAAAAATCAGATTTGATAATTAGCTTTATTAAAGCTTATTATTGTTGTACTGTATAGCTATTTTACCAAATCAGTTAGCAAGGTTTTTTTAGTATATCATTTGAAAATGAGCAGTAAGACTTGAATTGTTGGTGTCATATATAGTAAAGTCAAACTGTTGCAATCATTTTAAAAAAAAATTTTGCTCATTTGCCTGATTTATCATATGCATGTTTATGGATTTTCAGCAGGAAGGTGCTTTATGCATAATTCAAAGTCCATCCATTGCATATCTGAATTAGAACATCCATTTGCCAGTCATATACCTTGATCTACTGTTGACCAGCCTACAGTCAGCATGTTCTGAGAACATCCTCTCTGGGTTGTATAACTGTCATTTACTTAACTCTTCGTTGGGCATAGCGGCCAAAACACCCAGGCCTATCCTCAGGCACAACAGCCAAAAATGCCTGTGACATGACCGTTACTTCAAAGCGTTCATACAATCAAAATTTCTCCAATCTCGCTTGATATCTCGTGAAAATAGAAGCAACAAGACTGCCCGTGAGACTTCCACATAATGTATATTGCAAATGGCAGTGATTGGAGTAAGTTTGTGGCAAATTTTGGAGGGGAAAACTCTCGATCTTTGTGAAGATGTATGCTATCTTCAAATCCGATATGTACGATCATGTTTATGGCTTTCAAGCCAAAAATATGATGTGTGAGATGTGTATCCAGGCTCAAATATTGATGGACGCGATCCTAGTAGTGTGTGCACTTCTGACTTTGTTGATTGAAGTGAGAGAGACGACTTTGACGACAATGAAGTTAAGGATGCAAATTGATCAAGTCAACATGACCAATGCATGTTTTGAATTCTACTAAAAGGATTGGGGAAATCATCACAGATTTTCAGTTTGGCAATGTTTCACAACTTGATATATTTTGTGAATTGGTTGTTTTGGGACTTAGACATGGCAACAGCTCAAACTGTCAAGTTAATATGTATCACAAACGTCTGCAAACAAAATGGCAATCATCAGACCGTTACAGGTATTCATTAATGATTCATTTAAAAAAAACAAGAAAACCAACAGTAGGTAGAAAATAGTTTTTTCTGTAAATATTTCTGAATATTTCACTTTTTATTTTTACCAAATCCTTGCATGCAGTCCAAAGTTTTTGCAACACTAACTATAACACACACAAACTGATCAGTGGCCTTGTGTGTTTATGCATTATAATTCTAAAAAAAACAAAAAGATCAACATAAGTTACGAAATAGCAGTTTATTTCTGCATTTTGCTGCGTTTTCATCAAAATTCATTAAACCATTGTAGAGGAGTTGCATGTTAACCCTGGTAGTGCTGAATAGACAGCAACAAGGCTCACTCTCTATTGGCTGAATTAACATTGGCTAGCATTGTTTTGGAGCAGCGTGGGCTCAAACAACCCTTGATATTGATATATAAAACTGAATTAAATGTGTAAAGCTATAAATCACTGGAAAGAACAGATAACATGCTTTTAAATGAATGTAATTTTATAATAGTGTGTAGTGTTTATGATTATGTTAAAAAAAAAAAAAAAAGAAAGAAAGAAAGAAATCGTGTGCGCACTACCAATCACTGTTGCACCGTCAGGGCCCCGAATCAATTTTAACACAATAAGCAAAGTTCTTGTGGTGCATAAGTGTCATGATTAGGTAAATACTATTTCTTGACATTAGTTTTGAAATGAATGAGTTTGTATCGCTTTATCGGTCATCAAATACTCGGAAAAGTTCAGCAAAGGATCGACGCCATCGCGACGTCATGGCGGAATGTGCAAAGTGGTGGCTTTCTATGATGAAAATACAAAGATCGCTTGATTTCATAAATAAAGACAAACAATCTGTGCCGTCGAAATCACCGAGTAGCGAAAAGTCCATCCAGCAAAACTAGCACCGCTCGATTCAGTCTGATCACGATCAATTTTTCCACAATCCTTACCTCATCGTCTCGCTCATTGTTTAATTCAACCAAATCCAGCCTCTAAAGCTCCTCCTCGCTGTCAATTTGTAAAAAAGCTCGAAAAACGCTTGAAGAAATTCTGGTGCAAACGCTGGCCGCCATTTTTGTTGAAGACGAGCTCCGCTGGTCCGAAAAAAAACGAACCACTCTTAACCAATCAGATTTTTCGTTGTTTGTGTGTGTCGAACGACCTTCACCCCTTTCTGCAGGCCTACAACGGCCTTAACATTCATTGACCTGCCTTTACCGGATTATTCCAGGAACCGCGCCACTAGGATTAAATATGCACAGCCTTTCACAGGCCATCCACCTCCATTTTCCCTGCCAAGCAGGAAGTGAACAACAGATTTTGCTGTGCCCAGCAAAGGGTTAACTTCAATGCTGGTTCGAATTTTCTTACATCGACAAGAGCATCTGAATAAAGAATTCTTGCTTCCTGTTAACTCTTTTAATGGCTGGTTTGGTATTTTCATTCTTTTAGCCACCCTCAGTACTTTCGTCAGGAGTTACATTTCACCCAAAAAACAGAGCATGGACTTGTGCCCCTTAGATACAAAAATTCGTATGTTAGCTCCTTGAGAGAGGATTCTGGTCAGGGACTCCCTTTTGTTTGTGGACCTAATACTGACAACACATGACATCAAAACGCCCATGACTTATGACAGGAACAGCTTCAGTGCCTTTTCTTCAGCCTTGAGTTGTGCGGTAGGTGTACATGGTCAAATATAAACCCCCCAAAAGCAAAACAACTCCCAAAATGTTGAGAGTGTATGTTAGGCTAGTGTACTGACTGTGCAGGTTACTACTTTTGCTCTGCCATCCCTTTACTTTGCCTTTGTGCTTGGAGATTGACAAATCAAACTGAAGATCCGCCTGCTAAAACAAGTTATGTTGCAGGACCAGGGTATGAAGGGGTTTTTTGGGCTGAAATTGTCTCGCAAAGTTGTTAGCCAATAGTGTGCCCATTGCAGCCAGTTTTGCTTCAAGTTGACCAAGTGTTTTTGTCTGATTTACATTAGGACATTTTTTTTGTTGTTTTTATGTCTGTTGATATTTGTGAATGCATTAACATTTGTCATGTGCCATATGATGGAAAGTTAAGTGGTCTGTGACTGTGCACAGATGTACATGAAATGGATGGCTTTGGCCCTTTTCAGTATTTATTCAACGACTTGAGTGGATCTCGAAGTCCAGAGGGCCGGCCAGAGATGAGGAAATGTTTGTGTCCTGCACACCAGGACCTCGAAGTTCCATGGAACACATTCAGAGACGAAACAGCACATCTGCAACCTATGGAAGAGTGTCTGATACATCCAAAGGCAATGCTAAAAAGGTCAGTGCCTTAGATTTTTAGGGTTTAAAGGGGGAAAAAATGTGGTATGCCATTTCAGGGAAAAATGCTTTTCCTCTAGTACCATGCCTGAAACATTCATTGGCTGACCTTTGAAAGCGAAAGTCAGCTTTGAATTACGATCACCTATGTCATCCCGGAATATTGCGGGATCCGCCACATAGCTTAGACCTGTCGTTACCGGAATGTTCTGGGAACTGCGCTACTGGGGTTAAACTTTAGCAGCAGAGATTGTAACCTTGGTAAAGCATCAAATGTTGACTGTTCAGCTACCAAGGTCCCCCAGATTATAACAAAAATCTGAAGGAGATCCAGTCTGGTTTGAAATATCATGACAAGGGTGCACTCTGTGTGTCCTTTCATTGTGATAGTAGTGATAAGATAGAGTAACAGTTCTCCCTTCCGCCCCCCCCCCCTCCCTTTTTGGACACGATTGTTTTCTAGACAAAAAGGCTTTCTGTAGAAATCTTGATGGGTTTACTTATGGAGAACTTGCTCACAACAGAATTACATCTTTCCCTTTTTGTGTGTGCAGATCCATGTATTTGTCTGAGTAGTTTTGTACATAATAAATGATACCATATTTGTCTGAGTAGTTTTGTACAGATTTATACCATATTTGTCTTCTGTAGTATTGTTCAGAATTATGCCATATCTGAGTAGTTTTGTTCAGAATTATACTGTATTTGTCTGAGTAGTTTTGTGCAGAATTATACCATATTTCTCTGAGTAGTTTTGTGCAGAATTATACCATATTTCTCTGAGTAGTTTTGTGCAGAATTATACCATATTTGTCTGAGTAGTTTTGTGCAGAATTATACCATATTTGTCAGTAGTTTTGTGCAGAATTATACCATATTTGTCTTCTGCAGTATTGTTCAGAATTATGCCATATCTCAGTAGTTTTGTTCAGAATTATACTGTATTTGTCTGAGTAGTTTTGTACAGATTTATACCATATTTGTTTTCTGTAGTATTGTTCAGAATTATACCATATTTGTCTGAGTAGTTTTTGGGCAGAATTATACCATATTTGTCTGAGTAGTTTTGTGCAGAATTATGCCATATTTGTCTGAGTAGTTTTGTGCAGAATTATACAATATTTCTCTGAGTAGTTTTGTGCAGAATTATACCATATTTGTCTGAGTAGTTTTATGCAGAATTATACCATATTTCTTTGAGTAGTTTTGTGCAGAATTATACCATATTTATCTGAGTAGTTTTGTGCAGAATTATACCATATTTGTCTGAGTAGTTTTGTGCAGAATTATACCATATTTGTCTGAGTAGTTTTGTGCAGAATTATACCATATTTGTCTATGCTACTAGGGTAAAAGCAATGATTTGGCCTTACCTTCATAATTGCAGTGTACCAGTTTGTTTTAAACTGTAATGATCTTATTGTTCACATTACAGCAATGCCTTTTGTGTACAAATTAGTTCCATCAAAAAGCCCTTCCAGAATTTAGTATTTCTGTTTTGTAGCTAGGAAAGTTTCCTATGGATGAAAAGAAATTGACGCTAAATGTTGATTGAAGGTGTGTTGTCCACAGCGCTGGTTACGTCAGGCCATGTACGAAACAGTGCCTCTGAGAGTGGAAACAGAGCTAGTGCCCCCCAGGTCTGTATCTGCTGACAGTCATTCTCCACCTGTTCCAAACACACCATCCACAGGTACTGGTCCCTCTGCAACTGTCACTTCGGCCACAATGCCATCTCTTCACAGTCCTAATGGATCCCCTTCAGGTGAGTTCATGGATCTCCTGTTCAGTCAACCAGGAACAGAATGTTACATGGCATTCATAGTCTGGTTATGCAGTGTCTGGCATTTCTAGTCATAGCAGGTTTTATGGTATGGAATTTTCATAGCTCTTTTTGGAGAGAGAGAGAGAGCATTTTGAAGTATGGCACATTCTGTTATGACTTTTCTCTGTTTATGTGCATTTCTGTCTGCCTGTAAGCTTTCCCACAGAAGTTTGCAGGGGACAGTGCTCTTGTTCCCTTGGATTCTGGGACAGTGCTCTTGTTCCCATGGATTCTTTTGCAGACATTGCAAGCAAGTTGCACATAGTTCATCATTTTATTTGAAGCTCTTGTTCCCATGGATTCTTTTGCAGACATTGCAAGCAAGTTGCACATAGTTCATCATTTTATTTGAAAGATTAACAGTCAGACCACCAAGTTCAGGGGAGGTTTTGGGGGGAGGGGTGGGGGCCTATTCCAGCTTCAGAAGTGTGATTTGTCTTCTCACAACACACACACACACACACACACACACACACACACACCAAACACACACACACACATACACTTTGTATTGGAAATTTTAGATTTTCTTGAGTTGTTTGTGTATTGTCAAGTTAATATTTATTGAACAGATTGTCAAGTTACACATGGCAGTCTAAGAATTATTTTGGGTAAGACTACTGGGTTTTTTAAACATCTTTAAGCGGATTTTACTGAAAACACACAGATGCACAGTTGAGCTCTAGAAGCATGGATGTTTGTGGTGGTGTTGGGCATTCCCCAGCTGAACACCCTGGGGTCACCCAGAACATGCACTCTGACCCACCTGGGAATCCCACCTGGGAATCACTGAGAGCGTGAAAGTACACACTGGATGAGAATGTCTGCGTATATAACTTATCAAGTACCTATGTGGGCAGTCGTACTTAAATTTCAGTAAGAGGCACATGTTTGTGTGGAAATGTTTTTATGAAGATGGTCGTCCCTTACATATATTTTATGGTGAATGTAACCTGTTTCAGACTTTGTGACTCCTTTGAAAAAGCGCCGTTTGGCCCCAGAGTTTTTACCGTCCACATCATCTGCTGCACACACAAGCCTTCCTGTGAGTGAGGAATCAGCTTCTTGTCCACCTTCGCTCGTCATTTCTGTATCTACTGCCACGTCATCCACCATTATCTCGCCTGCAGCTGATCGACCACCAGACAGAGTGAGAATGGTTTCTTCCCAGGAGAAAAGACCTCGCATGAAAGGCACTTGCCTGTTTGGCCGGAAGAATGGTAATGGTCTTTCGGTACCCTCCAGCAGTGCCAGTTCTGCCTGTGATGATGGACCTGTGTCAGAGAGCAGTGCCTCCTCCTGTGATCCAACTTGTGTAAGGACTAAGTACGATTCCTTACTCGATCAGTTGTCAAAGACATCATCATGTCCTCATCAGACGGGGAGTTTTGCCAGTGCTGGCAGCTGGGCAAGCTCTACTACTGTGGGGAATGTGGCAGACAGTGCTGAGGCCACGAGTGAGGGCAGCTTTGACAGTCCTGGAGCGACAACCTCCAGTTCTTCAGCAGTGTGTGTGGTGCGGCACCAGGAGCCAGGTTCAGAGGTGCCTTTAGTTGACAGTTCTGACACAGCCCTTGACACGGGCCAGGTGAGAGTGTCCCCACAAGGGACAGGTAGCAGTGATAGCATAGGTGTGTGTAGTTCAAATAATGAAGTGTCCACTGTGTGTGTGAACAGTGCAGATAGTGATTGCCAAGAAGACCGATGTTTCAGAAGGGATGAAGTGATAGCAGAGAGTAGCTCAGTGGCCTCCTCAGGTAGGCCGTATCAGGACCAGGATGAGGATATTTCTGAATCGCAACCTTTCACTGACAGAATAGTCGTGGAAGATGAAGGCAACGAAGCATCGGGCAGTGTGAGTGTAAGTGAAGAACTCAGTAGACACACAGAAAATGTCAGCTGTGCAGTGCCTCAGCCTGCCACTGACTGCCAAGTGAACAGTTCTCAAGACTTCCTCTCCTGCAGGAGGATAGCAGCTGGTGTCTGTAGTCCCAGTCAGGAAGAAGCCGAGTGCAGGTTATCTTCACAGCCTGAGCTTGTCGAGGACAGGACAGAAGGTTCAAGACTAGATAGTGCTGACACAGTGGAGAGAGCAGGGGTGAGTTCAGCATTAGACTGTTGTCCAAGGGACAGGGAAAGAAGTGGTGTCAGTTCTGCCAAAGACATTACTGCTGTTTCTTCTGTGGTGTCAATGCTAGGAGAATCTGAAAGTTTGGGGTCATCGGACATGGAGTGCGGACCGTCCTCAAGCACACAGGCATCTCGCAGCCAGCCTTTGGACAACTTAGAACCTATGATTTGTAACAGTTCAGATGTAACAGGGTCCAGTGCCATCTCATTTGCATGCGAGGAGAGCAATGTGGACTCTACCACTCAGAGTGGATGTGTTGTGCGTGTGGACCTCAATCAGTGTGATATGGCAGACAGCCACTTGCAGGCAGCAGAAAGTGAGGAGAGTTGCTGTGATAGCAATTCCGATGAACAAGCGGAGCATTTATCTGCCAGAGAAAGAGGAAGTGTATCGTCCTCTGGACCTGCAGATTCCCAGGGTGATGATGGGTTGGACAGTGGACAAGGTGGAGTGAGCACGAGCAGTTGTGTGCTGTCTTGTAGTTTTGCCTCTGTATCCAGTTCTCATTACAGCACTTCACAGACAGAGGTGACTCTGGGCACAACAGTGTCCAGTTCAGTGTACAGTAACGTCTATGGGGACGGCCGTCAGGTGGCCAACATGGCATCCACTTCCACCCTGTCCACTGCAGACAACTCGGACCTGTCCGGCCCCAGCCAGTCCTCCTCTCAACTTGCCCACACCCTGCCCAACTCCGTAGCAGACCATCTGTCCACTTCGGAGTCTGTTACGCAGGAGGTAGATGATGCAGACACTTCAGATCAAATCTCAGACAGTCCCTTTGCCAGTGCTGAACAGTGTGAGGCCAGTACATCATCTAGCAATGAACGGCGCTCTTCAGAGGAGGGTGACTTGTCCTCCAGGCCGGTGTCCAGCAGCTTGTTACAAAGCCAGAGTGACCTGGAGCTGCCAGTCTCCAGTGGGGGCCTGGACATACTTGAGGAGAGAGTGGTGGGGGTGAATGGTGACCAGCTTCCTGGAGGAATGGTGTCCAGTTATAGTGAGGACAGCTCCAGCAGCGGTTGCCTCAACCCTTCTGCTACAGTCTCCTCTTCTGAAGCACAAGCTGCACCAACCACCAAGCGAAAGGTGAATGCATGCTTTAGTTCAGTGTACCAGTAAATTCATTGGACAGTGTTTTGACAAATAAGTGTTAAACTTTTCATTTTATCACCCTAATTGAACCACTGTTAAGGATTCTAATAGGGGAGAGCACAATAATATAGTGTTTTTTTGTGGGGGTTCGACTTTTTGGGGTTTGTTTGGGGTTTTTTTCACTTTTATTTTCCCTGTGATGTTTTTAAGAGTTACTCCAAACTCATGCTTCCCAGGATACATCCCAGCTCTAATGAAAACCAAACATGAGTGGGAGAGAAAATGCTACATCTTAGAAGCAGAAGATACTAGATTGTATGCCTCTTTTAAGATCTTTATAGCCCTAGCTGTATTCTCCACAATAAAGGCATGTTTTGGTTAGTTGGGTTGAGGCGGGCTCATTCGTTTGTTTTGAGGGCTTCTTTTTGTTGGTTGTTTTTATTCATTTTGGGGTTTGGGATGTTGCATTTTTTGTGCCAAAAGTCATATTTTAACCCTGGTAGCCCTGAATAGACAGCAACAAGGCTCACTCTCTATTGGCTGAATTAACATTGGCTAGCATTGTTTTGGAGCAGGGTGGGCTCAAACAACCCTTGATATTGATATATAAAACTGAATTAAATGTGTAAAGCTATAAATCACTGGAAAGAACTGATAACATGCTTTTAAATGAGTGTAATTTTATAGTAGTGTTTATGATTATGTATAAAAAAAATATTTTAAAATTGTGTGCGCACTACCGATCACTGTTGCACCGTCAGGGCCCCGGATCGATTTTAACACAATAAGCAAAGTTCTTGTGGTGCATAAATGTCATGATTAGGTAAATATTTCTTGACATTAGTTTTGAAAAAATAAGGAGTTTGTATCGCTTTATCGGTAATCAAATACTCATAAAAGTTCAGTGAAAGGATCGACCCATCATGACCGTCATGGCGGAATGTGGTGGCTTTCTATGACGAAAATACAAAGATCGCTTGATTTCATGTGATGCAAAGTACTTAGCAGCATAGCGATTTGACTCATCAACAGTTATTTCGAAGCCTGGTTGCGTCAAAATAAAGTTAAACAATCTGTGCCGTCGAAATCGCCGAGTAGCGAAGAAGTCCATCCAGCAAAACTAGCACCGCTCGATTCAGTCCGATCACGATCGATTTTTCCCAAGTTTTTCAAAAATATTCCACAATCCTTACCTCATCGTCTCTCTCATTGTTTAATTCAACCAAATCCAGCCTCTAAAGCTCCTCCTCGCTGTCAATATTGTAAGAAAGCTAAAAAAAAACGCTTGAAGAAATTCTGGTGCTAACGCTGGCCGCCATTTTTGTTGAAGATGATCTCGGCTGGTCCGGAAAAAACCCCCAAACACTCTAAACTAATCAGATTCTTCATTGCTTGTGTGTGTCGAACGACCTTCACCCCTTTCTGCGGGCCTACAACGGCCTTAACATTCATTGGCTGACCTTTGAAAGCGAAAGTGAGCTTTCAGTTACGATCACCTATGTCATCCCGGAATATTCCGGGATTCGCCACATAGCTTAAGCTTAAACCCGCCATTACCGGATTATTCCGGGAACCGCACCACTAGGGTTAAGAGAAGGCTTCACATAGTGTCTGTGTATGATGTAGGGCAGTATTTTACATGATAAAAATACTCATTGAAAGGGAGACATGCGGGATTTGATTTCGGCTGGATTTTAGACGCACAGGTGACTTACTGTCTCACCAGAATGAATGCTAGAGGAATAAATAAAGACTGGAAATTCTAAAATTAAAATGAGTGAAGTAATGGCTTATTTGCTTGTGTTTGTTTCATAGTTTCAGGTAACTTTGGGAAAACAAGTTGATATTGAAAAGACTGTTTGAATCTTACTGTTTTCTTGGTGTTTTGATATTTGTTTAGGTGAGTTTATCCGAGTATCGAAACCGTCGTAAGGACAAGACAGGCCCTGCTGCCAGTACCTCATCAGCAACCTCCCCCAAAAGTTCATCAGATCAACATGTGCTGGGTGGCAGAGACTCATCAGACTACTGTATCTCTCTCAATCCTCTCCCACTCTTTGAACCCATCTTCATTAGAGAAAGCAGAGAACAGAAAGGTGAGTGTTTAATCTCTTGTCATCTGTACAAGTGCTGTTTTTGCTTTGTGTACCTGTATTTTAACAGTAAGAGAGGGTACTCTCTATATATACACACATACATACACAAGTCTTAGGCTGTGGAATAGAAATTAAACAAAAGTTAAATTCCATGCCAAATTGGGTGGGGATGAGGTGTTGCCTGTTGCTTTTTATTGTAGTTGAGTTGACTCTTTCATTTCCAGCGTGTGGTATACCAGATTCACTAAACCTATCCTTGATTCCCAGAAACTGGAAAACCAGTTTAGCCGAATTATTTCCCTTCCTTCTCATGGCCTGGAAAAGCGGGATGCAGGTCAGCATGAACAGTTCACCTCCTGATGTGGTGACTACTTCTGTGTCCAAGACCCTGATCAATTTGTGATATGGTTTATCAATGGCCTGGTCAGTGTTTGTGAAAGGAAGGCTTCCTGGGCCCCTGGAGAGAGAACCGTGGAGAAGTCATTCAATGTAAGTGGCATCTTGAGGGCGGAGGAGAAGTCATTCAATGTAAGTGGCATCTTGAGGGCGGAGGAGAAGTCATTCAATGTAAGTGGCATCTTGAGGGCGGAGGAGAAGTCATTAAGTGTAAGTGGCATCTTGAGGGCGGAGGAGAAGTCATTAAGTGTAAGTGGCATCTTGAGGGCGGAGGAGAAGTCATTCAATGTAAGTGGCATCTTGAGGGCGGAGGAGAAGTCATTCAATGTAAGTGGCATCTTGAGGGCGGAGGAGAAGTCATTCAATGTAAGTGGCATCTTGAGGGCGGAGGAGAAGTCATTAAGTGCCTGTGTGGGGCACTGATATCCTACTGGGTATAGGGTAAAATAGGTTGTGTGGACTTTGCTAAGGTGAAAGTAGAAGCATGTTTCATTACTTAGGTGAAAGTAGAAGCATGTTTCATTACTTAAGGTGAAAGTAGAAGCATGTTTCATTACTTAAGGTGAAAGTAGAAGCATGTTTCATTACTTAAGGTGAAAGTAGAAGCATGTTTCATTACTTAAGGTGAAAGTAGAAGCATGTTTCATTACTTATCCATGAACAGTTTGTACATACATGTATAGGCATGCGTCTGTGTATTTTTCTTGACAAAATTATTTGTATTGACCTGTTACACCTGCATATCATCAACACCATGGTAACGATGTCCCAACTGCAAAAATTTACTGTATTCTTTTATCAACGCAACAGTGCATAAAACTATGGGTTAGTGATGTTAAATTTTTTATTTCACTTTTTTATTTGCAAGAATAGACTCTTGTGGAAACTCGGGAATGAAAATAAGTAAAGCTTTTCTGGAACATAGGAAGGAAGGAAGTAACTACTCATACAAAAATGTGAACAAAAGAGTTAAAACAAAATTGTGTGTATGTGTGGGGGGTTTTCTGAATTGTTTGAGACAAATTGCTTTAAAGAGATGACAGTGCCATTTTCCCTCACAATCATTTGTGTGTTTAAAATAGGGGGAGGGGTTAGGTGATGGTTTATGTCGATGTCTATTCTTTATTTCTTTGTTCTTGCATTAATTGGACTGTTCTTTTCTGACATGGTTTCCCAGAGGTTAAAGAGAAACGTGCAAAACCAATGAGCCTGTCAGATAGATTGCGTATTGAATTTGGTCTCGAGACAGCAAATGAGGAAGAGGATAAAGACACCAGCACAGGTGAGGGGTAATCTTTGTCATTGAATATCATTGCATTTTCTGTCCTAACAACTTTTTTCTGTGCTCTTTTGGGTTAGGGGCTTTTTTTTTTTTGCTTTTTTAAAAATCTTTCCTTGCTTTTTTTTTTTTTTCAAAGCTGATATTGTAGAGCTGAGCATTTCACTTTTGTATGTGTGTGTGGTGGTGATTATATTTGGGGGTGAGAGGTTAATCACTTAGCACTTAAGAAAGTGTGTTTGTTTTATACTAACACTTTTTGTAATTTAATTTGCCGTGATTTAATAAAAAGTAAATTGCTCAAGTACACCTGTTGTTTTCTTGTTTGTTTTAATTAATGAAGGGCTGAGCTTCCCATGTAACTTTCATCTACTTTCATGCTAGCGAGCAGCTAGCACAAGAATGACTGGCTTATGGTTACCTTCACCTTTTGTGTGTTTTTGTGGAGTTCAGAACAGCAATTGTCCATAGGGTAAACCGTGACAATTTCGGCCCCCTGGCTGGGTAGCAACACTAAAACTCCAACCCTCCCTTCTCTTTCAAAAAATGATTTGTCTAGCCTATATGATCCAAAAAATAATTCTTAATAATGAAAACTACGTGACTCTGGGAGTATTTCTTGTAAATGTGCATCCATAGAGTGAGATGAAATCACGATCAATGTCACGGTGTCTCGCTGACGGCCATCTTGAACTGAAAAAGATGTTCCGGCAGAAACTACCTCTGCTTTAGATTTTTGACCAAAGCTTTTAATGTCGAGTACAAGCTGGTTATGGAACAGACTGTTATAGAAGTCACTGATCTGTGTAAATATTGCTATGTTTATGCTTTATGACAAGAGATTTATGAAAAATTGACCATTATTTAGTGTCCGAAAAATGTATGCCATGCAATTTTGGACAGGCACTCATAGTCTTAGATAACTCAATAAGACAGAAATAATCTACATGTTGGTTTATATATTTCTGTTGATTAAAGTAATATTAACACTATTAGTGAACATCTGTGTTTATCTGAGTATTACAGGTACTAACACATACATGTATACATGCACAGCTATGCAAAATGCACACTCTTTTTTTTATCTTTTCGCACTTTGTTTAATTTTTTGACTCTTTTATTACAATAAACACAAACAAACCACCCAAACCAAAGTAGAATATATCAAATCTACTAATTTTCATGTACCGGTTTTCCCTCTGGATGCGGTGTCCAAAATTGCCTTGGGGGGGGGGGGTGTCAAAGTTGTCATGGGAACATATAGGCTAGATTTGGGTCAATATCTAATAAATATTCATGAGCTTGTACCACAAGCCACAGTCAGAACGCTCACTGATTGGTCAATCTATCAGACCTCTGAAAACTAGGCTGGCTGGCTGTGTGTGCAAGTCAAAACAGGTGATAGAGTGAGAGCACTGTAAAAACTGTCCGAAATTGTCACGGCGTACCCTAGAGGGTTTTCTTTTTCGGAGGGGGGCAGACAAAAGTTTTTCTTCGTTTACTTTGTAATTTAAGCTTCACCACCTTTCCTTACCCACCTTTTCTAATATTGTTTGAAGTTTATAATGAGGCTTCATCTTTGTGCTGTTTCAACTCCTTCGTTTTGTCTGGCCTGTTCAAGATGAAAAGTAGAACTTGAAATAGAAAAGTACTGCTGTTTTTCTGACACCATTGTTGATATGGGGGTGTTCATGAATGTTAAACTAGTAGTGGATGAACAGCTGTGGGTGAAGTCTTTCTTTGGGGAGGTGCATCATTCCACCTTCACAACAAACATTCACATGGAATCAAAGAACAGTCAAAACAGAGAGCGCATTGTCTTCTGATGTTGAAGACTAGGCCTATATTCTCATGTCGCTTTCAGAACAGGCAGATATTTTCTGAATGCAAATGAGATCAAAAAATCTGTCACTGGAGTTCCAGTTTTAACCAGTCCGAAGCACATCTCTCAGAGATAGTCAGTGCACAACATGGTTATGTTGTAAAGACTCAAGTCCACTTCATCTGTTATCAAGAGGAGGCAACTGCTATGCATATAACATTGTTTCTGACACATTTACTTCACAGACTTTTCATAACACTTGAAATTGAGAAATTACGCTTCTGGCAAAGATTGCAGCTTTGCATCGCTGTGAATATAAAGGTGAGGAAAATATTATGAGTGAAGCGCAATCATCACAAAGTGTTTTAGTTCATCAGATGTAATTTGAATCAACATCGTCTTCATTGTGCCCACACATAGTTGTCCAATAGCTGGGTCAAAGAATTGATGATTGACACCAGAATTGTGAAAATTTGCCAATAAGAAAAGGGGGAAAATGCAATAAAACATCTACTGAAGAAGAATGTTTTCAAGAAATACCTTCGCTAGCTGCCAGAAGGCGCAAATGCACTTTCCCAAAACGGAAAACTAAGTTTATCGGTGCCTTCAGTGAAAACTTCTGATCAATGCAAATTCCATCCGAAAGAAAAACCTGAAAAATGTTTTAAAAAGGGAGAATCTGTTGATGACACTTGAGTACAAAATAGATACAAGTCTTCACAGGTTGCCCACAATCCCAAGTGCCATTGTCCCCCAAACTCATCTTTGACAGGATGATTCATGCCAGCTGGTGCGAAAAGCTAGGGAGGCTGTGTGCCAAATATGTTATCACTCACTCTGAAGTCCATTACACTCGTCGACGTGTTTCCATTAGCTGCCTGTAAAACAGTTATGAATAGTTTGTCCAAATAGTAAATCGGGATTTTTTATTCAATGTGCGCAGTCTCCTTCCTCCCTCCCCCTTTCTTTTTTTTTTTTCTTTCTGTCTCCCTCTCTTGGCAGTAGTAATGGTGGTGTTTGTCCGTAAAGCCTAGCTCCCTGGAAAGTGTGGAGTGGTGTTTTTGGGAGGGATGTGTGGAGAGGAAATCCCATTCCTGATCTTTTTATATGTGTGATATGTTCATTTCCTGGCTTGATCATTGCAACTGGATACCATTGATGCTTTAAATGATCATTGTTCACTTATAGGCCATATGAAGTCCAGTGACATACCCCCACCACCTCCTCCCCTTCCTCGCAGTGGAAAGGTGGGTGGGGTGGGAGGGAGGAGAGCTGGCAGTAATGGTGGGCCGCAGACATTATCTGCAGAAAGTGAGTACATGCTAAGAAGCAGCATGGCTGTCAGTGCCATTGTTGGCTTTGCATGGGAACTTACTACAGTGTCCTCCAGTGGCTTATTTAACTTGTCCTTTCTTTCTTGTTCTGTAAGCAGCAGCATGTTCATTGATTTTCACTTCTTTTGCTTGAAACCTTGTTGACATTCATATAGTTACTGGCAGACTTGTCACCCCTTAATAGAAATAATAAAAGGAACTTATATAGCGCTATATCTTGCAAAGACAAATCAAAGCACATGCATTCAACCTAATCTTACACAGTCATGCAACCAGTGACAATCAATCAATAGTTTAAACAAACAGATATTACAAACATGGTACGCTACAAACCAAATCTGTGAAATAAACATTTCAATAGTCAAATGTTTTTCAAAAGCGCACACACACACATTATCCTCGATATAAAAGAATTAAATAAATAAATAAATTTTTTAAAATAATCACACACACACACAGAGGTCATATACTTTAGCAGGGTGATGGGACAGGTTAGTGAAGGTGGGACAGTTCTGATATGAAACATGAGGGGAAAATCTTAGGTTTGAAATAAATATGTCTTGAGGCTGGATTTAAAAGTGTCATAAGTAGGCTTCTGGCAAAGAGAGAGAGGGAGCTCATTCCAGGTCGATGGACCCGAAATAGAGAAAGAGCGGCGGCCAACGGTAGATTGGTTGAATCTAGGTATTCGTAGGCACAAGGTATCTGCAGCAGAGCGGAGGGAACGTGAAGGAGTGTACAGGTTAAGACATTCACAGAGGTAGGAGGGTGCTGTTTGGTGGAGATATTTGTAACAGAGGGTACTTATCTTATAATTTACTCTCTGTGGCACAGGCAGCCAGTAGAGAGATCGCAAGTGAGGGGTAATGTGCTCAGATTTTTTCTTTCTGAGTAGTCGAGCTGCAGAGTTTTGTATACATTGAAGGGAGTGGATTGATGATGCTGGCAGACCAGCCAAAAGAGAAATGCAATAGTCCAGACGTGAAAGAATGAGAGAAGTGACAAGTTTGGCTGTTGCATCGGTGGACAGGTACTTTCGAATTGCACTAATACGCCGTAATTGATAATAGCATGGCTGACAGGTCTGGGTGATGAATTTTTGCATAGTGTGTTGTTAACAACACCTAGATACTTCACAGCAGTGAATAGAGGGACTGATGTATTGCCGAGTTCTGTTGAAGCTGTTGTAATGTAAAAGAATTTGTATTTGGTCCCTACGAGCAATACTTCAGTTTTATCTGCATTTAGCTGTAATTTGTTTTGTATCATCCAGTTTTGAATATCTTCAAAGCAGTGGGCCATATTTGTCAGGAGAGAAGGCAGATTTTCAGGAGTAACACTGCTTTGAATCTGAGAGTCATCTGCATAAAAATGGTGGTTGATTTGATGACAGTTTATTATATGTGACAGTGGGGCAGTGCGGAGAGTGAAAAGAACAGGGCCTAGAACTGATCCCTGTGGGACTCCGCATTCCAGTTTGGCAGGTATTGATTGAATCCTGTTTACTGCAACTGTCTGGAATCAGTCAGTAAGGTATGAATTAAACCAGGTGAGGGCTGTGCCAGTAACAAAGAACGTTTTTTGAAGATGGGAGAGAAGAATTGAGTGGTCTGTAGTATCGAAGGCTGCCGATAAGTCGAGTAGAGTAAGGAGGGAGATTTTCCCTGAGTCAGAAGCGAGTAGAAGCATGTTTAAGGCATGCACTAGGGTGGTTTTAGTGCTGTGGTTGACGCAGACTGAAACTCAGGAATAAGATTGTTGGAGAGAAGGCGGTTGTTGAGCTGTTTGAGAACTACTTTTTCAATGACTTCAGAAATATAATGGTAGATTGGAAACAGGTCTATAATTCTTCAGACTGTTAGGGTCAAGGTCATGCTTTTTGAGTAGAGGTGTGACTAGAGCAGTTTTTAGAGCTGATGGAACATTTCCTGAAACAAGAGATGAGTTTACTATTTTGTGATAGTGGGTATAAGTTGTGGTACTGTGTGCAGTTATGGGATCCAGATCACATGATTTTATAGTCATTTCTTTCAGAATTGTCGTGATTTCTTTCTCACTTGTCGGATGAAAGAAAAGGAGAGGAGTGCCAGAGAATTGGGGATCAGGAAGTGCAGGCTGGAAAGGAGTCTGATCCAGTTTGGAGCAAATGTTATGGACTTTTTCAGAAAAGAATGCAGAAAATATAGAAGGGAGTTCAGAGTGGTTGTGGATGGAAAGCAGAGGGCTTGCCTTCACAGATCCAAGATGAGTAGATGTGAGGGAAAAGAGAGATTTCATTGACGTGGCATCAAGATTTTGAAAAGAGTAATACTTTGTTTTTTCTGAAAGAATTAAAGATTTGTTGATTTGTTTTTGAAAGAGCTGCTTATTAATTTCTGTTTTTAATTTTCGCCACTGCCATTCTAGTTGCTTGTGTGTGCACTTTGTGATCAGGATGTCATTGGTGTACCATGGCGTACATGGCCTATCAGGCAGGAGGTGGTCAGTGGGAGGTGCATGCTCATCAAGCAGTTGGCTGAGAACATCATTGTAGTGTTTAGAGGGGTTATTGTTGTCAGAGGTTTGTGATAAGCGTTCAGCAGCTTGTGAAGAAAAAGCTTGAATATCTGTGGCCTTGAGGTTGCGACGGGTTACAGACTTTTTCTTTCTGATAGGCTTTGCAATGTTTAGAGAGAAAAGAACGGTGGAATGATCAGAAAGTAGTTCATCAGTGATAAATACAAACGTTATCAGATCTTGGGAAACATTGATAATTAGCCAGTCTAAAATATGTCCTGATCTGTGCGTTGCTTCGTTTACCAACTGAGAAAGAGAATGGTTTGACAAAGAAAGAGAAAGACGTTTGACATCAGGAGAAGACTGGATATCAAAGTGGAAGTTAAAGTCACCGAGAATGATAAGCTTTCTGGGAGAGAGGCTGTAGTGATCCAGGAGTGACTGAAACTCTTAATGGAAGATGTCAGATTATTCTTGCGGCTTGGAGGTGGACGGTAAAGACAGCAGAAAGTAATAGAGTGGCCAGGTGTATTGAAGTTGAGTTCACAGACTTCAAAAGATTCAGGTGAGAAAGACAGGGAGTGACAGAAAGAAAGAGCAGGTTCAAGTGTATCTTTATAAATGATGGCAATGCCACCTCCAGGGGAGGGTCGGGGAAGAGACAGAGTTTAATAACCAGGTGGTGTCAGTTGTTTTAGTTTCGGTTCATGACCATGCAGTTTTAACCCTGGTAGTGCTGAACAGACAGCAGCAAGGCTCAGCTCAGTCTCTATTGGCTGAATTAACATTGGCTAGCGTTGTTTTGGAGCAGGGTGGGCTCAAACAACCCTTGATATTGATATATACAACTGAATTAAATGTGTAAATCTTTAAATCACTGGAAAGAACAGATAACAAGCTTTTAAATGAGTGTAATTTTATGATAGTGTGTAGTGTTAATGTAAAAAAAAAAAAAAAAATCGTGTGCACACTACCGATCACTGTTTTGCACCGTCAGGGCCCCGGATCGATTTTAACATGATAAGCAAAGTTCTTACAATGCATAAATATCATGATTAGGTAAATACTATTTCTTGACATTGGTTTTGAAAAAATAAGGCGTTAGTATCGCTTTATCGGTCATCAAATACTCAGAAAAGTTCAGTGAAAGGACATCGCGACCGTCATGGCGGATTGTGCAAAGTGGTGGCTTTCTATGACAAAAATACAAAGATCGCTTGATTTCATGTGATGCAAAGTACTTGGCAGCATAGCGATTTGACTCAACAACAGTTATTTTGAAGCCTGGTTGCGTCAAAATAAAGTAAAACAATCTGTGCCGTCGAAATCGCCGAGTAGCGAAGAAGTCCATCCAGCAAAACTAGCACCGCTCAATTCAGTCCGATCGCGATCAATTTTTACCATGTTTTTCAAAAATATTCCACAATCCTTACCTCATCGTCTCTCTCATTGTTTAATTCAACCAAATCCAGCCTCTAAAACTCCTCCTCGTTGTTAATATTGTTAAAAAAAAGCTCAAAAAACGCTTGAAGAAATTCTGGTGCAAACCCTGGCCGCCATTTTTGTTGAAGATGATCTCGGCTGGTCCAGAAAAAAAAACCAAAACACTCTAAACCAATCAGATTCTTCGTTGCTTGTGTATGTCGAACGACCTTCACCCCTTTCTGCAGCCCTACAACGGCCTTAACATTCATTGGCTGACCTTTGAAAGCGAAAGTGAGCTTTCAATTACAATCACCGTCATCCCGGAATATTCTGGGATCCGCCACATAGCTTAGACCCGCCATTACCGGATTGCCATTACCGGATTATTCCGGGAACCGCGCCACTAGGGTTAACCAGGTTTTTTTAAGAAATGTTAGATCAATATTCTGTTAAGAGATGAAATCAGAAATTAGGTCAGCTTTGCCTTCTGGGCAGATTGCACATTGAACAAGCACATATGAAGAAGATTTGTGGGAGGCAGACTGTCAGAGGATGAAGGTGATGGTAGGGATGTGGAGAGTGGTAGAGCAGACAAAAGTTTGGATTGAGAGTCAGGTGTAGAAGCTGGTGAGAGAACTGGGCAAGAAATGTGCGTGCTTACAAAGGCTTTTTTATAGAATGCTAGCTGTAGAATAGATAGTTTTGAGAGACCTTTGTATTTCTAATAGCTGAAAGATTTATTTTATTGTTGAGCAGAATCCTGTCCAGCATAACTCTAAAAAAAAAAAGATTAACCCGAAAAGTCCTTGTTTTTAGCAGCTACATTTTTGGTTGGTAGCTCTTTAACTGCAATTTGGTTAGGTATTTGTGTTCTGTTTTGTTGTTAGTGTTTTGCTTTGCATGTGTGGTGCCACCCCCTCCTTGTCTTCATAAATATAATTGACCATCCTTTTATAGTTGTTTGCTTAGCTCTCACTCTTCAATGACATTTCAAGTATTGTCTGTTCAAATACCTCATTCAGCTCTCTTATTACAGAATTTTTGTATTTTTTTTGTGGGAAATCAAACAGGCTGTATTGCTGCTGCAAGGGTTTTATTTATTTTAGTACACAACTTCTGCATGGGGAGAAAATATTTTCTTTTTAGCACACAATAGTTGCACAGTATTATGTCAAAGAAGAAGAAAAAAAAATTTTAAGAGGGTGGGCATGCATAACACCATAAGATATAAATGGATGATGATTTTGTGAAAGACATAATCACTGATTAGATAACGGAGCTTTTTGTTAAACACGTTTTGTTTTGTTTGTGAGGCTTGCTGTTTTTATATCCACATTTCGATGCCTTAGAGCAACAACGGTCTATCGACAGAGCTGCCATTTTCAAAAGTATTGAGATAAACTGATTTGAACAGTTTGAATGGTCAGAACAAATCGAGAATTGAACGGAAGTATTCAGTTTTTGGAAAGAGAATGGGTATTAATGCAATCTTTATATTGTAATACATTACAGTGTTGATTCTAGGGTGCGCCCTTGCAGGATTCACGCATTTTTTCAAAATTGCCACAAAACGATGTGGGCAGTGCGCCATCGCAACTGCCATTTGTATGTTCTTTGAAATCAAGCGCTTCTTCCGCCAAAGTTCTCTGTTGATGCTCCTGATTGGCTAAGCGCCCTCACTTTTGACCAATCACAGAAACTAGTTTGTCCTTGTGAGTTCCCACGGCGGTCATTACATGGGTAGGCTACCTCAGGGGCGGCAAGATTGACTGGTTTGCACCTTCAAGCCATCTTCATTATGAAGCGGGCTTGTCCTGCTCCGTTTTTCTCTTAGTTTACGTCATCTTCCGAGAAGCTGTGTACTCCGGAAACAAGTGACGTAATTGGGACAGAGATCATTGAGGAGATGATAATGATAATAATAAATGAAACTTATATAGCGCAGATGCAGCGTCCCAGCAGGTTCGGAGCTGGTAGATCTGGGATCTGGGAGACAAGTAGCCCTGGCTCTCCCCCCTCCACCCCCACTCTCTCTCTCTCTACCCCCCCTCTCTCCCCCCTTTCTCTCCCCTCCACCCCTCCTCTCTCTCCCCATCCCTCTCTCTGTCTCTGACTCTCTCTCTCTCCTGTGTCAAGAGTGCTTACTACAGATACTGCAACACTTAGGTGAATATTTAATCCTTTCTGCCTGTTTGATTTGTTTCTCTTCCTTGAAAAAATAGCAGAAACTAAGAGTACTGAAGGTACTGTAAGCAAATACTACTTGTCCCCTTTTTATTTGGGGGGGGGAGGGGGCAATGCCCCCTTTTTTTTTTTCATTTTAGGAGGCCCTTGGGCCCCAGTTTTTTTAATCCTAGAATCAACACTGTGCATGTAGAAGAAGGCGCATAAATGCATATTTACAACTGGTGATCTGTTTTTGCCCAGAATTTTCTCACAGTCTGCATGTGAAACTTTGATGTCCACTTATTCTGGTCCTCTCAAAGCGATGCTAGGCTAGGCTAGTGCAGAAAGTGAAATTTCCTGTAAAGGCCAAGATAGGAAAAACACTGGCAGTGAAGGTAGACCACCTTGCTTGCAGAGAAAATACAGGGCATGTCACAAAGCTTGACCCTCTTTCCCAGATAATATCACATTTCAGCCATCAGTTTTCAGCAGGAACAACCACACAACCTCCAGGCCCCGCCAGTGTTACATAAACCCTGCCCAGCTGTCAAGTGTATCCACTCCTAGGCAAGAAGGGTTTGCACAGCTGGATGTCGGCTGTTGCAGACCCCTGTCCCAGATAATTGACACTAAATTGCCATTAAAGCCTTAACCACTAGACTGCCTTACCCTGGTAACCCCCAATTTTCGGGTGAAGTAAACAAGTCTGCTTCCTTGACTACAGTTAAAGGGAAAGAACTCCAAAATTAATGGAGGTCACTCTCCTGTTGCTTGGCAACATCCAGCTGCAAAAACCATAGCAAAAACGATCGTTTTTTAGCTCGTATTTTGTGTTTTTATGCATGACTGCTTGGGAAGTTCGTGTTCAAAATGGCTGACACTTCTTCTTGGAGGCATAAATAACTTTACACAGCTGTAAAAGTGGCAAATAAAACTGTAGATTTACCTAACAGTGATGAAAATGATCGTGTATGATTCAGCTGATCGTGCATTAAAAAAAAAAAAAAGAGATTTGGCCTAGACTTATGTTTGACGTTATTGAGATCGGGGGTACTCAGAATGACAGTGGTGGTAAAGAAATCGTATTTTTGGTCAATTTTTTTTACATTTTAGATATTTTCGCAGTGCAATATCATTCTAACTAATTTGAGCTTGCCTCGAAGTAATTTAGGATATATATACTGTCATTGGGCAGACTATCGGGAATATTCATGTAGTAGTTTCTGAATAAGAGTGATATGAACATAGCAGTGGTACATAAGATTTTATTCCCCGGCATATAGGGTGCACTTGCACTGGGCAGTTAAGAGGTTAAGATGAAAAGCGGGATGCTGTGTGGTAGTCCAGTGTACCCTGTGAAAGTTGCTAGGGTAATAATTGTGTGCAAGAAAGGTTTTCTTCAAATATCTTTGAAATTAATAAAACTTTTATTTTATACTTTTGTCATCTGAAAGTTTACAGTAGATTCTACCAAATATGAAAAAATTGAAAATTGTTTTTTCAGGTAAACCGTTGTTGCTCTAAGGCATTGATTTGCTGTTGTCTAATTTTTATTCTCAATTAAAATATGAGTGACAAAGTGTAGTTCAGATACATGCACGGCTGCCTCAAGTTTTACACTTTCATTGTAACATTAACAGCTTTCTCATGCATGTTTGTGCCTCTTTCTACAGATTTGATTGTTGTGGTTTGCTTGGCATTGAACAAATGTGATATTATATGATGATGTGCAGAAAATAATAAGGCTGGGGTGGCTTGGCTTTTATGTTTTAATGATAAGAAAAAAACCCATCATGTGCTTGCTCATTCTAAAATGATAATAAATGAAATTTATATAGTGCTATGTTTTTCAAAACAAATCAAAGTGCTTGCATTCATCTTACTCTAACACATGCAACAAGTTACAATTAAAAATGTATACATACACCCGCACGCACTCACACACTACAATTATGAAAAAATGCATGCATTGTATTGAAAACTCCGTTCTTTTTCCCTTAGTTTTTGACTGTGTGCTATTTTGGTCACTTCACCAGGAAGTCTCTCTGTGCTTGCGTATCTAGTATTTAAAATGTGTTCTTTGTTGTGTATGAATGTAATAGAATCCCATTTTATAAATGCCTCATGATTTTACTTTTAATATTACTTGAAATTTCTGTTTAGTTTCTGTATGAATTGGTACAACAGCAGAGAAGCCGATTGCAAACCAGAGTGGATTGTAGCTGGTTTTTTTTTTAATTTCTTTTCATAATAATAAAGTGCTATTTGCACAAACTAGAAACATGATATAAACGTGTTTTAAATGGTAAATTAAAAATTCAGTTGGGATTCTGTACACCTTGTCAGGGCAGATAGTATCTCTACCCTCTGGAAATCCGGTTCTGAAAATACTGTTCTTTTCTGTCATTCTGTGTTGTTTTTGTTTGTCGCTCATTGGGGTTTTTTGGTTGTTGTTTGCTTCTTGCTTTTTTCTACATATTTTTTGTTAACCAAAAAATCTCAACAAAGTGGATTTACATATTTGTTGTTAGGAAAGTCAGAAAGTATCCTTGAAAAGTTAGAAAGTATCCTTGGAAATGTGAATTTCCCAGTGACCTTTGCATCAATCAACCTTTTGGTTTTGTTTGTTTTAAATGTTATACAGTAAGATAGAAGTCTGTGTATTCTGATTTGTTGTCTGACTTTCCCTCCTTCAGTGTTCAAAAGCAAATTGGCCATACCCTGTTGGTCTGGGGAAAGTCACTTCAGATAGCATAATGCTCTTAACCTCTGGATTTGCTATATTTGATTGATTCACTCACTTGTTTTAGGGTACCAGTACCCTCTGTAAATGATTCGAATAGCTATGTAACTTCCGTATTGTTTCAGAGAGGTTTGAACCCAATAGGATTGATAACAGTCATCTGAATCTGGCCCATAGTGGTTGATGGGGCTGTAAGTATTAAGTGATGATGTACAGGTAATCCAAGAAAAGAAAGCTTTCTTGTCTGAACATTTACTTGTGTATGATAATAATAATGATGATGATGATGTATGCAACTTACATAGCGCTGAATCTTGTAAAGCAACAAATCGGAGCGCTTACATGATTATCCATCTTTACCATAACCAGTTTTGCTCTTGAGCTTCTTGCACTGCAAGTGGTGACTTCTTCACAAAGAGGGAAAAAAAGTCCTAAACCTTTTTGTAAGGCTGATTGTGCCGCCAGCAGTTCGTAAGGTCACTGAGAAAGTTTATAGTTAGGGTTGATAATGACTTCAGACTTGATCACAAATTCTAGACATGCTTTTTACACCTGGATAAGCAGTGTGTTGATATTGACTAGAGATCAGATCACCTGTTTCCATCTCTTATTCAATACATGCTTATGTCTTGATACATGGATGTTGATAATGTACCTGCAGATGAAGAAGAGAGTCAGCAGGCTTCATCTTCGACCTTCACAAGCAGCACCTCCCCCCCCACAGCGGCTGTGACAGCCGGAGGATCAGGGCGATTTTCCTCCACTGCCACTAACCAGCAGCAGCAGCAGGTGGTGTACAACTCGTGGCTGGCCAAGTTTCACAGCACCACCCACCCACCTGCTTCAGCCCTGGCAGACATGGGTGGCTCCTCGGCACTGCACTCGCTCCCGTCATCTTCAGCTGTCTTCTCTACAGGGACTGCTGCTGCTCAGCAACGCCTTCTTTCACAGCCATATAATGGTAAGACGCCAACTCCATTCACTGGTTTTTCACAAAGATATGTTGGTTTTTTTAAAGTGATAGTTTTGTAAGTAGTAGTTGTTGAGTGTTAAATTCATAGATAAAAGATAACAGTGTGGCACTTGTTAATTCTAAGAGCTGCTCCAACAAATTTCTCCACTGTGTGGAAGTTTTGATTGTATATGGTCGTGGTTTTGTGTTTGCTTATTTGTCACTACTAAGCTGCAGTAGAATTTAGCAGTATGCTAGAATGATAGTACTAGGATGTTTAGCTCTTGACTGTGGTATCAGCTGTGGCAACACAAGCTGTGGATTTGAAAATGGTATCAAAGAGCATCACAGAGCTGTGCAGAAGGTGATGGTTTCAAGAGGAGTGGCTAATTTTTTTTTTTTTTTTAAATAATTTTATACCACTTTAAGTCACAAGAATTCTCTGCGTGAAATTTGGGCTGATCTCCCCAGGGAGAGCGCGTCGCCACAAGAGCATGCCACCCTTTTTTTTTTCTTTTGGTCTGCAACTGTATTTGTTTCCCTATCAGAGTGGCTTTTTTCTAAGAATTTTGCCAGGGACAACTCTCTTGTTGCCATGGGTTCTTTTACGTGCACTGAAAATTTTGTGTAACACACGGGACCTTGGTTTATCGTCTCATCCGAAAGACTAGTGCCCAGACCACCACTCATGGTCTAATGGATGGGGAAAAATTTCGGGCCCAAACGGGATACGAACCACGCACACACCCGACCCGGACTTTTCGCATTCTAGACAGGCGCGTTACCTCTAGACCACCGATCCACGGAAGGAAATAACAACCATAATTATGTCGTAAAAGAAAATAGTTCATGATATGCACAACATGCCTGCAGTTCTAGTTGAGTTTGACAGCAATCAGTATGAAATCTGGTTGTCTTTGGAATGGAAAAAAAGAAAAGAAATAAGTCTGCTTAGGTTAGAACACCAGTGATTTGTTTCTTTCGTGTAGAATGACAACAGCAATGTTTGTAAAGAACAACAGGTCAAAGTGGTTACACTAAGTTACACTAAGTTGTCATAAGCTGAAAACCCCAGAACTGGTTGTGGGATATTTTCTTTAACTCTCCTACTACCGTCGGCGGGTTGACCCGCCCTCTTACTACTTGATCCGCGAAGCCGCGGGCGGGTGTGCCCGCCAGATACCGCGCTATTTATATACCATGCGCAGTGAGCTCCCAGATAGTGTAGCTGCCGCCATTTGCAATTTTCACTTCAGTTGATCAATTTTTGTGCCGATTTTTTCGATTTTACGGCGATGTCATCGAGTAACGATTTTTGGAGGGAGCTGCATCAATATGGCGACTGCTTCAACAAACTTTTTGGAGGATTTTTTGTGAAAATAATGGCAGAATCTGAACTTACGTGGACTGAAATGGACTTTGAAGCTGAACAGAGGATTCAAGAGTTGCAGAGTGGAATCGATGTGCTGTGTTTATTGGTGATTCGAGTGATGAAGATGACTATGACAGTGGTGTAAACAACGATCCTGCCGAGGGGGGCATATGACTGTGACTGGCTTACAATGAAAGAATTTCATGAAAATTGTGGCTCCAGAAACTTGCAAAATGATGCTAGTGACTCGTGGGTAGTATGATGGGTTTTTTTCTCAGTTTTTCACTGACGAAGTGCAAAATAAAATTGGAACAAACCGTGACCTGATTTCAATGGCTGTTTGTTCGTCAGCCTGTATGCTTGTTTGTGAGTGTGATTGCATGTTATTCTAATATTATCTGAACATTATTACTTATTTTGCATGTTTGATTTTATTTCACTTCATCTTTACAATTCTTTACCTCTTGAAATAGTCATATTTTTTAAATTATTGCATAACCACCGTAGCCAACAACAACCGCAACATCATCGCCATCAGCATTCCACAACAACAAGTCACACAAGAGTCAAACGAAGAAATATTGGATTTTTATTCACAACTTAACAAGTACAGAAAGTTTCATGTAGATCTGTCTTTATTTCGATTTTTTTGGATTTTTTAAAGTCAGTTGGTGTGAAACTGAAAGACACTGCAGAAAATACTTGGTATACAGTGGTAAGTAAGAGAAACGGAACGCGGTAATAGAAGAGTTAAACCCAAGTACTGAACGCAGGGTGACTTGGGGAAATGCCAGTCCTGCTTTTTCATTGTTTCCAAGCTGTGGTGTTATGTTACCTTTCTGTGGGTGCAGGACTCATGTTGACAGTGATACAAGTGGGGTTAGCATGTCAGCGAGAGATGTGTGAACAGTGACAGTGACATGCTACTTGTCTTTTTTTTTATCTCTTGCATTTGTTTGTTTTTTTTCATGTGCAATCAATCAAAAGGTACTTCTCCATGCGTGTGAAGACTAAAGTGCCTGTATGATGTGTGTTGTGTTGTCAGTTGCTGGTCCTGGAGGGTCACAACTACCTAACGGATCTCATCCCCCTGCCCCAGCTACTTTCTCCACAGCGGCTCTGTACACAGCCTCCTCCTCCTCCTCCTCCTCACAAGGACAGCCCCATGCACAGACTTTCCCACCTTCTGGCAAACAGCAGCAGCAGCAGCAGCAGCAAGCCCCTGCTCCTCCTCCGCCCCCACCTAGCACTGCCTACCCACAGCATCTTGCTCAATCACGAACTTACAGTCTGCGTGCTCAGACTTCTCCTGCAAGTGCACGTCATGCGGACCAGCTAGGCCCAAGTGTCGGCACAACTCAAGCCCAGCACTCTTCGTCTGTCGTCTCTGCACCTGTTGGCAATGGAGTGGCCCAGGCGCGGCATGCTCCCCTGGTCAACTCCTCAACCAATCATTCATATGGACGCTATCATTTGAATCCCTTTCTTCGCAATGAAACAGTCAACCATAAGGGTTCTGTCTCCTCTGACAGCAGGAAACGACGTTGAACACACCATCAGATGTCACAAGCGTTCGGTGCATCATGCTGTAGATGTTGTCAGGACCATTCTGCCATTGATGATAGCAAATCAGTTTGTTGATTTAGATTAGTGGGTTTTCTTTTTTTTCCTTTAGATAAAGATATCAATTGTTTGTATGTTTTATTCTGATATAATGTTTGGGTGGGGGTTTTTTACCTTTATTTTCTGTTCAAAGTATGCATAACACAGTTTACTAAATTTGTTAATGAGTGAAAGCAGTTCTGTTGTGTTCAGTGATGTCTGCCGAAAAGTTTGTCAATGCACAACAGTTGTGCAGTTTGATCTCATAAACTACTTGTTAATTTTTGTCAGTGTCCTTAAAAATTGCAGGATATTTTTATATTCAAGAAAAACAGGGAGCGGAGGCTGTTGATTATAATGATGAGTTGGAATAAGAATGTATGGATAGCATTTTAATTGCACGTACATCTGTTTTATTCCATTGTGAAGTCCTTTTATGGTGGAGAAGTGTCCGCTTGATCCTTGATGTCTTGAGTTGGAGAGGGGGGTTCTTGATTTGGAATGAAGGGGTGGGTTTGAAAAGAACAAATTCTGCCAGGTAGATGTTGGGCTTTAGATGGCTATGAGACTGACCCTTCCTCCCCCCAAAAAAAAAAAAAAAAAATCACAGAGAATACAGCTAGCTGGTAGAACTCTTGCAGATGTGAGAAACAACTGTGGTATCGCTTTAATTGGATACTCCAGTAAGATTTTTCTTTTCATGGAAACACTTATTTCTGATTGGAAAAAACTATTTACTTGCCTAGATGTTAGAAAAATAAACGGCTTCCTATAGTTTGACCATAGAAAAATAAATTGCTTTTATAGTTCAAGTGCTAAAGTTTTAGGGCTTTTTTTTTTCTTCCTATTTTCCATTCTCATGTGAATGTGTGAGGAAAGTGTTCAAAACCCTAGCGAGCAGTCCAGTTATGTTTTTGTTTTCTTTTTTTTTGCTCTTGTTGCTGGATAGTGAAACATTTCTGTTCTGAGTTGTAAAAGTCAAGTTTGGGGAAACAAGAGTAATGGGGAACTGGCTCTGAAGAAGTAGTGCTGTACAGATTGACGGTCTGATTTCTTTTTCAAGAAGTATTTTCAGGGGCAGGGAAGTCTAGTGGTTAGAGCGTTACTTGCGTGATCTGACGGCCCGGGATCAAACCACCGTGGAGGTGCCTGTTTTATAGCATTGTGCCCTGGAGCTAACACCCCCCCACCCCCAGAGTCCTTGGGATGAGACTACAAACCAAAGCAGAACATTTTTTGTACATGTTAAAAACACATTCAGCCTTTTGGAAGAGAAGGCAAATAGAAAATACCTGAAACGAAAAGGAAGAATCTGAAAATGTTTGGACATCAAGTAAATTAGGCAAGTCAAGTCAATTCAAAAACACTTAAATCATCCCATGAAGGGCAATTACAATACTGATGGGCAGACGGGTATCTTTGCAGGTTGCTCAGAATCCTTAAGTGCCATTGACCGCCAAGACTAGGGTGACTCTTGCCAGCTCATTTGAAAAGCTGGGGAGGCCATGTGCCGAATATATTGCACTGAAGTGCATCACACTCCGCAGTGTGTTTTCGTTAGTCTGGCTGCCCATGAAACAATAAGTAGTTTGTGCAAATCTTAAACCAGGAATTCTTTTCTTAATGTTTAACAGCCCCTCCTCTCATTTGTGTGTGTGTGTGGTAGTAATGATGGTGATGGATGGTGGTTGTGTTTGTCCAGAAAGCATTGGTGGGTATAAAGTGGGTAAGAGTGCTTTGGAGAGGAGGGGATGGGGCTGTTCGTTTAGTCTTAGATTGTGGTGTGTGTGTCTTTTCATGTTCTGGGTTTTTTCATGTTATTTTTGTTGATTTGTTTTGTGTTAACTCACGGTAACCTGACATCACCTAGTACATTTGTCACACAAATCAGGACTGTCAAGGGAAGTAATTTTTACAACTTTCAATAGTCGCTAGACAAAAAACCGATTAAATTTATTTATACTATCTTTTACTACGAGAAATGTTATTTCCTGCATTCTGCATTACATAAAGAAAAAGTACACACTGGGCCAGGTGGTTTTTGCATTCATGCAGTTGTTTACAACAACAAAAAATGTAATCATGATACCTCATCACTTTTTGTTATCGGTATGGCAATCACTAAACTTGTAAACAACAGCTTGTAGGCCAGTCTGCCCCATCTTCTCGATCAGTTTTAACAATATTCAAATGGAAAATCCTTTAAATCTGCTCTATAGGCATCCAAATCTCTCTTAGCACACATCCAAACCATTGCCCATAACAAAATTTATTTAGCAAACTTTGAAAATTCATAATTTGCTTAGTTAAAACCTTACCAATTTGAACACAGTAAAGTGCAGGCAACATGGTGACATCTTGTTAATACAAAGCAACTCTCACAAGAGTCTCATTTATATAAACAAAAATGGTGGCGCTCATAATAAGCACATGTTTATGGGGTGTTGGCGGGAAAAGCTGAATTCTATTTTTACCCAACTGCAGTGGGGTTGAACTCATTCGGGGGGAAGGGGTTGTTCACGTAGGTGTTAAGTGTTTTTTGTAGGGGAGAGAGATAACTGCTTCTTACTTGTAGATGTTTGTACACATAATTAATACACTTTTTCAAATGCATTATTTTTTCATCCCAGGTTAGAAAGTGAGGACAAAAATAGTCTACATGTAACTATTGGGTGTTGTGACCCCCCAAAAAAAACCTTGTGGGGGGTGGCTGTCAGTTCTATATGGTATGCGATTACTTGCACTTTGTGTCTTGCCATGAGTGCTGGTTGGCTCCCCCCCCCCCCTATTTTTCCTTTTGGGGGGGGCCTATTGTTCTCATTGAAAATTTCCTTTGGGGGTGGGTGGGGGGGGCTATTCTCATTGAAAATTTCCTTGGGGGGGGGGGGGGGGGGCATTGTTCTCATTGAAAATTTCCTTGGGGGGTGGGGGGCTGTTACTGGTGAACAAAATCTCATGCCCATCTCTTGCATGCAATGTATCAAGGAACATTTTAACTATTGAAGAAAATGATAAGTTTGTGGATTTATTTGCTTTTCATGAATGTTGTTTGTATTTCATGATCCCTACCTGTTCCCAGTCTGGTCACATATTTCACCTTTCTGTTCTGGGGAAATTCTGTAAGTAATGGATATGTAATATGGTTGGATGGTTATTGGTGGTGTGTGTGTGTGGTGGTGGGTGGTGGTGGTTTTTAAGGGGTGTTCTATTCCTCTATATTTTTCTTCTTTTGGGGGGGCATTTAAAATCGAGGGGTTTACTGTGTTTATATGGGAAAAGTGGTATTTAAGACCTGTGGGCTTTGTGGGGAGACATGATTCTTCAAGACCCTGAGGCCAAGGCACCGTGCAGAAAGTAGCTCCTCAGTGACACAAGAGCCCCTGTAACTGCTGTGGAGAACCGTTGCAGAAGATCGACAGTCTCTGTGGAACATGCAGCAGAAGTCTCTGCAGCTTCCAGTTTTATCAGAATCCTCAAAGATGCAGGCAGGTCTATAGCTCTGACTTTGAAGAGACCGGATGTGAAGTTCCAGAGAGATGGCTTACCACAGGAGTCCACAGACAGACAGACTGACACACAAATAGAACCTTCAGATGTAACCTCGTCCATCCTGTGACAAGGTCAAAGATCATGCATGAAACAGCTGTAGTTTACCCTCTGCAGGTTAAAAAAAAAATCTCTCTTTGAGAAGGAAATGTGTTTAGCTTATATCAATAACAAAATGGTTACAGAGCAAATGGGTAATACTTTTTTTTTGGGGGGGGGGGTGTCTTGTAAAATATTGTCTAGTGAACGATCTTGCTGTGACCATTTCACGTGAATACATGTTTGGGGTTTACACTGAAGCACAAAGAGTGATGTAGATGACGTCGTAATTATTGTGTGACCCTGAACTTCCCCACCTGCCACTGCCTCCCTTTTTCAGTGTTGCATTCTTTTTTGCGTGTGACAATTTCAGGCATGTTACTGCAGTATTTATTCAGTCATTAGAGACTTGGCAGGCAGGCTCATAGACTGCAAAATAGACGATGTGTATGTAGGCAGTCACATGTGTTGATTCACTTTAAAACGTATGTCTAGATTTGCCTCTGACTGATCATGTTCTTTGATATACAGACTAGGTGTAATGCAATTTTCAGTCTTAAAAACTTTCCAGGGAAGATTAAATGATGTTTTAAAGTGATGCATTGTCCTCAACCTAACTGTACAGAAGAAGAGGTCAATATTAGTATACCTGGTAAATACACAGTTCTGGCCTTTTTGGTTTTCTTGCGTTTGTGATGATTTGTTGGTTAGTTTAGTTTGTTTTGTTGTGTTAATTCCATTTTCTACCCAGCAAGGAAATTTGTTGATTGGTTTGTTTTATTCATTTATTTTTTGTTAATTCTGTTTTGAACCCAAAGTGAGCCTTTTGTTGATCAATTCATTTTATTTATTTATCTGTTTTGTTTTGATTTTTCATTTTTGTTGTTGTTGTTGATTCTGTTTTGAATCCAGAGTGAGCTATTTGTTGATCAATTCATTTTATTTATCTATTTATTTATTCTGTTTTGATCCCAAAGTGGGCAATTCGTTGTTTGCTTTGTTTTATTTACTTATACATGTTTCAATTTTTGAGGGGTGGAAGTCAGTTTTCTTAAAGTTTATGTTCTTCAGTGGAATAATCCAGTGTGAATGTTCATCCACGAAGATTGAAAAGTTTCATGCAGCCACAAAATGGATCCAAGGCCTGACAGACCCTCAAGGGAAAAAATGACAGAAAAGACTAAGAGAAGGTGGATTCCAAACCTTAAGTTAAACCTCAAGGCGAAAAAGTCTGAAATGTTTGTTTTGTTTATGACTTACATTTAAGCAAAAAACTAAGTAGTCATTTGGCTATATTTTACTCTTGGATAGCATCAAAAAAACTTTTTGATCTGGTATGAAATGTACATTGATTTTGGTTTGGTTATTTGGGGTTTTTTTTTCTTTTGCATTGCAGCTCTTTGGGTTTTGAATTAGTTAAATTCTAAATATCTTGTTGGTGTAGTCTGTTTTCCTGTTGGATCACAGCTCTTCAGTTCTTTAATCAAATTCTACAAGATATTGACATTTTGTGAAGATTTTTTTCTGTTGGATTGCAGTTATTTAGCTTTTGATTCGGTTGAGTTCTTTCTAGAAAAAAAATATATTTACATAATTTGTTAAGATTTGTTCAGAGTTTTGGTCATGCAGTTAAGCCTTTGATATGTTTTGTCTTAGGCATGTGCAATATATTGTAATAAGACAGTGTGACTCACGAAGAATGTTATGAATATGATTCAGTTTTCAGTGAAGTATCAACAGGACTTCAGTATTAGCTTTGACGTGTAGAGTTGAAGCTTAAGACGTAACAGGCAAGTTACAGCTTCCTATTTTATCAGATTTCACTCTACAAGATCACTTTCATACTGATTTTGAAGTTTTACAGGTCTTAAAAGGACTTAGTTGTAGCTTCAGCAGTTGTAGAATGGGGAAGCAGAACAGGAGTGGTATTCTTGATTGCTTCTGCTTTAGAAATGCAGGAAGCAACAACAAAACTTCTGTGGAGACCAGGTCACTTAAAGCTGTTTGTATAGGGAAAGCAAGCTCTCATCAGCGGTACTAAAAGGTACTTTAAATTAATGTCGTCAGCAGTAGAAAAAGGTACTTTAAATTAATGTCATCAGCAGTAGAAAAAGGTACTTTAAATTAATGTCGTCAGCGGTACAAAAAGGTACTTTAAATTAATGTCGTCAGCGGTACAAAAAGGTACTTTAATGTCGTCAGCAGTACAAAAAGGTACTTTAAATTAATTTGGGGCTGAATCGCTTTTATCATTCTTTTTGTGTGTTGTTGGTTTGGGGGGTCCACAGCTCTAGCGGAAGAGTGGGGTAGTTTGAGCAGGGACTTTTTTGAAGCACAGAGTCCAGTTATTGCTAAGCTGTGCAGGTGTGAGGGAAATTTGAGTTAACTTTGCTTCCAACTGTCTACTGAATTCCCTGTAAGTCCTTTGGATAAGACCAGAAGTGGGGGGTTCCCATGTGCAAACTCTAGGCTAATGAGGAGCAATTTAAGCTGAAGTTATGAAGCTGTGTATCTACAGATCATTTTATTTTTTTTATTTATTCTTTTATATCGAGGATAATGGAATAAGCACTCATGTGCTTTTTTACATCCAGTCCCCATGTGTATGCGGTTTTGTAAAATTTTGTCATCTGTTCCCACCGGCACACAATGGCCTATCTTTTGAAAAGCGGAACAGGGTTTAACGTGTGCGCAAGATGTTCTGTGTGCATTCGCACACGGGGCCTCGGTTTATAGTCTCATCCGAAGGACTTTGACATTCAGATCATAGATAGACTGTGTATGCCCTGGCTAGTGGCATGAAGGACATGGAAATAGGCAGCGAGCCATGATTTCTTTTGCTTCATGCCCGTTAGTTATATCTAAGAATAAACAGCCATTTCATGGCATGACTAAATCAATATCCCTGTTATGAAATAAATCTTTAAGAATAATCGTGAGCCAGTCCATGGCATATCTGTATTGATGTATTTCTTCTGTTGATTCAAGGTTGGGCAAGGATGGATGAAATTCCATCATCAGTTAATGAAGAATGGTTTGTAGTACTGTGCAGCCCTGGCACTTTACTAAGTGGCTTTCATGCAGGAAAATGCAAGGCAGAGGAGGAAGGTATTTGTTTAATTTAGGCCATTTGAAATCTCCCAAGTGAACATTGATGGGTTATGAAAGCAGACAGGGAGATAGAGGTTCTCTCAAGGCAAGGTGGACTATGTGTTGTTCTAAATTATCAGCAAGATGAGATCAGATCCATTACTGGAAAACAGCATTAGCATGCAGGACTGCTTTGTTGTAAAGTGTTGGACAGTTTATCTGCAGACTAAACAGTCCTTCGTTTCTGTCTTTGCTGTGAAGAGGTTAAAAATTGCCAACATGTGTGGGTGCCAGTGGTGATGATGGGTGAAGCACAAGCTCCAATGGCTGCCATCAGTAGACGGATTCACTGTATTGAACTTAGTGATGTTGTGTGTGCTGTCTGTGCAGTGCTGTGAATAGTAAGTATTTATGTACAAGCAGACGGGCAGCTGTTTTCAAGCTTAGGCTATTGTATATGTCTCTCTCTCTCTCTCTCTCATATATATATAATATTGTACATACATTGCTTTCCTTCCTCTCTCTCTGTGCTGATAATGTGCTCTTTGTACAGACTCATATTTCATCATTGACTGATTGTACATAGTGATTGTGGTGCATCCATTGCATGTGTGTACATTTGTACAGTGGCGGAGTTGAAGTACTTATCCTGTGGTTCAGTAGAGTTACCTGAATCAGGATTTGTTGGGGTTACATAGAGCTTGTTACATATTTACCAGAGTTGTGGCACAAGACAATTTGTGCTCATTGTGCATTTGTATTTAATTTTATGTTGTGTTGTAAAGTTTTGTATTCCTGGTTATTTTTTCCCCCTTATTTCAGTGTACAGAGCTTTGTTGTTAGATGCTATGTACCGCTTAAATTGTGTACAAAAGATAAAAGAAAAATGATGTTTACAGGATCATGACCGATTGCTGTGTTATTGAGTGATGTGACCAGTAGCCTGGCAGTATGATTGCTGTGTCATTGATTGAGGGTGTGACCAGTAGCCTGGCAGTATGATTGCTGTGTCATTGATTGAGGGGTGTTACCAGTAGCCTGGCAGTATGATTGCTGTGTCATTGATTGAGGCGTGTGACCAGTTGCCTGGCAGTATGATTGCTGTGTCATTGATTGAGGCGTGTGACCAGTTGCCTGGCAGTATGATTGCTGTGTCATTGATTGAGGTGACCATTGCCTGCATATGATTTGTGTCATTCATAAGGCTCTGCCTTGAATCCACAGAGGCAATCCCCCTGGACCCACCAACCATTTCAGGGGAAAAAACACTTTTCCTTTTAGTACCATCGCTGTGTACACTTATCCCCTTTGTTTTCATCTTTGACCTTGAGTTGTTAATTACGACTGTTGTCATCCCTGCTGCTGGACCATTTTTGTCTGAGTGTGGGGAGTAAGGTCTATGCAATGGCAAAACCCCACCTGTAGATGAGCCTGTTCAGAGACAAGAATCGATCAGTTTAGGTCAAACCTAGTCATATAGTCCATTCCTCATCAATTCCCTAACTACGTCATGAGTTGGTCAGTAGACAGTTTTGCTAACATGAGGGCTAGGGAACCGACTGAACTTTGGTGTCTTGCAGAGCTATTGTGGTCCAGTTTTGATGGGAGACCGCATAAAGGGATGAACTTTTGCAAGGTGTGCATCCTTCCCTCCCTTGATCCTTTTAGCAGCAAAATCAGCATGGTTCACTTTGTCTACCAAGACTTTAATCTGAAGTCTTGTACAACTGATTTTGCCTCTACAATAGGCAGCACATCAGCCAGCCAGTCGAGTGAGTGTTGGTCCTGGCTGTGGATGATCAATGTTTCAACAGTGGGATGGGAGAGGTTTTAGAGTTCACAACTGAAGTGTGGTGTTCTTTCAAGCCACACTTGCATGGAACTCACCATTACAAAAGCCATACCTGCACCTTGTACGAAACGTGGTAGGTGGTGGTTGGTTGATGGTATAGTTCCTAAATCAGATGGCTCTGCTGGGACTCCATAAAATCAAACTCCACATGTAGGACTTGCTTTGACTTGCCTTTTTCCTTATCTCCATGAAATGGAGCATTTCACTCCATTTTTCAAGCAGGCAAGTTGAAGCTGCCAAAGCCTGTGCCTCTCTAGGTAGCAGGGTGTATGTAGGTATGTTTGTGTCATCTACTCCTCTGGCCTACTTTTCTACTGAAGGCAGGCAGACAGGGGTTAGTTAACTAGTAAGCAAGTCTTCATGCACTCACATACAGGACCTTGAATCACAGTCTCCACTGAAGGTTGTCCGGGAGAGTAATCAGTACCAATGCTAACTCCTCCAGGGGAAACATTTTGGAATGGCTGACTCAAACCCAGTGTCTTGGTGGTTTATAAATTTGACAGTCTAACCACTAGTCTATTCTGCCCCTTAGTATCAATGCCCTGAAATGTTCTAGTCTATCTGGATTGCTGCTGAGCAGGGTTGGGAACCAACCATAAAACTGCCCCATCTTCTCTTGTCCATTTTAATGTGGACTGTTGGTTGTACTCGTACCAAAATGACCTTGTGGGAGCCTTTGGGTCTTGTTGCCTTTTAGGAACTCCAGACCTACTGAAGGCAATGTGACATCAACTCTGTGTCTGTTCATATGCCTGGGAAGCCAGCCATTCACAGCAGAGGTGGACATGAAGAAGAAAGTAATGTACAAGTATCCTCCTTCCCCACTTCAAGACAGCACCATACCTGATGGGTTCATCTCAATTCCAGAAGATCTTGAGAACAGTTTGGTCTTTCATAAGAAGGGAAAATTCTTAAAGCACAATTTACTCATAACTTTCAAATCTTCAGAACATTTTTGGTCTTCCATAAGAAGGCAGAATTCTTAAACCAAGCACATTTTACTCATAACTTTCAAAAACGCATCCAGCTTTTGGAGACAAGAAGGTGAACTGTCTATGACAAACTAAAACGAGGGTGTTTGGTAAGTCTGGCAATGAAAACACTCAACTGGTCCATTTCAAGAACACACAACATGAAACTTTGTAGAACACAGGCAAATAATTCCCATTACCGGTAACACACATTTGTTTTTCATTTTGTGCTGAAAACTTAACTTTATTTCACACAACATGAATCCTATTACTAACAACTAATATCACACACTTTTAGAAACTACAAACACTCCAATATCTTTCCTTTCTCTCCTTCTTTCTCCCTTTTTCAACAGAATCTGTGCAAAAAACCCAAAAACAACAGAATCTGTGAATGTAAGCAGTTCATATTGCAGTAATCACAAAATCAGGCCCATAAATAAACAATCCATTGGGTCAACTGCAGATTTGGCAGACCAGAAGCGAAGAGCAAAGCAGCACACCCTGCAACAACCAATGCATCCCACTAGTCTTAAAATGTCATCAGGACTTGGGAAATCCATCCCATTATGTCATCAGGACTTCGGGAAATGCATCCCACTACTCTTAAATGTCATGAGGACTTGTGAAATGCATACAAAATAATAGAACGTCTTCCTTCAAATGAAGAAAACATCCTGTACAAGGAAGTATTTTATGATAAAAATTTCAGAAAATGCATTAAGTTTTGTAGGGGTAATAATCTTTTTCCCCGTCATTTTTTTTTTCCCCTTAACTTTTTTTTTGCACGCTTGCACATACAATACATGCATACCTTCACAGGCTACACGCACACACACACACCACACACACACATATGCACACCAAAGAAGAGAATTATTCCAAGTAGAAACTCACAGTTCTAGCTGACATTGGGCATCCTCACTGGCCCTGCTGATTTCTGTCCAAGAAAATAAAAGCACTGTCAAAACAATGTGTATGACACCACAGATATGTAGGCTACAATAGCCAACACAAAACAAAAGCAAACACAAAAAGTTGTGCATCAAATATGTACATTCATATACTTTAGACCATCGGTTCAAGAGTCCAAGTGCACTATAGAAAGTTCTTAAGTTCCATGATTCAAAAATGGAAGAGTAGGTGGCAGCTAGTGATCCAGATTCAGATTTCATTCAACACACAACCTGCAGACCTCATCTATGCTAGTCAACTTGAACACGATCACATGCACATGCAGGGGTAAAGGAAGTTCTGGAGTGTTTCAGAACAAAAATATGAAAGAATGATCTTGAAGAAAATGTGGATGAGAATGATCTTTAAGAATATTAGCTCTCTGAAAAACACACACACACACACCGGTCTCAAAGACGCACAAAAAAAGAAGAAAACAAAGTGAATGCCTGCAAAAGACATGAATGGCCATCAATCAACAGATTTGGATCCATTGGCACCTTAAAGCCACTACAGCAACCTTCTTCATGTGCCAGGTCTGTTGCAGACATCGGCGATCATGGCCTTCCATTCCTCTCTGTTGTCAGTTCTCCTGATGAGTTCATTGTTGGGGGATTCTTTTCTCGTTGCGTAGCTATTCAGTAAAAAAGTATGTTCTTTCGAGCCAGAAGGCCCATAGAGCCGAGCTTATCCCGGTTTCTGTAGCGTTAAGCAAACTGATGGTTTTTCACCACCCCTGTGACAGGACGCTAGTCTGTCGCCAGATACTTCCCCAGCAGAGCTGGTATCCACTTGTACACCTGGGTGGAGTGAGGAAAATAGGAGTAAAGTGTCTTTCCCAAGGACACAACACCGAGCCAAGCGGGGATCGAACCCGCAACCTCTGGATCACGAGTTGATCGCCTAAACCACTCGACCACAGTGCCTCCTTTTTTCTCGTTGCGTAGCTATTCAGACTGTCTGTGTATTTTGTGCATTGTCTTCCTCTGTCTTTGGTACCACAAATCTTTCCACACAATATTTGCTTTTCTATTCCATCAGCTCTGTTTATGTGCCCAAAAAATTGTAGTTGTCTTTTTCTGATGGTTTTGAGTAGGGATCTTTTGTACCCAGCCATTTCCATTACTTCTTTGTTTGACTTCTTTTCGGTCCATGATATTCTCATAATTCTTCTGATATACCACATTTCTGCTGCTTCAAGTCTTCTTTCGAGGTCTTTTGTCAGCGTCCAGCATTCACATCCGTACAGAAGGATGGACCATATGTAGGCTTTCAGAGTGTTGATTTTGGTGCTGAGTCTTATATTTCTGTTGGTAAAGATGGGCTTCATCTTGTTGAATGTGTCTTTAGACAAAGCGATTCTCTTCTTTATTTGTGTCGCATCTGGCGTCTAGAGTTATTGTGAACCCCAAGTATTTAAAGGTGCAAACTTGTTTTATTCTTTCCCCTTTGCATAAAATGTTACATACAGGCATGTCTGACTATTTTGAGATTACCATGCACTCAGTCTTCTTTGCATTCAGTTGGAGTCCTTTGTTTTCACTTTCGATTGTGACTGTTGTAAGGATATTTTGTAGTTTTTCCTCCAGTCAGCAATTAGCACTGTGTCACTGAGATGGAAAAGATCTTAGAGTGATCAGACACTTGTACTGGGAACAAGAAGCTGCAATAAGAGTTGATAATGACTGCAGTGAGTACAGACCGATCTGTAGGGGAGTGAGGCAGGGCTGCGTTTTTTCTCCAGACCTCTTCAATATCTACAGCGAAATGATTCTACGGAACATAGAGCAGCATGAAGGTGTCAAAGTAGGAGGTCACAACATAAACAATCTAAGATATGCGGATGACACAGCAACCAAATATGTTAAAAGTGATGTTTCTGCAGCATCAAGAAAATGTGTCCCCTAACATTGAGAGGGTTGTGTTGTGGGGGGGGGGCAAAGAACAGTGCACACTAACTCAATGAGATTGTGCTGAATCTGAAGATTTGGCACCCCTCCTCTTCACTGTTACGTGCCAAAGCTTAAGATTCGACAGCAATGCTTTTTTTAAAAAATACACTAATAATAATGTATGAGATTTATGTAGCGCTGAATCTTGTAAAGTAAACAAATCAAAGCGCTTGCATTCAAATCATTCACACGCATGCAACCTTCCACTAATTTCAAGATAAACAAATATGAAATTTATACACACAACACACTTAGGTGGGGGTAGCTATTAAAAAGTAGGAACAGATAACAGGGGAGGATCTCAAGTAGAAAATAAGTGCATTTTGAGGCTAGATTGGAAAGAATCAAATGAAGGCTTTTGGCAAAGTGGAAGAGGGAGGTTGTTCCAAGTGGATGGACCATAAACAGAGAAAGAGCGATGGCCAACAGTGGTTTGTTTAAATCTGAGTATTCGAAAGCACAACATATCTGCAGCTGAACGAAGGGAATGGGATGGAGATGAAAGGTAAGTTAGAGATATTGTCTGTAATTATTTAGAATGTTGGGATCAAGGTCATGCTTATTTTAGTTGAGGTGTGACTATTGTGGAAAGCAGACCACCACATCATAAAAAGTGCAATGAACTTCGTAGTGGATGGAAAGAGAAGGAAGGTGGCAGGATGGTTAAGACGTTTGCCTGCCAACAAGTAAACCGTGAGGTTCTGGGTTCAATTCCCAGCCTCGCCCTTTCTTCACAGTTTGACAAAAAAATCGAACTGAATGTCAAAGTCCTTCGGATGAGACTATAAACCGAGGCCCCGTGTGCGAACGCATGCAGAGCATCTTGCGCACATGTTAAATCCTGTTCCGCTTTTCAAAAGAGTAGGCCATTGTGTGCCGGTGGGAACAGATGACAAAATTTACAAAACCGCATACACACGGGGACTGGGTGTAAAAAAAAAATCTGAGCACTTTGATTTGTTGCTTTACAAGATTCAGCGCTATATAAATTCCATACATTATTATTATTATTAAAGAGACCAAAGGGAAGACCAAGCAAAACCTGGGCTACCTGTATTGCAGATGATCTTAAAGGGGCTTATATAAATAAGGAGGAAACTCAAAACAGAGAGAGATGGAGAAGGCTCATCAATGTCAACCCTCCCCTGGGAGAAACATGACAAAAAAGGAAGAAGTGTGACTATTGCGGTTTTGAGAGCTGATGGAAAATTTCCTGACAGAAGAGATGAGTTTACTTTTTCGGTGACAGAGGGTACAAGTTGTGGAAGGCATTGTGAGAAGACAGGAGCAGGTATGGGATCATCGCATGATTTAATTGTCATTTCTGTCAGAATTGTTATGATTTCGCTTTCACTTGTGGGATGAAAGAAAAAGAGAGGAGTGCCAGTGAACTGGGGATCAGGAGGTGCAGGCTGGAAATGAGTCTGATCCAGTCCGGAGCGAATGTTGCGGACTTTATCTGAAAAGTAGGAAGAAAAGATGGAGTGAAGTTCAGACAGGCTGTGGGTGGTAGGCAGAGGGCTTGTTTTTGCAGATCCAAGAAGATTTGAGGTGAGGGTGAATAGCGATTTTATGGATTTAGCGTAGAGAACTTGGGAAGATTAATAATTTGTCTTTGCTGAATGGATTAAAAATTTGACTTTGTTTATTTTGTTTTCAGAAAAGCGACATTCAACTAAAGCGAAAAGTATGCTGGCCTGTAGGGAAATCACTTCTAATCACAGTTGCTTCCCTTGACAATAAGCCTGTCTAGTTTGTGTGTGTTGGCTGTTTTTCTTTGACACATTGACAAATGTATTCTTTGGGATTTCGGGCTCTCCAGTCTTAATAATTTTTTTTTTAATTGGTATTGTGCAAAAAGTGACATCAGATGGATTCAGCCAACTTCAGGGAACTTTACTTTGGTGAAAAATCATCACATTGTTTCAAGACTACTTGATGAACAGTTCAAGCCATGTAAAATAAGCAGCCCTAATTTTCAAAACTTTCTATTTTTCAGCATTCAAAAACATATTTTGAAAATTTGTAAAAAAATAATTACAGTCATCTATTGAAAAACTGTGTAACAATCTCAAAAGTATACATAATAAACTTTTCAATGATGTATAGTTTGTAAGTCTTTATTATGTTGGGTAAACCTGCTGAATTTTTCAAATATAGCCAATATCATGTGTCACCACAAAACAAAGGGATCCATTTCACTGTGACTCCATTGAGTTAAGAAATCAATGTTGATACGTTTTCCTAATCCTTGACCTGCATGTGTTGTAATGGTTGTGTATGATGGTTGTGTATGACTGGATAAAATCTGTGTAGATCTGGACATGAAGAGTCAGGTTTATATGGAAGCAGACTTCCCAGTTTGCCTGTAGCATTAAATTTTGTTTTGTTTTTATATTCTTAACAAGCACAATCACTGTTGAATCTAGATTGGCTAGAAAGAATGAACTTTAAAAAATAAAATAAAAACTACTCAATTCAATGCATAGTTGCATGCCGTTCCTTTTTTACTCTGAAGTTTTCTTGTTTTTTTTCCGTGATTCCAGTTTTCCAGTCCATAAGAAAATTGAGGGGTAGACAAGTTGGCCATGTACCTGTTCCCTGATCAGTGTGCTGCAGTCATGCATGATCAACACAAAATCATGTCCTCCTCAGAAGAAAACTTACCCGAGGAAAATACAAAACAAATCAACTCAGACATAAACATTTCCGTCAACATTATGTCAACAATACCTATTCTCATTGACAGTCTGCACATGAGTGCAGATGTTCTTTATTATCATGTGGGTATTCACTGTTGCTTTTTCTGAATATGTTAAACACACACACACACACCGCAAATACTAAAAGAAAAGTAAACACATTTTAAGAACAAAAGAAAGAAAGGCAGAGAAGAGCAGTTACAACTAAACTACATGCAATCTTAAGTGAGACAGCTACTCCACAAGCCAGAAGGCATCTACAGACGATGACTACACCTCCCGCTTGAAAAGAATAGCAGTTCCAGAAATGCCAGTGTGCACTAGGTCAACAAGGCTGCAATCCACACCTACCTACCTACCTACCCCCCTCCTGCCTTCCTCCAATACTTAACATGTAGTACATGCATTCATGCAAAACTACCACAGAAATCCATTATCTTCAAAAACACAACAGAAAAAATTAACTACAAAAACCTATGCGATACAAAACCATGGCATATCCAAAACTAAAAATTAACAAACAAGTAATGACAAAAAATACAGAAAAAACCCCAAAAACTCATGCCATACAAAACCATGGCAAAACCGAAACTAAGAATTAACCACTACAAAAAACAAAACCATGGCATATCCAAAACTAAAAATTAACAAACAAGTAATGACAAAAATACAGAAAACCCCCCAAAACTCATGCCATACAAAACCATAGCAAAACCGAAACTAAGAATTAACCAACCAAACAAGCAACAACTCAAAACACAAAAAAAAGAAAAGAAAGAAAAAAGACCAGTGTCAGTATTTCCATGCAAAACTACTATTCACAAACACCACATTCTAAACAAGCCTCCATGCCCATGTTTAGTATCGCACACACACACACGCACGCACACACACTGTCGATGGACTGGCCTGAAGCAGTCATGCATGCCTGTGGTCACTGCCTCTTCCTCATGCTACAACCTCAGGCTATAAATGGTCAAGCACTGATTCATGCTAAATGAGGATTGAAAAATGCAAGGAAAAAACCTCACACATAAAAAAACGAAGCATACACACTAAGTCATTCCATCGCAGAAAAAGCTCATCTCTGTACCCTGCAAACTACTCTGACAAAGCTGTAGCAACCACTACGCTACATAACAACATGCATCACATAACACAATTCTTCTTCATGTCATGTCATGACTGTCAAAGCTCTGCAGCCTTCCCAACAAAACAAAGCAGAGTGACGCCTGTCCTGACATCAATGGCACACCGTCAGTCACAAACACCTGTCCTGACATCAATGGCACACCGTCAGTCACAAACACCTGTCCTGACATCAATGGCACACCGTCAGTCACAAGCAGAATTCCAATCACCACACCCAGAGTTATGGGCCCTACAGCTGTTTGGACAAACTAACATGTCTCACAAACAAGCACGTCAGCATGTCAGCTCTACACTTGTAGTGGCCTCAACCCTCTTGATCACTGTGATATTGTGCAGCCTCATGCCCTGAACTCCCCCCATCCATGCAGGCCAGAGTTCAGCCATGGTCTGCACACTTCAGGCTATGTGTGGTTTTGTGAAGGGGATACTAAACTGCCATTCAGTTCACCAGTTAGACCAGGCAGATGAATTAAGTCAGGAGCAAGCATGGGGAAGGGGCAGGACTGTCAATAACTGTTCATTTCTTTTCCACAAATCAGCTAAAACCAAATGTGAAAAATCACTAGCAGGCCATGACTTTTGACAAATTCTTGTCTTGGGTAAAAAGAACGCTCTGCTTCATTTTACCTTCTCACTCTCCCCTTTGGTCCCTTGATCAGGACACTGGGAGGTGGAGCCTAGAGTAAGTGGACCTGAAATAACACCCACTTTTGTGTGTGTTTTTTACCTATATTTGACAATTAAAGAGAACCAACAAATCTCTTGCCTGTAATCTCCAAACATGAAAAGCCTCATGAAAATACAGTGCAATTTAGATGACATGCAAATCAGAATTCATGTACAATTTAGAAGACATGCAAATCAGAATTCATGTACAATTTAGATGACATACAAATCAGAAGCCATGTACATCTACAGTGATGCACTGAATCAGAGAAACATACAGTGTGCATACCCATTCACACAAACTGTGCCAGATATGAACTGCACTGAAAGCAGCAGCAATCATATGCTGAAGTTAGTCACATCACACAAATGTGTCTGTCAGTGAACATGCCCAATACCATTTTATTTTCATCACTAGGATAACTGTTCACTGCCAGAGTCTGGAAGAGGGTGAGTGTTGATGGCTTGAAACAAACACTGTCCCACACTGAACACGTTTCTCCATTATTCCTTTGTCTTGGATCTCTCTTTCCTTGGGTGAAATTTGCCTCTTAAATCACTTGATTTTTTTGCTGTTGTTTTCTTTCAATGAAACGCCCTAATTCTAACCATTCTTACCAAGTCTCCATGATGGAGTTGAGAGGAGCTGAGAGACAGCAAGGCTGTGCTTGAAAGAAAGGGGGGTTGTTGTTTTGTTTTTCCCCTGGTCCTGCTCACAACTGGGAGTGTTGGTCTGCAGGCAGTGGTCACCAGCAGCAGCGCTTATCCCAGACTGGTGACCCCCCAACCTACTTAGCAGGCCCACCTGGTCAGATGTCACAAGCCCTTCCCACCCCAAGCATGCAAGATGCCTGTCCATTGCCTGCTGTCACCCTACCTGATCATTTTAGCCTTAGCCCAAAACAGCAACCTCACTGTTCATCAAAAATGCCCCCCACATCTAGCCCCATGACAAGTTAAGGGTGATATTTCTGGTTGTCATAAAATGCCACAACACTGTCAAGTTTTATTCATGGAAATTACCAGACCAACCGCCAAACTTTTCACTCTGACAGCAGACACTCTTTCCCCTCCCCTCCCATACCTTCCCTATCCTTCACTTTTTTCACCTTCTTTAAAAAAAAAAAAAGTGGGAGCAGAGAATTCCTGACAACACCTTTAGTCTTTCCCTTCATAAGTCTTTATTCCTTCCCATTGTCAACCTCTTTTTCTTTCCCTTTATCAGTCTTTATATTATCCCTTCATCAGTCTTTATTCCTTCCCTTTATTCCATCTTCTCTATTTCTTGGCTAGCTGTGCTCCCTCCTTCCAACCCCACCCCCACCCAAACAAAACAACAACAAACCAAACAAACAAAAACAAAAACAAGAAGAAATTTCACACCAGCTAGTTCCAAATAAAAAATAAGCTCTCTCTCCTTTTTTTTCCAGGGAAAAAAACCACACAAAAGAAGAAACAAACTTCAAAGTGCAGGACTTCTTTCCACCCACAAGTCTGACTGTCACAGCAGCTTCTAGCAGCCACACACCATCCCCATCACTTAGTTTCCTGCCTTCTTCAGTCAGCAGGTATCGTAACTGCACACCTCTGACTCTTCCCTATCAGCCAACACTGAAAGCATTATTCTTGAAAACAAAGCAGTGTGAACCAATGCAAAGCCTGCAGAAGGACACTAGTACTTCAAAGCGCATTACTCCCTCTGTAAGCATGTACCAAAACAACAGTCATACAAGACAAGACAAGACAAGTGCCTTCTAGTAGTCTTGATGACCAAATCCACAGATTAGTAGAGACTATGCACACTTCAAGACAAACACATGCTGATCATACACAAAGTGATCCACTGTCAACATCAACTCAGTCAAAACACTACCTCAAAGCTGTGTGACACTGAAGCAGAAAGACACTGGTCATATGTCAGCCCCCCCCCCCTTCCCCCCTGTCCTTTCCTAAAAAGCCTATGAAGTCCTTGAATATTCTGTGTCCAATCAGTACAAAACAACAGTTTTGCATTAGCAAAGTTTTAAAACCCCATCTGATTCAAGGTCTAAAATGAAAGGATTTTTTTTTTTAATCTGACATTTTCTTTTATCAAAACATCTGATTTTCTTTTGTGACATATGATCTTAAAAAAAGATAGGACAGAGATGAGTCCCCCACCATCATCAAATGTATATTTTTTAAAAATCTTTCTACAAAGCCCATCAAAATTCATTCAATGCCTTGTTTTTTTCTTCTTCTTTTTTGAACCTGGTTGTAAAAGACAAGGCAAGCAGCATGTGCGCTGATAAGAAGCAGGCGAGTGGCCCTGCCCTGTGTGTGTTTGCACTTCAGTGGGAGGGAGTGGCCCTGCCCTGTGTGTGTTTGCACTTCAGTGGGAGGGAGTGGCCCTGCCCTGTGTGTGTTTGCACTTCAATGGGAGGGAGTGGCCCTGCCCTGTGTGTGTTTGCACTTCAATGGGAGGGAGTGGCCCTGCCCTGTGTGTGTTTGCACTTCAGTGGGAGGGAGTGGCCCTGCCCTGTGTGTGTTTGCACTTCAGTGGGAGGGAGTGGCCCTGCCCTGTGTGTGTTTGCACTTCAATGGGAGGGAGTGGCCCTGCCCTGTGTGTGTTTGCACTTCAGTGGGAGGGAGTGGCCCTGCCCTGTGTGTGTTTGCACTTCAATGGTGGTTTTGTTTCTGTTCCTTGGCCAGAGCTCTGAGGTCCACCAATGGTGAGAGCTTTGTGGATGCAACCATTTTTTCCCACCATTAAGGTAGCCACATTCCCACTTCGGGAATCGCTACATCATACAACCCAAAACACATTTCTGTAGTTTTGATCCACAACTAAAACACTGACCCTCACACACAACTGAAGTAGATGTCACACAGCAGTGAGATAATGGTGACGTGCGTTGCTACCATCATGAGCCAGACCAGGCTGGCAAACAGACAAGACAGACAGACAGACAGACCAACACAAAGCAGTCGGAAGACTCACCCAAACTTCACTCATTAAGCAGCCTGCACAAAGGACTCGGATCACTCAGCATACTGTGCAGTGAACCACTTCACACACACACACACCACATGCCCAACATGCTTCTCAAACCACACTGGGAGATGGGTTGCATGTTATTGGACACAAGAGCAGGGCTTGGGGTGGGGGCTTCCCTCCCCCTGAGGTCCCCCCCCCCCCCTTCCCCCACCTAGAATCAACATTGATTATGACTAGATTTTCCTGAGAAATGTATGAAAAAGGTCTTTTATGTGTGTCATGCACACACACACATGCACACTTTCATGCATGCATACACACACCCCTAAACGTTAAATCAGAAAGAACAAAGATCAAGAAGCTACACATTTTGGGGTATAGTCTTGCCTTTGTTAATCAGGTCTCTTGATTGATACACTCACCTCATACACAGCATTATTCCTCCTTATTTTTATATACATATATACATACACACACACACATACAATACCCAATATAGCAACTAGCCTTCTGCAGCCTGTTGCTGGCTGGACCACTTCACACTCTGCAGATGGCAACAGTCTGGGTTCAACCTCTTTTTCTTCATTCACTTCCTTGTTTTCCCATGCGTGCGTGCGTGCGTGTGTCCACATGTGCATGCATGTGTGTGTGTGGGTGTGTATGCATACGTACGTACTTGCGTGTATGCCCATGTGAGTGTGCATGCATGAGTATGTGTGCGTGATGTTTTTCCCTCTTTCTATAATAAGGACATACGACCAGTCTAGCACTGTCATGCCAGAAAAAAAGAAAAAGAAAAAAAATCACATATTCCAGCATCAGAACAGACAACTTCCAGCATCAGAACAGACAACTTCCAGCATCAGAACAGACAACTTCCAGCATCAGAACAGACAACTTCCAGCATCAGAACAGACAACTTCCAGCATCAACATCAGAACAGACAACTTCCAGCATCAGAACAGACAACTTCCAGCATCAGAACAGACAACTTCCAGCATCAGAACAGACAACTTCCAGCATCAGAACAGACAACTTCCAGCATCAGAACAGACAACTTCCAGCATCAGAACAGACAACTTCCAGCATCAGCATCAGAACAGACAACTTCCAGCATCAGAACAGACAACTTCCAGCATCAGAACAGACAACTTCCAGCATCAACATCAGAACAGACAACTTCCAGCATCAGAACAGACAACTTCCAGCATCAGCATCAGAACAGACAACTTCCAGCATCAGAACAGACAACTTCCAGCATCAGAACAGACAACTTCCAGCATCAACATCAGAACAGACAACTTCCAGCATCAGAACAGACAACTTCCAGCATCAGAACAGACAACTTCCAGCATCAACATCAGAACAGACAACTTCCAGCATCAACATCAGAACAGACAACTTCCAGCATCAGAACAGACAACTTCCAGCATCAGAACAGACAACTTCCAGCATCAGAACAGACAACTTCCAGCATCAGAACAGACAACTTCCAGCATCAGAACACCCATTCCAGCATCAGAACAGACAACTTCCAGCATCAGAACAGACAACTTCCAGCATCAACATCAGAACAGACAACTTCCAGCATCAGAACAGACAACTTCCAGCATCAGAACAGACAACTTCCAGCATCAGAACAGCCTTTTGACAATTCCATTACACTACACAACTGACCTTCACACTATCACGGCATCAGAACAGCCTTTTGACAATTCCATTACACTACACAACTGACCTACATACTACCAGCATCAGAACAGCCTTTTGACAATTCCATTACACTACACAACTGACCTTCACACTATCACGGCATCAGAACAGCCTTTTGACAATTCCATTACACTACACAACTGACCTTCACACTATCACGGTATCAGAACAGCCTTTTGACAATTCCATTACACTACACAACTGACCTACATACTACCAGCATCAGAACAGCCTTTTGACAATTCCATTACACTACACAACTGACCTTCACACTATCACGGCATCAGAACAGCCTTTTGACAATTCCATTACACTACACAACTGACCTTCACACTATCACGGCATCAGAACAGCCTTTTGACAATTCCATTACACTACACAACTGACCTTCACACTATCACGGCATCAGAACAGCCTTTTGACAATTCCATTACACTACACAACTGACCTACATACTACCAGCATCAGAACAGCCTTTTGACAATTCCATTACACTACACAACTGACCTACATACTACCAGCATCAGAACAGCCTTTTGACAATTCCATTACACTACACAACTGACCTTCACACTATCACGGCATCAGAACAGCCTTTTGACAATTCCATTACACTACACAACTGACCTTCACACTATCACGGCATCAGAACAGCCTTTTGACAATTCCATTACACTACACAACTGACCTACATACTACCAGCATCAGAACAGCCTTTTGACAATTCCATTACACACTATCACGGCATCACACAGCCAGATATTGACAGTGTAACAGGACACAATTTCACAGCAAATCATGATGCACACCCAGTTCAGAAGTCAACTTGATGCATTTCAATGCTGCCAGTCCACCACACCAACACACCCCTAAGCAAACAGCAAACTTCTCCATGCACTCAGCCACCCTGATCCTCCACACATTTCTTGGTGGCTCAAGATGCTCACATTCCATACATGTACTGCTCACATGAATTTTTCCACTCCAGGTTTATCAAGTGAACATGCCTAGTACTCTGTCTGTACTTCATCAAACAGAATTCTATGCTTTACTTTTCCATAGAGAGTGACATTACAATCAACCCTTACAATTTTGATAGTTGGCTTTGTGACAAATACAGCTAGAAAGAAATCTTAGACTTAACCTCTTCATTATAAACAGCTAACTTAAAGCATACACCATTACCAGTTCCTATCAAAACATTTTTCCCCAGAAACATGGTCCTTACAATCCTGCATGTGTACTTTGGAGTGGGCACAAACCCTGTACATGGAGACGGCACTTCTCAGCCTGCACAGGATGGCCACGCCCAGCCACAGCAGGCCCGGGCTTGAGGGACATCTGGCCCACTAGCGTTCTTATTCATGTATTTATTCTTTTATAATGGAGTAAGTACTCATGTCAATGTATCTGACAGCAGTAAAAGCAGCATGGACACCTGGCCCACTAGCGTTCTTATTCATGTATTTATTCTTTTATAATGGAATAAGTACTCATGTCAATGTATCTGACAGCAGTAAAAGCAGCATGGACACCTGGCCCACTAGCGTTCTTATTCATGTATTTATTCTTTTATAATGGAATAAGTACTCATGTCAATGTATCTGACAGCAGTAAAAGCAGCATGGACACCTGGCCCACTAGCGTTCTTATTCATGTATTCATTCTTTCATAATGGAATAAGTACTCATGTCAATGTATCTGACAGCAGTAAAAGCAGCATGGACACCTGGCCCACTAGCGTTCTTATTCATGTATTCATTCTTTCATAATGGAATAAGTACTCATGTCAATGTATCTGACAGCAGTAAAAGCAGCATGGACACCTGGCCCACTAGCGTTCTTATTCATGTATTCATTCTTTCATAATGGAATAAGTACTCATGTCAATGTATCTGACAGCAGTAAAAGCAGCATGGACACCTGGCCCACTAGCGTTCTTATTCATGTATTCATTCTTTCATAATGGAATAAGTACTCATGTCAATGTATCTGACAGCAGTAAAAGCAGCGCAGCACATCTGATAATAAGGCCTCCCTCTTCTTCCCTCAGCAGCATGCCTTGCTCCACACCAGTCACACAACACAAACATGCCCTGATCAATACGCCACCCCTAAATTCCAACCACAGACTTATGACACAGGTGTGACCCCTGGACTTTACATACAGAGTACATGGCCTGGCACTACACACACACCCACCCCCAGAGAAGGGGGGTGAGGGGCGGGTGGCCACAGGGAGCCTTACCGTGTCTGTGTCTTGGGCTTGATGTCCTCAATGATGGCCTGGATGATGTCGGTGGTGGTGGCCTGCCCTCCCATGTCCGGGGTCTGATGCTGTCACAACGGTAACAGGGATGTGCAACACACGCATATCAACACAGGCAGTAACACAGCAAATACACAGTCAGGCTTTGTACTGTCCAATTTTAGCTTCACTCATCGCTGTCAAAAGGTCAGCTATGTTGAATGGTGCCAAAAGGTCAACTATATTGAATAGTGCCAAAATTCAGCCTTGTTGAATGGTTACAAAAATCAGCTATGTTGAAAAGTGTTTAAAAAAATCAGCTATGTTGAATAGTGCCAAAATTCAGCTATGTTGAATGGTTACAAAAATCAGGTTGAATAGTGTTTAAAAAATCACCTATGTTGAATAGTGTCAAAAGGTCAACTATGTTGAATGGTGCCAAAAGGTCAACTATGTTGCATGGTGTAAACACACACACACACACACACACACACCAGCTATGTTGAATAGTGCCAAAAATCAGCTACATTGAATGGCGCCAAAAATCAGCTATGTTGAATAGTGCCATAGGGCAAAAAAAAATTGGCTATGTTGAATGGTAACAAAAGTCAGCTTTGCTGAATACTGCCAGGGTGTTAAAAAAACACAAAAAACCCAGCTTTGTTGAATCATGCCAAAAGTCAGCTATGTTGGATAGTTCCCCCAAAAAAAACAACAACACAACAACAACAACAACAAAACAGCTATGTTGAATGGTTACAAAAATCAGCTATGTTGAATAGTGCCAAAAGTCAGCTATGTTGGGTATTGCCAAAAATCAGCTATGCTGAATGGTGCCAAAAATCAGCTATGTTGAATGGTGCCAAAAATCAGCTATGTTGAATGGTTACAAAAATCAGCTATGTTGAATGGTTACAAAAATCAGCTATGTTGAATGGTTACAAAACCAGCTATGTTGAATGGTGCCAAAATCAGCTATGTTGAATGGTGCCAAAAATCAGCTATGTTGAATAGTGCCAAAATTCAGCTATGTTCGATGGTTACAAAAATCAGCTATGTTGAATGGTGCCAAAAATCAGCTATGTTGAATGGTTACAAAAATCAGCTATGTTGAATGGTTACAAAACCAGCTATGTTGAATGGTTACAAAAATCAGCTATGTTGAATGGTTACAAAAATCAGCTATGTTGAATGGTTACAAAAATCAGCTATGTTGAATGGTGCCAAAAATCAGCTATGTTGAATGGTGCCAAAAATCAGCTATGTTGAATGGTTACAAAAATCAGCTATGTTGAATGGTTACAAAAATCAGCTATGTTGAATGGTTACAAAAATCAGCTATGTTGAATGGTGCCAAAAATCAGCTATGTTGAATGGTGCCAAAATTCAGCTATGTTGAATGGTGCCAAAAATCAGCTATGTTGAATGGTGCCAAAATTCAGCTATGTTCAAAGGAATGCCTTCAACACATGTCACAACTATTGCCTTTTCGAAGTGATAGTGAAAATTCTGGTTCTAGCCACAATGAAGTGAAATTAATAACTTAACAATCAGTGTTCTACCCAAAATGATGAAGTGTAATTAATAACTTCACAATTAGTGTTCTACCCAAAATGATGAAGTGTAATAACTTCACAATCAGTGTTCTACCCAAAATGATGAAGTGTAATAACTTCACAATCAGTGTTCAAACCAAAATGAAGTGTAACAATTTCACACTCTGTGTTCTGTGTGAGGTGTACCCATAATATATGCACCACAATCAAATCTATATATAAAGACTGGCACACATCAATAAAACGAAAAACTTCCTCACACACACACACACACACACACACACACACACGGTTGGTCACTCCTCCACTCACATACCTGCGGTCTAGAGATGACAGACATCACAGACTCTCTGATCATGGTGGCGTGGTTAAAGTGGCTGTAAAAGCAGATCATCAGAATACAGTATACCTTCTACAGTATTCTTGAAACCATGCCTAGTGTTCAAAGTGTTGCACATATTCCAAATGCTGATGTAAATTACATCTCCCCATTCTTTCGGTCCCCCCACACAACAAAGCAGCTGTTCACAATGTGTTGTAGTGTAGCCAATGTGACAGAGAGAAAGAGAAAGATGTGACAGACAGACAGACAGGAGGGGAGAGGAGAGGATAGGAGAGGAGAGGGTAGGAGAGGAGAGGATGGGATAGGAGATAATAATAATAATAATAATAATAATAATAAATGGAACTTACATAGCGCTATATCTTGCAAAGGCAAATCAAAGCGCATGAATTCAACCTAATCTTACACTGTCATGCAATCAATGATAAATAATCAATAGTTTAAACAAACAGATATTTACAAACATAGTTCGCTGCAGACAAAATCTATGAAATAAAATTTCAATAGTCAAATATTTTTCAAAAGCACACATACACACACTCACACAGGTCGTATACTTTAGCAGGGTGATAGGACATGGGTTAGTGAAGGTGGGATAGCTCTGATATGAAACAGGAGGGGGGAAATCTTAGGTTTGAAATAAATATGTCTTGAGGCTGGATTTAAAAGTGTCATAACTAGGTTTCTGGCGAAGAGAAAGAGGAAGCTCATTCCAGGTCAATGGACCCAAAATAGAGAAAGAGCGGCGGCCAACAGTGGATTGGTTGAATCTAGGTATTCGTAGGCACAAGGTATCTGCAGCAGAGCGGAGGGAACGTGAAGGAGTGTACAGGTTAAGACATTCACAGAGGTAGGAAGGTGCAGTTTTGTGGAGACATTGTAACAGAGGGTCTTATAGTCTTATGATCTTATAATTTACTCTCTGTGGCACAGGCAGCCAGTGGAGAGATCGCAAGAGAGGGGTATGTGCTCAGATTTTTTTCTTTCTGAGAACTAGTCGAGCTGCAGAGTTTTGTATACGTTGAAGGGAGTGGATAGATGACGCTGGCAGACCAGACAAAAGAGAATTGCAATAGTCCAGATGTGAAAGAATGAGAGAAGTGACAAGTTTGGCTGTTGCATCAGTGGACAGGTACTTTTGAACTGCACTAATACGCCGTAATTGATAGTAGCACGACTGACAGGTCTGGGTGATGAATTTTTGCATAGAGAGTGTGTTGTCGATAACAACACCTAGATACTTCACAGCAGTGGATAGAGGGACTGATGTATTGCCAAGTTCTATTGAAGCTGTTGTAATAGAAGAGAGTTTGTGTTTGGTCCCTACGAGCATGGCTTCGATTTTATCTGCATTTAGCTGTAATTTGCTCTGTGTCATCCAGTTTTGAATATCTTCAAAGCAGCGGGCCATATTTGCCAGGAGAGAAGGCAGATTTTCAGGAGTAGCACTGCTTTGAATCTGAGAGTCATCTGCGTTTGAAATGATGGTTGATTTGATGACATTTTATTATATGTGACAGTGGGGCAGTGTAAAGAGTGAACAGAACAGGGCCTAGAACTGATCCCTGTGGGACTCCGCATTTCAGTTTGGCAGATATTGATTGAATCTTGTTTACTGCAACTGTCTGGAATCAGTCAGTAAGGTATGAATTAAACCAGGTGAGGGTTGTGCCAGTAACACCAAACGTTTTTTGAAAACGGGCGAGAAGAATTGAGTGGTCTATAGTATAGAAGGCTGCTGATAAGTTGAGTAGAGTGAGAAGGGAGATTTTCCCCGAGTCAGAAGCGAGTAGAAGTGTGTTTAACCTTTACCGGACTTCCTGGGTCGCCCACGACCCAGAGGCACATAAAAAGTCTTATATCTCTTAAACTATTTGAGCTATCTTCACGAAAATTCATGACTTTGTCAAGAACCTAAAAAACTTTCGGCAAGTAAAATTTCATTGATGTGCGTGAAATAGAATTATTGTTATTTGACGCAACATTTTAACTACACACACAGGATTGTGCGGGTCGTGGAAGACCCACACATTTTAAAGAGGAAGAACGCTGCTTGTTCCTAAAAGGATGGTGCGGGTCGTGGAAGACCCAGTAGGAATGTTTCTTCAGCCGGGCGGACCACTTTTCAAGACTTCACCGAAGGGCGCAGGGTACTTCAAGAGGCCTGGGTTGAAACCGACGAAGTCGAGATGGAAGGTTTACTTGGTCTGCTCCTCTTCCTTGGATCCAAAAAGCAAAACCTTGCATCCACAGTAGAAGTGTGGGATACAGTGTATGGTTGGGGTGTTGCAAGGGCATGTATGAGCCGGAAGCGTTATCAAACGCTTCTGACATACATGCGCTTCGACAAAAAAGAAACACGCAATGCCAGACGGCAACGAGATGCATTCGCCCCCTTTAGGGAAATTTGGGATGATTTCATGGGAAATCTTCTCAAGCATTATATCCCAGGTCCACTGCTCACGATTGATGAGCAGTTGGTTCCTTTCAGGGGGCGATGCAGTTTTCTGCAGTATTTGCCGTCCAAGCCTGACCGCTACGGTATCAAAGTATTTTGGGTAGCTGATGCTGAGGATAACTACCCTTTGTTTGGCATTCCCTACCTTGGTCGGCCAGCTGGTCAGGACAGGCAGGTCAATCTTGGCCGCAATGTTGCTCTCCAGCTGGCAGAACCTTTTTGCAAGAGTGGAAGGAACGTCACGTGTGACAGTTACTTCACCGACCTCACACTGGCTCAAACACTCCTGCAAAAAGGCTTGACCATGGTAGGGACAGTGAGATCAAACAAGAGATTTCTTCCCACCTCATTCAAAGATCCCAAGAAGCTTCCCCTGCATGGATCTGAATTCAGCTACAGCAGTGTTGTCACTCTGGTGAATTACCAGAGCAAAAGGAGGAAGAGCACAGTGGTACTCAGCACAATGCATAACAATGGTGTTGTGAACGAAGGTTCTACAAAAAAGAAACCAGAGATCATCCTGTTTTATAATTCCACAAAAGGGGCAGTGGACACCCTGGACAAAATGGCCCATGCGTTCACAATAAAACGCAAGACAAAGCGGTGGCCCATGGTCATGTTCAGCAACATCATGGATCTGGCGACCATTGCTGCACGTCGCATCTGGGCCATCAACTTCCCAGACCATCGGCTGGCAGGTGGGGATACACGTGCTACTTTCATCCGCAGCATCGCTGAGGAAATAATTGTAGCACAAATCAAGAGACGTGTCTCCCGAGTGGCACTTCCAAGGCACCTTGCCCAGACTGCCCACAAGGTGATTGCCAACATTGAGCAGGCCAGTGATGAGCAGCAGGCACCAAAGGCCAAAAAGCCCAGAAAAAACAAGCCACAGCAGCCACAGCAGTCAACATCAAAAGGGCGCAAATGCAACAGCAATGAGAGTGGCACCCCTGAGCGAAAACGATGCTTGTTCTGCCCATGGAAAAAAGACAGAAAAACCCAGCAGAGATGTGCCTCATGTGCAGAGTTCATCTGCCCAGAGCATACAGTCAGAGTGTGCACTGGGTGCGTCGCCAATCTGCCAGAAATTCAGGAGACAGCATAAGCTTCGAGGCACCTTCGTCCACATCACCTGCACAATGCATTGTACTGAGCACCATTTGCTTTTTTTGTTTTTTGTTTTTTTGTGGCGTTCCAGCATGGCTGGGTATGTGTGAGCCTGTTTACCAGGAACTGGTTTCCCACACTGTACTCGAAGAGCACAGTCGACTTCACTCCGATTTCGTTGGGTACCAAGTTTGGGGAATGGGATTAGGGAACAGGGACCTACCAATTTTGACCATAGCAGCCAGGACATTCCCCTTCTCTTTTTCGACTTTCTACTGCCATGGGATCTTTAACATGCACGGAGGCTGCTGCCATTGTTGGATGGTGCTAGTCTAGCAGCAACTGCCTCGGCCTACTGGCATCGCGGAAATAACAACCACTGGGTCGTGGAAGACCCGCGCCATCCTTTTAGGAATAATATGCACTGAAAAGGCTCTTTAATGAGTATGGGTCGTGAAAGACCCGCGCCATCCTGCACTTGTAGTCAAAAGCGAGATCCGGTAAAGGTTAAAGTGTGTACTAGAGTGGTTTCAGTGCTGTGGTTGACGCGATAGGCAGACTGAAACTCAGGAAGAACATTGTTGGAGAGAGAGATGATAGGGTAGGATAGGAGAGGATAGGAGAGGGTAGGATAGGAGAGGGTAGGAGAGGAGATGATAGGAGAGGAGAGGATAGGAGAGGGGAGGAGAGAAGAGGATAGGAGAGGATAGGATAGGAGAGGGGAGGAGAGAAGAGGATAGGAGAGGATAGGATAGGAGAGGGGAGGAGAGAAGAGGATAGGAGAGGATAGGATAGGAGAGGAGTGAAGATGATAGAGGGGAGGGTAGGATAGGAGAGGGTAGGATAGGAGAGGGTAGGATAGGAGAGGGTAGGATAGGAGAGGGGAGGAGAGGATAGGATAGGAGAGGGGAGGAGAGAAGAGGATAAGGTAGGGGAGGATAGGATAGGAGAGGGGAGGAGAGGAGAGGGGAGGAGAGAAGAGGATAGGAGAGGGGAGGTGGCACGTACCCCAGGTAGTCCAGCATGTCACAGCTGGCCAGCAGCATGCCTGTGGGGTTGGCGATGTTCTTGCCCTTCAGGGTGCGGCCAGAGTTCCTGGTGCCCTGCAGCCACACGCCACCCACAGGCAGGCAGTCACGTCATGTGCAAGGGATGCATGGATGCATGGATGGGATGGGATGGGATGGTATTGTTTGTATGTATGTATGTTTGTATGTATTTTTGTATGTATGTATGTATGTATACATGTATGTATGTATGTATGTCTGTCTGTCTGTCTGTCTGTCTGTCTGTCTGTCTGTCTGTCTGTCTGTCTGTCTGTCTGTCTGTCTGTATGTATGTATGTATGTATGTATGTATGTATGTATGTATGTATACATGTATGTATGTATGTATGTATGTCTGTATGTCTGTATGTATGTCTGTCTGTCTGTCTGTCTGTATGTATGTATGTCTGTCTGTCTGTATGTATACATGTATGTCTGTCTGTCTGTCTGTCTGTCTGTCTGTATACATGTATGTATGTATGTATGTATGTATGTATGTATGTATGTATGTATGTATGTATGTATGTATACATGTATGTATGTATGTATGTATGTCTGTCTGTCTGTCTGTCTGTCTGTCTGTCTGTCTGTCTGTCTGTCTGTCTGTCTGTCTGTCTGTCTGTCTGTCTGTCTGTATGTATGTATGTATGTATGTATGTATGTATGTATGTATGTATACATGTATACATGTATGTATGTATGTATGTATGTATGTCTGTATGTATGTACCCCTCCTTCACTAGGGAAAGCCATGCAGCAGCACAATCCACATAATCCTCACCAGCACAATCCACACAATCAGCAACACAATCCACATAATCCTCACCAGCACAATCCACACAATCAGCAGCACACAATCCACACATCATCAACAACACAATCCACACAATCATCATCAGAACAATCCACACAACCATCAGCACACAATCCACACAATCATCACACAATCCCCAACAGCACAATCCACACAATCAGCAGCAGCACAAGCCCTCAACAACACAACCATCAGCAACACAATCCTCAACCACATAATCCTCAGCAACACAATCCCACAATCAGCACACCCAGCCTCAACAACACAATCCAACATCCCACACAATCCACAACACACCAACCATCCTCAACAACAACACACAAAATCCTCAAACAAACACAAAATCCTCAAACAACACAATCAACAATCCTCACACACAATCCAACCAACACAAATCTCAACACACAAATCCACAACACAATCCTCAACAACACAATCCTCAACAACACAATCCTCAACAACACAATCCACAGCAACTTCCACAGCATGATGGAACAGACCAGAGACCTGTGAGATGACAGGACAAGGGCAAACAAACACCTCACCAACCGAACAGAAGGAAGGAAGAAAGGAAGGAAGGAAGGAAGGAAGGAAGGAAGGAAGGAAAGTCTAACAGAATGGTGGAACAAAACAGAGACCTTGGATAGGAAAGGGCTGGGAAGAATGAACTCAGAAAAATACACACACATCAGCCTTACCAATGTGTAGTTTTCATCATTCTTAGATTGTTTCCTGTATGATTTTTTTCCTTTTCTTCTTCTTTTTTTTCCTTCCAAAATACATTCTTATTCACAAGATTGTTAAAAGTGTACCTTGTATTATGATGTGTGTGTGCGTGTGTACGTGCATGAATGTATGCGTGCATGCATGCATACATGCATGCCGGCTTGCACGCCAGCAGGGGCTTGTGGGTGTGGGAGTGGGCTTGTGTATGTGTGCGTGTGTGTTTAAAATTGTGGTTAGCAAATAATAGCATAAGTGGGTGAGCCTATGGTTATATATTTGTATGTGTGTATTTAAGTGTGGATTGTGTTGGATATTGAAACATGATCTGCTGTAATGTTTTTGATTAGGAGTTTCGTTGGATTATCATCTTCTTCACCGATATTTCTGGCAGTAGTAATTGTCATTGTTTATTGATATTGTCATCGTCATCATCGTCATAGTCACCATCATCATCTTTATCATTATAATTTCCTTTTCAATAAGGTTTCTTATTTTTGTTTGTTTGTGCGTTGTTTGTAGATTGTTGTTGTTGTTGGGGTTTTTTCTCTTAGATGGCTTGATGAAAAAAAGCAAGTGTTTTGTTTATTCAATGTACCATCTGGAAATAAAAGTTTGACTTTGACTCTGACTTTGACAATAAGACCAGAAAACTACACACACACCAGCACAACAAGACCAGAAAACTACACACACATCAGCACAACAAGACCAGAAAACTACACACACATCAGCACAACAAGACCAGAAAACACACACACATCAGCATAAGACCAGAAAACTACACACACATCAGCACAAGAAGACCAGAAAACTACAACACATCAGCACAAGACAAAAACTCACACACATCAGCACAAGACCAGAAAACTACACACAATCAGCACAAGACCAGAAAACTACACACACATCAGCACAACAAGACCAGAAAACTACACACACCATCAGCACAACAAGACCAGAAAACTACACACACATCAGCACAACAAGACCAGAAAAACTACACACACATCCAGCACAACAAGACCAGAAAACTACACACACACACACACACATCAGCACAAGACCAGAAAACTACACACACACATCAGCACAACAAGACCAGAAAACTACACACACATCAGCACAAGACCAGAAAACTACACACACATCAGCACAACAGACCAGAAAACTACACACAATCAGCACAACAAGACCAGAAAACTACACACACACATCAGCACAACAAGACCAGAAAATACCACACACACACACACATCAACAAGACCAAAACTACACACCATCAGCACAAAGACCAGAAAACTACACACACATCAGCACAAAAGACCAGAAAACTACACACACATCAGCAAAGACCAGAAAACTACACACACATCACACAACAGACCAGAAAACTACACACACACTCAGCACAACAAGACCAGAAAACTACACACACATCAGCACAACAAGACCAGAAAACTCACACACACATCAGCACAACAGACCAGAAAACTACACACACATCAGCACAAGGACCAGAAAACTACACACACACATCAGCACACAGACCAGAAAACTACACACACATACAAAAAGACCAGAAACTACACACACATCAGCAAACAAGCCCAGAAAACTACACACCATCAGCACAACAAGACCAGAAAACTACACACACACACACAACAAGACCAGAAAACTACACACAACATAGCACAAGACAGAAACACACACACACTCAGCACAACAAGACAGAAAACTCACACCTACACAAGACAGTACACACTAAGCAAGACCAGAAAACTACACACACTATCACACAAGACCAGAATCTAACACACACATACACAACAAGACCAGAAAACTACACACACACATCAGCACAACAAGACCAGAAACTACACACACACATCAGCACAAAAGACCAGAAAACTACACACACACATCAGCACCAAGACCAGAAACTAACACACACATCAGCACAAGACCAGAAAACTACACACACATCAGCACAACAAGACCAGAAAACTACACCACACACCACATCAACAAGACCAGAAAACTACACACACACCAGCACAAGACCAGAAAACACACAACACGAAAACACAAGCACAAGACCAGAAAACTACACACACACATCAGCACAAAAGACCAGAAAACTACACACACATCAGCACAACAAGACCAGAAACACACACACACATCAGCACAACAAGACCAGAAAAACCTCACGACACAAACACACATCACAGAAACAAGACCAGAAAACTACACACACATCAGCACAACAAGACCAGAAAACCACACACACATCAGCACAACAAGACCAGAAAACTACACACACACCATCAGCACAAGACCAGAAAACACACACACACATCAGCACACAAGACCAGAAAACACACACACATCAGCACACAAGACCAGAAAACTACACACACAATCAGCACAAGACCAGAAAACTACACACACATCAGCACAACAAGACCAGAAAAACACACACACATCAGCACAACAAGACCAGAAAACTCACACACATCAGCACAAGACCAGAAAACTACACACACATCAGCACAACAAGACCAGAAAACAACACAACACATCAGCACAACAGACCAGAAAACTACACACACATCGCACAAGACAGAAACTCACACATCAGCACAAGACCAGAAAACTACACACACATCAGCACAACAAGACCAGAAAACTACACAACACATCAGCACAACAAGACCAGAAAAAACTACACACACACATCAGCACAAAAGACCAGAAAACTACACACACAAAAATCACACAACAAGACCAGAAAACTACACACACATCAGCACAACAAGACCAGAAAACTACACACACCACAAAACCAAACACACACACATCAGCACAAGACCAGAAAACTACAACACACACATCAGCACAAACCAGAAAAAACTACACACACACATCAGCACAACAAGACCAGAAAACTACACACACACACAGCACACAAGACCAGAAAACTACACACACACACACATCAGCACAACAAGACCAGAAAACTACACGACAAACACACAACAATCAGCACAAGACCAGAAAACACACACACATCAGCACAAGACCAGAAAACTACACACACACATCAGCACAAGACCAGAAAACTACACACACACACATCACAGCCAGCAACACAGACCAGACAAAACTACAAAACAACAACTCACACATCAGCACAACAAGACCAGAAAACTACACACACACACACATCAGCACAACAAGACCAGAAAACTACACACACACACACAGCACAACAAGACCAGAAAACTACACACACACTCAGCACAACAAGACAAACCATCATAACACCTCTGAGTTTACAAAAGAACAGGAAAATAACATTCCTAAAGAAGTACAGACATCAATAACAACCAAATTCCTTACAAAATGTCTTCAGTTCAACAGCACAGATGACCTGTGAACCTCTTCTTCAGTTTCAACACCAGAGACCGTACCTCTTTCTTCAGTTTCACAGCACAGAGACCGGAACTTCTTCAGTTTCCAACAGCACAACATGATCTATGACTCATCATCTCAGTCAACAGCACAGATGATCTATGACCTACACTTCAGTTCAAACAGCCAGATGATCTATACCCCTTTCTTCAGTTTCAACAGCACAAAAAATCTACAACCACTTTCTTCAGTTCAACAGCACAGAAGATCTTGACCATCTCAGTTTCAACAGCACAAGATCATGACCTCTTCATTCAACAGCACAGATATCATGACCTTTCTCAGTTCACAGCACAGATGATCTATGACCCTCTCTCTCAGTCACAGCACAGATAACTATGACCTCTCTTCTTCATTCAACAGCACAGATGATCTATGACTACTCTTCTCACATTTCAACAGCACAGATGACCTGTGACCTACTCTTTCTCATTCACAACAGCACAATGACCAGTGACCTCCTACCTTCAGTTCACACAAGAATGATCTAACCTCTCTTCAGTTTAACAGCAACAGATGATCTATGACCTTTCTCGTTCAAAACACGATATCTATGACCATCCTTCAGTTCAACAGCCAAGATGTCTATGACTTTCTTCAGTTTCAACAGCACAGATGATCTTGACCTCTTTCTTCAGTTTCAACAGCACAGATGATCTATGACCTCTTTCTTCAGTTTCAACAGCACAGATGATCTATGACCTCTCTTCAGTTTCAACAGCACAGATGATCTATGACCTTTCTTCAGTTTCAACAGCACAGATGATCTATGACCTCTCTTTCTTCAGTTTCAACAGCACAGATGATCTATGACCTCTCTTTCTTCAGTTTCAACAGCACAGATGATCTATGACCTCTCTTCAGTTTCAACAGCACAGATGATCTATGACCTCTTTCTTCAGTTTCAACAGCACAGATGATCTATGACCTCTCTTTCTTCAGTTTCAACAGCACAGATGATCTATGACCTCTCTTCAGTTTCAACAGCACAGATGATCTATGACCTCTCTTCTTCAGTTTCAACAGCACAGATGATCTATGACCTCTCTTTCTTCAGTTTCAACAGCACAGATGACCTGTGACCTACTCTCCTCTGAGAAAGCTTTCATATCAAGTCTCATTTTGGGGCCTGTAGACCCCCAGAAGAGCTTTCTCCTTGGAGTCTGGTTTTACCAATCTGACGGTATCTCAAGAGAAATCAGATGAGCTCTTGGGCCCAGTGACTCATTGGTATTATAATTATTCTTATGACCCTGCTTCTGCTGGTCACCTTTCTTCATCCTTACACTTTGTCTGCACTTCTGTACTTTTGGTGAGCCATGCAACCTAGCGAGTCCCAGCTTCAAACAGATTGCTGTCACTAGCAAAGGTCAAGTTCTCCACATCCTGACAGACACACTGTTACTGCTGACAATCCAGCGACAATTGGGAGTTGTCAGCAGCAGGCACGGCAGGGCTCAGGGAACGCTGATGTGATCTGACAAGCGAATCCACAGCAGCTGTTGACTAAAGAGGGGTCTCTCAAAAGAGGTCCTGTCAGCAGTCAATACCAATTCCGACATGAAATGAACAGTGATATGGCGATATACCACTAAGAACAACAGGAGAACGCTGCATTCAAACCTAGAGAAAAACCCTTCTTATTCTAGCAACAACAGAGAGAAAAGCGAGGCAGGCACTTCACTTACAGACTCAAACACAGCGTAGCTGTCCCCAACGTTCATGCCGGGCACCAGGCCTGCTCCCCCTACCAGCCCCGCTGCAATGTTGCTCAGGATGTTGCCGTACAGGTTGGGCATGACCAGCACATCAAACTGCTGGGGCCGAGACACCATCTGCCATCATCCACACAGCAGCAGCAGCTGTACATCATCCACACAGCATCCTCTGTACATCATCCACACAGCATCATCTGTACATCATCCACACAGCATCATCTGCCATCATCCACACAGCAGCAGCAGCTGTACATCATCCACACAGCATCATCTGTACATCATCCACACAGCATCATCCACACAGCAGCATCTGTACATCATCCACACAGCATCATCTGTACATCATCCACACAGCATCATCTGTACATCATCCACACAGCAGCATCTGTACATCATCCACACAGCAGCAGCATCTGTACATCATCCACACAGCATCATCTGTACATCATCCACACAGCATCATCTGTACATCATCCACACAGCATCATCTGTACATCATCCACACAGCATCATCCACACAGCATCATCTGTACATCATCCACACAGCATCATCTGTACATCATCCACACAGCATCATCTGTACATCATCCACACAGCAGCAGCATTGTACATCATCCACACAGCACGCATCTGTACATCACCACACAGCATCATCTGTACATCATCCACACAGCAGCATCTGTACATCATCCACACAGCATCATCTGTACATCATCCACACAGCATCATCTGTACATCATCCACACACAGCATCATCTGTACATCATCCACACAGCATCATCTGTACATCATCCACACAGCAGCAGCATCTGTACATCATCCACACAGCATCATCTGTACATCATCCACACAGCATCATCTGTACATCATCCACACAGCATCATCTGTACATCATCCACACAGCATCATCTGTACATCATCCACACAGCATCATCTGTACATCATCCACACAGCATCATCTGTACATCATCCACACAGCAGCATCTGTACATCATCACACACAGCATGTCATCATCCACATCACACAGCTGTACATCATCCACACAGCAGCATCTGTACATCATCCACACAGCATCATCTGTACATCATCCACACAGCAGCATCTGTACATCATCCACACAGCATCATCTGTACATCATCCACACAGCATCATCTGTACATCATCCACACAGCATCATCTGTACATCATCCACACAGCATCATCTGTCCATCATCCACACAGCATCATCTGTACATCATCCACACAGCAGCATCTGTACATCATCCACACAGCATCATCTGTGACATCATCCAACAGCATCTCTGTCATCATAATACGCATTCAGTACATATCCGACACTACCAGGATGACTGCATCGACAGAATCTGTGGTTAACATCAGCACATTAATACTGTTAGAGGTAAGCAACTGACAAAGGATGAGCTGCATGACTGAAACGTGTTCTAAGGTGACACAATCTTGCCTTCCTGTAGAGAACAGACTGGCAAAGGATGTAAGCCTTCTGCCATGACTGATACTGGTTGATCAAACTGCCTATCATTGCAAAAATCACTGAATGTCAACATGTCCTTTGATGAGAGATAACGAAGGGTGGCAAGATGGATTAACCTTCACCTGTCTAAAATGTGGTTCTGGTTTGACAAGCTGCCATTTAGTGACAGAAATCAAATCTTAATCAAACACTATGGCAGAGGGTATAGTTGAGACACCATGCCACAGTGACCAAATCTTAATCAACATTAAGCAGCAGGGGTCATGTTGAGACACCATGCCCACAGTGCCAAGATCTTAATCAACACATGCACGCAGGGGTCATGTTGAGACACCATGCCCACAGTGACCAAGTCTTAATCAACACATGCACGCAGGGGTCATGTTGAGACACCATGCCCACAGCTGCCAATGTCTACATCAAGACATGCAGCAGGGTGAGGAGGGAACAGCCACAGGTACCAGATCTAACACACATGACACCAGAGTGCACATGCCACAGTAGCAAGTGGACTCAAAGAAAGGAGACGAGAAGGAAGGAGGAAAGTACATGTAAGGCCACCACTGCTAGAGGCTACAGAGCATGCAGCAGGAAGGAGAGGAGAGGAGAGAGAAAGGAGACAGCAGAGAAGAGGAAGAAAGAGAGAAGAGATGCACACATAGGCACACATGTAAAGAGCAAGAGAGAGAGCGAGAGCGCGAGAGCGAGCGGTGTGCGCTGACAGGCAGGGAGGCAGGGAGGGAGGGAGTGACCTGCATGCTGGCATTGTCAATGATCATGTCCGTGAACTCAATGTCCGGGTAGTCCTTGGACACCTTTCTGCAGCTCTCCAGGAACAGTCCGTCTGCCAGTTTCCTGCCACACAGTGCACACACTGAGGTACTGGACAATCTGCTGACTGAGCCACCCATGGACTTAAATGTATATACACATATATATATATGGCACTCTATCACACACACACACACAACACACAGGTACAATTACGCACATGTAGTTATGTATATACTCAGAAATACATTAAATTCATTATATTTTTACATGCAGCAATATCACTCCCAAAATCTGTTTTATGAAGAGACATTCTTAGTCTTCTGCAGCCCTTTGGGTGTGTCAGACAGGCTATGAACAGATTTCTAGAATTCCAAAACTCATAAAATATTTTGTGCATCTGTTTTAAGTTAAAGGCCTGGTTCCTAACTAATTCAACAGATATTCTGTCACATACATTATGCAAAAACAGCTGTAGTTTTCTGTCTACATGTACATGTAGGTGTGTGCATGCCTGCATGCATGCGTGTGCGAGTGTGATGTTTGAGTGTGTGCGCATGTATGTCTGCATGCATGCAGATGCAAAAAATGAGGAATAAGAAAACAACACATGTTAACACTGGCAACGCTAACCCATTTATACACATATCAGTTTATCTTCACACTGCAAACTGGCAAGCTTACAAGGACTTTAACCAAAACCCCCATGTAAAATAGTTCTAACTCACATGATATTGGCTTTGTGAATGGCAGTGACTTTCTTCCTTCCGTTGTACATGGCAAAGTCAAAGGCATAGCGAGCAATGCGCTCTGACTTACTAGCTGTGATGATCTTCAGGCTCTCCACCACGCCCGACACATTCTGCACACACAAGACACCAGCAGACAACTGTTTGTACAGACAGCCACAGTCCATGCTGTCAAGACAGATTTGTAAACACCTGAAACAGCTTACTGGGGGCAGGGTAGCCTAGAGGTTAGAGCGTGGCGCTTGTGATCTGATGGCCTGGCATTGAGCCACCATGGAGGTGCCCGTTTAAGGGGGTGGAGTTAACATCAGTACTGACTCCACTCCCCTTAACTCAATGAGGTTAAGCCCAATCTTCAGATCCGGCACTCCTCTCCTTCACTGTGGCGTGCCCAATCTTCAGATCCAGCACTCCTCTCCTTCACTGTGGCGTGCCCAATCTTCAGATCCGGCACTCCTCTCTTCACTGTGGCGTGCCCAATCTTCAGATCCAGCACTCCTCTCCTTCACTGTGGCGTGCCCAATCTTCAGGTCCAGCACTCCTCTCCTTCACTGTGGCGTGCCCAATCTTCAGATCCAGCACTCCTCTCCTTCACTGTGGCGTGCCCAATCTTCAGATCCAGCACTCCTCTCCTTCACTGTGGCGTGCCCAATCTTCAGATCCAGCACTCCTCTCCTTCACTGTGGCGTGCCCAATCTTCAGATCCAGCACTCCTCTCCTTCACTGTGGCGTGCCCAATCTTCAGATCCAGCACTCCTCTCCTTCACTGTGGCGTGCCCAATCTTCAGGTCCAGCACTCCTCTCCTTCACTGTGGCGTGCCCAATCTTCAGGTCCAGCAGAATTACAATTTTAAAAAAAAAAATACACTAAGGGATGTTCAACTGAAGGGAAAGTACTCTGGCCTGTAGGGCAATCATTTACTTAAACACAGTTGCTTTCCTTTACCATAAGCTTGTCTAGTTTGCATGTGTTGGCTACTTTTCTTCGACAAGTTGACAAGCCTTTTCTTTGGGATTTTGGGCTCTCCAGTGTTATGATTTGTAAAAAGAAATTGTATACTGCAAAAAGTGACATCAGATGAATTCAGCCAACTTCAGGGAACTTTACTTTGGTGAAAAATCATCACATTGCTTCAAGGGAACTAGTTGATGACCAGTTCAAGCCATGTAAGATAAGCAGCCCTAATTTTCAAAACTGTTTATTTTTCAGCATTCAGTGACATATTTTGAAAAATTTTTTAAAATAACAACAGTCATCTATCGAAAAACTGTGTAACAATCTCAAAAGTATACATAATAAACTTTTCAATGATGTATAATTTGTATGTCTTTATTACATTGGGTAAATCTGCTGAATTTTTCAAATATAGCCAAAATCACGCATCACCACAAAATGGTGGGATCCATTTCACTGCGACTCCACTGCGTTAAAGTCCTTCAGATCGGACTATAATCCAAGGCCCCATGTGCGAACCCACACAGAACATCTTGCACACAGTCATGTTAAAAACCCATTCCGCTTTTTGGAACAGAAAGCCATTTCATGCTGGTAAAAACGGATGACGACGAACTTTGTTGTATTTTTTAACACATGCACATAGGTTTCATTTTAGACACCATCCCTGAAGTCAGAATGTGGCTATCTTATTGGTGGGTTAAAACTGTTGCACACGCAAAATCTCACCTTTGGTGAACCTTGGAGGCCTAGCCAAGGAATGAAAAAAACCCCAAACAAACAAAGAAAAACCCAGCCTGCTTCTTCCGCTGTGACTCCGCTGCTGGTTTAAATTAACGCAGTGCTGAAAGTCTGGAGCTTCCCCCACACATGAATAGTGAACTCACACTGTGGGTGCCCACAAGAAAGAAGGCAAGACAGGAGAAATGTATGTATTTAGTTTACACAGAATGATGTGTTGAACTTTTTTCCAAAGCATGTCTTATTCAGACATTAGGGGGAAACATACTTTCCTTTCCAAATCTTTGTGAATACATTTATGTCAAAGCTAAAATAAAAATGATGATCCCCAAAGTCAGAATGTGGCTAGCTTCCTGTTGGGCAAAAACAGTCAGACAGGCCAAAACCTCACCACTGGTGAACCTGAAGCTCTAGTCAAGGAACAACAATAAAACACAAAAACAACATCACATGGAAAAGCATTCCTGTGAACTTATAACAACATACCAGTCCAACAGAAATGACACTTTAATCATCCCTTTCTCAGCTGTTCAAGCTTCAAACCTTTTTCTTAATTTTTTTTTTTCATGCTTCAACCTGTCTGCCTTGACCATTACCAACAAACCATTCTGAAATGAAGACTTTCCTTCCACCCACACTGGCAGCCTTGAACCCTTAACACTTGACAGGTGGTCAGTACATATGCAGACCAGCTACAACACCAACATCTAACAGATGCCCTAACGCAGCAGGCCTCACCCAGACAGTTCTGATTTCACGATTTCTGTTGACAGACACAGGACAGGTATCCAGCACACACACATACTGAGAGCAGACAAACAGGCCTCAGTGACATGGTGGTTAAGCCACAGGAAACAGGTCTTCCGCCACCATCCTCAGGCCACACATGTCACAAAGACTTTGTGATGCTACGCAAACACTGAAACAACAACAATCTGAGAACTACAATGTATGAAAGACTACATGACACTACTTTAATAACAGAGACAAGTCCAAAGTCCTCAGAGTGCAAGCTGTGTACAATTCATGCTAAGCTTGACACACACTGACACATCCTATTTCTATGGGTGGGCTGTCCACGTCATAAGGACATGTGTGATAGTTTCATAATCACGGCCAGAGTGCCAGATTTACTTGTTTTTTTCATTTTCTGAAAAAAGAAGGGCCATAAAATCAGTCCAGTACCTCATGCTCAAGGGAAGAGTACTCTCCCTCTGTGTTTTCCCGAATCAGGATGATGTCGATGCCTTCATGGCGAGAACTGAAGACTCCTTTGAAGGTGCGGCACCACACAATGTTGGCCCACAGGTCCAGCTTTGACCTGGAATATACATCATGCGTGCCGTTACACTACTACACATAAATACATCGTGCGTGCGGTTACACTACACATAAATACATCCTGCATGCCGTTACACCACACATAAATACATCGTGCGTGCCGTTACACCACACATAAATACATCATGCGTGCCGTTACACTACTACACATAAATACACCATGCGTGCCGTTACACCACACATAAATACATCATGCGTGCCGTTACACTACACATAAATACATCATGTGTGCCTTTACGCTACACATAAACACATCATGCGTGCCTTTACGCTACACATAAATACATCACGCTACATATAAATACATCATGCGTGCATTTACGCTACATATAAATACATCATGCGCGCATTTACGCTACATATAAATACATCATGTGCGCCTTTACATTACACATAAACACATCATGCATGCCTTTACACTACACATAAATACATCGTGTATGCCTTTACGCTACATATAAATACATCATGTGTGCCTTTACACTACACATAAATACATCAGGTGTGTCTTTACACTACATATAAATATGTCATAGCCATGCATGCCTTTACACTACATATAAATATGTCATGCATGCCTTTACACTACATATAAATACATCATGAATGCCTTTACACTACACATAAATACATCATGCATGCCTTTACACTACACATAAACACATCATGCATGCCTTTACACTACACATATGTCATAGCCATGCATGCCTTTACACTACATATAAATATGTCATGCATGCCTTTACACTACATATAAATACATCATGTGCGCCTTTACACTACATATAAATACATCATGCATGCCTTTACACTACACATAAATATGCCATGCATGCCTTTACACTACATATAAATACACCATGCATGCCTTTACACTACACATAAATATGCCATGCATGCCTTTACACTACATATAAATACACCATGCATGCCTTTACACTACATATAAATATGCCATGCATGCCTTTACACTACATATAAATATGCCATGCATGCCTTTACACTACATATAAATACACCATGCATGCCTTTACACTACATATAAATATGCCATGCATGCCTTTACACTACATATAAATACATCATGCATGCCTTTACACTACATATAAATATGTCATGCATGCCTTTACACTACATATAAATGTCATGCATGCCTTTACACTACATATAAATATGTCATAGCCATGCATGCCTTTACACTACATATAAATATGTCATAGCCATGCATGCCTTTACACTACATATAAATATGTCATAGCCATGCATGCCTTTACACTACCTATAAATATGTCATAGTCATGCATGCCTTTACACTACATATAAATACATCATGCGTGCCTTTACACTACATATAAATGTCATGCATGCCTTTACACTACATATAAATATGTCATAGCCATGCATGCCTTTACACTACCTATAAATATATCATGCGTGCCTTTACACTACATATAAATACATCATGCGTGCCTTTACACTACATATAAATATGTCATAGCCATGCATGCCTTTACACTACATATAAATATGTCATAGCCATGCATGCCTTTACACTACATATAAATATGTCATAGCCATGCATGCCTTTACACTACATATAAATATGTCATAGCCATGCATGCCTTTACACTACATATAAATATGTCATAGCCATGCATGCCTTTACACTACCTATAAATACATCATGCGTGCCTTTACACTACATATAAATACATCATGCGTGCCTTTACACTACATATAAATACATCATGCGTGCCTTTACACTACACATAAACACAACACAGCTACACTATACATAAGTACAACACAGCTATGCCGTTACATTATACATAAGTACAACACAGCTGTGCATTTACACTACACATAAACACAACACAGCTATGCTGTTACACTATACATAAGTACAACACAGCTATGCCATTACACTATACATAAGTACAACACAGCTGTGCATTTACACTATACATAAATACATCACAGCTATATCTTTACACTAATAATAATAATGTATGGAATTTATGTAGCGCTGAATCATTTTGTGTTAGTTGTGTCATTCCAACTAAGGAGATAACCATTTACCCCAATAACAAGCCTTGGGTTACAAAGGATCTCTCAAAACGTGTATTAAACAAAAAGAAAGTAGTATTTTACACAGGCACAGAACAACAAAAGAAGGAAGTAAATAAAGAAGTCAAAGCTGCTGTTGCACAGGCCAGACGTATATAAAAATAAGATAGAAGACAAGTTTGCAGGGAACAATTTTCGTGCTGCATGGCAGGGTATCAAAAATGTGTCTGAGGTAAACATGGTAGGTGTCCAACATAGGTCAAAGATCAGTTTGCAGGGGGTATGTGATAACAACTTACCAGACCATTTAAACACACTTTTTTATTTTTGAAAAGCATGATTTCTCAGATGAAATAAATGACCTGAAGCAATCCCTAGTTTTTTAGAATAGCGTCACTGTTGATGAAATAGTTATCTGTAAGCACTTCAAGGCCATAAATATTAACACATCTCATCTCCCGGACCAGATGGTATATGTGGAAGAACCCTGAAATTCTGCGCTACTGAGCTTGCCAGTATCCTTCAACACCTGTCCGAAGCATCACTGGATACTTGTCAGATTCCAGCTATTTGGAAAACTTCCAATGTAGTACCTCTTCCAAAGAAACCCAATCCTTCTCGGCCTAACGATTTTAGACCTGTAGCTCTCACATTTCTTGTGATGAAAACACTAAAAAAGATCATAAAATCTCTCATTCTTTCCGCTACAGAGAAAGACCTTGACCCCACTACAATTTGCGTACAGGTCTCAAAGAAGTGTCTATGATGGCAAACTATTCATTTTGAACAAGTTGTATAGCCACTTGGAAACACCTGACTCTCATGCCAGAATATTGTTCGTTGACTTTAGTTCAGCTTTCAATACAATGCAGCCTCACGTTCTGGTTAACAAAATAATTTCAAAATTTGACGTAGACAATCAACTTGTTCGTTGGCTGATTAAATTTTTAACCAACACACCACAGCGTGTTTTGGTCAACAAAATTTCTTCTTCGGTTAGATTTACCTGCACTGGTTCTCTACGGGGTTGCGTCCTCTCACCACTTCCGTACATTCTATACACAGATGATTGCAGAAGCAACTATGGAAATTCCTTTCTGGTAAAGTTTGCAGATGACAGTGCTCTGTTATCTCTCTTATCTGGATCAGTCTTAGACCACAGTCCAGCCCTCACCGAGTTCGTACACTGGTGTGATGAAGCCTATCTGGAGCTAAATGTTTCTAAAACTAAAGACCTGCCTATCGACTTCAGAATATCAGGGCATACTCCTAAGAATATTATTATCCATAATCAAGGAGTTGAAAACGTTTCGAGCTATAAGTATCTGGGAACTGTTTTTGACCACAAGTTAAACTGGGACGTTAACACTGACGCTATTGTGAAAAAGGGACAACAATGTGTGTATTTTCTGAGGAAACTGAACTCATTTTTTGTACACAAAAAGATTCTTTCCTTGTTTTAGAAGACTTTCATAGACAGTGTTCTAAGTTTTGCTTTCATTTGTTGGTATGATAACCTTAGTATTAAAAACAAGAATGGCCTGCAGAGAATTGTCATCATCATCATCAGACCCGTGACCTTGACGATCATGGGGGAGACACGAAAGACGATACCGTGGTAAGCCTCCTCCATCCATCTCGGTCCTCGGCTCTGCGCAGTAGTGCCGAGTCATTCATCCTGGTCCATTCTCTGATGTTGTCCATCCATAACTTGTTCTGTCTTCCCCTCTTTCTGCCACCTTCGAGTGTCCCCTGCAGTACTGTTTTGGCAGAGTGTTGTGGTGGGTGACGTGGCCGAACCATGTCAGCTTTTTCTTCTTGACGATGGTGAGAAGGGGTTCCTGTGGACCTGCCAGCTGTGCTATTTGACTCTTGACAAATTCATTGGTCTTTCGTTCTCTCCAGGATATGCCCAGTAGTTTTCTTTGGCATTTTGTTTCAAATGACTGGATTCGCTTTGCTGTTTCAGCAGTCAATGTCCAGGTTTCACTTCCGTACAGCAGGATAGTCTGAATTAGGGCTTTGTAGAGCTTTAGTTTGATTGGGAAACTGATCTCTTTACTTTTCCATATGGTGGTGAGTTTTGTCATGGAAGATGTTGCCATGGCTATTCTGACTTTGATTTCTGTCGTCGATCGCCCGTCCTTTGTGAGTGTAGTGCCAAGGTATTTAAAAGCGTCTACCTCCTCCAGTTGCTGGCCGTTCATGTAAATTTTAGCAGTGGCATTGCTCGTGCTGTTCACAAGTACTTTACTTTTCTCCGAGCTCACCTCCATCCCATATGCTCCAGCTCTGTTCTCAAGTCTGGTCGTAAGAGAATTGTAAGAATCTGCTAAAAAATAATTGGAGAGGAACAAAGAGATCTCATGTCGTTCTGCAATCAGCAGCTTAACCGCAAAGCCATTGCCATTTTGGCTGATCCCTCTTTGTTTCCAGAAATTCAGTTGTTGCCTTCGGAACGCTGTTTTCAGTGCCCCAACAACAAAACAAACAGAAAAAGAAATTCTTTTGTGCCAGTAAGCATTCAAATTCTGAATTCGCAATGATATTGACTACTTAGTTTTTACATTTCTCTGAATTACTTGCCTGATTGTCACTGTTATGAGTGTAGTCAATACATGTGTGTATTCTTTCTTTGTCAAACACTCAGACAGCAACTACTGTTGTCTGTTATATGAGTGAAAATGCGTCACGCTGCCGTTAAGCACCTGACAAGTCAGGCCCAGCGCATCCAACTTCGGCACGAGAGAATAGTTACCTTTTAAGTTCTTTCTGGAAAAAAGGCAGGAGAATGGACCAAGAAGAAAGAAAATAGACAAGAAGGAGGTGACAGGAAGCAAAGAAACAAGGCAGAAACAAATAGAGTGATAGAAAAGAGGAAATTTCTAGCACAGAATTTCCAGAATGTGGGGATGCTATTTATACTGATAGGCCCCGCCCCGGCATCCCCACGGGGTAACATGTGTGTGTGAAAATAAATGTCTTTTAGTCAATGGTCTTTAAAACATTGAATTCATACATTGGTGTATGTGTGTGGGTGGGCGTGGGTGTGTACGTGTTGCGTATGTGCATGCGCAAATAATAAGTTTTTATGTCTTCTAGTCAATGGTTTTTTATAACATTGTGTTCCCAACTGGTGTGTGTGTGTGTGGGGGTGCATGTGTGTGTGTGTGTGTGTGTGCGCGCACGCGCGCATGTGTGTATGTGTGTGTTGACTTTGACTTGAATCTTGCAAAGGAAACAAATCAAAGCGTTTACATTCAAATCATTCACACTTATGCAATCATTCATGAATACAAAAAATGTTAATATAAATATCACACACGCACAAATACAAAACAGTCATGCCTTTACCTGACATACACTGACACATGATACACTGTGGCTTTAGCGGAACTCATTGCAAATGCTACCCTGCAGCCAATACCCACAGACAAAATCAATTTATACACTAAAGCTACTGTATAGCTAATATGCCCCAAGCAACACAATCAACTTAATCTGAAAATCAACATGAGTAACATCAAGTCGCTGAGCTCTGATTTTATGCACATGCCACCATCTTACTTCAGCTACATCCCACCTCTCACCTCACTTCTCATCCCAAACTGTACTGCCTTCACTGAGAAGGTCATACATTTCCCCATCCATCCTTTTCTTTTCTTTTCCTCATCCAGTTCCTTTCCCCATCCATCTATTTCTTTTTCCCATCCATTCATTTCTTTTCCCCATCCATTCTTTTCCCCATCCATCCATTTCTTTTCCCCATCCATTCATTTCTTTTCCCCATCCATCCATTTCTTTTCCCCATCCTTCCATTTCTTGTCCCGATCCATCCGTTGCTTTTCCCCATCCATCCATTTCTTTTCCCCATCCATTCATTTCTTTTCTCTATCCATTCATTTCAATCAACACACTTTCTGAATCCAAATGTAGTATTACCTGAGCTTTACTTTCTGGTAATGACACAGTGTTGCCAGTATTTGTATTGTATACTACATATCATTCTGATATCAGTGCCTTCTGAAAACCACCCCAGTGACTAATAGCAATGGTTAAGAACAATATCATTTACATATAAAATCTACATTTGAAATATATTTATAACGCTTATTCTTCATGTTTTTAAAGTATGTCAAAAACAAGGCATACTGATTTTACCAACTTAATGATGATAAGCCAAAGTATAATGTCATAGGTATTTGCATCTAGAAACAAATATTTCAAATATGTATTACCTTAAAGCTACATTCATGGAGCGAAATGTTGCATCATCAAACTTCGTTTCAATATTCCCTGAAATCAAAAAGAAGAGCAATCAAATCATAGCATTCCCATTTGGTGAGTATCACACACACAACCATGTCGTCAGAATGCACAACCCTGTCATCAGAATGCACAACCATGTCGTCAGAATGCACAACCATGTTGTCAGAATGCACAACCATGTCGTCAGAATGCACAACCATGTCGTCAGAATGCACAACCATGTTGTCAGAATGCTCAAACATGTCATCAGAATGCGCACTCTTCCTCTAGGTCACTCAGCCTGAATCACTGACTGACTCCTGTCCACGTTTCAAGGCCAAGCAACTGTGCTCTTCAATGACCAGTAAAAGGCCACCACTCCTCCATGACCAATCACTGAAGACCCAACCACGGCGCACACCACAACTTGCAGTCTGCAAACACGATACCAAACTTGGATTACAGCCCTACAGAACACAGTAATCGTCATTGTTCTTCTTCTTGTTGCTACTCATTCTCTGGCTTCACACCCTTGCGGTCACCCTGAATATGCACTCTGACTCACTTATCCTGCCTGGGAATCACTGTGAGATTGAAAGCACACACAGGATGAGAAGTTTGCATGTATAAATATACCTTGCCACATTAGCAACCAACCTCTGACTTCCAAGGATTTGGGTTGTAGGTTGTTGTGCTAAGAGCTTGTCATGGCTGAGGAAAATCTGAACATACCATTTTACACTAACATTTTAATCTGGCCCTTGGCTATTACCCTAGACCATTAACTGACAAAGCTTTTGGCCAGGACCTGCATAAAGAAATGATCTGATCATCCTCAGATATCTCTGCATCACTTTAATAGTCCATGGATCATAATCTGACAAACAATTCCTCCTCAGATATCTCCACAACACTTTAATAGTCCATGGATCATAATCTGACAGACAATTCACCCTCAGATATCTCCACATCACTATGGATCATAATCTGATAGACAATTCCTCCTCAGATATCTCCACATCACTATAATAGTCCATGGATCATAATCTGACAGACAATTCACCCTTAGATATCTCCACTTCACTTTAATAGTCCATGGATCATAATATGACAAACAATTCACCCTCAGATATCTCCACAACACTTTAATAGTCCATGGATCATAATCTGACAGACAATTCCTCCTCAGATAACTCCACATCACTATGGATCATAATCTGACAGACAATTCCTCCTCAGATAACTCCACATCACTATGGAGCATAATCTGACAGACAATTCCTCCTCAGATAACTCCACATCACTATGGATCATAATCTGACAGACAATTCACCCTCAGATATCTCCACATCACTTTAATAGTCCATGGATCATAATCTGACAGACAATTCCTCCTCAGATAACTCCACATCACTATGGATCATAATCTGACAGACAATTCCTCCTCAGATAACTCCACATCACTATGGAGCATAATCTGACAGACAATTCCTCCTCAGATAACTCCACATCACTATGGATCATAATCTGACAGACAATTCACCCTCAGATATCTCCACATCACTTTAATAGTCCATGGATCATAATCTGACAGACAATTCCTCCTCAAATATCTCCACATTACTTTGATAGTCCATGGATCATAATATGACAGACAATTCACCCTCAGATATCTCCACATCACTATGGATCACAATCTGATAGACAATTCCTCCTCAGATATCTCCACATCACTTTAATAGTCCATGGATCATAATCTGACAGACAATTCACCCTCAGATATCTCCACATCACTTTAATAGTCCATGGATCATAATCTGACAGACAATTCCTCCTCAGATATCTCCACATCACTATGGATCATAATCTGATAGACAATTCCTCCTCAGATATCTCCACATCACTATAATAGTCCATGGATCATAATCTGACAGGCAATTCACCCTCATATATCTCCACATCACTATGGATCATAATCTGACAGACAAATCACCCTCAGATATCTCCACATCACTTTAATAGTCCATGGATCATAATCTGACAGACAATTCAAACTCAGATATCTCCACATCACTATAATAGTCCATGGATCATAATCTGACAGGCAATTCACCCTCATATATCTCCACATCACTATGGATCATAATCTGACAGACAAATCACCCTCAGATATCTCCACATCACTTTAATAGTCCATGGATCATAATCTGACAGACAATTCAAACTCAGATATCTCCACATCACTATAATAGTCCATGGATCATAATCTGACAGACAATTCAAACTCAGATATCTCCACATCACTTTAATAGTCCATGGATCATAATGTAATAGAGAATTCCTCCTCAGATATCTCCACATCACTATAGATCATAATCTGATAGACAATTCCTCCTCAGATATCTCCACATCACTATGGATCATAATCTGACAAGACAATTACTCCTCAGATATCTCCACATCACTTTAATAGTCCATGGATCATAATCTGACAGACAATTCCTCCTCAGATATCCCCACATCACTATGGATCATAATCTGACAGACAATTCCTCCTCAGATATATCACATCACTATAATAGTCCATAGGGAGGCACCGTGGTCGAGTGGTTTAGGCGGTCAACTCGTGATCCAGAGGTCGCGGGTTCGATCCCCGCTCGGCTCGGTGTTGTGTCCTTGGGAAAGACACTTTACTCCTATTTTCCTCACTCCACCCAGGTGTACAAGTGGGTACCAGCTCTGCTGGGGAAGTATCTGGCGACAGACTAGTGTCCTGTCACAGGGGTGGTGAAAAACCATCAGTTCGCTTAACGCTACAGAAACCGGGATAAGCTCCGGCTCTAAGCGCCTTCTGGCTCGAAAGAACATACTTTATAATAGTCCATGGATCATAATCTGACAGACAATTCACCCTCAGATAACTCCACATCACTATGGATCATAATCTGACAGACAATTCACCCTCAAATATCTCCACATCACTGTAATAGTCCATAGATCATAATCTGACAAACAATTCCTCCTCAGATATCTCCACAACACTATGGATCATAATCTGACAGACAATTCCTCCTCAGATATCTCCACATCACTTTAATAGTCCATGGATCAATCTGACAGACAATTCACCCTTAGATATCTCCACATCCTTATAATAATCCATGGATCATAATCTGACAGACAATTCACCCTCAGATATCTCCACATCACTTTACTCGTCCATGGATCATAATCTGACAGACAATTCACCCTCAGATATCTCCACATCACTTTAATAGTCCATGGATCATAATCTGACAGACAATTCCTCCTCAGATATCTCCACATCACTATGGATCATAATCTGACAGACAATTCCTCCTCAGATATCTCCACATCCTTATAATAATCCATGGATCATAATCTGACAGACAATTCCTCCTCAGATATCTCCACATCACTATGGATCATAATCTGACAGACAATTCCTCCTCAGATATCTCCACATCCTTATAATAATCCATGGATCATAATCTGACAGACAATTCCTCCTCAGATATCTCCACATCACTTTAATAGTCCATGGATCATAATCTGACAGACAATTCCTCCTCAGATATCTCCACAACACTATAATAGTCCATGGATCATAATCTGACAGACAATTCCTCCTCAGATATCTCCACATCACTATGGATCATAATCTGATAGTCAATTCCTCCTCAGATATCTCCACATCACTATGGATCATAATCTGACAGACAATTCACCCTCAGATATCTCCACATCACTTTAATAGTCCATGGATCAATCTGACAGACAATTCACCCTCAGATATCTCCACATCACTATAATAGTCCATAGATCATAATCTGACAGACAATTCACCCTCAGATATCTCCACATCACTTTAATAGTCCATGGATCATAGTCTGACAGACAATTCACCCTCAGATATCTCCACATCACTATGGATCATAATCTGACAGACAATTCCTCCTCAGATATCTCAACATCCTTATAATAATCCATGGATCATAATCTGACAGACAATTCCTCCTCAGATATCTCCACATCACTTTAACCCTAGTGGCGCGGTTCCCGGAATATTCCGGGAAAGGCGGGTCTAGGCTGTGTGGCGGATCCCGGAATATTCCGGGATGACGTGGGTGGTCATAGTTGAAAGCTTACTTTCGCTTTCAAAGGTCAGCCAATGAATGTTAAGGCCGTTGTAGGCCCGCAGAAAGGGGTGAAGGTCGTTTGACACACACAAGCAACGAAGAATCTGATTGGTCAAGAGTGTATTTTAATTTTTTTTCGGACCAGCCGAGATCGTCTTCAACAAAAATGGCGGCCAGCGTTAGCACTAGAATTTCTTCAAGCGTTTTTCGAGCTTTTTTACAAAATTGACAGCGAGGAGGAGTTTTAGAGGCTGGATTTGGTTGAAATAAACAATGAGAGAGACGATGAGGTAAGGATTGTGGAATATTTTTGAAAAACTTGGTAAAAATCGATCGCGATCGGACTGAATCGAGCGGTGCTAGTTTTGCTGGATGGACTTTTTCGCTACTCGGCGATTTCGATGTCACAGATTGTTTTATTTTATTTTGACGCAACGAGGCTTCGAAATAACTGTTGTTGAGTCAAATCGCTATGCTGCTGAGTACTTTGCATCACATGAAATCAAGCGATCTTTGTATTTTTGTCATAGAAAGCCACCACTTCGCACATTCCGCCATGACGGTCGCGATGGCGTCGATCCTGTCGCTGAACTTTTCCGAGTATTTGGTGACCGATAAAGCGATACAAACTCCTTATTTTTTGAAAACTAATGTCAAGAAATAGTGTTTACCTAATCATGACATTTATGCACCGCAAGAAGTTTGCTTATCGTGTTAAAATCGATCCGGGGCCCTGACAGTGGAACAGTGATCGGTAGTGCGAACATGATTTTTTTTTGGGGATTTTTTTTTTACATAATCATAAACACTACACACTATTATAAAATTATACTCATTTAAAAGCATATTATCTCTTCTTTCCAGTGATCTATAGCTTAACACATTTAATTCAGTTTTATATATCAATATCAAGGGTTGTTTGAGCCCACCCTGCTCCAAAACAATGCTAGCCAATGTTAATTCAGCCAATAGAAGTGAGGCTTGTTGCTGTTTATTTAGCGCTACTAGGGTTAATAGTCCATGGATCATAATCTGACAGACAATTCCTCCTCAGATATCTCCACAACACTATAATAGTCCATGGATCATAATCTGAAAGACAATTCCTCCTCAGATATCTCCACATCACTATGGATCATAATCTGATAGACAATTCACCCTGAGATATCTCCACATCACTATGGATCATAATCTGACAGACAACTCACCCTCAGATATCTCCACATCACTTTGATAGTCCATGGATCATAATCTGACAGACAATTCACCCTCAGATAACTCCACATCACTATGGATCATAATCTGACAGACAATTCACCCTCAGATAACTACACATCACTATGGATCATAATATGACAGACAATTCACCCTCATATATCTCCACATCACTTTAATAGTCCATGAATCATAATCTGACAGACAATTCCTCCTCAGATATCTCCACATCACTATAATAGTCCATGGATCATAATCTGACAGACAATTCCTCCTCAGATATCTCCACATCACTATGATAGTCCATGGATCATAATCTGACAGACAATTCACCCTCAGATATCTCCACATCACTTTAATAGTCCATGGATCATAATCTGACAGACAATTCAAACTCAGATATCTCCACATCACTATAATAGTCCATGGATCATAATCTGACAGACAATTCCTCCTCAGATATCTCCACATCACTATAATAGTACATGGATCATAATCTGACAGACAATTCCTCCTCAGATATCTCCACATCACTATGATAGTCCATGGATCATAATCTGACAGACAATTCACCCTCAGATATCTCCACATCACTTTAATAGTCCATGGATCATAATCTGACAGACAATTCAAACTCAGATATCTCCACATCACTATAATAGTCCATGGATCATAATCTGACAGACAATTCCTCCTCAGATATCTCCACTCCACTATGATAGTCCATGGATCATAATCTGACAAACAATTCACCCTCAGATAACTCCACATCACTATGGATTATAATCTGACAGACAATTCACCCTCAGATATCTCCACATCACTATGGATCATAATCTGACAGACAATTCACCCTCAGATATCTCCACATCACTATGGATCATAATCTGACAGACAATTCACCCTCAGATATCTCCACATCACTATGGATCATAATCTGGCAGACAATTCACCCTCAGATATCTCCACATCACTATGGATCATAATCTGGCAGACAATTCACCCTCAGATATCTCCACATCACTTTAATAGTCCATGGATCATAATCTGACAGACAATTCACCCTCAGATATCTCCACATCACTTTAATAGTCCATGGATCATAATCTGACAGACAATTCACCCTCAGATATCTCCACATCACTTTAATAGTCCATGGATCATAATCTGACAAACAATTCCTCCTCAGATATCTCCACATCACTTTATAGTCCATGGATCATAATGTGACAGACAATTCACCCTCAGATATCTCCACAAGTACATCATCCCTGTAACAGTCCATGGATCATGAACTGATAGAAAATCCTGTCCATTGATCTGTCAATGCCACACACATGCTTACGATCAGCAACCACTGTCTACACCTGTGCAATGACCTGTCTACTGACCTGTCCACTGACCTACACCCTGTCCACTGACCTACACCCTGTCCACTGACCTACATCCTGTCCACTGACCTACATCCTGTCCACTGACCTACACCCTGTCCACTGACCTACACCCTGTCCACTGACCTACACTCTGTCCACTGACCTACACCCTGTCCACTGACCTACATCCTGTCCACTGACCTACATCCTGTCCACTGACCTACATCCTGTCCACTGACCTACACCCTGTCCACTGACCTGTTGGCTGACCTACATCCTGTCCACTGACCTATACCCTGTCCACCGACCTATCCACTGACCTACACCTTGTCCACTGACCTATACCCTGTCCACCGACCTATCCACTGACCTACATCCTGTCCACTGACCTTTCAAGGCCACCCCGTTTCTCTGCACGGACAGCAGAGCCCCTTCCAGGTCTTCAGGGTCTGTGGTGGAGGCGTTGATCTCCACCGTCTCAAACTCAATGGGGGCTCCAGCATACCTGTTTCACACACAGGCCACAACATGCCATCCACAGTACAACACGCTTCTTTTCCTGACAACAGCACGGCATGGAACTTCCCACCCAGAAAAGTCATGGCTAGATCTTTGAAGTCAGAGTTACAGTGCACAGGTCTACCACAAGCAAAGCACCCATCATAAATGATGAATACACCAAATGGATCAGTGGTTTAGCGGTAACCAACGCACCTGCCTAGAAAGCGAAAATTCTGGTTTTCAAGTGAGTGGTGGTTCAATCCCTGTTTGTGCCTGAAACTCCCTCTCTCCCCCCCTCCACTAGACTGCGAGTGGCGGTCTGGGTGCTAGTCTTTCAGATGAGATGATAAACGAAGGTCCCATGTGCAATACCCATGTAGTGCATGTAAAAGAATCCACGGCAACAAGACAGTTGTCCCTGGCAATATTCTGTAGAAGCAAGCCACTTCTGATAAGCAACTAAATATATGCAGGCAGGAAAAGATGCTCTTGTGGTGACACGCTCTCCCCGGGGAGAGCAGCCTGAATTTTATGCAGATAAATCTGCATGACCTAATGTGCTAATAAATACAATGCAAGCTACAATACAAAACCTAAAGTGAAACTAGGTTATCCCACAGCCAATTCCGCAGCACTGGAAAAGATCAACTCCTAATGTCAGTTCCACGTCTGTGACCAATCTTTAAAGGCAGTTACACGATTTATAACTGAATTGTTTAAATATGAAGTACGAGAACTTGATCAAACCTAAAGCTAGCCTGCTGCTTTTCCACCACTAAAAAAATGCAGAAAAAGTTTTGTAGTTGCAAAATTACAATAAAATTACATAACAATCAAACTCGGTGAATATGTCACAATTTAGTATTGCCTTATAATCAAAGTGCTAAAAATAGCTGAGAAATGCAGAGGATATTAAAGCTTGGATTTCTCTGTCTGTCTGCCTGTCTCTCTCTCACACACACACACACACACACACACACACCTGTCAAGGGTATTTTCCCCCTGGAATCAAGATATGTGCCAACTCCACTCCACTGAAAGTCCTTTGGATAAGACTATAAAACCAAGGCCCTATATGTGAATGCATGCAGAACATCTTAGGCACATATCAAAACCTGTTCCACTTTTTTGAAAAGCAGGCCACTGGGTGCTGGTGGGAGTGAATGACAAAACTAACAAAACCACATGCACACGAGGACTGGCTGTAAAAAAGCACATGAATGCTTGATCTATTATCCTCATTATAAAAGGATACATACACACACACACACCTTTTTCAGTTTCAATTCTGATTCAAGCAAGCTTAAAAGACTCCATTTAAACATGATAATGATATTAAAATCTAATAAGAGAGCCCACAGGATTCCGCTGACAACTGTGTTACAGGATACACTAAAATACAGTCTTCAAAAAGCTGACAACAATAAACTCCCCTTCTGGAACACCACCCGCCCTGCCATAACCCCACTGACCTGAAGATTTCCTGCACATGGGTCAGGATCTCTGGTCCCACGCCATCTCCAGTCATCAGAGTCACAGTGTGTCGACCCCCGTATTTGGCACAAGACAGGGCCTGCGGGTTATCACAACAATCAACACTGTATCTCACACTGTATTCTTTCTTCTTTTTTTAATAAACTCTATCCTCTCTAGATGATAAGCTTCATTCTCACCTTACACAAAACATCATCTACTAAAACTTATAAGCACCTATGTATTTATGTTCATGGTCAGTATCACATGGTCTACGCTGTTACCACAATGGAAATATGTAATACCAATAGTAACATCATTACGCTTTGATTTACTTAAGTCTACCTACCTTTTGGGAGGGGGGGGGGGGATCTGCTACAAAAGCTGAGCTCAAAATAAATGTGCTTAATGAACAAAATATGAGAGGACACAGAATAATGACCAACACCCATTTCAATGCAAACACATCAGTAGGCTACTGTGCACAACAGTGGTCTTACCGATATATATGGATGTATCCTTCATCTCCCTCATGGGGGTTGGAATATTTGTAAACATAGTGTACATCTGTCAGTCCAAAATTCTTAAGTTAAATTAGAAGATTTATTCCGAAACAATCAAGCTTCACAATGTCACTCCTCAAATCAAAGAAGCTGACATGATTATGGAGCTCCTAGCTGGTGAAAATGACCACTGATTTTGATGTTTCCCCGACAATTACCTCTGCTGTTCCTTATGCTACCATTAGCACTGCCATCATCTCCACATCCAATATGTCATCCTCTTCTTCTTCTGAATGATTATGATGATGATGATGAACTACTTCTACGATTACTACTACTACTACTATTTACTACTACAGCTATTACTACTTTTACTGCTACTGACGTTACTCTTCCTGGCATTAGTAAGTTATTTCTAGTACACCCAAAAATGGTCAGTGGACAAAAGTTATATTTACCTGCTGTTTTGTGGCATGAGTGACATAACTGTGGTTTCCACCAGCTGTTGACACAAGTGGTAAAACTGTCTGCCTGTAGGTCTGAAAAAGCAAACAGCACAATCATGCATCCATTCAAACTTGCCATGTCTCAAGTGAAAAGAAATAATAGCAACTCATATTTATAAATAATATATATAAATCTGGCAAAACAAACAAACCCCCCCAAACAGGGAAGGAGGGGTGCTTTTCTACTAACATTTCTCCACCTGCCTGGTCTAGAGCTCGAACCAGCTTGAAGTGTGTGCACATTGTGAATGACTGTGACTGCAACAGAGAATGAAGACAATGAGCTGTTAATCAGGGCTTCTTCAACTCCAAGCCCACATTTGCATCCCTCATTTGTGACAGAGAATGACAATGTGAAAGAGTAATTCATCATCATCTGTATCAGATCTTTGGGTAGCATCTCTGTTCACTGAAAATACAGTCAGTAACACTTGCAGACGAATCCAAAGAGTAGTGCTCAGCAATACAGCCATGCTCAACCTGTTTGATCCTCAGCTACTGCACATTACTTAAGTTCAAGTGTATTGCAAGTAACCATTTTTAGTCATGGCAGATTACTCTGCATGATAGGCTGCTCTCCCTAGTCAAGTCAAAAACACTTTAATCATCCCATAAAGGGCAATTACAATACTGACAGGCACATTGATCCCTATAATTATCTCACAAGACACAAGAAAAATACATTTCAGATTGTTATAAACATTCCAAGATAGCTTTAAAAAAATTATCATACACAAACCCAGGTGCGCGCACACACACACGCACCGCATACACACACACCAATGAAGGAATACAATATTGTAAAAACCATTGATTGGAAAAGATATAAACTTTTTTTTTTAACGCATGCATGCACATGCGCACTCACACACACGCGCACACCCATACACACACACCAATATATGAACACAGTTTTATCACACATACACACACACACATGTGCACCCGCGTACCATAATGACCATTGTCTAGTAAAGACATAAATTTACACACACACACACAATTTAGAAATCATTCTTGAAAGCCAAAAGCAAGATACAAGAGTACTTATTTTCATTACCACACACACACACACAGCACACACGCACTTGACAATCAGGGGGGGTATATCAGAGAATGTAAAACTGTTTGGTCAGTGCTGTTTTGAATTTAGAATTCGAATGACTACTGGAACAAAAGCATTTCTTTTTCTATTTGTTTTACAGTTGGAGCACCGAAAGCTGCGTCCTGAAGGCAATAACTGAAATTCCGAAGACATAGCATGGGATGGATCAGCCAAGATGGCAGTTGCTTTGTGCACAAGCTGCTGATGGCAGTAGGGCTTGAGATCTCTTTATTCTTCTCCAATTATTTTTGAGCAGATTCTAGCAATTTTCCGAAGACTATTCTTGTTTTTAACACTAAGGTTGTTGTACCAACAGATGGAAGCAAAACTTAGAACACTCTCTATGCAGGACTTGTAGAACAAAGAAAGAATCTTTTTGTCAACAAAAAATGAGTTAAGCTTCCTCAGAAAATACATACGTTGTTGTCCCTTTTTGACAGTGACAGTGACTAGGGACAGTGTATTGCCACTAAAGCAGCGCCATCCATTATTTTCCTTTTCCTTTTCCTATCTGCGTACATGTGTATTTATTTCTCTATGATAGTGGCTTTTTCTACAAAATTTTGCCAGGGATAACTCTTGTTGCCGCAGGTCATTTTACATGCTCCTAGTTTATTGTTTCATCTAAAAGACTAGCACCCAGACCACCACTTCACATGTAAAGGAGGGGGGTGGGGGAAGCACGGCTGCTCAAAACAGGAAAAACCCGACTCTTTAGTTGGCGGCTGGAACTTGCACTCGCTAACCTAAATTCCATCTGGTTGCTCTCTAGGCACCACGCGGTCAGGGGTCAAAGTCTAGCATCTCGCGGTGCCTGCACACATTCCTTCTTTGCCGTCTATCAGCAACTGTGGGATATTTTATTTGCAAGGCTTTTTTTTACCATACGCTGCCGGAATCCCTACAATTTTTACAGTGTTCATACTTTAGTGAACAAAACTTCACTACTTGCTTTACTTGTCTGTGGGGACTGTTGTGCCATCATTTTTGGTTAACTATTTTTTAAAATATTTTTTAAAAACACAGTGTCTTCCAAGAAATGAAGGGGTGAGTATCGGCTTGTTCCAGATTTTCAGAGGCAAAGCATCTTTATCTGTGAGGAAATTTGTGGATATTTCTTTTAATCCGACTAATCTCTTTTCTATGAGCCATTTGTTTTATGTGAACGTGTTACATGATGGTGTAGTTTGTTAATAGTTTGTTTATTTGTGTGAGTGCTACTGTGTTTCCTTGTGCTTTGTTGGTGTTTTTTAAGTTCACTTAGTTTGTATCAGTACTTGTCTGACCGTCAACCATGTGTATATATATTTGTGCGAGAGTGCATTGTGTGTGTGTGCATGCGTGCGTGTACATGCGCATGCGTGTGCACGTATGGGTGTGTGTGCGTGCATGTGTGTGTGTGTGGTATGTGATGGGCCTCAGCACCTACATGTACACACATGCTTCCTAGCTGTGTGTCAGAATCAAGTTGTTAGTTTTCTCAAGCACGTGTGCCGTGCGCATCTTCTTGTATTTACATGTGTGTGTGTGCACGCGCGCACGTGTTTGTATGTGTGTGTGCATGCATGCATGTGTGTATAGGGCATGCATGCAAGTATTTGTGCCAGTGTGTGTGAGTGCACACATGCGCTCCTGTGTGTGTTTATTTGTAAACTTTATTCTATCTTTTATTTCGAGAATAATGGCATAAGCACTCATGTGACTTTTTTTACATCTAGTCCCCGTGTGTATGCAGTTTTGTAAATTTTGTCATCTGTTGTGTGTGTGTGTGCGTGTGTGTGTGTGTGGGTGTTTTTTTTCTCTTTGTGTCTGTTTCTTGCTTTGATGTCAAAGTGTAGGCCTATGTGCAATTTGTTATCTTATGCACATCACGGAAGTAAATACGTTTTTGATCACAATATTTTGTATAGTGTCAGAAACATCAGTGATATAAAAATCTGAGTCATTTGTGAGCAACTTTTTCCTGATGACAGTGTACAATACTGACAAGACGTGTGCTTTCTACTGTGTTCTCGGGGCTATAATTATGAGCTGTACTGGAATTGGTTCATGAGCAAACCATCAGCTGTAGCAAAGATAGGCCTACCCTAAGTGCTGATGAAACAGTGGACTGTGTGTGTGCTGTATCGCCTGACCATGCAGTAGTGTTTATAGTGAAGCCAGATACTGAGATAGGCTAGCCGACACTAATGACTGCCAAACTCTCTCCCCACACTCTCCATCACCCTGCCTCTTGCGCCACCATGCGCGATAGCCTGCTATGGTGTGTTTATTTATGGCCTTGCTGTGCCAACAGGAACAATTCTGCAGCCAAAAAATCCAGTTAGGCATGTTCAATGTTTTCTCTATGTTCAAAATAATAATAAATAATAATAAATGGAATTTATAAAGCACTATATCTTGCAGAGACAAATCAAAGCACTTGTGTTCATTATTTATAATTATATATAATGAATCCCTGTTTTTAAGAGAGAGAGACATGTCTGTTTGTTGTGGTTGTTTTTCTGCCTGCACCTCTCCTGTTTATCTTCATGTCTGTTTGAACTGCTGTCACATCAACCAGTATGAAAGAAAGTAAATCCATGCCCCGCCAGCTGCAGGTAATGAACTTTAACTGAGGAACTAAACGAAGGCAATGAGAAGCAGTGGGAGAGATGGAATTTGGGCTCAAACAGAGATCAAACTTACACTTCTCACTTTCTAAATCTAGGCATGTGCTTTACCTCTAGACCAACGATCCATGTGCCGATTCCTGCTGGAGTTCTTTCACATTTTAAAGGATTGCTTTAACTTTAAGACAAATCAAAGAAACCAAAGCTTATCAGTTATCATGCTTCATGATCCACTGTGGTCAAGTTCAAGTGAAGCGCAATAAACTGCAGGTATCAAAATGTTGGTGTTGGTGAAAATAGGGCAAGCTATTCAACCTCATCTTGAGTAGAACACACTACTGATAATGCATCTAATACACTGTTACAGGTTTGAACAAAGGGAAGGGGAGGGGAGATAGCCCAGTGGTTAGACTCAGACTCAGAGCATTGCACTCATGATTTGATGGCCTGGGCCCAGGTCTGAGCCACCACCAAGGTGCCATTTTTTCCCTGGAGTTAACACCAGTACTGACTCCACTCCCCCAGAAGTCCTATTGAATGAGACTAAGTATAGTTGGCCGTCGCTCTTTATTTCTGGTCCATCAATCTGGAATGACCTCCCTCTCTCCCTTCGCAAAAAGCCTACTTTACTTATGACACTTTTAAATCCAGCCTCAAGATATACCCGTTTCAAATCTAAGACTTTCGCCTACTGTTTCATTTCATAATTATCTGTCCTTGCCTTCAATGGTCAAAATTCCCATCTCCTGCTGAAACATGTAACCTGTGTGTGTGTGTGTGTGTACTCGCGCATGCGTGTGCGTTTGTGTGTATTTGAATTTGTTAAAACTGTTTATCATTGTTGGTTGCATGTTTGGGAGTGGAATGGATGCAAGCGCTTTGATTTGGTGTGTTTTTTAAACAAGATATAGCGCTATATAAATTCCATTTATTATTATTAAACAAAGGCTTTGTGTATGAATACACACAGTCTTAATCATTTAATGATGAGCAAAAACAGTCTGGAGTCATACACAAAAACCTCACTCTTGCTGTCTTGGTATTGTCAACCTTGGCGCTTAAGCTGAGGATTTTTTTTCCCAAAGACTTGAACATGTATCTTTGTTTATAGCTGAAGCAGTCTTCATCAGCACAATTGCCTCTACTAGGCAGCAACATATCCTCAAGTGTTAAGTAAAATAATGTCTAGTCTCTCCTCCCTTCCCCTCCCACCACATAATAATTAATGTATTAAGCATTTTTACCCCTTCCAATTCCATCCATTTATAAATTGTTTATCCCAACCCACTTGTGCCACTAAAGGCATTACATTTCACTCACTCACAATCACATTCATTTTTTTTTTTTTTTATTCTTTTATATCGAGGATAATGGAATAACCACTTATGTGCCTTTTTCACATCTAGTCCCCATGTGTATGTGGTTTTGTAAATTCTGTCATCTGTTGCCACTGGCACACAATGGCCTACTCTTACAGTCTTAGGAAAAGCGGAACAGGATTTAATGTCTGGGCATGATGTTCTTCATGCATTGGCTCTGTGTGTATGAGTTTGTGTGTACACAACACAGACACACAGGCAGTCACACATGCACATACACACACACACTTGCACCCATATATCATATATAACATGTGCGTGTGTGTGTGTGTGTGTGTGTGCGTGTGTGTGTGTGTGTGCAACCATAGGCATACTATATATCCCCCTTCCCTCCCCACCAGTTTCAAAGGCTGCCGGTAAATGTAGCCTACACATGGAATCATAGTTCTAAAAAAAAATTGTTTTTTAAACCCTGAAGAAGACCGGGCCTCGCGTGACACCTCGCCTGCACAACGTTCAACACTAGGGGTGATGCTGCGTACACTTTACTGAAAAAAACGTACGGTAACTACCGTTACCTTTTGACTGGCCTAGGTTCCCAACTCGGGCAGTTCACTGACAACAGTGAAAAATGAAGAGCTCAACACTTGTGACATTTGTCCAAACTCAATAATTTGCATCTTCAGAGCAGAGTCTTTTAACACATATATGCACCCACACCATGTGCTTTTATAAGCTATAACATGCTCAGAAACTCATTACAAACATTGATTATAACTCACTGCATTCAAAAGCAGACGTCTCGCTAGAGCAGCCATCATTACCATCAGTTCCGTTGACCTTCAGATTTCTTATTTTTGTTTTATGTACTCCGATACAAAACAAAATGTCTCAAAACCGGTTTTGTTCGGAGCAAGAAGATACCAAAAAAACAAAACCAAAAATAAGAAGAAAAAAAGCCCTTCATTCATTGTATTTTTTTTAGTTTTCTGATTGCCTTGTGGTACGTGTTAAATTTTGTATGTAAAGTATAGAACAAGCTTGACAAATAGCTTGGCATTTGGTAATAATAATTGCTATTGTCATTTTCAGCATCATTGTCGTCGTCGTTGTTGTTGCTGTTGTTGTTGTTATGATGATGATGATGACATCGTCGTCGTCATCATCATCGTCATCATCATTCTTCTTGTTTTTATCATCATCATCATCATCATCATCATTCTTCTTCTTCTTCTTCTTCTTATTATTATTATTATTGGTGGTGGTGGTGGTGGTCATCATCATTATCATTGTTATTGCTGTTACCTTTGTTCTTGCTTTATTCTTTTGTTGCAGTTTTTTCGCATTAAGTTAAGTCGCCGGAAAGAAAACTGAAACTGCCGGATAAAATGTTTCCATCCCTTTTAAAGATGAAAAATGAATGCAAGATTTCATTATAGTTTGCCATGCATAGTTTGCTAAATTGCATTCGAAAAAAAAGTAATATTTTAATTTATTCTTTCATATCGAGGATAATGGAATAAGCACTTATGTGCTTTGTTAATCCAGTCCCTGTGTGTATACAGGTTTTGTAAATTTGTCATCTGTTGCCATCGGCACACAATGGCCTACTCTTACGAAAAGCGGAACAGGATTTTACGTGTGCACAAGATGTTCTGCGTGCGTTCGCACACGGGGCCTCGGTTTATAGTCTCATCCCAATGACTTTTGGGGAGAGTGGAGTCTGCACTGATGTTAGTAATAATAATAATAATAATAATAATAATAATAATAATAATAATATCTTGAATTTATATAGCGCTGAATCTTGTAAAACAAACAAATCCAAACGCTTGCACTCAAATCATTTACACACATGCAACTTTCCTCAAATAACATAAGATATTTCAAATTTATGTACGCACACACTCTCTCTCTCTCTCTCCTCTCTCTCTCTCTCTCTCTCTCTCTCTCTCTCTCTCCTCTCTCTCTCTCTCTCTCTCTCTCTCTCTCCTCTCTCTCCTCTCTCTCATGTGGTGATGAAGGAGATGAAGGATGCTGTTGATAAGTAGGAACAGATATGTGGGGAAAGTGTCAGGTAGGAAATAAGTGCGTTTTGAGGCTGGATTTGAAGATATCAAGATAAGGCTTTTGGCAAGGTGAAAGAGGGAGGTCATTCCAGGTGGATGGGCCAGAAACAGAGAAAGAGGGACGGCCAATAGTGGTTTGTTGAAATCTGGGTATTCGAAAGCACAAAGTATCTGCAGCTGAGCAAAGGGAACGGGATGGAGTATACAGGTGAAGACTGTTACAGAGATAAGAGGGTGCAGATTTGTGAAGACATTTGAAACAGAGGGTATTGGTCTTATACTTCAGTCTCTGTGAGACAGGCAACCAGTGAAGAGATCGCAGAGGAGGAGTGATGTGTTCAGATTTTTTCTTTCTTAAGACCAGTCGAGCTGCAGAGTTTTGTATGCCCTGAAGAGAGTGGAAGGATGATGCTGGTCAGCCAAAAGAGAATTACAGTAGTCTAAAGTGAAAGAATGAGAGATGTGACAAGCTTGGAAGTTGCGTCAGTGGACAGATACTTGCAAATTGCGCATATGCGTGGTAATTGATAGTAGCAAGACTGGCAGATCTGGGTGATGAAATTTTTCATAGAGAGTGTGTTGTCAAGAACTACTCCTAAATACTTCACAGAGTTAGACAAAGGAACTGACGTATTGCCGAATTCTATTGAAGTTGTTGTGATGGAGGAAAGTTTATGTTCGGTCCCTATGAGCATGGCTTCGGTTTTATCGGCATTAAGTTGTAACTTGTTCTGAGTCATCCAGTTTTGAATGTCTTAAAGGCAGTAGGACATATTTGTCAGGAGGGAAGGCAAGTTTTCAACAGTATCACTGCATTGAAGCTGAGTATCATCAGCGTAGAAATGATGATCAATATGATGGTGGTTTATTATATGTGAGAGTGGAGCAGTATAGAGATTGAAGAGAACGGGGCCAAGAACTGATCCTTGTGGGACTCCACATTCCAGTTTGACAGCTTCTGATTGAATTTTGTTTACAATAGCATTCTGGAATCGGTCTGTGAGGTATGAAGTAAACCAGGTGAGGGCTGTGCCATTAATACCAAACGTATTTTGGAGGCGAGAAAGAAGAATTGAGTGATCTATAGTGTCAAAGGCTGCAGATAAGTCGAGAAGAGTAGGAAGGGAGATTTTTTCCTTCGTCAGAAGCGAGTAGATGTGTATCTAAAGTGTGGACTAGGGTGGTTTCAGTGCTGTGGTTGGGGCGATAGGCAGATTGAAAAGGGGGAAGGAGATAATTGGAATGAAGGTCACTGTTTGAGAACAACTTTTTCTAGTACTTTAGAGACTAACAGTAAGTTTGAGACAGGTCTATAATTCTTCAGAATGTTGGGATCGAGGTCGTGCTTTTTCAGTAGAGGTGTGACTATTGCGATTTTAAGAGCTGATGGAAAATTTCCTGACAGAAGAGATGAGTTTACTATTTCAGTGATAACAGGTATAAGTTGTAGAAGGCAATGCAAGAAAATAGGAGCAGGTATGGGATCAAGGTCGCATGATTTTATAATCATTTCCTTCAGAATTGTCGTGATTTCTTTTTAACTCGTGGCATGGAAGGAGAAGAGAGGAGTGCCAGTGAACAGAGGATCAGGAGACGGAGGCTGGAAATGAGTCTGATCCAGTATATTGCCGACTTTGTCTGAAAAGAAGGAAGAAAAGATGGATGGAAGTTCAGACAGGCTGTGGGTGGTAGACAGAGGTGTTATTTTTGCAGATCCAAGGAAATTTGAGGTGAGGGAGAAAAGAGATTTTATGGATGTAGCACAGAGAATTTGGGAAGAGTAGTAGTTTGTATTTGCTGAATGGATTAAGTATTTGACTTTGTTTATTTGTTTTGGAAAAGCTGTTTGTTGATTTCGGTTTTTGACTTCTGCCACTGCCGTTCTAGTTGTCCGCGTTTGCGCTTTGCTATCAAGATGTCTTAGGTATACCATGGCGCACAAGGTCTGTCAGGTAAGAGATGGTCAGTAGGAGGTGCATGCTCGTCAAGCAATTGGTGGACAGTGTTATAGTGTTCAGCGAGGTCAGTGTGGTCAGAGGTTTGTGAAAAGCGTTCGGTAGCTTGTGAAGAGAAGGTTTGAATGTCTAAGGCCTTAAGATTGTGATGAGTAACATATTTCTTCTTTCTGACAGGTTTTGTGATGTTGAGGTGGAAAAGAATGGCGGAATGATCAGAATGCAGTTCGTCGGTGACAAAAACAGATGTGACAAGATTAAATGAAGCATTAGTGATCAGCCAGTCTAAAATATGACCAGATCTGTGTGTTGCTTCATTTATCAGTTGGGAAAGAGAATGGTTGGACAGAGCAAGAGAAAGAGAAAGACGCTTGACATCTGGAGAAGATTGATTATCGAAATGAAAGTTGAAGTCACCAAGAATTATTAGTTTACTGGGAGAGAGGCTGTAATGGTTGAGGAGTGACTGGAATTCTTGATGAAAAACAGATGTCAGGTTGTTCTTACGGCTAGGGGGTGGGCGGTAAAGGCAGCAGAAAGTAATAGAGTGGCCAGGTAGGTTGAGATTGATTTTGCAAACTTCAAAAGATTGTGTGAGAATGGAAGATTGTGACTGAAAGAAAGAGCTGGTTCCAACATGTCTTTGAAGATGATGGCAATCCCACCTCCTCGAGAGAGAGAGTCGGGGAATAGAAATAGTTTTATATCCTGGAGGAGTCAGCTGTTTTTGTTTTGGCTCATGGCCATGTGGTTTAAGCCAAGTTTTGGTGAGGAAGGTTAAGTCAATGATTTTTTCAGAGATGAAATCAGAAATGTAGTGGCTTTTCCATTTGGACAGGCAGACTGCACATTGAACAAACAAACTTGAAGGGGATCTGAAGGAGGTGGAGAGGATGAAGATGAAAGTGGTGAGTTTGGACAAGCATCAGAGGATGAGGATGAAGTCGATGGTGGAGATGGGGCTATTGGAAGGACAGACAAAAGTTTGGATGGTGAATCGGGAGTAGAAGATGGCAAAGAACTGTGCTAATCAGGGGATTCCGCGTTTGACACACATCATCATGGGAACAAAAAAATATTGTCAGAATCACAAAAAAATATTGTCAGAATCACAAACAACAAAAGAAACAAAGCTGAAGAAACATGTGGAGGGGTGGAGGGCAGCATGGGGAAGCAGAAGTGACGTCAGAAGTGAGGGCCTGTGTTCCCCCTTCTGGTTTTGCAGCAATGAGTGCCTAAGTTGCATTATGTCCAGAGCAAGTGTGTATTATATATATATATATATATATTTTTTTTTTTTTAAATAATTTTTTTAATTTTTTATACAAAACTCAGGTTATGATGGATGGAGTTCACATGACGGTATTGTTTTTATGTCGGCACATGTTACAGCCATGTTTGCCAATTGACAGACACTGGAGGTTGATGGTGGGACAACGTGAACCACATGCAAAACTTCACCTGGCAGAGTTAAGTGGGTCACAAAGACCAGCACACAAAGATAAACACAACTCATGAAGACAACTGAATTTTTTGAAAAATCAACTTGCAGATGAAAAATTTTATTTGAAATATTTCGAAAAGTTAATAATATCAAGCAAAAATATTATGATGATAGAATTCAGGGAGTAAACCCAAACATGAGGATATAAAACTTTCCAGACAGGACCAGGTAGAAACACACACAATAAGCACTCAAACACAAGAGATACACGCTGTTCTGCCACGAGGCGCAAAGGCGAACACAAGAATCCAGGGAAAATATTCACGAATCAGCCCAGGTCAGATTGCCAGCAAAATGTTCTAACCACTAGCCTATCCTGTCCCCCCTTGGCAGTAGTAAACAATACCATGTGTCAAGCTCTCTTCCCCCCCCCCCCCTCTCTCACTCTGGGGGGGTGGTGGGTTTTTTTTAGGGTTTTCTTTTATTAGTTTGCTGGGGGGGGGGGGGGGGGGAGGTTATTGGGGGGGGGGGGGGGCTGTTTTGAAAAGGGTTATTTCCCCATGTTTCTACTGTGAGACTGTATAAGTGTTGGGTTATTGTTAAGATGTATCCATACCGGCGGGGACTGGATGTAAAAAAGCACATGAGTGCTTATTCATTATCCTCGAAATAAAAGAATTTGTCATTGTCTCGCTCTCTCCCCCCCCCCCCCCCCCCCCCCCCCCCCTCTCCTCTCCTCTCCTCTCCGTCAGAATCTTACCATTCTACCACCAATGAGGCGTGTGACAATTTGTTTGAGAAGATAACTCTCAGCAATTCTCGTTCTCAGATAGATTTATCTCCCATGACGTGCAGATAGGTAACAACACCACGACACGTTTTCTGCAGGCCTGATATGACAGAAAGGTCTAAACGCTGACCCGGAAATTAAGAGAGGTACACCATAATGCTTAGGTCCTACGTAATTTTATAATAATGATTCCGTTTTAGTGAAGTTCTATTTTGATTGTCAATGTGATTCTTCATGTACTTGTTACTCGGCCACATATTTTTTCCTTCCAGCCTGATGGGGTCACCATCTGAAGCATTTTATCAGTTTCTGCTGCAGCCTCTGCTGTTGTTTTGTACTGAAGTCCGACGCTGCTTAACTTGGCTGGGGGAAATCGAGTGCTCCGACCACTGAGCTATCCGTCCCCAATACAATTTAAGGTACCTAGTTACAAAGCTACACACTAACACAGCCTAGGAGTCTGTTAAGTTTGGCACTAGTGCCTAAATTCTAACATGATGTATTGATGAACAGTATGAAATGCCCTCACATATGAACACCCATTGTTATGGCAATCTCAGTGTATATTTCCTCGGTCAACACAAGAACTGAAGATATGCCAGATAAAAGAAAGAGTTTATCTATAAGCTTTTTTCCAAAAATGTTCCCATTTTCTGTCAAACACACAGATACTGAGATACATAACATATTTTTTTAGTTTTCTGATTCCCTTTTGTGGTACTTTAAATTTTGAAGTAAAGAAAGGGAAACAATTTGACAAATACTTGGCTTTTGGGAAATTTAAAAAATTGTTTTATTTCATTTTCACCAATTTTGTCGTCGTCGTTGTTGTTGCTGTTTTTGGGGTTGTTATGATATGATATGATGAGGGAATGATATAAATATGACATCGCCCCGTCGCCCATAACCCATCGCCAACATCAAAATTCTTTTTTTTATCATCCCCTCACCCATAATCATCATCATCATCTCATCATAAATTTTTCTTCTTCTTCTTATTATTTTTAAATTTTTGGGTGGGGGTGGGGGGTGGTCATAATCATTATCTTTGGGTTTATTTTTGTTACCTTGTTTCTTGCTTTTTCTTTTTTTGCAGTTTTTTCGCATTAAAAAAGGTCCCGGAAAAAAAAATGAAACCCCCGAAAAAATTTTTTCCACCCCTTTTTTAAAGATGAAAAATGAATGCAAGATTTCATTATGGGTTTTCCCAAATGCATATTTTGCAAAATTTGCATTCGAAAAAAAATAAATTTTTAATTTTTTCTTTCATATCGAGAAAAGGGAAATAAGCCTTAGTGGCTTTGTTAATCCACCCTGTGTGTAAACAGGTTTTGTAAATTTGCCCAATCTTTTTTGCCATCGGCACACAATGGCCTCCCAAAAACAAAAGCGGAACGGGATTTTACGTGTAAAACAAGATTTTTTGCTTTCTTTTTGGGCACACGGGGCCTGGGTTTTAAATATTTTTCTCATCCCAATGACTTTTGAGAGGGGATCGGGCACAATTTAAAAAAAAATATAATAAAAATAATAATAAAATAATAATAATAAAAAATATTTTGAATTTATATAGCGCTGAATCTTGTAAAACAAACAAATCCAAACTTTTTGCACTCAAATCTTTTAACACAAAAAAATGCAATTTTCCCCCAAAAAAACCATAAGAAATTTCAAATTTATGTACCACACACACACACACACTCTCTCCCCTCTCCCCTCACCCTCTCTCTAAATCTCCCCCCCCCCCTTCTTCTTTTCTCCTTCTCTCTCTCTCCTCTTCTCTCGCCCTCTCCCCTCTCTCTCTATAACACTTCCCAAACAGATCATCTTCCTTTTTGGCATAAACAGCTGCCTAAAAAGTGGCACAGTTTTTGCCGACATGGCGACGTGGGGGTCAGAGGACTACCCCAAAAGTTTTTCCCCCCATGCCACCAAAAAGCCCCAGAAATCACCCCTTTTCCTTTACGGCCGAAACCTTTAACCACCAGTTTTTTGTGAGGGAGTCCAACACCAACCCCCCAAAGGGTCTGTCCCTCGAGAGGGGGGGGATTTCCACGATCACACCTCCTCTTTTTCCAACTAAGGGGGGCAACCCAGGAAAGCCCTCTACAAATACATGGACCCTTTCCCCCCAATGCGGCATAGAAAAGCCATGATGACAACCTGAAACCCCCGAAAAAAACCTCCCCCGGCACTTCCCCCAACTAGGGCCCCCCCCCCAAAGGTTTCAAAGGCCCCCCCCAAAAAAAGCCACCTCCCCCCCCAACAGGGGAAGTGAAAATCAAACTCAACAACCCGGGGGCAAGGGCCAGAGCCCTTCTCCCCACCCCGGAACAATCCACCTCCCTTTTGGGCCCAAAAGGGGAGGCAACAATTTTCATTCGAGGGATTTTCGGGGAGGTTTTTCCCCTCTTACTACGCCAACCCCAAACCTCCCGGGGGCCTTTTCCCCCACACCACTCATTTCAAAAGGACCCCCAAAAAAACCCTGCTGGGGGTTCCCCCGAATACCACCCCCAAAAGCCCTTCCTGACCTAACCCCCCCATTCATCTATAAAAAAGGGGAGGGGGCCAGAGAATAAAGAATGTGGGGTTTTGGTGTGTTTGTGTGTAGCTAACGAACGCCCCGTGTAGGTGAGTATGCGGTGTTTTTTATTTGTGTATGCATGGGGTGTGTGAAATTTGTTATGTAAGTATTTTATAAAAAAGGGGTTGCTGTGGTAAGTTGTATGTAAGAAGTGTGTGTGGTGTGTGGGTGTGTGGGTTTGGTTTTTGTGTTGTGTGTGTTTGTGTTGTGTGTGTGATTTAACGAACCCCCCGTGTGCGAAAATTTTTGTGTGTGTAGGGCATGTTTTAACTCATGCGGTATGCGGGCGTTGTGCAAGTGTGTAGAAGGGATGTATATGAAAGGGGGTTTTGAGTGTGTGTTGATTTGTATGTTGGTTGTGTGTGTGTTTTGGTTGTGGGGGTGTGTTGTGTGTGTTTTTTAATCCTTAATTTTTGTTGCTGGTGTTGTTGGGGTTTTTTTGGGTTGTTTTTTTTTTATTTTTTTTTTTTTTTTTTGTGTGTGTGTGTGTGGGGTGTGTGGGGTTGTGTTGTGTGTGTGTGTGTTGTGTGTGTGTGTGTATGGTTTTTGTGTGGTTTTTTTTTTTTTTTGGGGTTTTTATGTTTAAAACCTTCCCCCCCCCAAAATTTGGGCAAGTCCGGGGGAAGTGTGGAAAAAAAAAAAAAAAAAAAACCCCTGGTTTTCCCCTTCTGCTCTTTCCAACCCCCTAGTTTTTTTTTTTAAAAACTTTTATATATATATATATATATAAATGTATATATTTTAATATAGAAAAATTTTTTTTTTTTTTTTTTAACATTTTTTTTAGGGTTTCCCTTTTGCTTATTTTAAAGATTGGGAACTGGGCGGGAAAAAAGTGGCATCCTCACGAACATTGAGACTGTAAACCCTGTGGGTTTATTTTTGGGTTTGTGTGTGAGGTGTGTTGTTTTGTGTTTTGGGTTGTGTGTGTGTGTGTGTGTTGGGGTGGGGTTTTTGTTGTTTTTCCGGGTTTTTTTTTTTTTGTGGGGTGTTTGTTGTTGTTGTTGATTTGGGTTTGCTTATTTTTTTTGGTTGGAGTTTTTTTTTTTGTGTGTGTTTTTTTTTTTGGGGTTTTTTTTTTTAAACATCATTTTGCCCATGCAACAGGCTAAAAGCTTTGTTATGACATCCCCATGCGGTAAGGTCCCACACTGTGCTTTCCAAAATTTTGGGACAATTCGCGGGTTGTGGCATTGTTCTGTACTGCTGGGTGAATTTTTCATAAACTGCGGGAGTAACATTATTAAAGTGGGGGAAAAAGCTGTGTAAAAATTTTCCCCTGGACTAATTGCTAAATGGCCTTTTTCATGATAAAAAAACTTTTCGTGAAGTGTGCAACACTTTTCATCAAACAAAGGGACAATTTCCCGGGGTGTGGCTTTGGGTTCAGTGACGCTGAGTGACTTTATTCAGTTACTGCTGAGTGACATTATTCATGAGGGAATAAACCGTGCAGCAAATCCCTGGACTACTTCTGAGGGGCCCTTTTCAGTGACAAACAAACTGTGCGGCCCTCGAGTTCCCTACCACCCCCCCCCCTACAAATTTACTGATAAACCCTTTCATGACAATTCTGACCATCCCGGGAAAACCACCTCAGTGCTCATCGGGTTTTCTTAAAGGGAAAAGGGGAAACTTGTAATTTGGTGGGGCCCTTGGGGAGACCTCACAAGGAGAGACAAACTGTGACCAGGCTAAAAATTTGAAGGGGGGGAAACCCTTGTATTGACACTTACGGGGTTGATAGTGAAGTTCCTTTGAGTTTTGTTGTTACTGTTGTGAAGCTATAACAGGGGAGGATTTTAAAATTTTTTCCGGGTTATTTTGTTTTCACCTCACCGGGTTCTGTTTCCTTTTTTTTCACTTATTTTCCTCCTCCCCACCCCCCAAAATCTTTTTCCCCCCTTTAGGTGTTAAAGTTCCCCAAAACCTACAAATCTTTTTTCAAATTTTCCTTACTCCCAAATTTTTTTCCTTTCTTTTTTGTTTTCCCTTTTAAACCACAACCCCTTCCCTCAAAAACCAAATAAACAAATGAAATCCCAACCCAAAAAGTGGCCCACTAAGGAGGCCCCAACGTATTTGAAACCTAAAAAAAACCAAAGCATTTAATAAAATCAAGAAATCTCAACTCTTATAAATAACAAAGGAAAATCCTTTTCACAACTAGGGCTATCAAGTCGAGATTTTCAGACCACAATTGGACACTGAATTTATTTTCCAGGATAAAAACCCCTGGTAAAGAAAAAACAAAACCCCAAAGAAAAAGGAATCCTAATCTAATTAGGGAGTCCAAAACCCTTTAAAGCGTTTTTCTCCTTTTAAAATTTTTGGTGTAAATCCAAAGGGGGATTGAGATTTCTAAAAAAGGGTCCCCAAACCCTATTGAAATTTGGGAAAATTTTGCTATAGGAATCCAACAGAAAGAAAAAACGGACTGAAAAATTTGATTTTCCATGATAATACAGTCCTTTAAAATAAGTGAAAAAAATCTTTTTAAAGGAGACTTTAAAAACGTCTAACAAAAGTAAATAATAAAGGGACTCAATTAATAAATTCATACAACCTCCCCAACAATAAATTCACCCAGAAGTAAACCCCAAAAACTCAACACAAAAATTTGACCAAATCATAAAACTAACCCCAACAACTTTGCCGAAACTTGTATCCCAGTCTTTTCACTGTACGATCACCCCCATTTCCGTATCACGTTAAAAAAAAACGAAAAAAAACCCCCAAACCGGGCCCAAACAAAACAATAACAAAACGCCCCCTTTTGCAAAAATTTTAAAGAGAACCCTTTTCCCTTATCAATTTAAGTAACCCCCATTTTTTTCGGAAAAAATTAACTTTACGATCCAGCCCTTACCCATAGAATTTTGGATAAACTTTTTTTAACTCCCTTTTACAACAAAAAATGCCCCACAAAAAAATCATTAGAACAAATAAAACCCCCCCAAACCCCCTTTGGCTCACAAAGGAAAACAAAGAAGCTTCTATTTTTAGAGCCCTTTTAAAAGAACATAAATATTTTTAAAGAAAAAAAAAATTAAGAAATGCCAAAAACCCCCAAAAAAAAACGGGAAAAAAAAAAAAAATATTTCCCAAGCCCTTACTACCCCCCAAAAAAAACCCAAAGACTGAAAGGCGGCCAAAATCAAAAAAATAACAAACACCATTTTTCCAAAACAAATGTAAAAAAAAAGACAAACTGCTAAAACAACTTAAAATCATTTCTTTAATGTCTCTACTAAATTTTTTAAAAAATAAAAATCAAAAGCCCCAAAATAAACTCAATGAACTAAAACAATACTTAAAAGGGAAAGCATACTCCCCCAAAACTTCAAAAATCCCTTTTATGTCTGTTCTTGATACAAAGGGTTTAATCAAACCACCTAAAAACAATCAAGAACGCGGGGTTTTAATGGAATAGACAGCAGAATATTGAAGCTATCAGCTCCATTAACAAAAAACACACAAACATATAATTTTAAAACCCCTTTTCTTAAAAAAAAAACCATTTTCCCCCAATCCCTTCAAAACACTAAAGTAACCCCCCATCTACAAATCTGGTAAACGACTTCAACCCCCCCAAACAAGCCCCAATTTCCATCAAAATTTTCCCTTTTCCAAACCCTGGAAAAACCCTTTTTAAAAAAACACATGGGCCGTCATTTAAAAACTAAAAAACTTAATCCCCCCAATAAATTTTGGATTTAGACAAAATCACTCTGTCATACTGCACTGATTAGCCCGTAGACAACTGGCTAACAAACATTAATGACAAAAAATTTTTTGGGGTATTTTTTGAAAATCTCAAAAAAGCTTTTGACACACTTGAACCCCCAAAACTTTTTCATAAAAAAAACTAAACCTTACCCTTTTTTCTACAAATACCTTTCAAAATACTTTCTTTCCTTTTCTAGAAAACAGGCAAAATGTGTCCAATTAAAGGGAAAAAAAACAACCACACACAAGCCATCAATTTTGAGTACCACAAGGATCCATACAGCCTTTTTCCCCCTTTTTCCAAAATAAAACAAAAAAAACCTAAACCCCTCCACAAAACCCAAAAAAAATGCAAAATATTTTCTGATGACACAACTATTCCATACAGCCCCCAATAAAACCCCAAAAACCCCTAGCAAAAACCTTACAAAAAAAGGGTTTATCAGCTTATTAAAGGGCCGAACCCAAACCAAAGGCTATACCCCCCCCAAAAAACAAAAAGCCTGCTTATTACCACTAGACAAAACGTCAAAAATTAAACCCCCAAACTTAAATCCCATCAAAAAAAAAAAGGAATAATTGAACCAAAAACCCTCCCCCACAAGGTTTTAGGGGTAACCCAAATTTATGAAAATCTCAGTTTGGGTTTTACCACATTCCAACTAAGCAAATACATGTCCCAAAAATTTTCCAACTTTTTAAAATCAACACTTTTTTTTGACTTTATTCAAAAACTATTCTTTTCCCAAACCCTTTATACAATCCCAATAGACTATGCTTCAAACCCCCTGGATTCGCTAGTGCAAACACTATGAAAAACCCTTCCCGATTTTGTACAAAAGAGCCTCCAAAATGGTCCCCTTTTTAAAAAAACCAAACTTTTCAAAAAGCGACTATACCAATTAAAAAATTCCCCCCCTAACGCCAACGACTAAAAAAAACAAAGGAGTCATGATGGGTTTAAGATCAAAGACCGGAACTTTTCCCATCATCTAAAAAGACAAATTCCCCCTAAACCAAACCCAAAAAAATATAAAAACCCAGTGTCCCTATTTCCGGAATAGACTTTTTCAAATTTATCACTTTTTTCCAGGCCCTATGCTGGGAACCCCTTCCCAAATTTAGTTTAAAAAACATCAAACAATAACAATCTACAAAACTCAAATTTTTCAACCCCCCCTTGATACAAACAACAAAAACAAAAAAACCAAATCCCCTAGCCTTAAAAGCCCAAAATTGCATATTTCCCCCCTTTTCCTATCCGCCTTTTCCATCCTACCTAACTGCCCTTCCCTTTCCCTTCCCCCTGTTAATGTAATCATATGTTGATCTCCTTTCTCTCTCCAATTGTCCCCTCCCCTCTCTTCTTCCCTTGTCCCCCTATTTCCCTTCTTTCAAATTCTTGTTTTTAAAAGTGACCCAGCGTGAACTTTTTTAATTTTTTAAAACTTTTTTAAAAAAAAATTAAAAATTAAATTTTTTAAATTTTTTTTAAAAAAACACCTTTTGTTAAAAAAAAATATATTTTTTTTCCCTTTTAACCAAAAATTGTTTTTCCCCTTTCATTTTTAAATTTTTAATGAGTTTCACAATTTTAATCTCTATTTTTAAATTTATTCAATATTTTTTCCTATTCTTTTTTCTTTTTGTTTCCAAAAAAAAGCTAAAATTTTTTAAAAACACAAAACATTTTTTTTTTTAAAACCCAAAAAAAAAATTAAATTTTAAATTTTTTTTTATCCCCCCCCCTTTTTAAAGAAATTATTTTAAATTCAAAAATTTTTTTAATTTACGATTTAATTTTTTCCGTCCTTTTTTTGAGAATGAATTTGGGTTTTTTTCCCTTTTTTATTTTTCTTTTTGTTTTTAAAACAAAAAAAAATTTAAAACCTTCGCCCAATTTTTCAAAAAACCAAAACACCACCTCTCCCCTCTCTCCTCTTCTTCCCCCCCACCCCTCCCCCGCCGGGGCCTTCCCCCCCCCCCCCCCCCCTTTCTCCTTCCCTTTCCTTTGTTTTATTTTAAAGATTTAGGGAAAAAATTTTTTTTTTTTAAACTTGAATATAAACTTCATTTGAGTATAATCCAAAGGAAATTTTTAGGTGATCCTTTTCCCGGGCTTGAGGGTTTTTAATTTTTGATTTTCCTTTAAACACCCTCTCTCTCTCTCATCCCCCTCTCTCTCTTTTCTCCTCTCTCCCCTCTCTCCCCTTTCCCCCTTTTTTTCCCTTCCCCCCCCCCCCCCCTTTCCCCCCTTTTTTTCCTTTTTTTTATTGTTTTTAAAAAAATCGGGTTTTTTTTTTTTTTCTTTTTCTCTATTTTTCCCTTTTGTTTTTATTGTGTTAAATTTTTAAATTTTTGGGTTTTAAAAAAATTTTATTTTTTTTTTAATAATTTTTTAATTTTTGGGGTTTAATTTATTTTACTTTTTTTTTCCCCCCCCCCCCCATTTTTTTGTTTAAATTTTCAAATTTTTTGGTCCAAATCCTTATTGATTTAAAATTTTTAATTTTTTTTTTTTTTTTTTTTTTTTTTTTTCTAACATTTTTTTTTTGGTATTTAGGTTTTTAAAAAAAATTTTTAATTTAATAAAAGGTTTTGTTTTAAATTTTTATTTTTTATTTTTAATTTTTTTTAAACCCCCAAAGCAACAAAAAACCAAACAATTTTTTTTTTTCTCCTTTTTTTTTATTTTTTTAATTTTTTTTTCTCAATTTTTTGTTTTCCAAAAATGGCCAAGGGCCCCTTTTGTTTTTAAATTTTTTTATACCTCTCTCCCACCCCCCCCCCCCAAACCCCAACAATCCCCCTCATTTTCTCGTTTTCTCAACTCCCCTCCCCTTCTCCTCTTCTCTCTCCTCTCTCTCCTTTTAAAGGTTTTTGTGTAAACAATAAACATTATTCCTTTCCCCTTTCCTTTCAAAAAAATTTTATTTTTTCCCCCTTTTTTGCTTACCCCTTTCCCCCCATGAACCCCCTTTTTTTCCTTTATTTTAAGTGTAAAAAACTATTTACTTTTTTTTATTTTTAAATTAAGGTTTTTTCATTTTATGGAATTCCCATTTTTTTTTTTCTTTTCCCTTTCCTTTTCCCCCTTTTTTTTTCAATTTTTTTCTCTTTTACCCCCCTCCTTTTGTTATTGGGGGTAGTTGTTATTTGTTTTTTTTTGGGTGATTTTGTTTGGGTTTTTTTCCTTTTTAGTTTTTTTTTTTTGGTGTGTGTGTTGTGTGTGGTGGGTGTGGGAAGGGGGGGAAAGGGGCTGTTTTTTTTTTTTTTTTTGTTTTTTTTTGTTGTTTTTTTTATTTGTTTTTTTTTTGGTTATTTTTTTTTTTCTCATTTTTTGTTTGATGTTCTTGTTTTTTCTTGTTTTTTTTTTTTGTTTTTTTTGGAAGGGTTTTTTTTGTCTGCTTTTTTTGTTGTTTTGTTGTTTTTTGGTTTGTTTTTTTTTCTTGTTTTTTTTTTTTTTTGTTTTTTTGGGGGGGGGGGGGGTTCTTGGGGATGTTTTGTCTTTTGCTCGTCGGGGTTGTTTTTTTGTTTTTTTTTGTTTTTTTTTTTTTTCTTCTTCTCTCTTTTTCTTTAAAAAAAAGTTTTTTTTCCCCTTTCTTTTTCTGCTTTAAAATTAAAAAATAGTGCATTTTAAATGTGACCCCATGGGCGGGGGCTTTGGGTGTAAAAAGAACATGAAAACTTATTCAATTTTCCGGGAAAAAAAAAAATTTGTTTCTAAAACTTTCAATTTTGAGATGTTTTTTTTTATGCCTTTTTTTGGGGTTTTTCCCCCCCCCTTTAATTTTTAAGTGTATTGGGGATTGGGACTTTTTTATTACCAAACATTTTAAAAAAGCATAACATAAATTTAAAAAATGGTTTTTGTTTATCCCTGGGGCAAATGGAGTAATTTCATATTTAGTATTATCCCGAAAAAAAACCCCCCCCCCCCCACCCCCCCCCACAATCAAAAACAAACACACACACACACACACCCCACACACACACACACACCACCCCACACACCCCCCGCGCGCGCGCGCGCGCGCGCTTTAAACACACAAAAACAAAAAACACACACCCACACACAACACCACAATTAAAATCAAACCCCCCAAACCAAAAATTTAAAATCCTCACGAATATTTTTTAAAAATTTTTTACCCTTTTTTCGTTTTTTTGTAAAAAATTGGTAAAAAAAAAAAATTTTTAAACCCAAAACCAAATAATTTTAACAGATTCAAAAATATTTATTATCCCAAAAAAAATTTTAAATAGGAAAATTTAAACTCTAAAATACACAAAAAACAACCCCAAAAAATCTTGTCCCCCTACCCACCCTTTTTTCCCCGCTTTTAAAAAAAAACCAAAAAAGAAATCCGAAAAAGGGAAATTTTTTTTAACCCAAACCCATGGGTCCTTTCCCTTTTTTAAGGGTAACAAACTTATTTAGGAACCCCTTTTGTTCCCTTAGCCTTTAGGTTTTCAAATGCCCCCCAAAGGGTTGGACTTCCCTTTTTTTCGCGCTTTTTTTTTGGCCCCCTTTTTTCCTTTTTATCATCCCCCGGGGCCCCCCTTTTTTTGTTTGTTTTTTTAAATTTTTGGGGGGGGTATTAAAAATTTTTTCTTGGTTTTTTTTAATTGTTTTTTGGGGGGGGAAAAGGGTTTTTTTTGGGGGGAAAAAGTTTTTTAAAGGGTTTATTTCCCCCCCCTTTGGTTTTTTTTTTATTTGGCCCGGAGGAACCTTTTTTTTTTAAAATTTTTTAAGTATTGGGTTAATTTTATTTAAAATTTAAGGAAAAAGTAATTTCCCTTTTTTTTTAACCGGGGCGGGGGGAAACCCCTTTTGGGGTTTTGGGGGGGGGAATTTAAAAGCCAAACCAAAGGGTGGCCCTTTTTTTTTCAAAAAAATTTTCCTCGGAAAAAAAAAGGGAATTTTCAAAAAAATTTTCATTGTCATTGTCTTTTTTTCTCCATGTGGGGATAAAAAAGATGAAAAGGGTTCTGTTGGGTAAGTAGGGGAAAAAATTGGGGAAAGTGTCGGTAAAATAAGTGCGTTTTGAGGCTGGATTTGAAGATATCCCAAAATAAGGCTTTTGGGAAGGTGAAAAAGGGAGGTCATTCCAGGTTTGGGTGGGGCCCGAAAAAAGAGAAAGAGGGGCGCCCAAAAGTGGTTTGTTTTAAATCTGGGATTCGAAGCACAAATTTTCTGCAGCTGAGCAAAAGGGAAAGGGATGGGAATTTTACAGGGAAAAAAGTTACAGAGATAAGAGGGGCAGATTTGTGAAGACAATTTTAAAAAGGGTATTGGTCTTATAAAATTTTATCCTCTGTGAGACAGGCAAAACCCTGAAAAAGATCGCAGAGGGAAGGGGTATGTGTTTTAATTTTTTTTTTCTTAAACCAGTCGACGCAGAATTTTTTATGCCCCGAAAAGAGGGGAAGGATGAAGCAGGTCAGCCAAAAAAGAATTTCAGTAAATCAAAACGTGAAAGAATGAGAGATGGACAAAACTTTGGGAAAATTCGTCAAATGAAAGATCCCTTTCAAATTGCCCATATGCATGGGAAAAATTTAAAGAAACAAACGGCAGATCTGGGTGAAGAATTTTTTCCCTAAGAGTGGGTTGTCAAGAAAAATACTCCAAAAAACCTTTTACAGATTAAACCAAAAGGGAAATGACGTATTGCCGGGAAATTTTATTTAAAATTGTTGTGATTTGGGGGAAATTTTTGTTCGGGGCCCCCCATGGCATGGGTTCGGTTTTAAACAGCAAAAGTTGTAACTTTTTCTGAGTCAAAACCCTTTTTTTAAAGTCTTTAAAAGGCCCGTAGGGCCTATTTGCAGGAGGGGGAAAGGCCCAAATTTTCAAAAAGATCAAAGCATTGAAGCTGATAAACCCTCATCGTAAAAAATGGAAAAAGATCAATATATGGTGGTTTATTATATGTGAGAGTGGAGCAGTATAGAGATTGAAGAGAACGGGGCCAAGAACTGATCCTGTGGGACTCCACATTCCCAGTTTGACAGCTTCTGATTGAATTTTTTTTACAATAACATTCTGGAATCGGTCTGTGAGGTAATAAGTAAACCAGGTGGGGGGCTGTGCCATTAATACCAAACGTATTTTGGGGGCGAGAAAGAAGAATTGAGTGATCTAAAAGTGTCAAAGGGCCCTGCAGATAAGTCGAGAAGAGTAGGAAGGGAGATTTTTCCTGCGTCAGAAGCGATAGATGTGTATCTAAAGTGTGGACGGGGTGGTTTCAGTGCTGTGGTTGGGCGATAGGCAGATTGAAAAGGGGAAGGAGATAATTGGAATGAAGGTCACTGTTTGAGAAAAACTTTTCTAGTACTTAAAGACAAAAACAGTAAGTTTGAGACAGGTCTATAATTCTTTAGAATGTTGGGATCGAGGTCGTGCTTTTTCAGTAGAGGTGTGACTATTGCGATTTAAGAAACTGATGGGGAAAATTTCCTGACAGAAGAGATGAGTTTACTATTTCAGTGATAAAAAGTATAAGTTGTAGAAGGCAATGCAAGAAAATAGGGGCAGGTATGGGATCAAGGTCGCATGAATTTATAGTCATTTCCCCAGGAAAATTTTCGTGATTTCTTTTTTAAACCCCGTGGCATGGAAGGAGAAGAGAGGAGTGCCATGAAAAAGAGGATCAGAGACGGAGGCTGGAAATGAGTCTGATCCAGTATGTTGCGGACTTTGTCCTGAAAAGAAGGAAGAAAAAAATGGATGGGAAATTCAGACAGGCTGTGGGTGGTAGGCAGAGGTGTTATTTTGCAGATCCAAGGAAATTTAAGGTGAGGGGGAAAAGAGATTTAAAGGATGTAGCACAGAGAATTTGGAAGAGTAGTAGTTTGTATTTGCTGAATGGATTAAGTGTTTGACTTTGTTTATTTGTTTGGAAAAACTGTTTGTTGAATACGGTTTTTGACTTCTGCCACTGCCGTTCTAGTTGTCCGGCGTTGCGCTTTGCTATCAAGATGTCTTAGGTATACCATGGCGCCCCAAGGGCTGTCAGGTAAGAGATGGTCAGTAGGGGTTTCAGCCGTCAAGCAATTGGTGGAGGACAGTGTTATAGTGTTCAGCGAGGTCAGTGTGGTCAGAGGTTTGTGAAAAGCATCGGTAGCTGTGAAGAAAGGTTTTGAATGTCTAAGGCCTTAAGATTGTGATGAGTAACATATTTCTTTTTTCTGACGGTTTTGTGATTTGAGGTGGAAAAGAATGGCGGAATGATCAGAATGCAGTTCCGTCGGTGACAAAAACAGATGTGACAAGATTAAATGAAGCATTAGTGATCAGCCATCTAAAACCGAGGGG
>CM054142.1:3066466-3108966 GCA_028751875.1 Rapana venosa
AAAAAGGGGGGGGGTTTTTGATGAATCAATTCTCAAATAAAACAAGCAGTCACTGCTGTATAGATCTACACACAACGAAAAATGTCATCCTGGTATATTTTTGCTTGCAAAAAGGTAAAATTTGAGTTTTGATAAAAGTCATGGAAGTTGACTTGAAAGAATTGCATGAGCATCACAGGTTAAAAAATCACCCAGACTGACTTGACATTGCTCTTGATTTGACATGGAGACAAGGTGGTAAGTAAAGTGCTAGAAAAAGAGGACGTCTCCTTTCCTGATCACAGTGGTATAGGTGGTCCCAGAGCCCCTGCCAGTGGAAGCACATCAGATTGTCCTCCAACAAAGAAAGAAAAAAGTGATTTCTCATGAACATCGTACATCGTGACTTGTCTAATTCTCCAGATTTTTCACAAAACAAACCAAAAAACTCCAGATTTGGCTTTTTAAAAAATATAAAGTGTTGATGATCATCAGATTTACTTTCAAGTTTCTTATAAATATTTGAATGCTGAGCTGTACTACTTGGGAGCTGTTTCCTCATGGCTATTTGTTATTTGTTTCTGTGGCTACGTTGGCTAGATTCTCACCTGTGTGACTGAAGGGGTGGGTGGTTATAGTTTGCCAGGGCTGCTGACTTACCTGTTGTAGTAGTCTTTTTTCACACCACTAGATATGTGGTTTTGCTTCTACTGCTATACTGCATTTCGGCAGTTTTCTGTTTTCATCATCACCATTAGTTTTTCGTCATTAATGTGGGGTTTGCTTCAGTGTTTTTGGGGAACATCTTTTTAGCTTTCTTTCCACTTCTACTTTACTTCTTTTTCTTTTTTTAAGCATTCTCCCTGCTTATCCATTTTTTTCTGTACATTGTAGCATCTCCTGCAGTTTGATTGAATTCTGCTTTCTTCAAAATAATGAAGTAAAGGATGTCATGGTGAAGGGAGATAGAAACAAAGCATCCGTCAGTGCCAGAAGAAACACAACGGATTATGGCTAATGGCTGCAGTGAATGCCGTCCCTCACCCTCTGACTTTGGTAGTCAGACTTTCAAAACACTTCATTATGTTCTCTCTCTCTCTCGCTCTCTCTCTCTATGTATGTGTATGTATGTATGTGTGTATATATATATATATGTATATATATGTATATATATATATATATATATATAATATATATATATATACCTGTTTTATTATGTCAAGTATTTTGTTTTTGTTTTGTTTTTCACATGAGCACTTAGTTTCTCATTAAGTCATTGTTTTGTTTAGTCTTTCAATGTTTATATGTGGCACATAAGCATATTCATGTTTTGTTTAGTCTTTCATTTGTATGTGGCACATGGTCATCTTGAGTTTGCTAAGTGTGCAACACACAATAGTGGGGTAACTTCGTCATGTACATGTACACAAGTGAGGTAGCTATCTTTCACTCAACTGTAGCAGTAGGCACAAAAGTGAAAAGAGTTTTATTTACTTTGTATTCAAAGTGAACAACATCAGGTAGATTTTAAGTTTTATGCAGAAGGCAGGAAAGTGAGAGGTGGTTGTTTTTTTTCCATTAGTAATTGCCCTTTTGTCTTTTTAAAGTTAGTGGCTATACTATAGCTTATCAAAGAAGGAATTGTTTGGTTTTTTGTTTGTTTGTGGTTTTTTGGGAGGGGGTGGATGTAAACATGATACATGTTAACTGCATTACATGCAGTTTTTATTCTGACTTCTGTACATTGTCAGTCCCTCCTGGGCTGACTTGTTAGGCTTTAACGGTATGTGCTGACAGGCATGGACAGACTGAGTAGTGGGTTATTTATCCCTCCTTGTACAGTAATCATGATGAGGATCATTGTGTGTAGGGTTTGGAAAGGAGTAGATGTCTTCGTTGTGTTTTGACAAGTATCAGTTATTACTGTCTCAACACAGATGTAAACTGCTGCTACTGGACCAGCCAGAGTAATCTGCTTGTAACCCTGTGTGGGTGTGGTTGTGTGTGGAAGGTGAGGGAGTAGATAGGCTGAGAGGAGTGCCACATTTTCTAGTCAGTGTCTGCGTTCATTTATTCAGGATGGGCTGAAGGACAACACCAAGAGTATGGCTCTGTGATTGTGTCTGGCTGCTGTCTTTCCACTCTGAAGACTGTATGCAGGAACTTTTTCCCTGCTCCTTGGCTAGAGCTCTGAGGTTCACCAAGTGAGGTTTTGCATATGCCACCATTTTTTCCACCATGTAGGTAGCTGCTCTCCGACTTGTGCAGGGAATGGAAACAGACTGTAGACACTGACTGTGGCGGTGCTTAACACACTGGAGGTCTAGAGTGTGACGAAAAGCTCCGTGTGTGTGCCAGCAACCCAAGTGCATAGGGAAATCATAGACACGTATAGACTGTTTATTTTGTGAGGAAACAAGCCTGCTTGTGTCTGTGTGTGCTGTGTGTCGCAAAAAGAGATGAGGGTGTGGCAGCTACCTGGTATTGAAGTCATACGTACCAGGTTAGGAAAAAACCCACAATACAATACAATACAAGCAAATAATCAAATCATTAGCTCACTGGAGCAGGGACTGCAGTCTGTTACAATCATTCAAACAACTCCTCCATTGGGATTATCGTTTCTGCCAAGCCAGGGGCTGGAGTGAGACTGGAGCTGTTGTGACATTTGCACGTGTATGTGATGTATTGATGAGGGCCTGAGGGAAAAAGATCACATCTGTCATTACATGTAGACATATGCCAGAGAAAAAGGGGTGTTCGAAAAACAGCAACAGAGAATAAATCAGGACTTTCTTTGTTTTTGTTGTTGTGGGGTTTTTGTTGTTGTTTTTTTAAGTGGTGGGCTTGCTGTGTCCCAGAAAATTAGGGTGTGCCCCTGATGAGTCGAGTCAGAAGTACTTGAATCATTCCATGAAGGGGAGTTGCAACACTGACAGCCCATAATAACTGGTTAATAGGCATTGTCATTTCAAAAAGACCCAAGAAGGGCAGTTGCAACACTGACAGCCCATAATAACTGGTTAATAGGCATTGTCATTTCAAAAAGACCCAAGAAGGGCAGTTGCAACACTGACAGCCCATAATAACTGGTTAATAGGCATTGTCATTTCAAAAAGACCCAAGAAGGGCAGTTGCAACACTGACAGCCCATAATAACTGGTTAATAGGCATTGTCATTTAAAAAAGACCCAAGAAGGGCAGTTGCAACACTGACAGCCCATAATAACTGGTTAATAGGCATTGTCATTTCAAAAAGACCCAAGAAGGGCAGTTGCAACACTGACAGCCCATAATAACTGGTTAATAGGCATTGTCATTTCAAAAAGACCCAAGAAGGGCAGTTGCAACACTGACAGCCCATAATAACTGGTTAAGCATCATCATCATCATCAGTCCTGTAACCTTGGCAGTCGTGGAGGAGACACGAAAGACGATGCCGTGGTAAGCCCCCTCCATCCATCTCGGTCCTCGGCTCTGCGCAGTAGTGCCGAGTCATTCATCCTGGTCCATTCTCTGATGTTGTCCATCCATGACTTGTTCTGTCTTCCCCTCTTTCTGCCACCTTCGAGTGTTCCCTGCAGTACTGTTTTTGGCAGAGTGTTGTGGCGGGTGACGTGGCCGAACCATGTCAGCTTTTTCTTCTTGACGATGGTGAGAAAGGGTTCCTGTGGACCTGCCAGCCGTGTTATTTGACTCTTGACAAATTCATTGGTCTTTCGTTCTCTCTATGGCATTCTATGGCATTTTGTTTCAAATGACTGGATTCGCTTTGCTGTTTCAGCAGTCAATGTCCAGGTTTCACTTCCGTACAGCAGGATAGTCTGAATTAGGGCTTTGTAGAGCTTTAGTTTGATTGGGAAACTGATCTCTTTACTTTTCCATATGGTGGTGAGTTTTGTCATGGAAGATGTTGCCATGGCTAGTCTGACTTTGCTTTGTGTCGTCGATCGCCCGTTCTTTGTGAGTGTAGCGCCAAGGTATTTAAAAGCGTCTACCTCCTCCAGTTGTTGGCCGTTCATGTAAATTTTAGCAGTGGCGTTGCTCGTGCTGTTCACAAGTACTTTACTTTTCTCCAAGCTCACCTCCATCCCATATGCTCCAGCTCTGTTCTCAAGTCTGGTTGTAAGATCTTGCAGCTCTGTGTTACTTCCGCCCATGAGGTCAATGTCATCGGCAAACCGCAAGTTGTTGAGGGGTCTGCCGCCAATGGAGATGGTAGAGTGGAAGTCATGGAGGGTCTCTCTCATAATGTTTTCCAAGAACAGATTAAACAGGACTGGAGATAACAGGCATCCTTGTCGGACCCCAACTGTGGTTTTGAAGTAGTCTCCGACGTGATTGTTCAGAAGGACTGCCTTGCTTGCGGTGTTGTATAGTGCTTGAATGGTTTGCACTAGTCCTTCTTCAATGCCAAACATTCTGAGGACCTGCCAAAGGCCTTCGTGCCATACTCTGTCGAAAGCCTTCTTGAAGTCGATGAAGTTGTGGAACAGGTCTCTCTGATGTTGAAGATGTTTTTCCATCAGGATGTGGCAGTTAAAAATCTGTTCGATTGTGCACCTGCCTGCCCTGAACCCAGCTTGTTCCTCTGCAAGGTGTTCTTCTGCCTCCTTCTTGAGTCGATTCAAAATAACTTTGAGCATGATCTTGTTGGCGTGGCTGATGAGGCTGATTGTTCTATAGTTTTGGCATTGGCGTAAATTCCCCTTCTTGGGCAGGGGTATGATGAGTGATTGTGTCCATTCTGTTGGCCACTGTTTTGTCTCCCAAATCTTCTGACAGATAGCTGTAACATGTGTGATGACTGTTTCACCACCATGCTTGAGCAGCTCTGCTGGTATGTTGTCTGCAACCCTAAAGAATACCGGGAGGCCAACTGGTTAATAGGCATTGTCATTTCAAAAAGACCCAAGAAGGGCAGTTGTGTCCCTGGAACAGGAAAAGAATTGGGCTAGATACATAGAGCTAGGTTAGAGGTCTAAGGCTAGTGGTTTTAAAGTAATGAGCTGTAACAAAACATAGAAACTGGTGGGTCTGCAATAAGAGACCCATGTCAGTGCTTCCTGAATATATATATTTTTTAAATCCTTAAAAAAAGATTTAAAGTCCTGATGAGTACTGGCCAAAAAATCTGTGGTAGACCCAAGCTCAGTATCAGGTGAGAGCTATGTAAGAAGCAGGGGAAATAGGGCAATTTCCAAAAGTGTAAGCAGATTGTCTGTCAATATGTAAAGGTACAGAAGTGGGTATACCAGGTGGGTACTTTGACCTGAAAACTGACATCAGCCTGTATCAGTGTATGAGGTACAGAAGGTGAATGTTATGTAGGAAACAGAAATGAAGCATTGGATCTGATGCATGGATGTGTGTGGACTCCGTTCAGTCAGTAGCAAATTATTGGCTTACCTTTGAGAAAGTAAATGTGACAGTTAACTTGCATGCATAGATAATTAACAATTTCTGTTGGGTCTGGATTAGATGTTCAGTGGTAGCTTGCACAAGGCAGCTTTTCTCTTAACTGTTCTTGGCCTTTTCTTTTTCCTCTCTTTTTTTCTTCTTATTTCAGTTGATTTTTTCCCCAGTTAATTGCCCCCACCCCCCACCCTCCCCTTTTGAACTCTTCATGTTAATTGCATATCCTTTATTCACCTTTTGGTCACTTTCTGTGAAAAACCTAGTAGAAAGGTGTTTTGATCTTTTTACAATATTCTGTGTAGTTTGGGGTCTAGGGATGACTTTTGGGCAATAAGACGTTTGTAAACAGTAATGACTTTGTTCGGACAACAGAGAAGGAAGGACGATTAACTTCTGGCTTTCTTTATGATGACTTGTCCAGAACATTGAACATGTGAATACATAAAAATAGAGTCTCCATTTTAAACAAAATCATGGCATGAGGTGTGCAAATTTTAGGAAGCAATGTGTATGGAGCATTTCAATTTTCAAAGATTCATTTTGTTTGTTGATTTGTTTTTACACTGTTATTCGTTTCTTGTAAAAATTTATGACTGCGTGTGGAAGGTTTCATATAGGCTGTACCGTGTTTTGCAAGAAATGTGCTCCACAGATTGCTGAAACCTGAACTTTAACCCTTAACCATTTAATAAACAAGCAAAGTATAAACATGTTTTTAATTAAATGAAATACAGACTGTTAATCTTGCAAGTGTTACAGATAAGAATTTTTTTAAATGAGAAACCATAAGAGCTAGGTGAGTAGAGATAACGCTGTCAGTTGTATCATTGAGAAAGTGCAGTTTGGTCAGTTTTAGTACCAAACTCTTGTTACATTGCCATGTTAATGTGTTTAAGACTGTGTCCTTGTTTCTTTACTGTGGGGGATGTTTATTACATGATGTAATAAAAGAAGAAGAAGAAGAAGAAGCAGGGATGGATGCATTGCCTGAGGGTAGGAGTGGAGGAGGAGTCAGACAGTGTGTAGTTTTGCTGAAGACTGTGACTGCCTTGTGATGGTGGCAGGGGCACCTGACAGTGGTGGCAGCAGTCAGTCAGGCAGGCAGGCAGGAAGGCTGCATACACACACTCAGTGATAATCAATGCCCCAAGTGGGCTGTCAGCTGTCCTCATCTGAGGCCAGGTTGTTTTGGAACACAGCACACTTTCTGATCCTTGAGAGAACTGGTGTGTCTGCTTTCTGTAGGAGGGGCATTCTGCAGCAGCACAGGAAGACACACACTGTTGTTTTGTTTGTTTTTTGTTTTGTTTTGTTTTGTGTGTTTTGTTTGTTTTGTGTTTTGTTTTGTGTGTTTTGCCCAAATTCAACACTGTCATGTACTTACGTATTGTAGGGACGGGACAGCTCAGTGATCAGAGCACTCGCTCCCCCCCCCACACCCCCCCCAGCTAAGGTTAAGCAGCATTGAGCGTGGTTACCAAATGGATGGATGACCATTTGCGCGCTTTGGCTTCAGTACAGTCCCCCAGTTTACCCATCTGTAAATGGATACCTGCCTCTTTAGGGTCAGGGAAGGTAAAGCAGCGAGGGAGAGGAGATGGGCACCGCCCTCAATATGCTGGCCCCTAGAGAAGCTGAGGTCTCTGATGCCTCGCTCCCCTATGACCACATAGGTTATGGGACACCTTTTTAATGTACTTATTATATATTATATGCATGGACTTTATATACGTTTTGTTCATATATTATTATATCATATCCTGTGCCATTTTGTTCCATCTTATAGTAACAAATTTTTTTAAACACAGGAAGTGACGGAAGTGTTTAGTGACAGTGCAAATGATAAAAAAAACAACCCAAGTTATAAACACAGAAAGAAGTGACAGAAGTGTTCAATGACTTACAAGTCATAAACATGTTTATTAGTGTTCAAACTATGGAAGTGTCCTGCAGGGCCTTGTGCAGTCATTGTGCACACAGGGAACAGCTGGGGTTGTGTGTAGATCAGGGGTATGTGTCATTGTGTTGTGTGTAGATCAGGGGTATGTGTCATTGTGTTGTGTGTAGATCAGGGGTATGTGTCATTGTGTTGTGTGTAGATCAGGGGTATGTGTCATTGTGTTGTGTGTAGATCAGGGGTATGTGTCATTGTGTTGTGTGTAGATCAGGGGTATGTGTCATTGTGTTGTGTGTAGATCAGGGGTATGTGTCATTGTGTTGTGTGTAGATCAGGGGTATGTGTCATTGTGTTGTGTGTAGATCAGGGGTATGTGTCATTGTGTTGTGTGTAGATCAGGGTATGTGTCATTGTGTTGTGTGTAGATCAGGGGTATATGTCATTGTGTTGTGTGTAGATCAGGGGTATGTGTCATTGTGTTGTGTGTAGATCAGGGTATGCGTCATTGTGTTGTGTGTAGATCAGGGGTATATGTCATTGTGTCGTGTGTAGATCAGGGGTATATGTCATTGTGCACACAGTGAACAGCTGGTGTTGTGTGTAGATCAGGGGTATATGTCATTGTGTTGTGTGTAGATCAGGGGTATGTGTCATTGTGTTGTGTGTAGATCAGGGGTATGCGTCATTGTGTTGTGTGTAGATCAGGGGTATATGTCATTGTGTTGTGTGTAGATCAGGGGTATATGTCATTGTGCACACAGGGAACAGCTCATGTTGTGTGTAGATTAGGGGCATATGTCATTGTGTTGTGTGTAGATCAGGGGTATATGTCATTGTGCACACAGGGAACAGCTCATGTTGTGTGTAGATTAGGGGTATATGTCATTGTGTTGTGTGTAGATAATAATAATAATAATACATGGAATTTATACAGCGCTAAATCTTGCAAAAAAACAAATCAAAGCGCTCTCATTCATCCTATTCTTTCGCATGCAGCCAGTTACGATTAATAGATTTTTACAAATTCAAATATAAACACACACACGCGCACAATTAACAGTTTTTTACAAATACAAATGTAAACACACACGCGCGCGCGCGCGCCCACACACACACACACACACACACACACACACAAAAGTTGTACACTCGGGCAGGCTAATTGGGGGGGGGGGGGGGGGGGGGGGGGGGGAGTTGGTTGAGGGAGGGACGAGGAGTGGATGAAGACAGAGAGGAGAGAATCTTAGGTTTGAAATAAATGCGTCTTTAGGCTGGATTTAAAAGCAGCATAAGTAGGCTTTTGACGAAGGGAGAGAGAGGGAGGTCGTTCCAGATCACTGGACCAGAAACAGAGAAAGAGCGACGGCCAACAGTGGACTGGTTGAATCTAGGTATTCTTAAGCACAAGGTATCTGCAGCAGAGCGGAGGGAACGAGAAGGAGTGTACAAATGAAGACATTCACAGAGGTAGGAAGGTGCCGTTTTGTGGAGACTTTTGTAACAGAGGGTACAGATCTTATAGTTTATCCTCTGTGGCACAGGCAGCCAGTGGAGAGATCGCAAGAGAGGAGTAATGTGCTCAGATTTTTTCTTTCTGAGGACTAGTCGAGCTGCAGAGTTTTGTATACGTTGAAGAGGGTGGATAGATGATGCTGGCAGACCAGCCAGAAGGAATTGCAATAGTCCAGACGTGAGAGAATGAGAGATGTGACTAGTTTGGATGTTGCATCAGTGGACAGATACTTTCGAACTGCACTAATGCGCCGTAATTGATAGTAGCACGACTGGCAGGTTTGGGTGATGAATTTTTGCATGGAGAGCGTGTTATCGATAGCTACCCCTAGATATTTCACTACAGTGGATAGAGGGACAGACGTATTGCCGAATTCTATTGAAGCTGTTGTTATGGAAGAGAGTTTGTGTTTGGTCGCTATAAGCATGGCTTCGGTTTTATCTGCATTTAATTGTAACTTGTTCTCTATCATCCAGTTTTGGATATCTTGAAGGCAGCAGGACATATTTGTCAAGAGGGAAGGCAGGTTTTCGGGAGTTTCACTGCTAAGAATCTGAGAGTCGTCTGCATAAAAATGATGGCTGATTTTATGACGGTTTATTATTGTGAAAGTGGGGCAGTGTAGAGAGTGAAAAGAACAGGGCCGAGAACTGACCCCTGTGGATCAGGGGTATATGTCATTGTGCACACAGGGAACAGCTGGTGTTGTGTGTAGATTAGGAGTATGTCTTGAGTTGAGCCTGAGGAAGAGACTTCCAGTTGAAACAAAACAAAATGAAAACTACTTCATGAGGGTAATGGACTGAGTACAAAGACTTGTTTAAACCCAGCCCGTGATAGAAAAGGGGGAAAAAGGTGGGGCTGTCATTCATGGGAGCAAAGGAGAAAGTGACCCTGCAGGTGATTTTTCTTCTCTTTTGTTTATTGTGGCAGTGTCGAGGTTTGTTGACAGGGTGGCTGGGTCTTCAGAGCAGAAATGCTGGCTGGGGTTTGTGTGTGTGTGTGTATGTATGACTGCTGTGTGTGTGTGTGCAGGCCTTCGCCTGGTTCAGTGATCTGCTGGTGGAGCACGCGGAGATCTTCCTGGTCGCTGTTTGGCGTGGACATGACCGCCGTCATGGAAGCCCAGCCCCCAGACACCTGGGATAGCTTCCCTCTCTTCCAGCTCCTCAATGACTACCTGCGTACTGATGGTGAGTTGGCCTTGGCGCAAAGATCCTCTCTTTCTGAAAGAAGGAAGGAAGGAAGGACAGAAGCTTGTAAGGTTTCTGTTGCCTCTGTCATATTGATATATATATACAGGGTTCGTACAAATCTTAAAAAGCCCTAAAAGGCCCTGATTTTTGAAGATCCAAAATAAGGCCCCTAAAAAGCCCTAAAAGTGAGACCTATGGCCCTGGAGGCCCTAAAAAGCCCTAAAAATGGGAACCATGAGTGAGAGTTTCTGTTGAAATGTAGATTAAACAAATACACAAAATAAAACTTATGAGAAATGAAAGCAAGAAGGATGTCCAAAGATCGTATTATCACCGATAGAGCCTGTCGTCTGCTATTCATTTCGCGCCACCTATTTTGCCAAGGGAGGTAAATTGCCTCCATTGGAAGCGAATATTCGCTTTGCTTTCATCAGTTATTTTTTACATGCCAAAAACTACCTACCCCTATGGTATGTCCGTAATTTGTTTGGAAAATGATGTTTAACTATGAAACTGCAATCATGAGTCAAAATAATACCAGTTTTCTGTTTACTGCGCTACAGTCCTTCTCTATGAGATTTTTCAATTTTAGCACAGCTGCGTTGTGAATAGAAGGCCTATTGTTTCTCCTGTGCGCAGTTTACAAAATGGCAGTCAGTGATACAGTCGTGTGTCAGAATGGGAATACAATAAAACCTGTAGCCAGATCTATTCTTTATTTGAGGAGATTATCCCACAGATTTCCTGCAGAATGCATACAGAAACGAATCCAGTTCATAAGGCAAGTCACAAATGCCTGAATATTTACAAATGTACAGGAAAAATACAAATGTTTGAATATTTTCCACCGCTCAATGTGGTCGATTTAGTTGACTTTACTTTAAAATTCGCAGCTTAATCAGTTATTGGCCAACTTGATCTGAAGATTCTTGCTTAAAAAAAACAACTTTGGGCAGAGGGTGTTGGCATCCTATTCAAGCCAGTGGTAGGCCTACCTCTCTGTCTGCATTGACCATACGGGACTTGTACATGTATTCATAGTGAAGAGAACTTGCGTCCAGCAGCCTCTCTCTGTGTCTTTCTCAGTTGCTGTTTCTGTCTCTCTCTTTTATGCATGCATGCGTGTGCATGCACACACGTGCGTGTGTGTGTGTGAATTCCTGCATGTACGCATGAGTGAGATTGAAATCAAGGAGCAGAAGTTGGAAGAGGCACTGTGACTGTGTGAGGGTATTGTTATTACCAGTTCTAGTACCGGGCAACCATCTGCATCTTTGGTAAGGCAAGGAGACTAGTTCACATCAGATGAAGTTTGAGGGATAGTGTCTTTTAAGTTCACTTTGCTAGCTGTTTGTGAAAAACATCTTGGAATCAGAGACACTTATTTCAGTTTTCACTTTACTTGGTATTTCAAGACATGGACACTTCCATCACACCATGGATGTTTTACTGTGTGAGGATTTTAATTCATTGTGGTATCTATGGTATATCGGGATAGCTCAGTGGTCGGAGCACTCGCTTTCCCCCAGCCAAGTTAAGCAGCGTCGAGCGTGGTTACCAGTTGGATGGGTGACGGTTTGCACGCCTTGGCTTCAGTACAGTTCCCCCAGTTCACCCAGCTGTAAATGGGTACCTGCCCTCTTTAGGGTCAGGGAAGGTAAAGCAGCGAGGGAGAGGAGATGGGCGCCGCCCTCAATATGCTGGCCCTAGAGAAGTGAGGTCTCAGACGCCTCGCTCCCCTACGACCTTATAGGTTATGGGACTCCTTTACCTTTACCTATCTATGAGTGAAAGACATTTTATTCTAGAACTTCACTTGAATTTGTGTCAATAATCAATATCCGTCATGCAGTTGTAGACAAGAAGACTTTGCTTACATGAATTTGAGATTGGTTTATCAAAGTAAATGTGTACGAGATTGGTTTATCAAAGTAAATGTGTACAAAGGTTGATAACATACACTTATTGGTTTATCAAAGTAAATGTGTACAAAGGTTGATAACATACACTTTGATACCCTGCGGCTAGGCCCTAAATTTGGAAACAATGGCCCCTAAAAAGCCCTAAAAAGGCCCTAAATTTTTTCCCACCAAGTCTGTATGAGCCCTGTATGTATATATATATATATATATATATATATATATATATATATATATATATATATATATATATATATTATTGTAATATAAATAAGATATATATATATTATATAAGATTTATATGTGACCCGTTTTTACAAAAGGATTCTTAAGGTATAATTGGGTCAAATTGAGTTGTTACATTTTCTGAAATCTACAGATCATTACCTTTCTTTTGATGTATGACACATTATTCTACCTATAAAATTGACAAAGTTATGGGTGACACAGGGATTTCACATTCTGAGAAAATCAGGTTTAAAGTTTTTCACCACTCTAGGTAACTAACACCTTAGCAATAGGTACTTCTATTCAACTGACGATGAAAAAGGGCATGAAGTGGAAGAAGCTTGGACAGGGGTTAATGAGGAGACTTGTTAGTATCTGACTAGCATATTTCCAAGAAAAATAATTCAGTCAGTTGAAAACATGTAGAATCTAATAAATGATACGTGGTTACATTTGAATTAAAATATGATAATATATTATTTAAAAATAATAATTACATGCCCGGTTGTCTGTTATTCATTTCACACATGCACACATTTTCAAATTGATTTTGTTGTTGCTTTATTAATTTTTAGATGGATGGCTTTATAAAAGGCAACAATAATGTTATGCATAGCTTATTCAATGTTGTCCTGTGGAAATAAAATGTTGACTTTAATTTTGCTCTCTCTCTCTCTCTCTCTCTATCTCTCTCCTCTCAACTCTCTCTCTCTCTCTCACTCTCTCATCTCTCCTCTCTCTCTCTCTTCTCTCTCTCTCTCTTTCTTTCTTTCTCTCTCTCTCTCTCTCTCTCTCTCTCTCTCTCTCTTCTCTCTCTCTCTCTCTCTCTCTCTCCTCTCTCTCTCTCCTCTCTCTCTCTCCCTCCCTCATGCACACACGCACACATACACACACATCCATGCACAAATACATGCAAGTGAAGTCAGACACAATCACACTCAGTAGCATTTGATTGCTCAGAAAAAAAGAAAACAGATTATCAGTATGACATCATCCAGAGGGAACAGATGACAAAATACTGCATGCACACAGAGACTGCATGTAGAAGAAAGCAATAGAGTACTCATTCATTTTCCTTGAATCAAAACATTCAAGGAAATACACACACACACACACACACACACACACACACACACACCACACAGATTACTTATTCATTACCCTTTAAAAAAAAGATCTATAAAAATAAAGAAGAAAAACCACACACACACACACACACACACACACACACACACACACACACACACACACACACAAGTGTAGATCTGGTGGGAAATGGATGACATATTTAAGAAAAAAAGCTCCATGCACATGGAGACTGAATTAAAGCTCATGACTGCTTATTCACTGTTGTCAAAACAAAAAGTATTGAATCTAAAACACACACACACACACTACACACACACACACACACACACACACACACACACACACACACACACACAGTCTGTTTCTGCAGACCTTCATTATGAACTATTATTAATAGTAAGTCAGTACTCGGTATCAGTTTTGTTATCAAATTGTATAATTTCTAGGTTGCTTTGAGATGTTAGCACCAGTGTTCTGTCAAAAGATCAAACACTAACAAGTGAAAATCTCAATTTTCGCAATACCTCATACACTGCTTGCTTCTCCACTTTTACAGTTGGCTAAGCCCTGTAAATCTACATTAAACTGATAAAATGTGGATGTTGCATTTTGGTAATACCAACAAAAATTGGTACTAAAAAAGGATATTACAAAGATATATTCTTTGATAGTATGTAATGTGCCAGGTATGATCTGAAGATGTATTTTTAACTGCTAAAAGGCCTGGATACATGATAAATACTTCAACTGAAATAAAGTGACAGTTGTGACATAAATAACTCACTCACTTTGTTGTAATGATGTAAGCATTAAATATTGTCAAACATTTTACTTTGAAACTAAGCACAAAAAGGAACTGTTTAGAATAGTAGTTAGTATGATTAATTACACACACACACACACACACACACACACACGGGCAGGATGAAAAGAAAGTTGTGTAAACTTAATCTTTTACCCTCAATAAAGATAATTTTGACTTGATCTTTTTCACACACAAACACACTAATTTATTCAGTTTAACAACAGCACACACACACACACACACGTGACAGTCAAGTAAGTTTAAAACAGCTCCCACATTTTCTCATGTCATGCACTGACAGCTGAAATGCTAAAAGTCTCCCCAGTAGTATCATCTGAACAGTCTAGATCTGCAGCTTTTATCTGTATGCATACCCATGTTTATTAACATTGCATACAGATACCAGCACTTCGTGTATCTAACCTTGAACCCTAATACACAGATCGCCGTTCATTTCATTCAAGTTGACTCGTGAAGTTTCTGGGGGCCTTCGTCATAATCGTTTTATTTGTGTGTCTCCGCAATAAGATGTAGTAGAGCATTTGGTAAACAATACACGTGGTTTTACTGATCTGCTGTGGGCAGAGTGGAAGATCAGCTAGAAATGAGCAAAAATGCCCATTATTCTTTGCAAATGGCAAAGTTTTCCGGCCATGGGGTTCTTAAAATAGAAAAGAGACGTCGCCTGTGATCTCCCTCCCAACCAATCATAGACGAGCTGCCTGTTGGTTACTACAGGCGGTGTGCGTCCTCAACTCTCATTAGTCGATCTTCTCAAGCTTTCAGGTTTTTGTTTATGCCTAAATAACTCGAAACAGTATTTCTGATTGGTTAGATTTCTCTTGAAGACTGTGTGGAATGGAAAATACAGGTCACAGAATGGTATATGACATGTGTGGGGCCCTGTCAGGGGCAATGATAAAGGGATGACTGAAATCGTGGTCATAAGTATCGACGAACTAGAAAACTGCAGTAGGGTAGGTCAATAAAAACGGTTTAAAAAACACATTTTAAAATCATATCTAACCTTTTCAAGTACATAGATAGGAAATTTAATGACTACAGATTCCATTTTTGATGAAAAGTCAAAATTGGCAAAGTGAACCCTTTTCGCTGTGTGGGAGTTAAGACCCATTTCGTAAAAACGGGTCACATCTCCAGCTCCTACAGTAGAAAGTAAGAGAGTTAGAGGGTTGACTGGGCTTTGTGGACATAATATAGCACATAAAACTGACCTGCATAGCATTGAAGGACACTTCTGATATCATGAGCAGTTTAGTACAAAAAGGGGGAAGAAGAGAGAGCCACAAGTCTTTCCTGTGGTCCTGTGGTAAAGAACATTAATTTGTGAAATGGTCATATTGATATTGTGAGCAGTACAAGCAGAGAGAAGTGAGAGTTTGTGGGTATAAGTATGGCAGCAGAATTTTCTTGCCCGTTTCACTGTGTGTGTATGCGTGCATGCCTGCGTGTGTGTGTGTGTTATGCAGAGAATCTGTGCAATGGCCGCTTCCACCAACACCTGCGTGATGTGTTTGCTCCTCAAGTGGTGCGCTACGTGGACCTGATGGAGTCCTCCATTGCCCAGTCCATACACAAGGGCTTTGAGCGGGAAAAGTGGGACATGACAGGGTAAGGACATCTCTCTTATTTTGTTAACATTATCATCTCGTGCTTAAAAGAAAAAGGAATATTAAAAAAATTCATTGGGAAATGGCTAAGAGTTTGGGTTAGTGAAGCGTGCAGTCATTTTTTGCAAACTGTGTGTCCGACTCTGTGTTGTTGTGGGGTTATCTGTCATTGAGAAAAGCTTACTTTGTTTTCATACCATGTTGTTATTCATTTGTTTGTGTGTATTTCCTATGTGCTGCCTGATTCTGATTGTTGTATAACAATGTTTGCTTTGTGATGCCAGCAGGGATGATGGGAATAACATGTGAGATGATAGCCATGTGAAAAGCTGCTGCTTTCACATTGCAGGCACAAGTTGACTTTTTGAAGTGAGGGATGAGCTCTGTGTGGATGTGGATGTGTGCAGCATTACAGAAACTTGTGTAAATGAAAACTGCCACTTGTGTGCTGCTATTCATGATACCAAATTTCTCTATGAAAACCAGACAACAGACTGACACTCTTCAGTAGTGCTGTGGCGTGTGTGTCTGTGTGTGTGTGTGTATGTCTGTGTGTGTGTGGCTGTGTGTGTATGTCTGTGTGTGGCTGTGTGTGTGTGGCTGTGTGTGTGCAGCAACGGCTGTGCGACCTCAGAAGACATGTTGTGGAAGCTGGATGCTCTGCAGTCATTCATACGGGAGCTGCACTGGCCGGAGGAGGTGTTTGCTGATCACCTGGACCACCGCCTGAAACTGATGGCTGCCGACATGATTGAGGCTGCTGCTAAAAGGTCTCTGCCTGTGGGGATGGCTGGCTGTCTGGCTTCTCCCGTGATGGTTCTTTGTGGTGTGCTGGCAAAGGTCCTCTGTAAAATCATCTGGATGTTGTTATGGAGTATCTGTGTGGAATGTGTTTGAGGCATTTTGACTGGTAGTTATGTTTGATTATTGTTGTTGTTGGGTGTTCCTGTAATATTGGTGTGTACAGTATATGTGTGTGGCGGTGTTATGCCGACCTCTCTTGTGTAGATTGTGGTATTTCAGGAGATTCTTCCTTTATGTTGGTTTCGTTTATGTTTCCTTGGTTTTGTTGTTGTGGGTTTTTAGTTAACAGTGTGTTTGGTTATGGACTGAAACCTTTGCCAGACTAAGAGATATACATACATGTGTGAAGTCAAGCAGTATCATCAGAATTGTTCAGCATTTTAAAGATATCATTTGAAGTCCAGCGTATCATCAGAATTGTTCAGCATTAATTGGATTACATACATTAATCAAGCATATCATCAGAATTGTTCTGCATAATGTGGTATACTACATGTGAAGTCCAGCGGTATCTTCCGAATTGTTCAGCATTATGGGTTACAGACAGAGAAGTCCATTGGTAATCACGAATTGTTCACATAATGGGTTTCACTATGTTTCAGAACCATTGAAAAGCATTGAGTGATGCAACCAAAGGAAGGGAAGACACGGACACATCACCTACCCAAGATCTGCTACCATGAGAACGTCATCATTGACTGCAAGACCAAAGCCCTGCACCTCTGCGCTACTGGACCATGGCCAGAACATGGGGGAACCTCCTACCCTCTCCTCCTCCTCCCCTCCTCTCCTGCTGCTGCTGCTGCTTTTCGTCTCTAGGCACTGACCTCTGTAGTGAGTTGCTCGGCCCTTGAGGAGGTGGTTGGCCTTGTCCATTATTCATCGTCTGTCAAGAAACATTGGGCCTTTGATCATTATTGATGTTCCCATAAGAAACATTTGCCTGTCCATTATTGAAGTTCCATAAGAAACATTTTTGGCCTTTCCATTATTGATGTCGATAAGAAACAATTGGCCTTTTCCATTATGAGCTGTTCCGCAATAAACATTGGGCCTTTTGTCATTATTGATGCGTCTGTCAAGAAACAATTCGGCTTTTTCATTATGATGTTCATAAAAACATTGGCCTTTTTCATTATTGATGCTGTCTGTCAGAACATGGCCTTTTCATATGATGCTGTTCGTCAGAAACATGGCCTTTTTTATTTTTGTGCTGTTCCCGTCAAAAAACATTTGGCCTTTTTTATTATTGATGCTGTTCTGTCAAAAAACATTTGGCCTTTTTCATTTTGATCTGTTTCGTCAAAAAAATTTGGCCTTTTTCATTATTGATGCTGTTCTGTCAAGAAACATTTTCCCCTTTTTTTTTTGATGCTGTTCGCAAGAAACATTTCCTTTTTTATTATTGATGCGTTCTCAAAAAACATTGGGCCTGTTTATTATTGATGCTGTCTGCAAAAACATTGGGTTTTTATTTGGATTGGGGCATTGACAAAGATATTTTGCCCCTTTTTTATTATTGACACGTGGGTTTAAGGAACAGTTTGGCTGTTTCCTTATTAGAATGTGGCATCAAAAGGGGGTTGTTGACCTTTTCCATTTTCATATAATTTTCAGTAATAGTGAAATTGCTTCAGAATAAAGATACATTTAGAATGGAAGAAAAAGAGATCAAATGAAATGTGTCTGACGGGGAAAAGTAGGGGATTGAAGGGAAACACATTTTGAACAAGTTAGCATTTTCAAAATGAATTTTCCAGTTTTCAATCTCATTCAATTTTATCCTGGAAAGTTCATAATGATTCCCAACAACAGTATTTGAGCAGTTGACTGCAGATGAAATTTAGCAATATTTATTTTCCCCTATCCCGCTGTGCATCTTGGGGCGTTATAGACAGCACCTTTTCCCTCAAAAAAATTCATCACCCTTTACCTGCCATTCATGCTACATCAATTATGGGGCATTAGTGCCCTTCAAAGTACCCGTCCCTGATGCAACACCAAACTAGCACTCTCTCATTCTTTTTACGTCGACATTGCAATTTTTCTTTTGGCGGGCTGCTGCATCATCTACCCCCCCTTCAAACCCACAAAACTCCCAGCTCGACATACCAAAAAAAAAAAATCTAAGACTAAAATATCTCTTGCAATCTCCCACTGCTGCCTGTGCAACAGAGAGTAAACAAAAGATCGTACCCTCTGTTAGAAAATAGAAGAAAAGGTTTTTATAACGTAAAATTGCACCAATCAAAGCGCTTGCACTCAACTCATTCTTTCTGTCATCAACCAAAAGCAAGTAATAGTTCTAAAAAATCCAAGTACACCCCCCACCACAACAGTTATACACTTTGGCAGGGGGATGGGGATTTTGGGTGTTGAACAGCAGGGGCAGCTATGAAAGAAACCCGGGGAGGGAAAACTTAGGTTTGAAACAAAATTCTTTAGGCCGATTTAAAGTGTCACAAAAAAGGCTTTGGGAAGGAGATAGGGGGCCACTAGATCATGGACCAAAACAGAGAAAGATGACGGCCAACGGTGGACGGGGAATCGGTATTTTAAGCACAAGGGTCTGCAGCAAGCGAGGGGAAAAAAAAAGGGACAGGGGAAGACATTCACAAGGGAGATGGGTCTGTTTTTTTGGGGACATTTTAACAAAGTACTGATCTATAGTTTTTCTTTGTGCACAGGGAGCCATGGAGAATGCAAGAGGGGGTAATGATGCCAATTTTTTCTTTCTGAGGACTGTCAGCTGCAAGTTTTTTAATACAGAAGGGAGTGGGTAATGAGCTGGGAGACCACCAAAGAGAATTGCAATATCCCCGACTGAGAGACGCCACAAAAATTACAAAATGTCTACACAAAACCACCCTCCTACCTCGTAAGTGTTCACCTGTACACTTCTCATTCCCTCCGCTCTGGCAGATACCTTGTGCTTACGAAACCAGATTCAATCAATCCACCCTTGGCCGTCGCTCTTTTCGTTTCTGGTCCAGGGATCTGGTGCTTTTCCCCCTTTTCCCTTCGCCCAAAAACATACTTTTGGGACTTTTAAATTCACCCAAAACAATTTTTTTTCCAAAACCCAAATTTTTTCCCCTCCTTTTCGTCATCTCGTACTTCCTTGCCTTTAAAAGCTGAAACCCCACCACATGCCAAAGGTACATGTGTTGTGTATGTACATTTAATTTGTTTTCATTGTTAAAATTTTTGGTTGTAGTTTAAGAATATGTTTTAATCAAGCTCTTTATTTTTTTGTACAAGATATACGCTATATAAAAATTTCCTTTTTTTTTACAGTAAGGTTTGGCGGTTATGCCGACCTCTCTTGTGTAGATTGTGGTATTTCAGGAGATTCTTCCTTTATGTTGGTTTCGTTTATGTTTCCTAGGTTTTGTTGTTGTGGGTTTTTAGTTAACAGTGTGTTTGGTTATGGACTGAAACCTTTGCCAGACTAAGAGATATACATACATGTGTGAAGTCCAGCGGTATCATCAGAATTGTTCAGCATTAATGTGGTATACATACATGTGTGAAGTCCAGCGGTATCATCAGAATTGTTCAGCATTAATGTGGTATACATCAGATCAAATCGCCACAATGCGCATCATCATTGAGCAGTCCCTGGAGTGGCAGACCCCCCTATATTCAGTCTTTGTCGACTTCCAGAAGGCATTTGACAGCGTCGACAGAGATGTCATTTGGAAACTGATGCATCACTATGGCTTTCCACCAAAGTTCATCACCATCATCCAGCAGCTATATGAAGATGCCACCTGTCAAGTCATCCATGAAGGGAAACTGACGGAAGCCTTCTCCGTACAGACCGGTGTTCGTCAGGGCTGTCTGTTGCCCGCCAACCATCTTCCTGTTGGTGGTTGACTGGATAATGCGGCAAGCCACAGCAGCAGGAGAACCGGCATACAGTGGACCCTCATGAAGCAGCTGGAAGACCTGACTTCGCAATGACATCAGCCTTCTCTCCCACAGGCAACAAGACGCACAAGAGAAGCTTTGTCGCGTTGCTGACGAAGCTGAAAAGACTGGCCTCCAAATCAACATCGGGAAGACGGAGATCATGAGGGTGAACAACAAAACACATGACCCAGTGCGACTGCAGCAAGAAACCATCAAAGAAGTCAGCAAGTTTATTTACCTGGGCAGTGTCGTCAGTAAAGATGGGGGAACAGATGAAGACATCAAGTGCCGAATCAACAAAGCCCGTCACGCCTTCAACACCCTTCGGCCAATTTGGAGGTCAACAGCCCTCTCATTTCAAAATAAGCTTCGGATCTACAACACCAATGTCAAATCGGTCCTACTTTATGGCTCAGAAACCTGGCGGGTAACAAAAACCAACACCCACAAACTCCAGTCTTTTACCAACAAATGCCTCGGGTACATCCTCAACATCAGGTGGCCGGAAGTCATATCCAACAAACAACTGTGGGACAGGACCAGACAAACCCCAATTGAGTCCATCATTAAACAAAGGAGAGGGGATGGATCGGCCATACACTCCGCAAGCCTGCGTCAAATGTCACCAGACAGGCCCTTGACTGGAATCCACAAGGGAAGCGGAAAATTGGTCGACCAAAGCAGACCTGGCGCAGAAGTGTTGACGAAGAAACGAAGGCAGCCGGAATGACATGGGCCGAGCTGAAGAGGATCTCCCAAAACCGAGTTCGTTGGAGGGGTGTTGTTGCAGCCCTATGTTCCCCAAGGAACCAAGAGGCATAAGTCAAGTAAGTCAATGTGGTATACATACATGTGTGAAGTCCAGCGGTATCATCAGAATTGTTCAGCATTAATGTGGTATACATACATGTGTGAAGTCCAGCGGTATCATCAGAATTGTTCAGCATTAATGTGGTTTACATACATGTGTGAAGTCCAGCGGTATCATCAGAATTGTTCAGCATTAATGTGGTTTACATACATGTGTGAAGTCCAGCGGTATCATCAGAATTGTTCAGTATTAATGTGGTTTACTATGTGTTTCAGAACCTTGAAAAGCTTTGAGGTGATGCTACGCAAAGGAGGGAAGAGCACGGACTACATCACCTACCCAGAGATCTGCACCATGATGAACGTCATCATTGACTGCAAGACCAAAGCCCTGCACCTCTGCGCTCTGGACCATGGCCAGAACATGGTGGGGACCTCCTCCTCCTCCTCCTCCTCCTCCTCCTCCTCTCCTGCTGCTGCTGCTGGCTTTTGTCTTTGTTCACTGACCTCTGTGTGTGTGTGCTCTGGCCCTGAGGAGGTGGTTTGGCCTTGTCCATTATTGATGCTGTTCTGTCAAGAAACATTGGGCCTTTTTCATTATTGATGCTGTTCTGTCAAGAAACATTGGGCCTTGTCCATTATTGATGCTGTTCTGTCAAGAAACATTTGGCCTTGTCCATTATTGATGTTCCATAAGAAACATTTGGCCTTTTCCATTATTGATGTTCCATAAGAAACATTTGGCCTTGTCCATTATTGATGTTCCATAAGAAACATTCGGCCTTTTTCATTATTGATGCTGTTCTGTCAAGAAACATTGGGCCTTTTTCATTATTGATGCTGTTCTGTCAAGAAACATTGGGCCTTGTCCATTATTGATGTTCCATAAGAAACATTTGGCCTTGTCCATTATTGATGTTCCATAAGAAACATTTGGCCTTGTCCATTATTGATGTTCCATAAGAAACATTCGGCCTTTTTCATTATTGATGCTGTTCTGTCAAGAAACATTGGGCCTTTTTCATTATTGATGCTGTTCTGTCAAGAAACATTGGGCCTTGTCCATTATTGATGTTCCATAAGAAACATTTGGCCTTGTCCATTATTGATGTTCCATAAGAAACATTCGGCCTTTTTCATTATTGATGCTGTTCTGTCAAGAAACATTGGGCCTTTTTCATTATTGATGCTGTTCTGTCAAGAAACATTGGGCCTTTTTCATTATTGATGCTGTTCTGTCAAGAAACATTGGGCCTTTTTCATTATTGATGCTGTTCTGTCAAGAAACATTTGGCCTTTTTCATTATTGATGCTGTTCTGTCAAGAAACATTCGGCCTTTTTCATTATTGATGTTGTTCCGTAAGAAACATTTGGCCTTTTCCATTATTGAGATTGTGGCATTGACAAAGATCATTTTGCCTTTTTCATTATTTGACACTGTGGCTTTAAGGGAGACAGTTTGGCTGTTTCCATTATTGAGAATGTGGCATCAAAGGAGGTTGTTGACCTTTTCCATTACATGATAATGTTACAGTAATAGTGAACTTGCTTTCAGAATAATGATGACATTGAGAATGGAAGAAAATGAGATCAAATGAAGTGTGTCTGACTGGTGCAAAGTAGGTGATTGAAGGAAGCATCATTTAGAACAAGTGTAGCATTTAGCAGAAGTGAAATTGCCAGTTGCTAATCTCATTCAGATTGTATTCCTGGAATGTTCATAATGGAGTACAAGCAGACAGTATTTGAGCAGTTGACATGCAGATAGAATTCAGCAATATGTTAGTTCCTCTATCCACTGCTGTGCAGTATCTTGGGGTCGTTATAGACAGCACACTTTCCATGCAAAAATTCATCACCTTGACCTGCCATTCATGCTACTATCAATTATGGCGCATTAGTGCCATTCGAAAGTACCTGTCCACTGATGCAACATCCAAACTAGTCACGTCTCTCATTCTTTCACGTCTGGACTATTGCAATTCTCTTTTGGCTGGTCTGCTAGCATCATCTATCCACTCCCTTCAACACAAAACTCACCAGCTCGACTAGTACTCAGAAAGAAAAAATCTGAAGACTAACTCATCTCTTGCAATCTCTCCACTGGCTGCCTGTGCAACAGAGAGTAAACTATAAGATCAGTACCCTCTGTTAGTAATAATAAGAAGAAATGGAATTTATATAGCACTGTATCTTGCACAGACATATCAAAGCGCTTGCACTCAACTCATTCTTACTGTCATGCAACCAATAGCAAGTAATAGTTCTAACAAGTCCAAATGTACACACACACACACACACAGGTTATACACTTTGGCAGGGTGATGGTATTTTGGCTGTTGAACAGCAGGGACAGCTATGAAATGAAACAGGAGAGGAGAATCTTAGGTTTGAAACAAATATGTCTTGAGGCCGGATTTAAAAGTGTCACAAAAAGGCCTTTGGCGAAGAGAGATAGGGGGGGCCATTCTAGATCGAGCTCTTCAGCTCGGCCCATGTCATTCCGGCTGCCTTCGTTTCTTTGTCAACACTTCTGTGCCAGGTCTGTTTTGGTCAACCAACTTTCCGCTTCCCTTGTGGATTCCAGTCAAGGGCCTGCCTGGTGACACTTGACGTAGGCTTGTGGAGTGTATGGCCGATCCATCCCCACTTCCTTTGTTTGATAATAGACTCGATTGGGGTTTGTCTGGTCCTGTCCCACAGTTGTTTGTTGGATATGACTTCCGTCCACCTGATGTTGAGGATGTTCCTAAGGCATTTTTTTGTGAAAGACTGGAGTTTGTGGGTGTTGGTTTTTGTTACCCGCCAGGTTTCTGAGCGATAAAGTAGGACCGATTTGACATTGGTGTTGTAGATCCGAATCTTGTTTTGAAATGGGAGGGCTGTTGACCTCCAAATTGGCCGAAGGGTGTTGAAGGCTTGACGGGCATCATCATCAGGTCCTTTTAATTGCTGAAGGGTACTTTAAAGTCCTGTTGAATCAAGCAAAAAGGCATGACAGATATAAAACCTTGCTCTTCCATGCTGCTTATTAGGCAGCGCTAATGTCCATTGCTGTAGCAGACGAAATTTAGCTTTGATCCCTTCCCTGGCTTGGCATTTCCCTGCGCAGCACCTTCCAGATGGGTCCAAAGTCTGTAGCTGAGGTCGTGGTGTGACCAGACACTGGTTTAACCACAATGCTGATGATCGCAACATGTTACTGAGTCAATTATTTTCTTTCAAATGTTCTCTGGTACTGCACATTTCACCATCTGCAGACAAGAAATTAACAAAATGGTAAGAAAGGAAGCTTTCTCTGATGGGTGGTTTTTTTCACAGAAAGTAATGGTTTATGATGTTGAAGTTTGCTAACTTACTGAATGGTATATGCTGTGTGTCTTAGCATCCCAAATTAAAACTCTTCCCTGGCCTGCTCTTTCTTGTCTTTGCTGTCTTTCTCAGAGGTCATGTGTAGAAAGAACAGAGATAGCATTTGGTTTGCTGCACTGAAAATCAAAATGCCTGGAAAAATTTTTTTTCAAGATAGGTTACTTTATTGACTGCTAAGGATTGCTGTAAGTGGATTAGAAGATAGATCTAGATCTAACTGAAAAGCATACTGCACTCTGCCTTTTTTGTGGGGTGTCTTCAAAGCTTAAGTCAATGAGCAGAAGTGTTCTTAGGTAGCATGCCAAAACTGAGACAGTTCAAGACAGACACCAGATGTAGTGAGTGTGACTGATGATCTTTTTTACTGCTTCCTCTGCATCTGTTTCTATGAACAGCAGATGTGGTTTACCAAGCACCGTCTGTTCCAGTGCCTGTAGCAGCAGCACTAGTAGTAGCAGTGCCAGCAGTGAACTTGAATCATCTGAAAACACCACCAGCAGTCAGCTTTGGCAATCAAAGATAAACCTATAAGTGATGCTGACATCAATCATCATTTAAAGGCTGAAGTCATGTGGGCGTTAAAATTTGTTGACTGCCAGTACAGCTATAGATCTTCTGAACAGTTTCACTGTATTTGCATGTTAGGATCTTTAAAGATTCTGTAAAATTGCGATGGTCTAGGTCCTTTTAAACTGACTTGGGGTCTTTTTAGGTCGTTTAAAGGTCCATTTGTTTTTTGCTTCATATCCTGCTGCTGGGAACCCTGTAAAATTCAGTCTTCTTCTTCTTCTTCTTCTTCTTCTTCCTTTTTTGTCATGTTTCTCCCAGGGGAGGTTTGACATTGATGATCCTTCTCCATCTCTCTCTGTTTTGAGCTTTCTCCTTATTTATGCCCCTTTCTCTAAGATCATCTGCAATACAGGTAGCCCAGGTTTTGCTAGGTCTTCCCTTTGGTCCCTTTCCATCTACTACGAAATTCATTGCTCTTTTTATGATGTGGTGGTCTGCTTTCTGTTGAACGTACCCAAACCAGCGTAGTCTATTGGTACTAGCTACAGACTTCAGATCAACTTTGCACACTCTCCTTAGTTCTTCATTTGTGATCCTGTCTTCCCATTTGATCTTTGTCATGTAGCGTAGCATTCGGTTTTTACAGCTCTTCAACAAACATTCATCGGTTTTTGTGAAAACCCACGTCTCCGAACCATACAGGAGAACAGGTCTAATGCAGGCCTTGTATATCAGACAGCATCTCTCCAGTGGGATTTTCTGATTTCCGAGCAGACTTGCCAATTTTTTTCATTTCTTCCAAGCACTCGCAATCCTGGTTCCGACAGCTAACTCAGATTTTGCTTTGCTGCTCATCATCTCTCCCAGGTAGCACTTCTATCTTCCCTTGTTCAAATTCTAGCTCCTTCTTTCCTACATCGGTATTGTCTTCACCCTTCTTATTCATACAACTGGGGCAGACAAATACTCTGTCCTCCTTCAGACTTTTGAGCTTTGAGCATCTTTTGTGACACCAATATTGACATTTGAAGCATTTGATCGAATTGTTCCCTACACCTTTGTGGCAGACACCACACGGGTATTTGCCTTGCTCTCTATGTGTTCTGCGGTCTTTTCCAACTGTCATTGCTTTGGTCTTGTCAACATTTACCTTCATTCCTCTGCGTTCTAATCTCTTTTTCCAATTGCCAAATCTTGAGTAACATCATCACTGTTCTCAGCTACCAGTACTAAGTCATCAGCATACAGCAGTTCCCAGATCTCTTCTGGCCTCTCCACTTCCTTGGATGTTTCATTCATCACGAGGATAAAGAGCAGAGGGCTCAATGCGGATCCTTGGTGCACTTCTACTTTTATCTCAAAGCTTTCTGATGTCCCAATTATAGTTTTCACTTTTGATCTGGAGTTCTTGTACAAAGTCATAACCATTGAGATGGTGTGCTCCGGTACAAGTGTGAGTGAGAGTGTACAAATATCAAATGATTGGGAAGACGTCTGTTCCTAGCTTGGGGCAAGGTTACAGTACTTAGTGACTTATAAGGTATGATTTTTTTTTTTTAAAGTGCCTTTAAAAAAAAGAGTTATTTGATATATACAGTTTTCTGAAGAGAAGCAGGTAATAAAAATGTTTTTGTGTGACCAGCAGCTGGTAGAATGTCAAAAGCAGTTGTGAGCAGAGTGATGCCTGGTACTTCATAGTAAGGTGTCGTTGTTTTCACCCTCAGAAGACTGTAGAATTATTCATATCCTTTGCATTTCAGCACCAGTACCACACCAAAATTGACGAGTCGTTGGAGAGGGCACAAATGGAAATGGTGCGGTGCTTGGTGGAAAAGGTAAGATACTCTATCTGTAGGCTGCTTGTGTCAAACTTGGATAAACTGGATGTGAAGCAACTTTGAATACTGTAGTGACAGATACTTGGACTAATGACAAGTGTAGTGACAGATACTTGGACTAATGACAAGTGTAGTGACAGATACTAGGTACCGGCAGCCAAAATTAGATTATTTCTTTTAGTATTTAAAACCTATATAATCATAAAGATAATGATCAAACTTAAAAAACAAAACAAAAATGAAGTCTCTATCTTTCATACTTTCAGAGATATGGCTGTTTAAAAATGGGGTACGCTGATGCCCTTGACAATTTCTAAAATCGTCCAAGTTTGAACCTCATTAAAATTGTACTAAACAAACATACCCAGTTGAAATTGAGTACTTTAAATCTTTATAACATATATTCTTAAGATAAATAAATTCCATGACACAAATGTATATGGTTGATATGTTCTAGGGTGTCAAACTTTGGAAAAACCACAATTTGACACATGTCAAATCTGTGAGATGTGCCAACTTTGAAGCATCAGAGCACAGTGAAAAAGACAAGCAGAAAGCTTCTTTCAGTTTAGACAGCTTGCACTAGTTATATTAATCACACTTATTTTTTTCTAAGGTGTTTGCTTGAGCGAAATGGGAGAAATTCCATGTTAAAAACCTGGAGGTAATGCAATTTGCACGGCGGAAAAAAGGGAGAATACTGACCTGCCATATGAAAAACAACCATAACTTTGAAACTATTCAATGAATTGTCTTCAAATTTTGCATGTAGTCTTAATACATTATTTTCTATATAATTAAGTGTGTTTCTTTGCTATCTTTACTACCTTTTTAGTTTTTTATTCCAAAACAAGAGCTTACGGGGATGAGTTGACCGAGTTGTCCAAACAGAAATGGAAATTTTTCCTAAACTAACCGGCAGATTTCAATGAAATTTTGACACAATCTTTTATACACTGCTCTCTATCAAATTATATTACATATTCCCGATAACCATTTCCAACTTAAAAAACAAAAAAGTACTGACATCCTGTACACATTTTCTCCCCAACTTGGCTGAACTTGCTTAAATTTTTGGTTCAGGATGTTATTTTTTTCAAGTTAAGCACTGTCAAGCTCTTTGGTTTTATTCTACATCTCCTGAAATAATAAAAAAGCTGTATGAAACTACAGAACACTGAGTTGTTTTGTCAATTTCCTCAGTAATTTTATCTTTTGTCTCTTCCAGCTGTCTTTGCAAGGCAGCAGCTGTTCTCTCAGCTTGTGATGCTTGCATTCTATTCTTCCTCTATAGAAAAAAGATTGAGGATTTTGCACATTCTGCACACTGAAATTAGCAGTGCTCAAATAAAAATAGCTCCATATCATGCTGTATATTTTGCCATTTGATACTTTTCATGACAGACTGATGACTACAGGAAGACAGTTTTGTTGGGGGGGGTTCTCAAAAAGAAAAAAAAAGTTATCAAATAAAAAAAGTCACATTGATACTCTTTGCATACTACTCTACGCTTTTCGGAAGAGTAGGCCATTGTGTGCCGGTGGAAACAGATGACAGAATTTACAAAACCGCATACACACGGGTACTGGATGTAAAAAAGCACATGAGTGCTTATTCCATTGTCCTCGATATAAAACAATAAATAAAAATAAATAAATCTTCTTGCATGAATTTGCCCTTGTTGTGTTAAAAAATGTTATTTAACATATTTACACAAATCATTTTAATTTAATTTCACTGTCTCAGTGTATGCATTTCTTCATCAATCACTATGTGATATAATGACAATTATGTGTGTGTGTGTGTGTGTGTGTGTGTGTGTTGTGGTGGTAGTGGTGGTGGTGGTGGTGGTAGTGTAGTGCTGGTTTGTGTGCTCTGTGCATACATGTGTGTGTGTGTGTCAAGTCAAGTCAAATTTTTATTTCCAGATGGTACATTGAATAAGCAATGCATTTTCTTTTTTTGATCAAGCCATCTATCTATGAACAAAAAACAACTTGATCAATATTATCTAACTACATTATTACCATAACCAATAACATTAAAACTAACTCAAAAGAAAAATAGAAACAGAGGAAAAAACACACACACTCACACGCGACCAAAACCCAAAAAACCTCATAAACTCATTGTGTGTGTGTGTGTGTGTGAAGAGAGAGAGAGAGAGAGAGAGAGAGAGAGAGAGAGAGAGAGAGAGAGTATGAAACTGAGAGAAAGACTACAGTAAGTCGGGTGTGGTGTGATGGTTTGAGTTAACACTAGATATTACTCACTGTCTTAGTCAGTGTCTACAAAGCCTGAGCGATGGATGTATAATAGATCTGCAGCATGTGATCATTAATTACTTTGTTGTGGAAAAAAAAAGATGAGGTGACATATTCATGATAATATGAAAATTGTTCTATGTTGTCTTAACAATTTAATCACTGTGATAAACATTAATCTGTGTTGGCCAAACTGATCTGAGGATTTTTTGTTGTTGAATGTAATGAAGTGACAAGAAATTTTTTTTAAAAATTCACACAATTAACTTGATACAAATCACAGCTTAAGAAAAATGACTTTAAAAAACACAAACCTTTGTCAGAAGCTCATGCCAGTAAAACAAAATAAAAATTTACAAGAGGATGGAAATTCTACTTAAGTAGCTTGAAGAACTGTTCAGTTTCTTTTTTATTTCTTTTTTACCTTGGAATTTTTATTTTACTAGAGTACTAACAAGAAGAAGAAGAAAAAAAGACCCAGTAAAATCACAAAGAACTTCTCTACTGATATTGAATTTCTTGGAGGCAACACCTGTAGGAAGATTAAACAAAACAAAAAACCCCACTTTCATTAATTATACTTCCATCTATAAAAAAAATAAAAAAAGAGGCTGAGAAAGTAGTTGAAAAGTTTATTGCTACTTTGAAGCAACATGTAATGAAAACTACAAGTACAATGTGTTGTCTCAACAACTGCTATAAGTCGGCTTTCGATCTGTGCTGTTGACGGGCATACATGTGCGTGCGGGACCAACTTCTGTCTGGTGAACTCTCTCTCAACGATGTTTTTATTGGCGAATTTCTCTTAAATCGCGGAATCAATTCAATAACTAGCTCTCAAATCGCTAAGTCAATGTTAGATATACCAATAAGTGGTATCGATTTCTCTCAGTTTCCCAGTTAAAAAAATACGATCGCTTCAAACTAAAAAGTGTACCAGTCAAACTTGACCAGATCGTGTTCAACATGATCGAGTGTCATATGAACAAAATAAATAATAATTTTCCGAATACTAAGCAAAATGAAGTTATGGATTCGTTTAATACAGGTCTTAACTTGATATTTAACGCGTTAACTTGCCAAGTTTGTCCTGCAATTCCATGGCGTTTAACGTATTTGACTCGGTCAGCTTCCCTTCTTTCGCAATGTTCCACCATTTTTGTTTTTCTCACATGGTGTAAACATGGCTTGATGATACCTTCACTTTGATTGGCCGGCGATGGAACTGTACTTAACCAATCATAGAGCTTGATACACCATTGGATTCAGCAATCAGAGCTTGATACACCATTGGATTCAGCAAAGACTGGCCTTTCGATCGCACCATTAATGTCTGTGTTTACTTCGCCCGATGTTTCGTATCGTGTACCGAAAGTGGGCTAACTTGAACTCGCACTTTAAACTTCGATTTTAATTGATTTAAGCTTTTCGGATCTACTAAAAAATTATATCGAATTAAAGCTGGAAATATGCTCTTCTATTCTGACCTATTTTTAAGTTGATGCAGTGCAATGAGCACATCGTACATAGCGATTTTCTATCCATACCGATTCACTCGCTCGGCTAATGGCGGCTAGCGTACGTCGGCGCTTCGATTTTTGTGAAAAGAGTGGGTGTATTTGGAATTGTTTTGTTGTCACACCATGGCATACAAACACAAACGAACAACTCAGAGCACATAAGTAAACATCAATGTTTATTGTTTCATAATTTTTATCCCAATTATTTAGATAGTTCCCAAGATCTGGCCTGTCAAAAACATGCATTTTGCCCCACTCAGCGCTACTTTCCCGCAGGCTGAAAGAAGGGCTGCCGGTACCTACAGATATTTGGACTAATGACAAGTGTAGTGACAGATACTTGAACAAAGACAAGTGAAATGACAGATACTTGAACAATAAAATTTGTATTTGACAGATACTTGAACAAAAGAAAAAGTGTATTGAAAAAGATAATGGACTAAAGAAAAATGTAGGGACAGAAAAGGGGGCTGAGACAATGTAGGGGACAGATAATGGGCTGATGACAAGTGTATTGCCCGTTTAAGGGGGCTAAATGAAAAAGGGGAATGAGAAATGGACTGATACAAGTGTATGACAGAAAGGGACTAAATGCCCAAGTGAAAGTGCAGAAAATGGACTGATGCCCAATGTAGTGACATAAAAAATTGGCTGATAAAAGTGTATGACAGATAAGGGGCTAAAGCCAAGTGTAGTGAAGATAAGGGCCCTGATGACAAGTGAGTGACAGATAATGGACGATAACAATGTAGTGACAATAATGGACTAATGACAAGTTATTTGAAAAGAAAATTTGGACAAATACAAGTGTAGTGACAGAACTGGACGGATGGACAAGTGGGGGAACAGATAAGGACTGATACAACTTTAGGACAGATAAGGGGGCTAAAGCCAAAGTAGTGACAGAAAAAGGGGCTGATGAAAAGGGTTAGGGACAAAATATTTGAACTAATGAAAAGGGGTTGTGACAGATTTTGCCCTAATGACAAGTGAAAAGGGGAAGATACTGGACTGATAACAAGTGTAGTGACAGATACTGGCCCTGATGACAAGTGAAGTGACAGATCTGCCTAAATGACAAGGGTAATGAAAAGATACGGACTGAGGGAACAACAGTAGTGACAAAAGGGGCAATACAATGTATGAAGATAATGGACTGATGACAAGTTTAGGACAGAAAAAGGACTAAAGAAAAGGGTTAGTGCCGGTAATGGACTGATGAAAAGTGTGGGTGAGGGAAAAAAAGGGACTAATAAACAAGTGTAGAACAGATAAGGGGCCCTGATAACAAGTGTAGTAAACAGATAATGGACTGATGAAAACCAGTAGTGACAAAATAATGGACTGATGACAGGGGTTTGGGCCGGGTTTTTTTTATATGAGATGGTGGAAGGGGTAAAGATTGGGGCCTGCCTTTTGAGTGTTTTGGGGTGAAAGAAATTAAAATGGTTTTTGGTTTTTTGGCTTTGAGTGAAAACCATGACAGAAACTCCAGAGAATTTGCAAACAGTCATATAAAGGAACCCCCTTTTTTGACGGGTATATTGCAGTTAAGACGGGGGGGGGGGGGGGGGGGGGGGGGGCTGAAGAGATAGACATCATGAAAAATTGCTGGGTACCTACAAAATAATGGAATAAGTTGATTGATATAATAGACATATGCCAAGTTTCTGCTAGTATCACTTTGAGGTAGTATTAGATATCAAATTCTGCTTTGCTATCAAAAGGAAGTTATAATGTGAACTGTAGTAGAATAGCTGATTTGAAGTGTTGATAGTTTGTGCTGGCTGTTTTCCTTGCTGTGACTTTGACATTGAAGTGATGCTCAGTGTATTTATTGTAGCAGTGCTCGGTGTTTGACATTGAAGTGATGCTCAGTGTCTTTATTGTAGCAGTGCTGGGGGTCGGTCTGTCTGCGTGGCTGACGTGTGAGCGTTGCTGTGTGCAGTTTCTGTCTGTTCTGGAGTCGGTGCTGAGCAAGTTGGCGCGGTATGACGAGGGGACCTTCTTTGCTTCCATCCTTTCTCTCACAGTATGTATCACCCACCAGTTCACGGATTTACCCTATGTTTCCTCTTTTTCTTTTGTTGTTGTTGTCACAGTCTTCCAGCTTGCTCTGGCTCCTTACTTACTCAAGTTACTGTCATTTTTTAAGATGTAGTTTGCAGTTCATCTGGACTGTTCAGTTTGTTAACGTGTGCGCAAGATGTTCTGCATGCGTTTGAACACGGGGCCTCGGTTTATAGTCTCATCCGAAGGATGTGTGTGTGTGTGTGCGCACGCTCGTGAGTGTTTGTTCTAATGTAGTACGATATACCAGCACACTCAGATTTCCACAGCAGGATATGTGGTAGAATGGTATACGTGATGTCTCTTTTAAATTCAAAAGGGGCTACCCTAGGGGAACAAGGTTTTTTGATTTGCACCTACAAGCCATCTTCTTAACAAAGTCGGCTCATCCTGCTCTGTTGTCCGCTTCGTTAACGTCATCTTCCAAGAGGTCTTGTCCTCCAGAAATAAGTGACATGATTGGGACAGAGATCTTGGAGGTGTTAGCAGACGCAGATGCCCAGCAGGTTTGGAGCTGGTAGATCTGGCCAGACAAGTAGCCCTGGCTTGAGAACAGTGATTATGGCATGTAGTAGGCTGTGGGCTGCATGGAAAGAACTGTGCCATCACTGAAGGAGATTGCGCTAATTTCAGAACAGCACTTAAAGCATCAGGCAAAAACACTGGCCCATCACCAGGAGGCTGTACAAGATGAAAATCTTCAGAAAGAAGACTCTCCATCATTTAGGCAACACCTCTCTTCTCTCTCTCTCTCTCTATCTCTCTCATCTCTCTCTCTCTTCTCTCTCTCTCTCTCTCAGTGTATGATCTGGGGGGAAGAAAAAAAAAGACTTGACTTGGCTTTAATATTATCTATCATCTAAATCTAGATTCTCTCAGAATGTGATATATAGATGATACAAATATTAGAACACCCACCCCCCCCCCCCCCCCTTTTCTTTCTCTACCCCACTCTCCTCTTCTCCCTCTCCCCCCCCCCTCCTCTCCTCCTCCTCCTACTCTCTCTCTCTATCTCTCTCTCCTTGTGGACATCTTGGGGTGGGGGTTGTGGGTGGTGTATGGGAAACAAGACTTCGATAATTAGCTTGTAACTAGGTAGATCTAGATCTATCTCTGGGGGAATACCAAATTTCGATCTCTCTCTCTCTCCTCTCTCTTCACACTCTCTCATTTCTCTTCTCACACTCTCTCACTCTCTCTCTCATACTCTCAATGTGCGATTGGTGGGAAGGGGGAACTTTAACTTATCTAGGTCTAGACCTAGATCTATCTCTTCTGATTGTGGTTAAATACAAACTTTTGGGTCTGTTCTCTGTCTCTCATAAAAATCTTTTAGTATCTCTTCTCTCTCAGTGTGTACCATTAGGCGAAAGAAAAACACTTTGATATTGGCTGTTCTCTCTCTCTCTCTCTCTCTCTCTCTTCTTCTCTCTTCTCTCTCTCTCTCTCTCTCTCGTCTCTATCTCTCTTCTCCTCTCTCTCTTTCTCTCTCTCTCTTTCTCTCTCTCTTTCTCTCGCTGTGTCACTAGTGCTTACTGCAGATTAACTGCAACACTTAAGGTGCATATTTAATCTTTCTGCTAGGTATCTGCTTGTTTGTTTTGTTCTCTTTTTGGAAAAAAAGCAGAAATGTAAGAGTAGGAGGGTACTGTAAGCTAATACTACTTGTCCCTTTTTTTTATGAAGTGGGGATAGGGGGCAACATTGGGGGGGGGGGGGGGGGGCCCCCCTTTTTTTTCATTTTGGGGCCCTGGGGCCCCTTATTTTGGAATCCTAGAATCAACACTGTTGCAGAAGTCATTTCAGTGTGTAGATTATTGCAGAAGTCATTTCAATGTGTAGATTACTGCAAAAGTCATTTCAATGTGTAGATTACTGCAAAAGTCATTTCAATGTGTAGATTACTGCAGAAGTCATTTCAATGTGTAGATTACTGCAAAAGTCATTTCAATGTGTAGATCATTGCAGAAGAAGTCAGTGCAGTGTTCAGATTATTGCCGAAGTAATTCAGAAATGTGTAGGTATTGCAGAAGTTCATTTCAATGTGTTAGACCATTGCAGATGTAGTCAAGTCAAGTCAAAAAACATTTTAATCATCCCATGAAGGGCCAATTACAATATGACAGGCACATTGATACCTAATAATTATCTCACAGACACAAGCAAAACATATTTCAGATTGTTATAAGATTCCAAGATTGCTTAAAAATTATCATACAACAAACCCAGGTGCTCGCACACACACGCACCGCGTCCACACACACACACACACACCAGCAGTCATTCAGTGTGTAGATAATTGCAGAAGTCATTTCAATGTGTAGATCATTGCAGAAGTCATTCAGTGTGGAGATCATTGCAGAAGAAGTCAGTGTGTAGATTATTGCCTAAGTCATTTCAGTGTGTAGATTATTGCCTAAGTCATTTCAATGTGTAGATTATTACAGAAGTCATTTCAGTGTGTAGATTATTGCAGAAGTCATTTCAGTGTGTAGATTATTGCAGAAGTCATTTCAGTGTGTAGATCATTGCAGAAGTCAGTGCAGTGTTTAGATTATTGCAGAAGTAATTCAGTGTGGAGATCATTGCAGAAGTCATTCAGTGTAGTGTGTACATCATTACAGAAGAAGTCATTCAGGTGTAGTGTGTCACATCATTTACAGAGAAAGTCATTCGGTGTTTTATTAGTGTGTTGAATATTGCAGAAGTTCAGTGTAGTGTGTAGATCTTTACAGAAGGAAAGTCAGTGTAGTGTTGTAGATCATTACAGAGAAGTCAGTTTAGGTGTAGATCATTGCAGAAGTCATTCAGTGTAGTGTGTAGAATCATTGTAGAAGTCATTCAGTGTAGTGTTGTAGATCATTGCCAGAAGAAGTAGTGTAGTGTGAGATATTACAGAAGAAGTCAGTGTAGGTGTAGATCATTACAGAAGAAGTTTCATTATGTGAAGTTGGGTAGAATATTGCAGAGAAGTCAGTGTACGCTGTGTAGGATCATTGCAGAAGGAAGTCAGTGTAGTGTGTAGATCATTAGCAGAAGAAGGTCAGTTGTAGTGTGTTAGATCATTACAGAAGAAGTCAGTGTAGTGTGTAGATCATTACAGAAGAGTCATTCATTGAAGTGTTTAGAATATTGACAGAAGTTAGTTTAGTGTGTAGATCATTACAGAATAAGTCGTGTAGTGTGTAGTTCATGTAGAAGTCATTCTGTGTAGGTGTAGATCATGTAGAAGTCATTCTGTTGTAGTGTGTAGATATGTACAGAAGAAGTCAGTGTTTTAGTGTGTAATAGATCATTACAGAGAAGTCAGTGTAGTGTGTAGTTCATTGTAGAAAGTCATTCAGTGTAGGTTGTAGATCATTACAGATTAATTCAGTGTAGTGTGTTAGATCATTACAGAAATTATGTCAGTTGTTAGTGTGTAGTTCATACAGAATAGTAGTGTTGTGTTGTAGATCATTTACAGAGAAGTTCAGTTATAGTGTTGGTCTGTGTATACTCCTTCCATATTATTCTATAATAATCACTACATCCACACCGCAACTCAGTGTAGTGTGTAGTCATTGTAGAAGTCTTCAGTGTAGTGTGTAGATCATTACAGAATTAGTCAGGTGTGTGTGTAGATCATTACAGAATATGTTCAGTGTAGTGTGTAGATCATTACAGAAGTCAGTGTGTGTGTAGATCATTTGTAGAAGTCATTCAGTGTGAGTGAGTGGGCTTCAAGCATTCACTATTTAACTTTAACTCCCTACCACTCACATCAACCCACCAAATACCAAAATCCACGCCCCCTCCCCTTCACCAAATCCCATCCCACCCCCCCCCCCTATAATCCCCCCTGTGCGCGTCTGTGTGTCAGCTGATATAGTGATATAGTGATGGATGGTGTGCCGATTGTTTTTATTGTTGTGGTGGTGTATTATGTGCGTGGATATTTTATGAGTAACTGCCTTCAATTTGAAAAACGACAGCCATGTTAACCACAGGTACAGGCACCAACAATATATTTTATTCAGAGAGAAACTTTAGAAATGAAATTGCTTTTTTGCATCTGATTCTTGTTTATATGACATTCCTCATGAGTTACGCTGTGATTTAAGAATGCCAGACATCCTGGAACCCACTCATCATCGAAAAGGGCGTAGAGGAGGAGTGAAAGAGTTTGAGAGGTTTTCAAATTTCAACCTGCATTACCCTCTATTGTTTTAGCAAATGTGCGATCAATTGACAATGGGACGCAGTTTAATTTCGATGAACTTCAAGGGAAAACATACAGTTTTTATCTGATAGAAGATTCATGTTTACTTTGTTTTACTGAAACTTGGTTTTTAGTGATTCCTTTATGATGAGAGTGTGGCTTTGAATGGGGTTTGGTGTGTGCCGTATCGACTGGACAGAGAGAAAGATGAGAGCCGCTTTCGAAAAAAAAACAAGGGTGGTGGCGTTTTTAGGTTTTTTTTGGTATTTTTTTTTGTTTTAGAGACCTTTGCTTATTGCTGTAAGTGAATGAAAGTTGGTGTTGCAAGAGCGAATGTCAGGTCAGAGACAAGCAATGTGGTACTGAGAGGTTGAATGTTGTCTAGTGTCCCTACGTCTAAAGTATCTTTGCAAGGGAGTTTGGCCAAGTGTTGTTGTGACAGTGTGCTATGTGCCTCCTCTGCCTGTGTGCTGCATGTGCCGCCTCCCAGATCTCTGACACATACACACCTGCAATTGGACTACTTCATGCTCCTGACTCGCCTGTTTTGTGCTTGGCGATTTTAACCACTGAGATTTTAAAACATACTCTTCCTTCTTTTAAAACATATGTGACTTGTTTTACCCGTCAACACAAAATTCTTGACATATGTTTTGGGACCATTTTACATGCTTATAAGGCTGTTGCTTTGCCACCTCTTGGTTACCTAGATCACAACACAATTTTCCTCATACCTGCATATAAACCCAAAATAAAAACTGACCCTATGTGAAAAACAGTGAAAGTTGTGGACGCTATGAGAGTGTGGGAAGAGTTGAATGGTTGTTTTGAGTGTACTGACTGGAAGTAGCTCGAGGCAGCTTGATCGCAGTGACAATGTTGATGAAGGACTGTTGTTGTGCATGCATAATATTCTTTTGTGAAAATCTTATTATTCCACAAAAAACTTGTAAGATATTTCAACAATAAACCTTGGTGACAAAAACACTAAAATCATCTCTAAACAAAAGAAAGTAGCGTTTCAGAGCGGCGATAGAATGGCCTGCAGAAACAATTCAAAAGAAACTTCAAAAAAGGAAATTCGCGAATGTAAATGATCTTATAAAGAGAATAGTTGATGAACAGTTTCAGAGGGGTAATTTTGGCTATTGCGTGAAGGGTTTAAAGATACTTTCGGGCAAGCAAACTCAAAAATGTCAACACAGTCACTGCCACTAGAGGAACAAAAAGCAGTTTGCTGATGAACTGAATGATTTCTATTGCCGCTTTGATCGTGAAGATCACAATCATGAGCTTCAATCTGTTCTTCTAACCTGCAACAAATTGTCTGTGTTAATGATTCCAAATGATGAAGATTTTACTGTTCTTGCTAAGATGTTAAATCAGTATTTAAAGCATTGCATGTGAGGAAGGCCTGTGGGTTGTGCTGGTATTTGTGGTTCGGCTTTTAAAATCTTGAAGCAGAGCAGCTGTCGTCATGTTTTTAGTGATTTGTTTTCTCTGTCTTTGAAAGCATGCATGTTCATGTCTCTGGATAAAAATCAATAATTTGTCCTGTTCCAAAAAATAATCACCCCAATCTTTAAATGACTATAGACAGTAGCTCTCACTCCATAGTAATGAAAATGTTTTGATATGAATCCGTTCTCAAAACTGGCTTCTTTTTCTTTTACTTCTTATATCTAGATCCTCTTCCGTTTGCATACAAAAAAAAAGCCAACAGAAGCACAATGATGCTACAATTACCTTGCTGCATATGTTTATTCCACCTAGAAATAACCGACTCCTTTGTACGTATACTTTTCATTGACTTCTCGTCTGCCTTTAATACATTCAGCCCCATCTATTAGCGTCGATCAAACTGCTTCAATAAATGTCCGTCTCCCCTGGTAATTTCTGGATAATGAGCTTTCTTAACACACGACACTGTTTGTTCGATTTCAAAAAGCCATATCCACCAAAGTTCAACTTCCAAGGTTGCTCCCCAAGGCACTGTTCTGGTCCCCCATTCCTCCTGTCACCTTTTCACAAATGACTGTGGGGCCCCCCCCCTGGTTCTGATCTTATACCGTCTAATCAACTCTTTGAGGACTCTGCTCTGAAGATCTGTCTAATTCCCATGTCATGTCTTTTAAACATGTTGAGGAGTTCTCCTTCCTGGTGCAAACAGTACTGTTTGACCTTAATGTTAAAAAGACTAAGGAAATGTTGATTAATTTTCGTGGGACCCCTGCCTACCAAATCTTTACTTGATGGTGTAAAAGGTAGAGCGTGTACACCAATACAATATCTAGGTACTATTATTGATGATAAACTAACTTTGTTGTAAATACAGATCTTTGTAATAGAAATGCCCTCACGAAATCTTTTTCTTCAAAAACTCTGGAGTCTTTAAAGTAAATGTAAAAACGTTTTACTAAATTCTACCGATGCTTTATTGTGTCTGTCCATTCATTTTCCCTTGGTGTGTTGGTATGGGGGCCTGACTGTTAAAAACAAAAAATAGTAGTTAAACAAGTTGTAACCTGTTGTGGCAAATTTGTGGCTGTGAGGCAAATGAACTGAAATGGACTTGTTGAATGCGTGTGAGAGACAGAGCTACGACAGATTGTGAGTGATGACCACATGTGCTTGCAAAATATTTTGAATCCTGCCTTCTCAAAAGGCTACAGTAGTTACCAAGTCTAGAACCTGCCGATTTAAAAATAGTTGTATTCCAACCTCAATTCTGCTAATTATTAGATGTATGACAATAAATCTGAATTGAACTAAAGCCAACGTCAGAGAGAGAGAGAGAGAGAGAGAGAGGGGGGGGGGGAGAGAGAGAGAGAGAGAGTCTAAAGGCTACCTCTTTATTAGTGTAAGCTTTTTTCCAGTTTTAACGCAGCTAATAGAGTATAACTTCACTGATAATTTGTCTTATCATTCATGTTATCAAATGATTTTTTTTTTTTTTTTCTTTAAATACTTGCGCATGTATTATTTTAGACTGTTCATATATTTTAAAAGATATTAGTATTAATTTAATTAATATTTGTCTTAGACAAAATGTTATAACATTTGCCTTATATTATTAAAATGCTGTGAGCATGGGTACGATAGTTTTACAATGCGGCGGAGCGTGCTGTGCGCGGTGTGGACTGTGAATGTGCGGACATACGGCGAGTTACTTGTGCGCACATGAGTAAAGTGATTTTTGTTGGGGGGGTTTGTGGCTGGCGGGAGATATTGCTGATTTGTGGATGCATTTTATCTAAATGAGGGGTTTGCGTGCTGATGTTGGACAGTGTGTGTGTGTTTTAAATACTATGTTTAAATGTTTATTGTTTTTATGTATGGCGAGAAACCCCGCCCGGAAATTTTTCTCTGTCTTTGAGATAATAAAGCTTTTGAATTTGAATTTGAATTTGAATTTGAATTTGAGAGAGAGAGAGAGAGAGAGAGAGAGAGAGAGAGAGAGAGAGAGATTTGGGGGCTTTTATTTAAGGATTGAAACGGCCTCTTTGCGTCATTATCTGTCTCCAGCCTTGCACAAATTCGTTCATGCCATCTCTCCATGTCAGGCTGCCGTGGGACCACCGGCCAGAGGGGCCCTGCACTGCTGCTGGGTCACTTCTGTGGAGTTCAGTGGTGCCTGTTCTAAGCTAACACAATTATACAGGACGGCATATAAAAAGCCACCTACTGACGACAGTGATAGCTCAGTTGTGGAGCTAGACTGTGTGACGACCACCCGGGGTGGCAACCAGCACAAAGTGCTCCCAGCCCCCCCCCCCTCCTGCCACAAGGACCCGTGAACCTCCAGCCCTGAAGGCTGTGACATAAACTCGCCACAGGCATAGCAGTGTGTGAGGAAACAAGACAACAAAAATGAGGTCAACAGGGGACCAGAGAACAGGGGCCACGGAATCAGAGGCCAAATTTTCTTTAATTGCACGATGGTAAATGGGATGAGGATGAGGATGATGAAAAAGATAATAATGATAGTGATAATAATAATATCACGATGATGATAATAATAACAATAATAACAATATTAATACTAAAAAATTAACATCATTATCATCATCATCATCATCATCATCATCATCATCATCATCATCAACATTTTAATATTGATAATACATAGAAGAAGAAAAAGTAGAGCAAGAAGAGGAATGATGATTATGATAGAAATAACAATAACAACAACAGCAATGACAACAACAGCAAGAAGAAGAAGAGGAAGAAGAAGAAGAAGAAGAAGAAGAAGAAGAATGACGACGATGATGATTATGATTATGATGATGATATTCATGCTGCTGCTGCTGCTACTACTACTACTACTACTACTACTACTACTACTACTACTACTACTACTACTACTACTACTACTACTGCTGCTGCTGCTGCTGCTGCCGCTGCTGCTGCTGCTACTACTACTACTACTTCCACTACTACTACTACTACTCTATTACTACTACTACTACTAACTACTACTAGTACTACTACTACTACTACTACTACTACTACACTACTACTACTACTACTAAGATTACTAGTAAAGTTACTACTGCTGCTGCTGCTGCTGCTACTGCTGCTCTGCTGCTGCTGCTGCTACTACTACTACTACTTCCACTACTACTACTACTACTACTACTACTACTACTACTACTACTACTACTACTGCTACGACTACTACTACTACTACTACTACTACTACTACTACTACTACTACTACTACTACTACTTTTACTACTACTACTACTACTACTACTAAAATTAATAGTAAGATTACTACTGCTGCTGCTGCTGCTACTGCTGCTACTACTACTACTACTACTACTACTACTACTACTACTACTACTACTACTACTACTGCTGCTACTACTACTGCTGCTGCTGCTACTGCTGCTACTTCTACCACTACTGATGATGATGATGATGATGACGACGACTATATACATGAAATTTACATAACACTGACTCTGGTAAAACAAACAAATCAACGACACCATAACGTTGCTATGAAAATGCATGTATTTCGAGTCCACTTGACAGGGCTGTGCATGCTCTGTGCTTTCCCATCCTAAATCATATCCCGGCGTCGACCGGCCCCGAGAGATAAAGACACCTGCATCGTCGCTCAGGAGTTTGAGTCACACTCTCTCCAAATCACATCTTTGGCTCGTGTGTGTGTGTGTGTGTGTGTGTGGCTGTGTGTGTGTGTGTGTGTGTGTGTGTGTGTCTGTGTGTGTAGTGTGTGTGTGTATGTGTGTGTGTGGGTGTGTAGTGTGTGCGTGTGTGTGTGTGTCTGTGTGTGTGTGTGTATTGTGTTGTGTGTGTGTGTGTGTGTGTGTGTGAGTGTGTGTGTGTGTGTGAAGAATTTCACATCTCCACGGGGATCATCTCAACCACTGGCTAATCCCCTCAGCTTTGAAGAAGAGGTGCCCGTCTTTCTTCTCACGTTCGTGCTTTAAAGACAATCATTTAAGGGGGAATGGGGTATTTGGGAGGATACGGCTGGGTTGATGGTTAGA
>CM054142.1:3114570-3174570 GCA_028751875.1 Rapana venosa
TTTATTCAGAAAATGTTTTATTTTATAACTGAAGTGCTTGAAGGGAAGTTTTCCTAGGCCATCAGGGGTGGTCAGTCCAAGTAAGATTTTTGTCAATAATTACACCCAGAATTCTGTGGGAGTCAACTTCTTCAATTACTCTTTTACCTATCAACAGAGGTTGGAATTTATCTTTCATTTTTTGTTTCTTTTGTCTTGCTAGTACATACATACACTTAGTTTTTCGTGTATTTAGGGACATATGGTTTAGCTGAGTCCAAGTAATCAATGTGGGGGTCAGAATCACTACAATAGAGGGATGTGTCATCAGCAAACATTTCACAGCTACATTCTAGAAATTGGGGTAAGTCATTTACATAGATTGAAAATAGAAGTGGACCCAATATTGACCCTTGTAGTACTCCATGTTTAATAGGTACTAGTTCTGATGTTTGACTATTTGCAGTTACTAGCTGCTGCCTATTGGACAAAAAGCTTTTCAAAAGATTTATCATTTCTGGTGTTTGTTTTTTAAAAGTAAAATTTACGCAATAATGGGAATGATTGATTACATCAAATGCTTTTTCAAAGTCAACAAAAAGAAGGCCTGTATATTTATTTTAATTGATATTGTGTAGGAGACTGTCCGTAATTTGTGTAAGAGCTGTGTGACAGGAATAGTTTTTACGAAAACCTGGCTGATCTTCATTTAATAGATTGTTGTTTACAAAGTAGGAATATACGGATTTTGGGATATGTTTTTCGATGGGTTTAGATAAGACAGACAGAATTGAAATTGGTCTGTAATTTGAAGGACAAGCAGGATCACCTGATTTATGGACTGGTATGATTTTTGCCTTTTTAGAAAATCATGAGTGTACTTTGCATCTACTATCTCTTGTGCCTCAACTTGAAATCGTTCCATTTGACCTTGACCTTTTAAAAAAGTTTTTATTTGACCTTGTTGGCAGGTCAACGGAAGGTGTGGATGAGGTGGGGGAGGTGGAGGAGGCAGGTCGCCTGTCGACCCCAGTGCTGCGACAGCGTGGAGAGAAAATGCTGCACCGCCATCACCTGGACCGTACCACTCCCTCCGTAGGGGGGGTTCTGCTGTCTGCGCCAGCCCAGCAGTTGTCTTCACGCTCAGGTCAGTCCTCCCTCTGTCTGACCTGCCTGGGGTCACTCTGTGCCCTCTTCCTAAGTCAGGGGTCACTCTGCGCCTTCTTCTTCCTAAGTCAGGGGTCACTCTGCGCCTTCTTCTTCCTAAGTCAGGGGTCACTCTGTGCCCTCTTCCTAAGTCAGGGGTCACTCTGTGCCCTCTTCCTAAGTCAGGGGTCACTCTGTGCCTTCTTCTTTCTAAGTCAGGGGTCACTCTGTGCCCTCTTCCTAAGTCAGGGGTCACTCTGTGCCTTCTTCTTCCTAAGTCAGGGGTCACTCTGTGCCCTCTTCCTAAGTCAGGGGTCACTCTGTGCCTTCTTCTTTCTAAGTCAGGGGTCACTCTGTGCCCTCTTCCTAAGTCAGGGGTCACTCTGTGCCTTCTTCCTAAGTCAGGGGTCACTCTGTGCCCTCTTCTTCCTAAGTCAGGGGTCACTCTGCGCCTTCTTCTTCCTAAGTCAGAGGGTCCATCTGTAGCCCTCTTCTATGTCAGGGGTCACTCTGCGCCTTCTTCTTCCTAAGTCAGGGGTCACTCTGTGCCCTCTTCCTAAGTCAGGGGTCACTCTGTGCCTTCTTCTTCCTAAGTCAGGGGTCACTCTGTGCCCTCTTCCTAAGTCAGGGGTCACTCTGTGCCCTCTTCCTAAGTCAGGGGTCACTCTGTGCCTTCTTCTTCCTAAGTCAGGGGTCACTCTGTGCCCTCTTCCTAAGTCAGGGGTCACTCTGCGCCCTCTTCTTCCTGAACTCCTCACAGAAATGAGGTGTTCACTGTTGTTTTGTTGCACTTTCCCCCAGCTTAAAATAACACCCTTGGAGTCCCCAGCATGTGCACTCTGACTCACTCATCCCACATGGGAATCACTGTGAGATTGAAATTGCACACTGGATGGGAAGTTTGCGTGTATGACTGTTTTTAAGTACCTCGGCATATAGGCAGCCATATTCCAACATAGGAAGATTTTTCTCTGAAAGGACAGAGCAGGTTGTTGTTATGTTAAGAGCTTGTCGTGGCTGAAAGCAACCTCAACACAACAGTTACAACACAACAGCATGGTAATACAGGCTTTGGCACTTGGCTGACATTAAGAACTGACACACGCAGCTTTTGGCCGGGGCCAGGTCCTCTGATGGTGACATTTTGCATATGGAGGTCGCTGCTCTCCAGCTTTGGCGAAGCTGTCCACCAGTGGGCGTGTGTTTTAGTTTCCATCCATTCTCTCTGACTTCCAATGGCCTCCTCTTCTTTGACAGATGCTGCTCTTGTGGTGATACGCTCTCCACGGGGAGAGCGGCCCGAATTTCATGCAGAGAATTCTGCCATGACTGAAAGTGGTATAGAATAGAATGTGATTTGACAAGCATGCAGAATCGTCTTGTCTGTGCATGTTTTTATGCACAGGAGCTTGGCTCCCAGTCTCCTCTGAAGACTGGACAGGTGTCTGCTGCACAACTGTTGGTTGGCTGGCTCTGAAGAGGAAATCTCTTCCTTTCTGGCAGCAGAGAGTAAGAATGGAACCCCTGACCTCTGGGGGAAGTGTCACACCATACCCACTGAGCCAGTGGTAAGTGTATCTGATTCTATCACACACAGCAGTCTGAAGGCACAGGTGGAAGACCTAGTTCATCTACAATAGTCTCCCCTCCCCCTTCCCCCTGAACAGAAGGGAAACAGCTACAGACAGAAGCAAGAAGAGACATCAGCGCAACGTCTTCACAGTTTCTTCTTGCAGAAGAAAAGACTAGTGTTTTTAATTAAGGAGTATCACAGGAGAAGCACTTACAGTCATTTCACACAGAATGAGCATTGCTTTAGTGTTATGTGTTGGAACTAATATTCAGTACATATGTTGTGAGCTATGAACTGACTGATGTGCGCAGTTTTTGTTAAAAGTGCTGGCAGTGTGTAAGTGTTTGGTGCTGTGCTGCAGCCCCCTGATGTTTGCCTTGGTGGTGTGCAGGTGACAGCCAGGAGACACTGGAAGAGAGTGAGCGGTCACTGAAGGTAAGACAGGCAGGCAGCTCTGCTGACGCTGTACACAGCACTGTAGTCAGGCAGCTCTGCTGACGCTGTACACAGCACTGTAGTCAGGCAGCTCTGCTGATGCTGTACACAGCACTGTAGTCAGGCAGCTCTGCTGACACTGTACACAGCGCTGTAGTCAGGCAGCTCTGCTGACACTGTACACAGCACTGTAGTCAGGCAGGCAGGCAGCTCTGCTGACACTGTACACAGCACTGTAGTCAGGCAGCTCTGCTGACACTGTACACAGCACTGTAGTCAGGCAGCTCTGCTGACACTGTACACAGCACTGTAGTCAGGCAGGCAGCTCTGCTGACGCTGTACACAGCACTGTAGTCAGGCAGCTCTGCCGACACTGTACACAGCACTGTAGTCAGGCAGGCAGCTCTGCTGACGCTGTACACAGCACTGTAGTCAGGCAGCTCTGCCGACACTGTACACAGCGCTGTAGTCAGGCAGCTCTGCTGACGCTGTACACAGCGCTGTAGTCAGGCAGCTCTGCTGACGCTGTACACAGCACTGTAGTCAGGCAGCTCTGCTGACACTGTACACAGCACTGTAGTCAGGCAGGCAGCTCTGCTGACGCTGTACACAGCACTGTAGTCAGGCAGGCAGCTCTGCTGACACTGTACACAGCACTGTAGTCCGGCAGCTCTGCTGACGCTGTACACAGCACTGTAGTCAGGCAGCTCTGCTGACGCTGTACACAGCACTGTAGTCAGGCAGCAGCTCTGCTGACGCTGTACACAGCACTGTAGTCAGGCAGCTCTGCTGACGCTGTACACAGCACTGTAGTCAGGCAGGCAGCTCTGCTGACGCTGTACACAGCACTGTAGTCAGGCAGGCAGCTCTGCTGACACTGTACACAGCACTGTAGTCAGGCAGCTCTGCTGACACTGTACACAGCACTGTAGTCAGGCAGGCAGGCAGCTCTGCTGACACTGTACACAGCACTGTAGTCAGGCAGCTCTGCTGACACTGTACACAGCACTGTAGTCAGGCAGGCAGGCAGCTCTGCTGACACTGTACACAGCGCTGTAGTCAGGCAGGCAGGCAGCTCTGCTGACACTGTACACAGCACTGTAGTCAGTCAGGCAGCTCTGCTGACACTGTACACAGCGCTGTAGTCAGGCAGCTCTGCTGACGCTGTACACAGCGCTGTAGTCAGGCAGCTCTGCTGACACTGTACACAGCACTGTAGTCAGGCAGCTCTGCTGACGCTGTACACAGCACTGTAGTCAGGCAGCTCTGCTGACGCTGTACACAGCACTGTAGTCAGGCAGGCAGGCAGCTCTGCTGACGCTGTACACAGCACTGTAGTCAGGCAGCTCTGCTGACACTGTACACAGCACTGTAGTCAGGCAGCTCTGCTGACACTGTACACAGCACTGTAGTCAGGCAGCTCTGCTGACGCTGTACACAGCACTGTAGTCAGGCAGCTCTGCTGACACTGTACACAGCACTGTAGTCAGGCAGCTCTGCTGACGCTGTACACAGCACTGTAGTCAGGCAGGCAGCTCTGCTGACACTGTACACAGCGCTGTAGTCAGGCAGCTCTGCTGACACTGTACACAGCGCTGTAGTCAGGCAGGCAGGCAGCTCTGCTGACGCTGTACACAGCACTGTAGTCAGGCAGCTCTGCTGACGCTGTACACAGCACTGTAGTCAGGCAGCTCTGCTGACACTGTACACAGCACTGTAGTCAGGCAGCTCTGCTGACGCTGTACACAGCACTGTAGTCAGGCAGGCAGGCAGCGCTGCTGACGCTGTACACAGCGCTGTAGTCAGGCAGGCAGGCAGCGCTGCTGACGCTGTACACAGCGCTGTAGTCAGGCAGGCAGGCAGCGCTGCTGACGCTGTACACAGCGCTGTAGTCAGGCAGGCAGGCAGCGCTGCTGACGCTGTACACAGCGCTGTAGTCAGGCAGGCAGGCAGCGCTGCTGACGCTGTACACAGCGCTGTAGTCAGGCAGGCAGGCAGCTCTGCTGACGCTGTACACAGCACTGTAGTCAGGCAGGCAGGCAGCTCTGGTATCCTGGTGAATCTCATATCACTTACATACAGGTTCTTTGTCTGGAGAATATGTAAACTGCTGTAACAAATAAGGCTGTGTCATGTTAACTAGTGCATTGTTTTGACACACACATATAAGCCCTATGTTTTAAAAAAGAAAGGCTTACGATGATCAGTCTTCACAAAACAAACCATGAATGAAACAAGCTCTGAAATACAAAAAAAGAAGTCCCACAGACTTTATTTTTCCAACAATATTTCTCTCTCTCTCTTCTCTCTCTCTCTCCTCTCTCTCTCTTCTCTCTCTCTCTCTCTCTCTTCTGAATTGTGAGGAGTGGCAGGGGCACCCCACTGACACTGACCATGTCTTGGACAGTGAAACCTGACACTGACCATGTCTTGGACAGTGAAACCCGACACTGACCATGTCTTGGACAGTGAAACCCGACACTGACCATGTCTTGGACAGTGAAACCCGACACTGACCATGTCTTGGACAGTGAAACCCGACACTGACCGTGTCTTGGACAGTGAAACCCGACACTGACCGTGTCTTGGACAGTGAAACCTGACACTGACCATGTCTTGGACAGTGAAACCTGACACCCCACTGACACTGACCATGTCTTGGACAGTGAAACCTGACACTGACCATGTCTTGGACAGTGAAACCCGACACCCCACTGACACTGACCATGTCTTGGACAGTGAAACCCGACACCCCACTGACACTGACCATGTCTCGGACAGTGAAACCTCGACACCCCACTGACACTGACCATGTCTTGGACAGTGAAACCCGACCCCCACTGACCATGTCTTGGACAGTGAAACCGACACCCCACTGACACTGACCATGTCTTGGACAGTGAAACCTGACACTGACCATGTCTTGGACAGTGAAACCTGACACCCCACTGACACTGTCTTGGACAGTGAAACCCGACACCCCACTGACACTGACCATGTCTTGGACAGTGAAACTGACACTGACATGTCTTGGGACAGTGAAACCTGACACCCCACTGACATATGACCATGTCTTGGACAGTGAAACCCGACACCCCACTGACACTGACCATGTCTTGGGACAGTGAAACCCGACAGCCTGCCCTGTCAAATGGCCAGGAAAACAACATCAAACAAACCCAAACAAACACTAACAGTTTTTAACTGACTCATGTACTTATGCTGGTCTTGAAGAAGGAAGAAAATGGTGCATGTAGACCATTTTGTTTATTTATTTAATCTATTTTATTCTTTTATTTCGAGGATAATGGAATAAGCACTCATGTGCTTTTTTCATCCAGTCCCGTGTGTATGCAGTTTTGTAAATGTTGTCATCCCTTCCCCTGGCACACAATGGCCTACTCTTCCGAAAGAGAAACATGTTTTAACGTGTGCGCAAGATGTTCTACATGCATTCGCCACATGTGATCGCGGTTTATAGTATCATCTGAAAGACTTTAAGGAAGAGTGGAGTCTGCAGTGATGTTAACTCCAGAGGAAAAATCCTCTTAACCGAGAATCAAACGTGGGTCAGTAAACCATTAGAAATTAATGATAATTGTTTTATACATTGTCTGAGGATTTTTGTTGTTGGTTGTTGTTTTTCTTGTCAGCAGCAGCAGGTGAGGACCAAGAAGCTGTTGACAGCCCCGACGCTGGGCAAGCCCACCCCTGACACCCACGCCTTGCGGGATGAAACTGCCGAGAGTGACCTGCCCATGGACGTCCAGTACATCGCCTGTCCACAGGTCTCCCTGGGTCAGTTGTCGCTTCATGACATCATCATCAGCAGCAGCAGCAGCAATGATAAGAACAAAGAGACGATGGCACCATCACAGTATAACATCATATTGACGACTTTGACATGACATCATCATCAGCAGCAGCAGCAATGATAAAACAAAGAGACGAGGCACCATCACAGTATAACATCATATTGACGACTTTGACATGACATCATCAGCAGCAGCTGCAGCAATGATAAGAACAAAGAGACGAGGCACCATTCACAGTATAACATCATATTGACGACTTTGACATGACATCATCATCATCAGCAGCAGCAGCAATGATAAGAACAAAGAGACGAGGCACCATCACAGTATAACATCATATTGACGACTTTGACATGACATCATCATCAGCAGCAGCAGCAGCAATGATAAGAACAAAGAGACGAGGCACCATCACAGTATAACATCATATTGACGACTTTGACATGACATCATCATCAGCAGCAGCAGCAGCAATGATAAGAACAAAGAGACGAGGCACCATCACAGTATAACATCATATTGACGACTTTGACATGAATCATCATCAGCGAGCAGCAGCAGCAATGATAAGAACAAAGAGACGAGGCACCATCACAGTAAATCATCATATTGACGACTTTGACATGAATCATCATCAGCAGCAGCAGCAATGATAGAACCAAAGAGACGAAGGCACCATCACAGTATAACATCATATTGACGACTTTGACATGACATCATCATCACATGCAGCAATGATAAGCAAACAAAGAGACGAGGCACCATCACAGTATAACATATATTGACGACTTTGACATGACATCTCATCAGCAGCAGCAGCCGCAATGATAAGAACCAAAGAGACGAGGCACCATCACAGTATAACATCATATTGACGACTTTGACCTGACATCATCATCAGCAGCAGCAGCAATGATAAGAACAAGAGACGAGGCACCATCACAGTATAACATCATATGACGACTTTGACATGACATCATCATCAGCAGCTAGCATGCAGCAATGATAAGAACAAAGAGCAGGCACCATCACAGTATAACATCATATTGACGACTTTGACATGACATCATCAGCAAGCAGCAGCAGCAATGATAAGAACAAAGAGACGAGGCCACCATCACAGTATAACATCATATTGACGACTTGAACATGACATCATCTTCAGCACAGCAGCAATGATTAGAACAAGAGCGATGGCACATCCCCAGAAATAACATCATATTGACAGACTCTGACATGAATTCATCAGCAGTCAGCAGCAGAATGTAAACAAAGAGTCGAGGCACCATACAGTATAACAATCATATTGACGACTTTGACATGACATCATCATCAGCAGCGCAGCAATGATAAGACAAAGAGACGAGGCACATCACAGTTAAACATCTTATTGACGACTTTGACTGACGCTGCTCTGTCCGGAAGTTGGAATGTGGCTACTGTTTGGCGGGGGGGGGGGGGGGGGGGGGGGGGGGGGGGGGGGTAGCAGTCATTTTCTTGTAGTAGTGCTTTTTCTTTTAGGGGGGGTGGGAGGAAGGTATTGATGATAGTTGGCGGCTGTCCAGCTGTCACTGAGGATCGTCGATTCTCTGACTTGCCAGACCAGCCGTGGTTCCCTGTAATTCCTGTTCTCAACCCTGACCACCCAGCATGTCATCTGCATGCCTGCCATAGCACTCCGTCTGTCTGAATGTATGGATTCATCTCAAACATCACAATGAAACATAACAGTTTTGTTTCCGCAGAATCCATGACACATGAAAATACTCCCCCCCCCCCCCCCCCCCCCCCCCCCCCCCCCCCCCCCTCCAATTCCTCCTCTGTTCTTGTTTTCCTTGACGGATTTTCCTCCTAGAAGAAATGAGGATAGCCTCAGAAAGGACCACAGAGAGAGAGAGAGAGAGAGAGAGTGCGCGCGTGCTGGCATGCGGGCGAAGAGGAGAGCAGAAGAATGTCTTGGTACATCCGTTTGGACAGTCCACTTGGAAAAGCCGAGTCCTGGGGTGGATTTGAGAGATGATTTTAGGAATGGGGTGAATGGATATAAAAAGATCATTCCTAACAGTTACACCAGAAGCACAGCTAGCAGTAGCACGCTCGCACACACACGCACATGTGCGCACACACACACACACTGCGCGCGTGCGTGTGTGTGTGTGTATTGTGTGTACTCCACCCGAAATAAAACTAGATAAGAAATGGATTCAACATTGTTTTCTTCAGTATTTTATAGTGAGGTGTCAGTAGAGGAAATGATACATATCACTGAAAGTCAGTGACACAAATCATAAACCAGATGTTTGAAAAAAACAAAAAGTTTTTAAAATGTATTATGGACAGTGAAACCTGACACTGACCATGTCTTGGACAGTGAAACCTGACACCCCACTGACACTGACCATGTCTTGGACAGTGAAACCTGACACTGACCATGTCTTGGACAGTGAAACCCGACACCCCACTGACACTGACCATGTCTTGGACAGTGAAACCCGACACCCCACTGACACTGACCATGTCTCGGACAGTGAAACCTGACACCCCACTGACACTGACCATGTCTTGGACAGTGAAACCCGACACCCCACTGACCATGTCTTGGACAGTGAAACCCGACACCCCACTGACACTGACCATGTCTTGGACAGTGAAACCTGACACTGACCATGTCTTGGACAGTGAAACCTGACACCCCACTGACCATGTCTTGGACAGTGAAACCCGACACCCCACTGACACTGACCATGTCTTGGACAGTGAAACCTGACACTGACCATGTCTTGGACAGTGAAACCTGACACCCCACTGACAATGACCATGTCTTGGACAGTGAAACCCGACACCCCACTGACACTGACCATGTCTTGGACAGTGAAACCCGACAGCCTGCCCTGTCCAAATGGCCAGGAAAACAACATCAAACAAACCCAAACAAACACTAACAGTTTTTAACTGACTCATGTACTTATGCTGGTCTTGAAGAAGGAAGAAAATGGTGCATGTAGACCATTTTGTTTATTTATTTAATCTATTTTATTCTTTTATTTCGAGGATAATGGAATAAGCACTCATGTGCTTTTTTCATCCAGTCCCCGTGTGTATGCAGTTTTGTAAATGTTGTCATCCCTTCCCCCTGGCACACAATGGCCTACTCTTCCGAAAAGCAGAACATGTTTTAACGTGTGCGCAAGATGTTCTACATGCATTCGCACATGTGATCGCGGTTTATAGTATCATCTGAAAGACTTTAAGGAAGAGTGGAGTCTGCAGTGATGTTAACTCCAGAGGAAAAATCCTCTTAACCGAGAATCAAACGTGGGTCAGTAAACCATTAGAAATTAATGATAATTGTTTTATACATTGTCTGAGGATTTTTGCTGTTGGTTGTTTTTCTTGTCAGCAGCAGCAGGTGAGGACCAAGAAGCTGTTGACAGCCCCGACGCTGGGCAAGCCCACCCCTGACACCCACGCCTTGCGGGATGAAACTTCCGAGAGTGACCTGCCCATGGACGTCCAGTACATCGCCTGTCCACAGGTCTCCCTGGGTCAGTTGTCGCTTCATGACATCATCATCAGCAGCAGCAGCAGCAATGATAAGAACAAAGAGACGAGGCACCATCACAGTATAACATCATATTGACGACTTTGACATGACATCATCATCAGCAGCAGCAGCAATGATAAGAACAAAGAGACGAGGCACCATCACAGTATAACATCATATTGACGACTTTGACATGACATCATCAGCAGCAGCAGCAGCAATGATAAGAACAAAGAGACGAGGCACCATCACAGTATAACATCATATTGACGACTTTGACATGACATCATCATCATCAGCAGCAGCAGCAATGATAAGAACAAAGAGACGAGGCACCATCACAGTATAACATCATATTGACGACTTTGACATGACATCATCATCAGCAGCAGCAGCAGCAATGATAAGAACAAAGAGACGAGGCACCATCACAGTATAACATCATATTGACGACTTTGACATGACATCATCATCAGCAGCAGCAGCAGCAATGATAAGAACAAAGAGACGAGGCACCATCACAGTATAACATCATATTGACGACTTTGACATGACATCATCATCAGCAGCAGCAGCAGCAATGATAAGAACAAAGAGACGAGGCACCATCACAGTATAACATCATATTGACGACTTTGACATGACATCATCATCAGCAGCAAGCAGCAATGATAAGAACAAGAGACGGGTCACCATCACAGTATAACATCATATTGACGATTTGACATGACATCATCATCAGCAGCAGCAATGATAAACAAAGTTAGACGAGGCACCTCACAGTTAACATCATATTGACGACTTTGACATGACATCATCATCAGCAGCAGCAGCAGCAATGATAAGAACAAAGCAGACGATGGCACCACCCTGTATAACACTCACTTGACGCTTGACATGAAACTTCCGAGAGGCACCGCAATGAAGACGACGTACAGGCAGTCCACAGGTTACATCATATTGACGCTTCATGACATCATCATCACAGCAGCAGCAGCAATGATAAGAACAAAGAGACGAGGCACCATCACAGTATAACATCATATTGACGACTTTGACATGACATCATCATCAGCAGCAGCAGCAATGATAAGAACAAAGAGACGAGGCACCATCACAGTATAGCATCATATTGACGACTTTGACATGACATCATCATCAGCATCAGCAGCAGCAATGATAAGAACAAAGAGACGAGGCACCATCACAGTATAACATCATATTGACGACTTTGACATGACATCATCATCAGCAGCAGCAGCAGCAATGATAAGAACAAAGAGACGAGGCACCATCACAGTATAACATCATATTGACGACTTTGACATGACATCATCATCAGCAGCAGCAGCAATGATAAGAACAAAGAGACGAGGCACCATCACAGTATAACATCATATTGACGACTTTGACATGACGCTGCTCTGTCCCGGAAGTTGGAATGTGGCTACTGTTTGGCGGGGGGGGGGGGGGGGGGGGGGGGGGGGGGTAGCAGTCATTTTCTTGTAGTAGTGCTTTGTTTTTTAGGGGGGGTGGGAGGAAAGGTATTGATGATAGTTGGCGGCTGTCCAAGCTGTCACCTGAGGGTCGATTCTCTGAACTTGCCAGACCAGCCGTGGTTCCCTGTAATTCCTGTTCTCAACCTGACCACCCAGCATGTCATCTGCATGCCTGCCATAGCACTCCGTCTGTCTGAATGTATGGATTCATCTCAAACATCACAATGAAACATAACAGTTTTGTTTCTGCAGAATCCATTACACATGAAAATACTCCCCCCCCCCCGCCCCCCCCCCCCCCCCCCCTCCCTCCTCACCTCTGTTCTTGTTTTCCTTGACGGATTTTCCTCCTAGAAGAAATGAGGATAGCCTCAGAAAGGACCAGAGAGAGAGAGAGAGAGAAAGAGAGAGGGAGAGAGAGAGAGAGAGAGAGCTGGCATGCGGGCGAAGAGGAGAGCAGAAGAATGTCTTGGTACATCCGTTTGGACAGTCCACTTGGAAAAGCCGAGTCCTGGGGTGGATTTGAGAGATGATTTTAGGAATGGGGTGAATGGATATAAAAAGATCATTCCTAACAGTTACACCAGAAGCACAGCTAGCAGTAGCACGCACGCACACACACGCACATGTGTGCACACACACACACACTGCGCGCGTGCGTGTGTGTGTGTATGTGTGTGTACTCCCACCGAAATAAAACTAGATAAGAAATGGATTCAACATTGTTTTCTTCAGTATTTCATAGTGAGGTGTCAGTAGAGGAAATGATACATATCACTGAAAGTCAGTGACACAAATCATAAACAGATGTTTGAAAAAAACAAAAAGTTTTTAACATGTACTTATGCTGGTCATGAAGAAGGAAGAAAATGGTGCATGTAGACCATTAGAGGGGGAACATGTTTCAGAGGGGACAGGTGTGTGTCAGTGAGGGGACAGGTGTGTGTCCGTAAGGGGACAGGTGTGTTTGTGTCCGTGAGGAGATGTGTGTGTGTCCGTGAGGGGACAGGTGTGTGTCAGTGAGGAGACAGGTGTGTTTGTGTCAGTGAGGGGACCGGTGTGTGTCAGTGAGGGGACCGGTGTGTGTCAGTGAGGGGACCGGTGTGTGTCAGTGAGGGGACAGGTGTGTGTCAGTGAGGGGACAGGTGTGTGTCAGTGAGGGGACAGGTGTGTGTCAGTGAGGGGACAGGTGTGTGTCGGTGAGGGGACAGGTGTGTGTCGGTGAGGGGACAGATGTGTCAGAGAGAGGGGACAGGTGTGTGTCAGAGAGAGGGGACAGGTGTGTGTCAGAGAGAGGGGACAGGTGTGTGTCAGAGAGAGGGGACAGGTGTGCCTGCAGTGTGTTCAGTGGCTGTGTGGTGTCTTTTGCAGCCAAGTCAGACAGGAGCCTGAAAGCCTTGCAGCGAAGGATGAACGGCAGAATCCCAGCCACCATTGATGAGAGGATGGGGGAGACCTACAAGGCCACTGGAGGCAACTTCAGCGTGGGTGAGTCAGGGCCTTGTCTGACTGCTGCTGTCTGCATAATGTGGAGCAGGGCTGGAAGTAATGAGAAATGTGGAGCAGGGCTGTAATGAGAAATGTGGAGCAGGGCTGTAAGTAAGTAATGAGAAATGTGGAGCAGGGCTGTAAGGAAGTAATGAGAAATGTGGAGCAGGGCTGTAATGAGAAATGTGGAGCAAGGGGTGAAAAATTTAAATAAAGAGAAATGGTTTAGCAGGGCTGTAAGGAATTTAAAGAGAAATGTGGGGCCCGGGCGGGGAAGTAATGAGAAAAAGTGGGGCCCGGGGTGTTAAAGGAAAATAATGAGACATGTGGAGCAGGGGTGTTTAAAGGGAAATAAAAAGGGAAAAGTGGGGCAGGGCTGGAAAGGGGAATGAGAAATGTGGAGCAGGGGTTGGGAAGGAAGTAATGAGAATGTTTGGGGGGGTTGGGGAAATAATGAGAAATGTGGAGCAGGGGTGGAAGTAAAGAGAAATGGGAGCAGGGCTGTAAAGGGAATAATTGGGGAAATGTGGGGGCAGGGGTGGAAAGTAATGAGAAATGTGGACCCGGGCTTTTAAAATAATGAGAAATGTGGAGCAGGGCTGGGGAAATAATGAGAAAAGTGGGGCGGGGTGTAAAGGAAAATAATGAGACATGTTTGGAGCAGGGCTGTAAGGAAATTTTGAGACATGTGGAGCGGAGTGGGGGAAATAATGGAAATGTGGAGCAGGGGCTTTTTTAAGTAAAGAAAAATGTGGAGCAGGGGTATGTTAAATAATGAAAATGGGGAGCAGGGGGGGGGGGATGTAAGTAATGAGAAATGTTTTGGGGCAGGGGGAAATAAAGAAGTAATGAAAATGTGGAGCAGGGCTGGAAGTAATTTAGACAGTGGAGCAGGGTTTGGGAAATATGAAAATGGGAGAAGGCTGTTTAAATAAGGGAATGAGAAAGGGGGAGCAGGGCTGTAAAGGGAAATTAAAGAGACATGTGGAAACGGGCTGGGAAATAAGTAAAGAGACATGTGGGCAGGGCTTAAAAAGGGAAATAATGAGCATTTTGGAGCAGGGCTGTAAGGAAGTAATGGACATGTGGGGGGGAGCTGGAAGTAATGAGAAATGTGGGGCAGGGGGGAATTTAAAGGGTAAAAAGTGGGAGCAGGGGTGGAAGTAATGAGAAAATGTTTTTGAGGGCGTAAGGAAGTAAAAGAGAATGTGGAGCAGGGCTGTAAATAAGTAATGAGACATGTGGAGCAGGGGGTGTAAAGGGAAATAATTTAGAAAAAGGGGAGCAGGGCTGTAAGGAAGTAATGAGAATGTGGAAACAGGGGTGTAAAAGGGAAATAAAAGAGAAATGTGGAGCAGGGGGGTAAATAATTTAAAGAGACATGTGGAGCAGGGTGGAAGTAATGGACATGTGGAGAAAGGGGTGGAAGTAATGAGACATGTGGACAGGGGTTGGGAAGTAATGAGAAATGTGGAGCAGGGCTGTAAGGGAAGTAAAAGAGAAATTTTGGAGCCCGGGCTGTAAGGAAGTAATGAAAACATGGGAGGGTGGGGGTGTAAGGGAAGGGAATGGAAATGTGGGGCAGGGCTTTAAGTAAGTAAGAGAAATGTGGAGCAGGGCTGTAAGGAAGTTTAAAGAGGGAAAGTGGAGCAGGGCGTAAGGAAGTAATGAACATGTGGAGCAGGGCTGTAAGGAATAATGAACATGTGGAGCGGAGCTTTTTAATAAGAGAAATGTGGGGCAGGGCTGGTTTAAAAATGAGAAATGTGGAAACAGGGCTGTATGTAAGTAAGAGAAAAAGTGGGAGGCCCGGGCTGTAAGTAATAGAAATGTGGAGCGGGGGTGTAAAAATGAGAAATGTGGAGCAGGGGTGGAAAATAATTTAAAATGTGGGCAGGGCTTATGTAAGTAATGAGAAATTTGGAGCAGGCTAAAAGGAAAATAATTTGGGAAATTTTGGGGGGCAAGGGCTGGGGAAATAATGAGAAAAGTGGAGGGAGGGCTGGGAAGTAAGTTTAAGAGACTGTGGAGCCGGGGTGGGGAAATAATGAGAAATGTGGAGCAGGGCTGTAAGAAAGGGAATGGGGACATGTGGAGCCCGGGTGGAAAGGAAAAGAGAAATTTGGGGGCAGGGGTGTAAGGGAAGTAAAAGAGAAGTGTTTGGGGCAGGGCTTAAATAAGTAATGAGAAATGTGGAGCAGGGCTGTAAATAAAAATTTAAAGAGGAAAATGTGGGGCAGGGGTGGGAAATAATGAGAAATGTGGGGCAGGGCTGGGAAGGAAGTAATGAGACATGGGGCAGGGGTGTAAAATAATGAGAAATGGGAGCAGGGCGGAAAATAATGAGACATGTGGAGCAGGGGTGGAAATTTAATTTGAAATGTGGGGAGGGCTTAAGTAAATAATGAAAAAATTGGAGCAGGGCTGGGGGTAATGAGACAAAGTGGAGCAGGGTTTAAATAAAGAGAATTTTGGGGGCGGAGCTGTAAGGAAGTAAAAGACATGTGGGCAGGGCTGTAAGGGAAAAATGAGAAAAAGTGGGCGGGCTGGAGTAATGAGACAGGGGGAGCGGGCTTTTTAAGGAAATAATGAGACAAGTGGAGCAGGGCTTTGGGAAAAATGAGACAAAGTGGAGCAGGGCTGTAAGGAAGTAAAAGAGAAATGTGGAGCAGGGCTTTTAAAGGGAAATTTTAAAGAGACATGTGGGGGCAGGGCTTAAAGGGAATAATGAGACTGTGGGAAACAGGGCTGTAAAGGGAAATAATGAGCCTTTTGGGCGGAGCTGGGGGAAATAAGAGAAAATGGAAGGGAGGGCTGTAAAAATGAGAAAGGTGGAGCAGGGCTGTATGTAAATAAAGGGGAAATTGGGGCAGGCTGTAAGTAATGAGAAATGGGGGAGCCCGGGGGAAGAATTTAGAAAAAGTGGGGGCAGGGCTGTATGTAAGTAATGAGAAGGTGGGGCAGGGTGGAAGTAATGAGAAATGGGGGCGGGCTGTAAGTAAGTAATGAGAAATGTGGGGCAGGGCTGGAAGTAATGAGAAATGTTTGGGCAGGGGCTGTAAGGAAAAAATGAGAAATGTGGAGCCCCCCCCGGGCCCCCCCCCCCCGTAAAGTAAGTAAGAATGTGGAGCAGGGGGGTAAAGGGAAATAATGGGCATGTGGGACAGGGTGTAAGGAAAAATAATGAAAATGTGGACAGGGCTTTTAAGAATAATGAGGGGCATGTGGAGCAGGGGTGTAAGGAAGTTTAAAGAGACATGTGGAAACAGGGGTGTAAGGAAAATAAAGAGACAAGGTGGGGCAGGGGGTTTGGGAAATTTAATAAGAAAAGGGGGAAGGGAGGGGTGGGAAATAATGAGACATGTGGAGCAGGGCTGTAAGGAAGGGAATAGAAATGTGGAGCAGGGCTGAAGGAAGTAAAAAGGGGAAAAAGTGGAGCAGGGGTTGGGAAAAATGAGAAAAGTGGAGCAGGGGTGTAAGGGAAATAAAAGGGGAAATGTGGGGCAGGGCGGGGAAGTAATTTAGAAAAAGTGGAGGGGGGGCTTTAAATAATTAAAATGGGGGAGCAGGGCTGTAAGGGAAATAAAAGAGAAATGTGGAGCAGGGGGTGGGAATTTAAAGAGACGGGGGGAGAGGGTGTAAGTAATGAAACGTGGGCAGGGGGTGGAATAATGAGAAAGTGGAGCAGGGGGTAAGGAAGTAATGAGAAATGTGGACCGGGCTGTAAGGAAGTAAATGGGGAAAGTGGAGCAGGGGTGTAATGAGACATGTGGGGCAGGGGGTGTAAGGGAAATAATGAGAAATGTGGAAACAGGGCTGGAAAATAATGAGACGTGGAGCAGGGGGGAAGTAATGAAAAAATGTTTGGGGCCGGGGGTGTAAGGAAGGGAATGAGAAATGTGGAGCAGGGGCCCGTAAGGAAGTAATGAGAAATGTTGGGGCAGGGTGTATGTAAGTAATGAGGGCATGTGGGTTCAGCCTGTTGTGTTTTCGGTTAAATTTTTCCCTCATCATTCATTTTTTCCCTTTTTTCAACATCCACACAACAGTTGTTCCCTGTACCCCTTCCCCCACTAGTGGGGGTTTTTCCCACCCCCCAAACTGTTTTGATCAGTACCCAGTCACACAGCGGATAGTTGTGTGTACATGTGCGTGTGTGTGTGTGCATGTGCGTGTGTGTGTGTGTACATGTGCGTGTGTGCATGTGTGTGTGTGTACATGTGCGTGTGTGCATGTGTGTGTGTGTGTACATGTGCGTGTGTGTGTGTGCATGTGTGTGTGTACATGTGTGTGTGTGTGCATGTGTGTGTGTGCATGTTGTGTGTGTGTGTACATGTGCGTTTGTGTGTGTGCATGTGTATGTGTGTGTGTACATGTGCGTGTGTGTGTGTGCATGTGTGTGTGCGTGTGTGTGTACATGTGCGTGTGTGTGTGTGCATGTGTGTGTGTGTGTGTGCATGTGTGTGTGTGCATGTGTGTGTGTGTGTGTACATGTGTGTGTGTGTGTGCATGTGTGTGCATGTGTGTGGTGTGCATGTGTGTGTACATGTGTGTGTGTGTACAGATGACCTGCCCCTGGTGAAGGGCCGAGAGAGGGAGGACGACGTGTTGTCGCTGTCAGCCCAGTCCATCGCCTCCAGCTGCTCTCTGGCCTCAGAGGTGTACCAGAGAGCAAAGCAGCGGCGGGACAACTTCTGGGCTAAAGGCACCCAGTAAACCACCCCCTGCCCTGCCCTGCCCTGCCCTGCCCTGCTGCTACAGCCGCCCTGTAGAGGACTTCACATCAACCCTGCGGTCAGCTGCTGAATCTCCTGTGCCCTATCCGTCCAGTATTCATCACCTGAAGGAACTCCTGACATGCCAGCGTAAAGCACAGTAGTGGCTGTTGGTGCCATCCTTCATGGACAAAACACAACACGGCACAGCTCACTCTGTCGTTGTCTTGACCATGTCAGTCATGTTTTCTGAACAGTCTTACCCACATCATTGTTCTGGCCGATCTGTGACTTAATGTTGTTCATCCTGATGTTATTAGCACATTTATCTTGATGTCATCATTTGCATTAAGGAGTCAGATACATTCATCTGGACATGTTAACTTGTAGCAACACTATTCGATTTTAACACTGTTTGATTTTCTAAGTACTAATTTGTTTTGAGGTACTAAAAAAGAACAGTGCTAGTGTTTTTCTTTGTTGTATTATCTATCACATACCCATAAGCAGTATGGTGTGAAATGAATGTTGCTCTACCACGTCATCAGTGTGGCAGCAGTGCAGTTGCTTCAGTGTCTGTGGCTAGGGGAACTTGCCAGAGCTTCCTGTGCAGTCATTGAATACTGACTAGTGGGCCGATGCAGCAGGTCATTATGTGTGTATACTAGTGTGTCAATGCTTTCTTCACTGTGTGTATGATAGAACGTAGTGGCCAATGCTTTAGTTATTGCGTGGATGCTAGGAAACTGTTGTACTGGACAAAGGTGGAACTGACATCATAGTGTGGCCCTGGTGTCGCTAGAAAAGTGTTACATGTATAGAGTTGCTAAAGTAGTAATTGATTCTTATAATGGCTGTGATATCCGTTTTACAATCGTTGTTGTCTTTGTTTGGTTTTTTTTAATTTTACACATTTTTGTGCGTAATGTGGTGTTTTTGTGGTTTTTTCCAGTGAAGAAAGAACATATTTTAATTTGTGTTCTCTGAACATGAAGAAGTGTCCTTATCTTACAAAACTGGTGTAAAAACTTTTGCCAATGAAAGGCGTGAATTCTTTTAGCCCAAGGAATATGGAGAGATTAACAGTTATTTTATTTAATGGTTCTTATGCTACTTCTTTTTTAAAATTGTTTTATTGAACAAGTTAATGAATGAAAACTGGATTTGACTGCTTACGTGTTTCAAATGAATTCATTTTTTTGTGTAAAGAACATTGATCATGTATAGGATGCAGGAAGGTGTCCAGGTGCATGCAGTTGATTATGTTCATCATGTTCACTGACTGGAGTTCTTCGTTATGTTCACACTTTGCTTTGTTATGGGGGGGTGCTTTCTGACATTTCAGTGACTCTTTTTCATCAGCAAATAAGTGTCTTTTTTTTCTTCTTGGGGTTTGGTTTGGTTTGGGGTTTTCTTAGGTTCTTTTAAATATTTTTTGGAGGGTGGTGGTGGTTAGGGGGAGGGGGGATGACTGATGCTGATATCTGTAGTTTCATAATAAAGAAATGAAAGAAACATTTTTTGTTGACAAAATGCATATTATGACTGGATGCTGAAAGTTCTGCCATGTTTTCCTGAATTTTTGTTTATACATAAAGAATAGTAACTCCAAAAATGCAAACCAGTGGCGCATACACACATACACACACACATGCACACACGCACGCTAACTCAAAGCAAACTTTCCAAACAGCTGTTGTCAGAGAAACACTCGAATCAATATTCAGAAAAGCACATCACAATACCACACTCTTCACTTTCATAATTTCTTCATGAATTTTGAAGTACACATCATTCACAACATAATTATCACGACCATCAATCAAAATAAACTTCTCTTTCTTTCTCACAGACCTCTAAGACAGTTTTACACATGCAGCATCTTCATGACAATGGAAAAATAATGGAAGAACAGGCACATCCATCCAATCCCATCAAGTAAATCAGTTAACTGGTTGACTTTGCAAACACCCTGTTAGTTTTTGGTCTTGTTTCCTGCCAAGGGGAAAAATGTCACCACGACTGGATGGCAGCAGTGCACTCATGCCCGGGTGCACGGTCTGCTTATCAAGAAGTATCACCGCTGTTTGTGGCCAAACACCCACTGCCATGACCCCACCGAGGATCACACCACTATGACTACTTGGTGCATCAGGACTGTCAATGGTCAAGCACTCCACAGAGCAGTCTCTCACAACACTGTATGTTTCTGATCTCTCAGTGTTCACCATGACAGGTGAGAATAATGATGGAAATGTCACAGGTGTCTATGCTGCACGTTTTACCCTCAGAGTGTCTCCCCTGACAGCGCCATGTGATCACTGATCAGTAGTGTGGCAACACTGGATAATGTCGTTAAACTCGCCAACATGCAAAATCCCTGTAAGGCTCATGGCAATGAAGGCTTCGGAAAGAACACACTTTCCTGATCAAAACAGACTATACATGACATGCATCTTCACTTCATGTGTAAAGAAGTAATTAAACACACACACACACACTGTTTGCACACCACCACATCTTACATCATCACTCCAGAACAAAACCATGACATCCTCAATCTAACCCCAAACCACACACCCTCCGTCCCGCTGTACATCCAGATTAGAGCAGACCTCCCACGCGTCCTGTGTCTGTGACCAGCTACTGTCAGCAGTTCACTGTTGTTTGGGTGCATGTGTTCTGGCCACTCTCTCCTTGACCACCCCCATGATCAGCTCACTGGGCGTGTTCTTTGGGCGCTCCTTTCTCCTGCCCCAGCATGGCCAGCACAGACTGCACCGTGCCTCGCTCCGTCAGGACCATGGCCACCAGCAACCCCAGCAAACACCGCGCTGACCACAACGTGCCCCAGTCAGCTGAGGTCCTGCCGTCGTCATGGTACTCTGCAACGACCAGTAGTAAGTCTACCATCAGACTACCTCTGCACAGACCAGGTGTATGTTCTCCATGGATCTACCTTCTCCCCAGGTATCTGTGCACCATCAGGATCTACCTCTGCAACACACCAGTAGTGTGGTCTACCCATCAGACTCCCTGCAAAACAGTAGTCTGTGTCTACCCATCGGTCTGCCCTCTGCAACACACCGTAGTCTGCTCGTACCATCAGGACTACCTCTGCAACACACCAGGTAGTGTGTGTCTACCCATCAGGATCTACCTCTGCAACACACCAGGTAGTCTGTGTCTACCCATCAGGATCTACCTCTGCAACACACCAGGTAGTATGTGTCTACCCATCAGGATCTACCTCTGCAACAGACCAGGTAGTCTGTGTCTACCCATCAGGATCTACCTCTGCAACACACCAGGTAGTCTGTGTCTACCCATCAGGATCTACCTCTGCAACAGACCAGGTAGTCTGTGTCTACCCATCAGGATGTGCACACCTGGAGTACCTCCATCCACTAGGTTTCAGTGGTCCAGATTGAAGAGAGCACACAGCCCTGAAGTCGAGGTCACTGCCTTCACGTTGGACAAAACTGGCCGCTGACACAAACATCTCAACATTGCTCAGCCTTGCAACTCTAGCCAAGGAACAAAAAATTACAATGAAATAAAATAAGCATAAATATTGCAGAAAACATGGCCTAAACACGTGGGGAGCTAGATACCAGAGATATAATAGACACATGAAGTCGGCAGACCAGCTACATGGAGAAGGAGGATCATGTCGTTAGCATTGGGTGTGGCAGCTAACCCCAAACTCGGTAATCCCAACAGGTGAGAAAGATGAGGCAAAGTAATAATCAAATTACAAATAAGCTAAAGAGATACACATACAAATGAGGTTATCGTACAAGACTTTTTGTTACATCAAGAAGGAAAGTACACTATAGAGATACACGTACAAATGAGGTTATCGTACAAGACTTTTTGTTACATCAAGAAGGAAAGTACACTATTCAGCAAAGAATGAGAAAGCCAGGATGACAACCAGCAGCAATTTACCGCCCCCCCCCCCACCCAACCTCAACCACACCACAAAATAAGTATTGAAAGAAAAAAGAGATAAAGCACCCAGACTTGCTTCACTCTATACCCTCACAGTCTGAAGTTTGCCCACAAGGCCACGGACCAGACAGGGCCCTGCACTGGTGTTGGCTCCCCTCCAGCGTGTTCAGAGGTGCCTGTTCTGATGCGGCATGTACAGCAGGACAGCACCACCTGCAACGCTGCGGGGATCCCCCTTCGCTTGAGACTTCCACATGGTTGTCTGTCTTTCCTGGTCCAGCAGCACCTTTCCACATGGCTGTCTGTCTTTCCTGCTCCAGCAGCACCTTTCCACATGGCTGTCTGTCTTTCCTGCTCCAGCAGCACCTTTCCACATGGCTGTCTGTCTTTCCTGGTCCAGCAGCACCCACACTACTACAGCGCCAACTGGCCTTTAGAAGCAACGCCTACCTGACAGCCATTAAACTGTGGCCCAGTCTACTCCACGAGCCTGCAGTAAATCCAACACTGGACGGAGACAACCTATAGCTGAGTGGTTCAGACAAGACCATTCCACTCTGATCCTTTGGCTCCATGAACTCGTGGGTTTGGATCTTGGCAGCGTCGCATGAATTAAGGGTAGGGATTTTTGTTATCTCCCAGGTCAGCTTCAAGTACAGACCTGCCAGTGCCGTAGTTCCCTTTGTGTATATATATACACATACAGAAGATGACATATGCATGTTAAAGATCCCCTAATTCATGTCAGCAGTCAGTGGGTTACGGAAACACGCACATGCGCAGCATACATCCCTGAAGTCAGAATGCAGCTACCTTCACAATGGCCAAAAAACGTTTGCAGACTAAAAAGTCTCAGCACTGGTGACCCTGGTAGCTGTGGCCGACACGGAGCAACAGCTGGGTGGAGGAGCCCACAGAGCCCTGCCGCTTTCAGATTTGAACCCACCACCCCGTAGCAAGGCACCAATGTGCCAATCCATACAAAACTCTGCTACCCGACTAATCCTCAGAAAGAAAAAATCTGAGCATATTACTCCTCTCTTGCAATCTCTCCACTGGCTGCCTGTGCCACAAAGAATAAACTATAAGATCAGTACCCTCTGTTACAAAAATCTCCACAAAACAGCACCTTCCTATCTCTGTGAATGTCTTCACCTGTACACTCCTTCTCGTTCCTTCCACTCTGCTGCAGATACTTTGTGCTTACGAATACCTAGATTCAACCAATCCACAGTCGGCCATCACTCTCTCTATTTCTGGTCCAGTGATCTGGAATGACCTCCCTCTCCCCCTTTGCCAAAAGCCTACTTATGACACTTTTAAATCCAGCCTCAAAACACATTTATTTCAAATCTAAGACTTTCCCCTCTTGTTTCATCTCATTTCTGTCCTTACCCTCAACAGCTGAAACCCCCACCACCCTGCCAAAGTACACAACCTCTTTGAGTGTGTGTGTGTGCGTGTACATGTGTGCGTGTACATGTGTGTGTATACATTTGAATTTGTCAAAACTATTAATTGTAACCTGTTGCATTATCATTATTATTAATCCCTATACCAATGAGCCAATCCCTGTACCAATAAGCCAATCCCTGTACCAATGTGCCAATCCCTGTACCAATGTGCCAATCCCTGTACCACCCTGTACCAATGTGCCAATCCCTGTACCAACGTGCCAATCCCTGTACCACCCTGTACCAATGTGCCAATCCCTGTACCAATGTGCCAATCCCTGTACCAATGTGCCAATCCCTGTACCAATACCTGTACAATGGCAGCTGGCCTGGCAACAAGTGTAGTTTAGAAGAAAAACAATTTTAACTGAAGTTGTACTGAAGGGAGTGCAGGGACTGTACCTCTGACATAGCCGTGATCACAAAGGACACATTAATACAGAAGGGAGCGCAGGGACTGTACCTCTGACATAGCCGTGATCACAAAGGACACATTAATACAGAAGGGAGCGCAGGGACTGTACCTCTGACATAACGGTGATGACAAAGGACAAAGCCAGGCTGATGACAACAGCTGTGGACGGAAGCACTTTGGACAAGGGGCTGTACTCTGTCCCCTCAAAGTAGCGTCTTATAAACAGGAAGCTGTACACACACACACAATATATATATATATATATATATATATATATATATATATATATATATATATATATATATATACACACACATTATATATATATACACACACATTATATATATACACACACACATTATATATATAGATATATACACACACACACCAATGATTTTCTACATGGTATTACGTTTGGCTAAGCAATGTAAAAAGTAAAAAATTGCTAGGTAACCCAAATGCACGTATATGCTTACACATATACAAATATATATGGGATGTGTACTTCAACACACACATACATATACACATGTGTAAGTATGCACACTCACATAGATTTACCATAACCATTTTTTTCTTCTTCAAAACTCCCTTTAGCACAAGCACACAACACACACACATTGTACCATGTGGAAATACAAGTTTTACTTTATCACACATAGTCCCTCTCTCTCTCTCTCTCTCTCTCTCTCTCTCTCTCTCTTCTCTCTCTCTCTCTCTCTCCCTCCCTCCCATATAATGTGTATTTACAACAACAAAAAAGGTGTTACACACACAGGTTCATCCACATGTAAAAGGAAACTATGAAAAGAAAAGAAAACTGTTTACAGACAACAAAAGAACCTAACAGGTCACTAAGCCTTGACACAGAAGTTACAGTCAGTAAACTCCACATCATGTTTACAGTGTACCTTGACACATAAGTTACAGTCAGTAAACTCCACATCATGTTTACAGTGTACCTTGACACATAAGTTACAGTCAGTAAACTCCACATCATGTTTACAGTGTACCTTGACACATAAGTTACAGTAAACTCCACATGTTTACAGTGTACCTTGACACATAAGTTACAGTCAGTAAACTCCACATCATGTTTACAGTGTACCTTGACACATAAGTTACAGTCAGTAAACTCCACATCATGTTTACAGTGTACCTTGACACAGAAGTGACAACAGTCAGTAAACTCCACATCATGTTTACAGTGTACCTTGACACATAAGTTACAGTCAGTAAACTCCACATCATGTTTACAGTGTACCTTGACACAGAAGTTACAGTCAGTAAACTCCACATCATGTTTACAGTGCACCTTGACACAGAAGTCACAACAGTCAGTAAACTCCACATCATGTTTACAGTGTACCTTGACACAGAAGTGACAACAGTCAGTAAACTCCACATCATGTTTACAGTGTACCTTGACACAGAAGTGACAACAGTCAGTAAACTCCACATCATGTTTACAGTGTACCTTGACACAGAAGTTACAGTCAGTAAACTCCACATCATGTTTACAGTGTACCTTGACACAGAAGTGACAACAGTCAGTAAACTCCACACGCTATTGACAGTGTACCTGGACACAAACAGTCAGTAAACTCCACATGTTTACAGTGTACCTTGACACAGAAGTGACAACAGTCAGTAAACTCCACATGTTTACAGTGTACCTTGACACAGAAGTCACAACAGTCAGTAAACTCCACACGCTATTGACAGTGTACCTGGACACAAACAGTCAGTAAACTCCACAGGCTATTGACACTGTCTCCCCAGCTGTGACCTGCTGCCACAGCGGCTACAGACAGCTGACCAGGCAATACACCACTAACACTGCTGTGAAAAATGCACCCGACCCAAGATGTTGGCTACCACCAGCCAGGTGTGTCAGTGCTTCATGACCCAAGATGTTGGCTACCAACAGCCAGGTGTGTCAGTGCTTCATGACCAAGATGTTGGCTACCAACAGCCAGGTGTGTCAGTGCTTCATGACCCAAGATGTTGGCTACCACCACCAACAGCCAGGTGTGTCAGTGCTTCATGACCAAGATGTTGGCTACCAACAGCCAGGTGTGTCAGTGCTTCATGACCCAAGATGTTGGCTACCAACAGCCAGGTGTGTCTGTGCTTCACCTTTAGAAATCATCACTGTGCACAACGGACGCTGTAGCGGAGTGGTTAAGACCGTCTGACTTCAAATCCCCCCCTCCCCCCCCCCCCCCCCCCCCCCCCCCCCCTGGCCCCCGATCCCCAGGGGCAGCAGTGCGGGCTGACCTGTGAGTGATGCGCAGCAGCATGTTGAGGCAGTTGGCCAGAATGAACCCCACACTGCCCAGGTGAGAGGTCAGCAGCCAGGCTGTGGTCAGGAACAGCACAGAGAACCCCAGCATCTTCTGGTTGTACCTGACACAGTCAGTTCACACTTCATAGTGACGTTCCTCTGTGTGTGTGTGTGAGTGTGTGTGTGTGTGTGTGTAAGTATGTGAGAGAGAACAATGAAGAATGAACAAATTATATTTATAGAGGGTTATAGAATAAGCACAACAATAGCTTTTTTACATCCAGCCCAGAGAGAGCATGTGAGTGTGTGTGTCTGTGTGTTTGTGCATGTGCGTGCATACATGCATGTGTGTGTGTAAATGTGTCAGAGAGAGAGCGTGTGAGTGTTTGTGCATGTGCATGCATACATGCATGTGTGTGTGTGTGTGTGTGTTCCTTCTCTCACCTCATCATCTCTCCACAGTCTTTAAAGTCCTGTTTAGGTTTTCCATGTACAGCAGGAGGGATATCGTGTGCAGGTGTAGTGGCCGGGACAGCCTAGCGGTCAGAGCACTGCAGACACAGGCTCCAGCCACCGACACGCCTGTTCACTTTCCCTGCAGTGAACATCACTGCCAGCTCCACTCTCCTGAAAGTCCTTCCCATGAGACTACAAACTGAGATCCTGTGTGCAAACGTACACAGAACACCTTGTGCACATGTTCAACCCGTTCCACAGTTCGGAAGAGAAGAGCATTGCAAGCCGGTAGGAAGAGATAAAAACACTGAAAAAGTGCAAGCGTGTCATGTATAACAGCATATATCACTTTTCTTCTCCAAAGTTGGAATGCGGTCACCTCAATGGTGAGCAAATGACTGCATGCAAAATCTCACCATTGCTGGCCTTGCCAAAGAACAAAAAGAAACTTGAAAAGAGAATTGACCAGTTGTTGTTGCTGTTGTTGTGCTTTCCCCAGTTTTACACCCTGGGGGTCACCCAGAACATGCCACACTCTGACTCACTCATCCCACCTGGGAATCACTGTGAGATAGGAAGTACACCGGACTACAAGTTTGCGTGTATGACTCTTTTCAAGTACCTCGCCACATAAGCAGCCATACTCCGACTTCAGAGGGTTTTTTTCTCCTTTAACAAAGGAGAGTGCAGGTTGTTATGTTAAGAGCTTGTCATGGCTGAAGCAGGCAATCTCAACACAGCAGTTAACCCCATAACACCATGTCAACACAGCAGTTAACCCCATAACACCATGTGAGTATAATAGTCCTCGGCAAAGCGCTGACATCAATAATGGCACAGCTTGTGGCCAGACCTGACCAGGTGACCCCCGGGTCTGGAGGTGCACCAGCAGCAAGCTCTGACCTGTCCACAAAGACAACTGCTCTGACCTGTCCACCTCTTCTGTGCTCATGGTGGCAAAGACAACTGCTCTGACCTGTCCACCTCTTCTGTGCTCATGGTGGCAAAGACAACTGCTCTGACCTGTCCACCTCTTCTGTGCTCATGGTGGCAAAGACAACTGCTCTGACCTGTCCACCTCTGCTGTGCTCATGGTGGCAAAGACAACTGCTCTGACCTGTCCACCTCTTCTGTGCTCATGGTGGCAAAGACAACTGCTCTGACCTGTCCACCTTGCTTTGCTCATGGTGGCAAAGACAACTGCTCTGACCTGTCCACCTCTTCTGTGCTCATGGTGGCAAAGACAACTGCTCTGACCTGTCCACCTCTGCTTTGCTCATGGTGGCAAAGACAACTGCTCTGACCTGTCCACCTCTTCTGTGCTCATGGTGGCAAAGACAACTGCTCTGACCTGTCCACCTCTTCTGTGCTCATGGTGGCAAAGACAACTGCTCTGACCTGTCCACCTCTGCTTTGCTCATGGTGGCAAAGACAACTGCTCTGACCTGTCCACCTCTGCTTTGCTCATGGTGGCAAAGACAACTGCTCTGACCTGTCCACCTCTTCTTTGCTCATGGTGGCAAAGACAACTGCTCTGACCTGTCCACCTCTGCTGTGCTCATGGTGGCAAAGACAACTGCTCTGACCTGTCCACCTCTTCTGTGCTCATGGTGGCAAAGACAACTGCTCTGACCTGTCCACCTCTGCTTTGCTCATGGTGGCAAAGACAACTGCTCTGACCTGTCCACCTCTTCTGTGCTCATGGTGGCAAAGACAACTGCTCTGACCTGTCCACCTCTGCTTTGCTCATGGTGGCAAAGACAACTGCTCTGACCTGTCCACCTCTTCTGTGCTCATGGTGGCAAAGACAACTGCTCTGACCTGTCCACCTCTTCTGTGCTCATGGTGGCAAAGACAACTGCTCTGACCTGTCCACCTCTGCTTTGCTCATGGTGGCAAAGACAACTGCTCTGACCTGTCCACCTCTGCTTTGCTCATGGTGGCAAAGACAACTGCTCTGACCTGTCCACCTCTTCTTTGCTCATGGTGGCAAAGACAACTGCTCTGACCTGTCCACCTCTTCTGTGCTCATGGTGGCAAAGACAACTGCTCTGACCTGTCCACCTCTTCTTTGCTCATGGTGGCAAAGACAAAGCCCTCCGTGATGCCGTTCACGGCCAGCAGCAGCACGTACACGCAGTACCACCTCAGCAGAGTAGGCCCTGCAACAGTCATCATTCTTGTCGCTGGTGAGGTGTTCCCCAGAGTCACGCCATGGGTCACCCACAATAGTCATGTACACTAGTCACCCCACCCAGGAGTCATTGTGACACTGACAAGTTTGAATGTATGACTGTTTTAAAGTACCTCGCCGCCATACTTCTAGACTCGTTTTGATCTTGTCGTTTTTCTTAATGCTAGTTTGTACTTAAGACGGAAAGGTACTGTATAATAGCAAGTACTGTGTGCACAGACATACATAGTGTCCATTGCTGCTACTGTGCACAGACATACACAGTGTCAATTGCTGCTACTGTGCACAGACATACATAGTGTCAATTGCTGCTACTGTGCACAGACATACATAGTTTCCATTGCTGCTACTGTGCACAGACATACATAGTGTCAATTGCTGCTACTGTGCACAGACATACATAGTGTCGATTGCTGCTACTGTGCACAGACATACATAGTTTCCATTGCTGCTACTGTGCACAGACATACATAGTGTCAATTGCTGCTACTGTGCACAGACATACATAGTGTCAATTGCTGCTACTGTGCACAGACATACATAGTGTCAATTGCTGCTACTGTGCACAAACATACATAGTGTCAATTGCTGCTACTGTGCACAGACATACATAGTGTCAATTGCTGCTACTGTGCACGGACATACATAGTGTCAATTGCTGCTACTGTGCACAAACATACATAGTTTCCATTGCTGCTACTGTGCACAGACATACATAGTGTCAATTGCTGCTACTGTGCACAGACATACATAGTGTCAATTGGTGCTACTGTGCACAGACATACATAGTGTCGATTGCTGCTACTGTGCACAGACATACATAGTGTCGATTGCTGCTACTGTGCACAGACATACACAGTGTCGATTGCTGCTACTGTGCACAGACATACATAGTGTCAATTGCTGCTACTGTGCACAGACATACACAGTGTCAATTGCTGCTACTGTGCACAGACATACATAGTGTCGATTGCTGCTACTGTGCACAGACATACATAGTGTCGATTGCTGCTACTGTGCACGGACATACATAGTGTCAATTGCTGCTACTGTGCACAGACATACATAGTGTCGATTGCTGCTACTGTGCACAGACATACATAGTGTCAATCGCTGCTACTGTGCAGACATACATAGTGTCAATTGCTGCTACTGTGCACAGACATACATAGTGTCAATTGCTGCTACTGTGCACAGACATACACAGTGTCAATTGCTGCTACTGTGCACAGACATACATAGTGTCAATTGCTGCTACTGTGTGCACAGTTTTGCTGGTATTGGTGTCAGGGGTGGACAAGGAGGGGCGGTTAACTGTGTGTCTGTTTTTCTCTTGAAAAAGTTGCATTACATATAAAAGACTATGCAACTCCACATAGCAATCAGCCAGTAACCAGCAATAACAAAATGGCAACTCCACATAGCAATCAGCCAGTAACCAGCAATAACAAAATGGCAACTCCACATAGCAATCAGCCAGTAACCAGCAATAACAAAATGGCAACTCCACATAGCAATCAGCCAGTAACCAGCAATAACAAAATGGCAACTCCACATAGCAATCAGCCAGTAACCAGCAATAACAAAATGACAACTCCACATAGCAATCAGCCAATAACCAGCAATAACAAAATGGCAACTCCACATAGCAATCAGCCAGTAACCAGCAATAACAAAATGGCAACTCCACATAGCAATCAGCCAGTAACCAGCAATAACAAAATGGCAACTCCACATAGCAATCAGCCAGTAACCAGCAATAACAAAATGGCAACTCCACATAGCAATCAGCCAGTAACCAACAATAACAAAATGACAACTCCACATAGCAATCAGCCAGTAACCAGCAATAACAAAATGGCAACTCCACATAGCAATCAGCCAGTAACCAGCAATAACAAAATGACAACTCCACATAGCAATCAGCCAGTAACCAGCAATAACAAAATGGCAACTCCACATAGCAATCAGCCAGTAACCAGCAATAACAAAATGACAACTCCACATAGCAATCAGCCAGTAAACAGAAGGGAGGTGCAGTAGACATGTATGGCGTACATGTCAGTGACACACACACACATTCTCTATCTCTGTCTCTGTGTGTGAGTGTGTGTGTGTGTGAGTGTGTGTGAGACTGTGTGAGTGTGTGTGAGTGTGTGTGTCTGTGAGTGTGTGTGAGTGTGTGTGTGTGAGAGTGTGTGTCTGTGTGAGTGTGTCTGTGTGAGTGTGTGTGTGTCTGTGTGAGTGTGTGTGTGTCTGTGTGAGTGTGTGTGTGTGTCTCTCTCTGTGTCTCTCCCTCTCTGTTTCTCTCTCTCGCTGTTTCTCTCGCTGTACAGCTTTAAAGCAAACAAAATGTGCTCAGTGTTCTCTCTCTCTCTCTCTCTCTCTCTCTCTCTCTCTCTCTCTCTCTCTCTCTCTCACACACACACACACACAATCACACACACAGGCACAGGCACACACCTACACCTCAACGCTAGCAACTGACCGGATCCCACACTCAGTTTCTCTCTGCCGTAGATATGAAGAGCGAGGTAGGAGTTGGCGTAACCAAAGACGATGACGGTGCAGCCGATGAAGGTCACGACCTTCAGCAGAAGAGTCAGCACGCGGCTGCTCAGCGCCATGGAGTTCTGCACACAGCGCAACACCGCCACCATCACCCGCCCCTCTCCTCCCCTAACATGTTTCCTTTAGCTATGGTCTGTCAGGAAAACAATGTCTTGTTTCCTTTAGCTATGATCTGTCAGGAAAACATTGTCATGTTTCCTTTAGCTATGATCTGTCAGGAAAACAATGTCATGTTTCCTTTAGCTATGATCTGTCAGGAAAACATTGTCATGTTTCCTTTAGCTATGATCTGTCAGGAAAACATTGTCATGTTTCCTTTAGCTATGATCTGTCAGGAAAACATTGTCATGTTTCCTTTAGCTATGATCTGTCAGGAAAACATTGTCATGTTTCCTTTAGCTATGATCTGTCAGGAAAACATTGTCATGTTTCCTTTAGCTATGATCTGTCAGGAAAACATTGTCATGTTTCCTTTAGTTATGATCTGTCAGGAAAACATTGTCATGTTTCCTTTAGCTATGATCTGTCAGGAAAACATTGTCATGTTTCCTTTAGTTATGATCTGTCAGGAACACAATGTCATGTTTCCTTTAGTTATGGTATGTCAGGAAAACATTGTCATGTTTCCTTTAGTTATGATCTGTCAGGAAAACATTGTCATGTTTCCTTTAGTTACGGTATGTCAGGAAAACATTGTCATGTTTCCTTTAGTTACGGTATGTCAGGAAAACATTGTCATGTTTCCTTTAGTTACGGTATGTCAGGAAAACATTGTCATGTTTCCTTTAGTTATGATCTGTCAGGAAAACATTGTCATGTTTCCTTTAGTTATGGTATGTCAGGAAAACATTGTCATGTTTCCTTTAGTTACGGTATGTCAGGAAAACATTGTCATGTTTCCTTTAGCTATGATATGTCAGGAAAACAATGTCATGTTTCCTTTAGCTATGATATGTCAGGAAAACATTGTCATGTTTCCTTTAGCTATGATCTGTCAGGAAAACAATGTCATGTTTCCTTTAGTTATGGTCTGTCAGGAAAACATTGTCATGTTTCCTTTAGTTACGGTATGTCAGGAAAACAATGTCATGTTTCCTTTAGTTATGATCTGTCAGGAAAACAATGTCATGTTTCCTTTAGCTATGATCTGTCAGGAAAACATTGTCATGTTTCCTTTAGTTACGGTATGTCAGGAAAACATTGTCATGTTTCCTTTAGCTATGATCTGTCAGAAAACATTGTCATGTTTCCTTTAGTTACGGTATGTCAGGAAAACATTGTCATGTTTCCTTTAGTTATGATCTGTCAGGAAAACATTGTCATGTTTCCTTTAGTTATGATCTGTCAGGAAAACAATGTCATGTTTCCTTTAGCTATGATCTGTCAGGAAAACAACGTCATGTTTCCTTTAGTTATGGTATGTCAGGAAAACATTGTCATGTTTCCTTTAGTTACGGTCTGTCAGGAAAACATTGTCATGTTTCCTTTAGTTATGATCTGTCAGGAAAACATTGTCATGTTTCCTTTAGTTATGATCTGTCAGGAAAACAATGTCATGTTTCCTTTAGCTATGATCTGTCAGGAAAACAACGTCATGTTTCCTTTAGTTATGGTATGTCAGGAAAACATTGTCATGTTTCCTTTAGTTACGGTATGTCAGGAAAACATTGTCATGTTTCCTTTAGTTATGATCTGTCAGGAAAACATTGTCATGTTTCCTTTAGTTATGGTATGTCAGGAAAACAATGTCATGTTTCCTTTAGTTATGATCTGTCAGGAAAACATTGTCATGTTTCCTTTAGCTATGATCTGTCAGAAAACATTGTCATGTTTCCTTTAGTTATGATCTGTCAGAAAACATTGTCATGTTTCCTTTAGCTATGATCTGTCAGAAAACATTGTCATGTTTCCTTTAGTTATGATCTGTCAGGAAAACATTGTCATGTTTCCTTTAGTTATATGTCAGGAAAACATTGTCATGTTTCCTTTAGTTATGATCTGTCAGAAAAACATTGTCATGTTTCCTTTAGTTACGGTATGTCAGGAAAACATTGTCATGTTTCCTTTAGTTATGATCTGTCAGGAAAACATTGTCATGTTTCCTTTAGTTATGATCTGTCAGGAAAACATTGTCATGTTTCCTTTAGTTATGATCTGTCAGGAAAACATTGTCATGTTTCCTTTAGCTATGATCTGTCAGGAAAACATTGTCATGTTTCCTTTAGTTACGGTATGTCAGGAAAACATTGTCATGTTTCCTTTAGCTATGATATGTCAGGAAAACAATGTCATGTTTCCTTTAGCTATGATATGTCAGGAAAACATTGTCATGTTTCCTTTAGCTATGATCTGTCAGGAAAACAATGTCATGTTTCCTTTAGTTATGGTATGTCAGGAAAACATTGTCATGTTTCCTTTAGCTATGATCTGTCAGGAAAACATTGTCATGTTTCCTTTAGTTATGATCTGTCAGGAAAACATTGTCATGTTTCCTTTAGTTACGGTATGTCAGGAAAACAATGTCATGTTTCCTTTAGTTATGATCTGTCAGGAAAACATTGTCATGTTTCCTTTAGTTATGATCTGTCAGAAAACATTGTCATGTTTCCTTTAGCTATGATCTGTCAGGAAAACATTGTCATGTTTCCTTTAGTTATGGTATGTCAGGAAAACATTGTCACGTTTCCTTTAGCTATAATCTGTCAGGAAAACAATGTCATGTTTCCTTTAGTTATGATATGTCAGGAAAACAATGTCATGTTTCCTTTAGCTATGATCTGTCAGGAACACATTGTCATGTTTCCTTTAGTTATGATATGTCAGGAAAACAATGTCATGTTTCCTTTAGCTATGATCTGTCAGGAACACATTGTCATGTTTCCTTTAGTTATGATCTGTCAGGAAAACATTGTCATGTTTCCTTTAGTTATGATCTGTCAGGAAAACATTGTCATGTTTCCTTTAGTTACGGTATGTCAGGAAAACAATGTCATGTTTCCTTTAGTTATGATCTGTCAGGAAAACATTGTCATGTTTCCTTTAGTTACGGTATGTCAGGAAAACATTGTCATGTTTCCTTTAGCTATGATCTGTCAGAAAACATTGTCATGTTTCCTTTAGTTATGATCTGTCAGAAAACATTGTCATGTTTCCTTTAGCTATGATCTGTCAGGAACACATTGTCATGTTTCCTTTAGTTATGATCTGTCAGGAAAACATTGTCATGTTTCCTTTAGTTATGATCTGTCAGGAAAACATTGTCATGTTTCCTTTAGTTATGATCTGTCAGGAAAACATTGTCATGTTTCCTTTAGTTATGATCTGTCAGGAAAACATTGTCATGTTTCCTTTAGTTATGATCTGTCAGGAAAACATTGTCATGTTTCCTTTAGCTATGATCTGTCAGGAAAACATTGTCATGTTTCCTTTAGTTATAGTATGTCAGGAAAACATTGTCATGTTTCCTTTAGTTATAGTATGTCAGGAAAACATTGTCATGTTTCCTTTAGCTATGATCTGTCAGGAAAACATTGTCATGTTTCCTTTAGTTATGATCTGTCAGGAAAACATTGTCATGTTTCCTTTAGCTATGATCTGTCAGGAAAACATTGTCATGTTTCCTTTAGTTATAGTATGTCAGGAAAACATTGTCATGTTTCCTTTAGCTATGATCTGTCAGGAAAACATTGTCATGTTTCCTTTAGTTATAGTATGTCAGGAAAACATTGTCATGTTTCCTTTAGTTATAGTATGTCAGGAAAACATTGTCATGTTTCCTTTAGCTATGATCTGTCAGGAAAACATTGTCATGTTTCCTTTAGTTATGATCTGTCAGGAAAACATTGTCATGTTTCCTTTAGCTATGATCTGTCAGGAAAACATTGTCATGTTTCCTTTAGTTATAGTATGTCAGGAAAACATTGTCATGTTTCCTTTAGCTATGATCTGTCAGGAAAACATTGTCATGTTTCCTTTAGTTACGGTATGTCAGGAAAACATTGTCATGTTTCCTTTAGTTATGATCTGTCAGGAAAACATTGTCATGTTTCCTTTAGTTACGGTATGTCAGGAAAACATTGTCATGTTTCCTTACTAGCTATGATCTGTCAGGAAAACATTGTCACGTTTCCTTTAGCTATGATCTGTCAGGAAAACATTGTCATGTTTCCTTTAGTTATGATCTGTCAGGAAAACAACGTCATGTTTCCTGAGAAATGGACATCAAATCACATCACAAACATAGGGAGGAAGATGGCAGGATGGTTCAGACATTCATCAGCCCAACAAGTAAACCGTTAGCTTCTTGAATCCATTTCCAGCCAAGCTCTTTATGCCATTGTTTCCCACTTGGACAGGAAAATTGAACTGAAGGTCAAACCTTTGGGAGGAGACGCTAAACTAATTGGTCCTGTGTGCTCATGGACTTGTACACATAAAAAAACCTACGACATTGAAAAATTGGGAAGACCTTTAATGGTGGGCAAAAACAGTCACATAAACAGTCACATAGGTGAAAATCCCACCTTTGGTCCACCTGGGCTTGAGCCAAGAAACAAAGAAAGAAAGAAACAAAACCAAACAAATCCACTATGTTAAATGATGCCTGAGAAAACTACATGGTATTTATAACTCTTCTCCAGTCATGCGGGGTAGAAGAGACTGTGCAAACAGGATCAACGCGACGACAACAGCCTGAAAGATCTGGTGGCCCACACCAACGACAGTGTCAGTGACTGAGGCACACTATATGCTAAGGCTTTGTGTCAGTGACAGATGCACACTATATGCCAAGGCTTAAACATGTGTCAGTGACTGATGTACACTATATGCCAAGGCTTTGTGTCAGTGACTGATGTACACTATATGCCAAGGCTTTGTGTTAGTGACTGATGTACACTATATGCCAAGGCTTTGTGTCAGTGACTGATGTACACTATATGCCAAGGCTTTGTGTCAGTGACTGATGCACACTATATGCCAAGGCTTAAACATGTGTCAGTGACTGATGCACACTATATGCCAAGGCCTAAACATGTGTCAGTGACTGATGCACACTATATGCCAAGTCTTAAACATGTGTCAGTGACGGATGCACACAATATGCCAAGGCCTAAACATGTGTCAGTGACGGATGCACACAATATGCCAAGGCCTAAACATGTGTCAGTGACTGATGTACACTATATGCCAAGTCTTAAACATGTGTCAGTGACTGATGTACACTATATGCCAAGTCTTAAACATGTATTAAACTGATGTACACTATATGCCAAGGCTTAAACATATGTTAAACTGATGCACACTACATGCCAAGTCTTAAACATGTGTTAAACTGATGTACACTATATGCCAAGTCTTAAACATGTGTTAAACTGATGCACACTATATGCCAAGGCTTAAACATGTGTTAAACTGATACACACTATATGCCAAGTCTTAAACATGTGTTAAACTGATGCACACTATATGCCAAGGCTTAAACATGTGTTAAACTGATGCACACTATATGCTAATGTGTCAGTGACTGATGCACACTATATGCTCAGGTTTAAACATGTGTTAAACTGATGTACACTATATGCCAAGTCTTAAACATGTGTTAAACTGATGCACACTATATGCCAAGTCTTAAACATGTGTTAAACTGATGCACACTATATGCCAAGTCTTAAACATGTGTTAGTGACTGATGCACACTATATGCCAAGTCTTAAACATGTATCAGTGACTGATGTACACTATATACCAAGGCTTAAACATGTGTTAGTGACTGATGCACACTATATGCCAAGGCTTAAACATGTATCAGTGACTGATGCACACTATATGCCAAGGCTTAAACATGTATCAGTGACTGATGTACACTATATGCCAAGGCTTAAACATGTATCAGTGACTGATGTACACTATATGCCAAGTCTTAAACATGTGTCAGTGACTGATGCACACTATATGCCAAGTCTTAAACATGTATCAGTGACTGATGTACACTATATGCCAAGGCTTAAACATGTGTTAGTGACTGATGCACACTATATGCCAAGTCTTAAACATGTATCAGTGACTGATGTACACTATATGCCAAGGCTTAAACATGTGTTAGTGACTGATGCACACTACATGCCAAGTCTTAAACATGTATCAGTAACTGATGTACACTATATGCCAAGGCTTAAACATGTGTTAGTGACTGATGCACACTATATGCCAAGTCTTAAACATGTGTCAGTGACTGATGTACACTATATGCCAAGGCTTAAACATGTGTTAGTGACTGATGCACACTATATGCCAAGTCTTAAACATGTGTCAGTGACTGATGCACACTATATGCTCAGGTTTAAACATGTGTTAAACTGATGCACACTATATGCTAAGGTTTAAACATGTGTCAGTGACTGATGTACACTTTATGCCAAGTCTTAAGCATGTGTTAAACTGATGCACACTATATGCCAAGTCTTAAACATGCGTTAAACTGATGTACACTATATGCCAAGTCTTAAACATGTGTTAAACTGATGCAAACTATATGCCAAGTCTTAAACATGTGTTAAACTGATGCACACTATATGCCAAGTCTTAAACATGTGTTAAACTGATGTACACTATATGCCAAGTCTTTAACATGTGTTAAACTGATGTACACTATATGCAAGTCTTAAACATGTGTTAAACTGATGCAAACTATATGCCAAGTCTTAAACATGTGTTAAACTGATGCACACTATATGCCAAGTCTTAAACATGTGTTAAACTGATGCACACTATATGCCAAGTCTTAAACATGTGTTAAACTGATGCACACTATATGCCAAGTCTTAAACATGTGTTAAACTGATGTACACTGCAGCTCATCTGTGGACACGCATGTGGCTGTGCAATCCGATCTTGGATGTACAATGTCTGTTGCGATGTGGGGACACTGGAATGTCGTGGTAGGGGTGGTTGGATTATGTCTCCTCTCTCTTCTGATAGTCAGCCTCTCCCTGTAGTTGATATCGCTGTTCCTGCTGGCACGATGGACGGCCCTGCGCCAGGCGTTCCTTTCAGTGGCAGTTCTTTGAGTTCTTTGGGGGTAACCTGTGCAAACTGGAGGTTCGCCTATATCTGTCCTTGAAACGCTTTTTTGGCCTCCCGAGATTTCTTTTGCCACTTGCAAGTTCGCCGTACAGCAGTTGTTTGAGCATTCGGTGGTCTTCCATGCGGATGACATGGCCGACCCATCTCAGTTGGGCTTTGACAAGCAGGCTTTCTATGCTTTGTGAGCTTGATCGGTTGAGGACCTCAATGTTGGTGATGCGGTCTTGCCACCGGGTGCCAAGTATGCTGTGGAGAGCCCTTCAGTGACTGATGCACACTATATGCCAAGGCTTAAACATGTATCAGTGACTGATGTACACTATATGCCAAGGCTTAAACATGTATCAGTGACTGATGTACACTATATGCCAAGTCTTAAACATGTGTCAGTGACTGATGCACACTATATGCCAAGTCTTAAACATGTATCAGTGACTGATGTACACTATATGCCAAGGCTTAAACATGTGTTAGTGACTGATGCACACTATATGCCAAGTCTTAAACATGTATCAGTGACTGATGTACACTATATGCCAAGGCTTAAACATGTGTTAGTGACTGATGCACACTACATGCCAAGTCTTAAACATGTATCAGTAACTGATGTACACTATATGCCAAGGCTTAAACATGTGTTAGTGACTGATGCACACTATATGCCAAGTCTTAAACATGTGTCAGTGACTGATGTACACTATATGCCAAGGCTTAAACATGTGTTAGTGACTGATGCACACTATATGCCAAGTCTTAAACATGTGTCAGTGACTGATGCACACTATATGCTCAGGTTTAAACATGTGTTAAACTGATGCACACTATATGCTAAGGTTTAAACATGTGTCAGTGACTGATGTACACTTTATGCCAAGTCTTAAGCATGTGTTAAACTGATGCACACTATATGCCAAGTCTTAAACATGCGTTAAACTGATGTACACTATATGCCAAGTCTTAAACATGTGTTAAACTGATGCAAACTATATGCCAAGTCTTAAACATGTGTTAAACTGATGCACACTATATGCCAAGTCTTAAACATGTGTTAAACTGATGTACACTATATGCCAAGTCTTTAACATGTGTTAAACTGATGTACACTATATGCCAAGTCTTAAACATGTGTTAAACTGATGCACACTATATGCCAAGTCTTAAACATGTGTTAAACTGATGCACACTATATGCCAAGTCTTAAACATGTGTTAAACTGATGCACACTATATGCCAAGTCTTAAACATGTGTTAAACTGATGCACACTATATGCCAAGTCTTAAACATGTGTTAAACTGATGTACACTGCAGCTCATCTGTGGACACGCATGTGGCTGTGCAATCCGATCTTGGATGTACAATGTCTGTTGCAGTGGGGACACTGGAATGTCGTGGTAGGGGTGGTTGGATTATGTCTCCTCTCTCTTCTGATAGTCAGCCTCTCCCTGTAGTTGATATCGCTGTTCCTGCTGGCACGATGGACGGCCCTGCGCCAGGCGTTCCTTTCAGTGGCAGTTCTTTGAGTTCTTTGGGGGTAACCTGTGCAAACTGGAGGTTCGCCTATATCTGTCCTTGAAACGCTTTTTTGGCCTCCCGAGATTTCTTTTGCCACTTGCAAGTTCGCCGTACAGCAGTTGTTTGAGCATTCGGTGGTCTTCCATGCGGATGACATGGCCGACCCATCTCAGTTGGGCTTTGACAAGCAGGCTTTCTATGCTTTGTGAGCTTGATCGGTTGAGGACCTCAATGTTGGTGATGCGGTCTTGCCACCGGGTGCCAAGTATGCTGTGGAGAGCCCTTTGGTGGAACTGCTCTAATTTGCTGATGTGCTTCCTGTAGAGTGTCCAAGTCTCCGAACCGTAGAGGAGGGTGGAGAGCACAACGGCATTGTACACTTTGATTTTTGTTGACAGCCGGACATTGTGCTGGTTTAGTACCTTGTTTTTCAGTCTGCCGAGAGCTTGGCTGGCTTTGCTGATTTGTGAATCAATTTCCTGATCAATGGAGCCATCTGCAGAGATGATACTTCCAAGGTATTTAAAGTTCTTGGTGTTCTTCAGGCTGTTGCCATCAATGGTGATGTTTGGAGACAGTGGCTTAGTTTGTGGGACAGGCTGGAAGGGAGCCATCCAGGCGGTACTTTAGGTGTATTCCCTTGTCAAGATCCTTCCAGGCATGGGAAAGCATGGCAGTGAAGAAGATATTGAAGAGGACTGGTGCCAGACTAAAGCCACAGGCAGAAAAGATCATCGCTGAAGAACAGGCAGGCTTCCGCCCAAACAGAAGCACCACAGAACAAATATTCAACCTGCGAGTTCTGTGCGAGAAATACAGCCAGCACCAACAGAAACTATATACCACGTCTTCATAGACCTCAAAAAGACGTTTGACCATGTATGGCACGACGCATTATGGGCCACGATGAAGAAATACAACATGGGACAAAAGATCACTCGGACCATCAAAGAGCTATACACAAAAGCCACCAGCGCAGTGCTTTTCCAAGGCATAGTTGGAGAGTGGTTCCATACCTCAGTGGGAGTTTGTCAAGGCTGTCTCCTATCGCCAACACTGTTTAATGTCTTCCTTGAGCACATAATGACTGATGCCTTAGAAGATCACACTGGCACAGTCAGTATTGGAGGGCGGATAATCACCAACCTCAGGTTTGCTGATGACATCGACGGACTTGCAGGAAATGAACAGGAACTAGCCAACCTAGTGTACCACCTGGACAAAACATCCTCCAGATATGGCATGGAGATCAGTGCCGAGAAAACAAAACTCATGACAAACAGTGCCCAGCCAATCACTACCAAGATCAAAGTCAGTGGAAAAGAACTTGACGTTGTAGATCACTTCAAGTACCTTGGAGCTATTATTAGTGAAGAAGGTTCAAAAATCGAAATCCTCGCAAGAGCTGCACAAACAATAGCAGCAATGGCAAAGCTCAAGACTATCTGGAAAGACCGAAACATCTCTCTCAGGACCAAGGTCAAGCTACTGCATGCACTAGTCATCTCTACATATCTGTATGCATGCGAATCCTGGACATTGAATGCAGATCTACAAAGCCGTCAAAGGAGGATCCAGGCTCTAGAGATGAGATGCCTCAGAATACTCCTTGGCATTTCATACATGGACCACACTACCAACAACGAAGTCCTACAAACCATCACCCAACAAGTAAAGCACTACGAAAACCTGCTGACCACAGTCAAGAAAAGGAAGCTCAGATGGTACGGACATGTGACTAGATCAGACGGGCTGTCCAAAACCATACTGCAGGGAACAGCGCAGGGGAAGAGAAGGCGAGGCAGACAGAGGAAGAAATGGGCAGACAACATCACTGAATGGACAGGGAAGAGCTTCTCTGTTATGGGAGCAGATGAGATGAGATGAGATGAGATGATAATTTCGAATTCATCAGTCATACTGCCACTTGCAAGAACTTGCCCACTCATGCCTGTGTGGAAGAGCTGGGTGATCTTTAGGAATTTGGGAGGGCAGCCAATGCGTTCTAGGACAGTCCACAGGGCTTCTCTGGTGATTATGTCGAAAGCCTTGGTAAGGTCAACGAAGACTGAGTAAAGAGGCCTATTCTGTTCTATGCACTTTTCTTGAATTTGTCTCATAGCAAAGATCATGTCCACAGTGCTTCTCCCTGGCCTAAAGCCACACTGAACCTCTGGTAGGATCTGTTCTGAGATGGTTACCAGTCTGTTGAGGATAACCCTTGCAAATATTTTCCCTGCTATGGAGAGAAGAGAGATGCCCCTGTAGTTTCCACAGTCTGCTTTACTACCTTTGCTCTTGTACAGCGCAACTATGAGCGTGTCTTTGAAATCAGCAGCCATGTGCTCTTCTTCCCAGACCTGTAGCAGGATGTCATGGAAGGTTTCCAGGGCTTTGGGGCCTGCTGCCTTGAAGATCTCAGCGGGAATGCCGTCTTTTCCAGAAGCTCTGCCGGTGTTGGTCTTGCTTATTGCCTTTTTGATTTCATCTAGAGTAGGAGGAGCGCGTCTAGGTCTTCCAGGAGTGGTTGCTGGGGGATTTGATTGAGAGCATCTTGATCAACAGTGGAAGGTCTGTTCAAAAGAGAGCTGAAATGTTCGGTCCAGCGCTTGAGGAGCCCTTCTTGGTCCTTGATCAGGGTTTTGCCATCCGAGGACAACAATGGAGAACATCCTGAGGGTGTTGGGCCGTAGACGGTTTTCAGAAAGCTGAAGAACATCTTGGAGTTGTGGGTATCAGCATAAAGTTGAACTTCTTCAGCCTTCTTGTTCCATCACGAATCTTGCATCTCACGAAGATCCTTCTACACACTATATGCCACATCCTAAACATGTGTTAAACTGATGCACACTATATGCCAAAGCTTAAACATGTGTTAAACTGATGTACACTACATGCCAAGTCTTAAACATGTGTTAAACTGATGCACACTATATGCCAAGTCTTAAACATGTGTTAAACTGATGTACAGTACATGCCAAGTCTTAAACTGATGCACACTATATCATCATCATCATCATCATCCCTTGGTCGGGACGACCGTTGGGGTACCCGCACGGACGCTGCAAGTGGACCGCCAAATGGTTCTGTCCTGGGCTGCTTTCAGGAGGTTTGGTACAGTGAGGCCGGTCCACTCCTTGATGTTGGATATCCAGCTTTTGCGTGGTCGTCCCTGCCTCCTTGCTCCTTCCACCATTCCCTGCAGGACTGTCTTTGACAGGCTGTTATGCCTTGTTGTGTGGCCAAACCATTTCAATTTCCTCCGTTTGACTATATCTAGCAATGGTTCTTGTTTGCCAGCCAGTGCCTCGATCTGCTGCCAGACGTAGTCGTTGGTTTTACGGTCTCTGTAGGTGATGTTCAGGATCCGCCTGAGGCACTTCATCTCAAAGGCTTGAATGCGACGTTCTAAATCGGCAGTGAGTGTCCATGCTTCACAGCTGTACAAGGCAATGGATGTGACGAGTGCCTTGTAGAGTCTGACCTTAGTGTGGGTTCTGATGTTATGGTTTCTCCACACTTTCGCCAGCTTAGTCATGGAGAAGAGTGCCACAGCAAGTCTGATCTTCACCTCTTGTGTGCTCGTACCTTCTTTGGTGATGACTGCTCCAAGGTACTTGAAAGTTTCCACCTCCTCTAGTGTCTCGCCACTCATCTTGATGCTGGTGGGAGTGGTCGGTGTGGTACTGTTCACTAGGATCTTGCTCTTTTCCGTGCTGATCTCCATACCGTGGGCATTGGCTGATGTTTCCAGTCTAGTGGTGAGATCCTGTGGTTTATTTTACTGTGTGTGAGTGTGTGTGTTTGTGTGCGTGTGTGTTTGTTGTAATCCCCAACAGCTTGTTATCCTGCCAAGAATCTTCCCTACGAATGCAAGCTCCAGCAGCTGACTTCTTGGTCATTTCACAGATAGTCATATGAAGAACAATAGTGAAACGATCCTCAGTCCAATCTTTGACCAAGTTTCAAATGGCTAGATAGGTATTGATAGTAAGGAAATAGATATTGATACACAGACAGACAGACATACACACACATACAGAAGTCCTTCGGATGAGACTATAAACCGAGGCCCCGTGTTCGAACGCATGCAGAACATCTTGCGCACACATTAAATCCTGTTCCGCTTTTCGGAAGAGTAGGCCATTGTGTGCCGAAGGAAACAGATGACAAAATTGACCAAACTGCATACACACGGGGACTGGATGTAAAAAAGCACATGAGTGCTTATTCCATTATCCTCGATATAAAAGAATAAATGAATTTTTAAAAATAAATAAGACAGACAGACAGACAGACAGACACACATACAGGCAGACAGACAGACCTACAGACAGACAGACAGACCTACAGACAGACAGACAGACAGCCAGACCTACAGACAGACAGCGAGGCAGACAGACACACCTACAGACAGACAGCGAGGCAGACAGACAGACACAGCTACAGACAGACAGACACACCTACAGACAGACAGCGAGGCAGACAGACACACCTACAGACAGACAGACACACATACAGGCAGGCAGACAGACAGACAGACAGACAGACAGCGAGGCAGACAGACACACCTACAGACAGACAGCGAGGCAGACAGACACACCTACAGACAGACAGCGAGGCAGACAGACACACCTACAGACAGACAGACCTACAGACAGACAGACACACCTACAGACAGACAGACCTACAGACAGACAGCGAGGCAGACAGACACAGCTACAGACAGACAGACAGACACAGCTACAGACAGACAGACAGGCGCCCCTACCTCAGACTGTGCCTTGGCAGGCTGTCCCCTGTCCAGGCTCTGGGAAAAGAAGATGTATCCATTTTCCTCCAGGGGCAGAAAAATAAAACGAGCCACCAGGGACCCCAGATTGTTGATGACATCATAGACACCTGAGCAAACAGGAAAACACCCCACATAATCATTCTGAGATTTACAGAACGAGAACAACAGTTCACTCACTGAAAACCTTCAGCAGCTTTTCTGTTCCCTAGTCAGGTGACTGAAATACATCATCACCTCCTGCTTCTCTGAACACACAGACCGACATTTCACTCTGACACTGTGATGGGGAAGTATTGGCAGTCAGCTGTAATCCCCTGATTCCAGGACGACAGTGTGTTTCCGGGCAGCTGAGAGGCTGACCTGCCCCCCCCCCCACAAGAAAACCGTACTCTCTATCTCAAGACATCAGTGGTTCTGATCTTAGCCTTAGCTTGTTGAGCGGTTTTCACCATGTACTCGGCAAGCTGTTTACTTCAATCACAGCATTCAGATGAATCATCTGGCAGCTCAAAAACTGCTCTTCATTTTCCCATCTTCTTCCTAACAGCAACGGTGTCACATTCCCTGTTATGGTTTTACCAATATCTTCAGCCACACAACTGATATTAACAAACCACAATGCTGTCCTTCAGATCAATGTGGAACCTATGGACAGTTTTTATTATACATCTGGATGTATGTCTACACTACAAGATTCAACTAACACACCACCATCCACTTTGAAGTGATACAAGACGAAGGTGATTCTGGACTCCCTGACTGTGGTTTGGAAATGGGCCCTGTGGTTAGAGTGCTGCACTCGTGATCCGACAGCCTGGGATCGGGCCACACCAAGACGCCGTTCAAAGGAATTCTGCCCCCAGAGTTATCATCAGTCATGACTCCACTCCCCAGAAAGTCCTTCGGATCCAAGACCCTGTGTGCAAACACACGCAGAACATCTTGTGTGCACACATTAAAGCCATTCTACCTGGTGGAAGAGAAGGCCATTTGTGCCAGTAAGAATGGATGACAAAAGATTTTATTTTTTAAGCTGCACACTGGTGTCATGTTTAGACATCGTTTCTGAAGTTGGAATGCAGCTACCTTGGTGATGGGCAAAAACTGTCGCCTACCTAAAAATCTCAACATTGGTGAACCTCGGAGCTCTGACCAAGAAACAAAAAACCCAACCCAACCTATCAGGTTTGATTAAAAAACAACAACAGATTAACAACAATTACTTGTTCCTCTCTACACATCACACACAAAGCTGGCACACCCTGCCTCCTCTACACACACAAAGCTGGCACACCCTGCCTTCTCTACACACCACACACAAAGCTGGCACACTTCTCTACACACAAAGCTGGCACACCCTGCCTTCTCTACACACCACACACAAAGCTGGCACACTTCTCTACACACAAAGCTGCACACCCTGCCTTCTCTACACCACAAAGCTGGCACACCCTGCTTCTATACACACACAAAGCTGGCACACCCTTCTCTACACACACAAAGCTGGCACACCCTGCCTTCTCTACACACACAAAGCTGGCACACCCTGCTTCTTACACACACAAAGCTGGCACACCCTGCCTTCTCTACACACACAAAGCTGGCACACTTCTCTACACACACAAAGCTGGCACAGCTCTCTACACACAAAGCTGGCACACCTGCCTTCTCTACAACACAAAGCTGGCACACACTCTTCTCTACACACACAAAGCTGGCACACCCTGCCTTCTCTACACACACAAAGCTGGCACACCCTGCCTTCTCTACACACACAAAGCTGGCACACTTCTCTACACACACAAAGCTGGCACACTTCTCTACACACACAAAGCTGGCACACCCTGCCTTCTCTACACACACAAAGCTGGCACACCCTGCCTTCTCACACACACAAAGCTGGCACACCCTCTCTCTACACACACAAACCTGGCACACCCTGCCTTCTCTACATCACACAAAGCTGCACACCCTGCCTTCTCTACACACAAAGCTGGCACACCCTGCCTTCTCTACACACACAAAGCTGGCACACCCTGCCTTCTCTACATACACAAAGCTGGCACACCCTGCCTTCTCTACATACACAAAGCTGGCACACCCTGCCTTCTCTACATACACAAAGCTGGCACACCCTGCCTTCTCTACACACCACACACAAAGCTGGCACACCCTGCCTTCTCTACACACACAAAGCTGGCACACTTCTCTACACACACAAAGCTGGCACACCCTGCCTTCTCTACACACCACACACAAAGCTGGCACACTTCTCTACACACAAAGCTGGCACACTTCTCTACACACAAAGCTGGCACACCCTGCCTTCTCTACACACAAAGCTGGCACACCCTGCCTTCTCTACACACACAAAGCTGGCACACCCTGCCTTCTCTACACACACAAAGCTGGCACACCCTGCCTTCTCTACACACACAAAGCTGGCACACCCTGCCTTCTCTACACACAAAGCTGGCACACCCTGCCTTCTCTAACACCTACACACAAAGATGGCACACTTCTCTACACACACAAAGCTGCACACAACCCTGCCTTCTCTACACACACAAAGCTGGCACACCCTGCCTTCTCTACACACACAAAGCTGGCACACCCTGCCTTCTCTACACACAAAGCTGGCACACCCTGCCTTCTCTACACACACAAAGCTGGCACGCCCTGTCTTCTTTACACACACAAAGCTGGCACATTTCTCTACACACAAAGCTGGCACACTTCTCTACACACACAAAGCTGGCACACCCTGCCTTCTCTACACACAAAGCTGGCACACCCTGCCTTCTCTACACACAAAGATGGCACACCCTGCCTTCTCTACACACACAAAGCTGGCACACTTCTCTACACACACAAAGCTGGCACACCCTGCCTTCTCTACACACACAAAGCTGGCAAACACCCTGCCTTCTCTACACACACAAAGCTGGCACACCTGCCTTCTCTACACACAAAGCGGCACACCCTGCCTTCTCTACACAACACAAAGCTGGCACAAACACCCTGCCCCTCTCTACACACACAAAGCTGGCACACCCTGCCTTCTCTACACACACACAAAGCTGGCACACTTCTCTACACACACAAAGCTGGCACACCCTGCCTTCTCTACACACACAAAGCTGGCACACTTCTCTACACACACAAAGCTGGCACACCATGCCTTCTCTACACACACAAAGCTGGCACACCCTGCCTTCTTTACACACACAAAGCTGGCACACCCTGCCTTCTCTACACACACAAAGTTGGCACACCCTGCCTCCTCTACACACACAAAGCTGGCACACCCTGCCTCCTCTACACACACAAAGCTGCACACACCCTGCCTTCTCTAACACACAAAGCTGGCACACTCTCCTCTACACACACAAAGCTGGCACAACCCTCCTTCTCTACACACACAAAGCTGGCACACCCTGTCCTTCTCTACACACACAAAGCTGGCACACTCTCTACACACACAAAGCTGGCACACCCTAGCCTTCTCTACACACACAAAGCTGCACACTTCTCTACACACAAGCTGCACACCCTGCCTTCTCTACACACACAAAGCTGGCACATCCTGCCTTCTATACACACCACAACACAAAGCTGGCACACTCTCTACACACAAAGCTGGCACACCCTGCCTTCTCTACACACACAAAGCTGGCACACCCTGCCTTCTCTACACACAAAGCTGGCACACTTCTCTACCACAAAGCTGGCACACCCTGCCTTCTCTACACACACAAAGCTGGCACACCCTGCCTTATCTACACACACAAAGCTGGCACACCCTGCCTTCTCTACACACACAAAGCTGGCACACCCTGCCTTCTCTACACACACAAAGCTGGCACACCCTGCCTTCTCTACACACACAAAGCTGGCACACCCTGCCTTCTCTTCACACACAAAGCTGGCACACCCTGCCTTCTCTACACACAAAGCTGGCACACCCTGCCTTCTCCACACACACAAAGCTGGCACACCCTGCCTTCTCTTCACACACAAAGCTGGCACACCCTGCCTTCTCTACACACAAAGCTGGCACACCCTGCCTTCTCTACACACACAAAGCTGGCACACCCTGCCTTCTCTACACACACAAAGCTGGCACACTTCTCTACACACAAAGCTGGCACACCCTGCCTTCTCTACACAAAGCTGGCACACCCTGCCTTCTCTACACACACAAAGCTGGCACACCCTGCCTTCTCTACACACACAAAGATGGCACACCCTGCCTTCTCTGCACACAAAGCTGGCACGCCCCTGCCTCCTCTACACACAAAGCTGGCACACCCTGCCTCCTCTACACGCACAAAGCTGGCACACCCTGCCTTCTCTACACACAAAGCTGGCACACTTCTCTACACACACAAAGCTGGCACACCCTGCCTTCTCTACACACAAAGCTGGCACACCCTGCCTTCTCTACACACACAAAGCTGGCACACCCTGCCTTCTCTACACACACACAAAGCTGGCACACTTCTCTACACACACAAAGCTGCACACCCCTGCCTTCTCCCACACACAAAGCTGGCACACCCTGCTTCTCTACACACAAAAGCTGGCACACCCTGCCTTCTCTCAACACACACAAAGCTGGCACACCCTGCCTTCTCTACACACACAAAGCTGGCACACCCTGCCTTCTCTACACACACAAAGCTGGCACACCCTGCCTTCTCTACACACACAAAGCTGGCACACCCTGCCTTCTCTACACACACAAAGCTGGCACACCCTGCCTTCTCTACACACACAAAGCTGGCACACCCTGCCTCTCTACACACACACAAAGCTGGCACTACCCTGCCTTCTCTACACACAAAGCTGGCACACCCTGCCTTCTCTACAACACACACAAAGCGGCACACCCTGCCTTCTCTACACACACAAAGCTGGCACCACCCTGCCTTCTCTAACAACACACACAAAGCTGGCACACCCTGCCTTCTCTACACACACAAAGCTGCACACCCTGCCTCTTCTCACACACACAAAGCTGGCACACCCTGCCTTCTCTACACACCACAAAGCTGGCACACCCTGCCTTCTCTACACACAAAGCTGGCACACCCTGCCTTCTACTATACACAAAGCTGGCACACCCTGCCTTCTCTACAACACACACAAAGCGGCACACCTGCCTTCTCTACAACACACAAAGCTGCACAAAACCCTGCCTTCTCTACACACACAAAGCTGGCACACCCTGCCTTCTCCACACACACAAAGCTGGCACACCTGCCTCTCTACACACAAAGCTGGCACACCCTGCCTTCTCTACACACACAAGCTGCACACCCTGCCTTCTCCACACACACAAAGCTGGCACACCCTGCCTTCTCTACACCCACACACAAGCTGGCACACTTCCTCTACACACACACAAAGCTGCACACCCGCTTCTACACATACACAAAGCTGGCACACCCTGCCTTCTCTACACACCACACACAAACCTGGCACACCCTGCCTTCTCTACACACACAAAGATGGCACACCCTGCCTTCTCTGCACACAAAGCTGGCACACCGCTCCTTACACCACACACAAGCTGGCACACCCGCCTCCTCTACACACACAAAGCTGGCACACCCTGCCTTCTCTACACACAAAGCTGGCACACCCTGCCTTCTCTACACACACAAAGCTGGCACACCCTGCCTTCTCTACACACACAAAGATGGCACACCCTGCCTTCTCTGCACACAAAGCTGGCACGCCCTGCCTCCTCTACACACAAAGCTGGCACACCCTGCCTCCTCTACACGCACAAAGCTGGCACACCCTGCCTTCTCTACACACAAAGCTGGCACACATCTTCTCTACACACACAAAGCTGGCACACCCTGCCTTCTCTACACACAAAGCTGCACACAATACACACCTGCCTTCTCTGCACACAAAGCTGGCACACCCGCCTTCTCTACACACACAAAGCTGCACACCCTCCTTCTCCACACACACAAAGCTGGCACACCCTGCCTTCTCTACACACAAAGCTGGCACACCCTGCCTTCTCTACACACACAAAGCTGGCACACCCTGCCTTCTCTACACACACAAAGCTGGCACACCCTGCCTTCTCTACACACACAAAGCTGGCACACCCTGCCTTCTCTACACACACAAAGCTGGCACACCCTGCCTTCTCTACACACACAAAGCTGGCACACCCTGCCTTCTCTACACACACAAAGCTGGCACACTTCTCTACACACACAAAGCTGGCACACCCTGCCTTCTCTACACACACAAAGCTGGCACACCCTTCCTACACACACAAAAGCTGGCACACCCTGCCTTCTCTACACCACAAAGCTGGCACACCCTGCCTTCTCTACACACACAAAGCTGGCACACCCTGCCTTCTCTACACACACAAAGCTGGCACACCCTGCCTTCTCTACACACACAAAGCTGGCACACCCTGCCTTCTCTACACACACAAAGCTGGCACACCCTGCCTTCTCTACACACACAAAGCTGGCACACACACACACAAAGTGCCTTCCTCTACACACACAAAGCTGGCACACCCTGCCTTCTCTACACACACAAAGCTGGCACACCCTGCCTTCTCTTCTCACACAAAGATGGCACACCCTGCCTACTCTACACACACAAAGCTGGCACACCCTGCCTTCTCTCTCACACAAAGCTGGCACACCCTGCCTTCTCTACACACACAAAGCTGGCACACCCTGCCTTCTCTTCTCACACAAAGCTGGCACACCCTGCCTTCTCTACACACACAAAGCTGGCACATTTCCCACATGCCTTCTCTACACACAAAAGCTGGCACACCCTGCCTTCTCATACACACACAAAGCTGGCACACTCTCTACACACACAAAGAGGCACACCCTGCCTTCTCTACACACACAAAGCTGGCACACCCTGCCTCTCTACACACAAAGCTGGCACACCCTGCCTCTCTTCTCTTACCTGCCCACTAACCCTGGTCACAAGCTCAGCACTTTGAGAAGTCACACATAGCGTACCCCTAGAAACAACGCCCCCTCACTGACCATCACAGCACACCCACAGCCTTTTGTTCCCCAAACACGTCACCCACACTGACCATCACACACAAACACACACCCTTTGTTCCTGAAACACGTCCCCACACTGACCATCTCACACACCCACTACACATAGCTTTTCCCCTGAAACACTGTCCCCACACGACCATCACAGCACACACAACACATAGCGTTCCCCTAACACTCCCCACACTGACCATCACAGAAACCCACACATAGCGTTCCCCTGAAACACGTCCCCACACTGACCATCACAGCACACCCACGACACATAGCGTTCCCCTGAAACACTCCCCACACTGACCAATCACAGCACACACACACCTTTTTTCCCCTGAAACACGTCCCCACACTGACCATCCACAGCACACCCACACATAGCGTTCCCCTGAAACACGTCCCCACACTGACCATCACAGCACACCCACACACAACGCGTTCCCCTGAAACACTCCCCACACTGACCATCACAGCACACACACACACATAGCGTTCCCCTGAAACATGTCCCCACCTGACCATCACAGCAACACACACCACATAGCGTTCCCCTGAAACACGTCCCCACACTGACCATCAACAGCACACACACACATTGTGTTCCCCTAAACACGTCCCCCACACTGACCATCACAGCACACACACACATTATGTTCCCCTGAAACACGTCCCCACACTGACCATCACAGCACACACACACCATAGCGTTCCCCTGAAACACGTCCCCACACTGACCATCACAGCACACCCACACACATAGCGTTCCCCTGAAACACGTCCCCACACTGACCATCACAGCACACCCACACACATTGTGTTCCCCTGAAACACGTCCCCACACTGATTAAAGCCCATCACAGCACACCCACACCTTTTGTTCCCCTGAAACATGTCCCCACACTGACCATCACAGCACACACACACACATAGCGTTCCCCTGAAACACGTCCCCACACTGACCATCACAGCACACCCACACATAGCGTTCCCCTGAAACACGTCCCCACACTGACCATCACAGCACACACACACCTTTGTTCCCCTGAAACACGTCCCACACTGACCATCACAGCACAACACCACACATAGCGTCCCTGAAACACGTCCCCACACTGACCATCACAGACACCCACACACAATAGCGTTCCCTGAAACACGTCCCCACACTGACCATCACAGCACACACACACAATAGGTTTCCCCTGAAAACACGTCCCCACACTGACCATCACAGCACACCACACACTTAGTTCCCTGAAACAAGTCCCCACACTGACACACAGCACACCCACACACATGTGTTCCCCTGAAACATTCCCCACACTGAATAAAGCTACACCACACCACACTAGTTCCCCTGAAACATGTCCCCACACTGACCATCACAGCACACCACACACATGCTCCCCTGAAAACATCCCCACACTGATCTAAAGCACACAAACACCCACACACATGTGTTCCCCTGAAACATGTCCCCACACTGACCATCACAGCCACCCACAGCTTCCCCTGAAACAGTCCCCACACTGAACCACACAGCACAACCCCACACTTGGTTCCCCTGAAACAGTCCCCACACTGACACATCACAGCACAACCCCAACACATGTCGTCCCCTGAAACATGTCCCCACACTGACCTCACAGCACACCCACACATATAGTTCCCCTGAAACATGTCCCACACTGACCATCACAGCACACCACACACATTGTGTTCCCCTGAAACACGTCCCCACTACTAAACTCATCACAGCACACACACACCTAGTTCCCCTGAAACACGTCCCCACACGACCATCACAGCACACCACACACATAGCGTTCCCCTAAACAGTCCCCACACTGACCATAAACCACACACATGCGTTCCCTGAAACATGTGCCCCACACTGCCATCACAGACTCAAACCTTGTCCCACTGAAACATGTCCCCAACACTGAAACCATCACAGCACACACACACTTTGTTCCCTGAAACTGTCCCCACACTGATTAAGTCATCACAGCAACACCAACTTTTCCCCTGAAACAGTCCCCACATGACCAAACAGCAAACAACACATGTTGACATTCTCCGATACTTGATAACTACACAGACAAACCCCAGAATCTAAACTCCACACTACATCACGCAACTACTCCAAAATTAAGCTGTTCCCACTAATGATACCTGATCATCCCCTTAGCAGCACCACACACATCAACGCTGATTTTTTCTCCCTTTGTAACATTCCCCTCTCAGCAACACCAGATGTGCTCCCCCTGAAACCATTTCCCCACACTGTTAAAACCATCACAGCACACCCCACCCCATTTGTTCCCCTAACATGTCCCCACACTGATTAAAGCTCATCACAGCACACCCCACAAACCCCCTTTTGTTCCCCTAAAATTCCCCACACTGACCACACAGCACACACACACATTGTTTCCCTGAACATTCCCCACACTGATTAAACTCATCACAGCACACCCCACACTTTGTTCCCCTGAAACATGTCCCCACTGACCACACAGCAACCACACATTTTGTTCCCCTGAAACATTCCCCACAAATGATTTAAACCATCAAGCACACCCACCACCTTTTGTTTCCCTAAAACAGTCCCCCTACCACACGACCACCAAAATGTTTCCCCAAACAGATCCCACAAACCAAAGAACCCAAAAAATTGTGTTACCCAAAAAAGTACCAATAATCACGAAGAAAACAAAAGCCCCAAGAATCGACAAAATTTTTGATTTTTGTAAAAAGAACAACCCAAAAATTTAGATCAACTTTGAACAACAATAGAAACTAAAATTTACAATGAATTTTTTTGAGAACCAAATAAATAATAGAAAAATAATATAATATGTCAATGAATATACACACATCCTTGGCCCTAAACAATCCCCACATGATTTCATACACAACCACACATTTGTTCCCTGAAACACGTCCCCACACGAGGAACAAAACAGAGCCCCAACGAGTCAAAACATTTACCCAAATATTGTACCATAATCTTTTTAAATTCCAACATGCCAAACCCAAAAAACTATGTCCACAAGGCCATTATGACCTAAAACAGGGCCCCAACTAACCATTCAAAATGCAAAAATTGTCCCCAACCGCAAATCAAGATTTCTTCTGAAATGTCCCAACACGATCCAATAAATTAAAAAAACCAAAGAGCCAAAAATGGTACATAAAAGGCATAACAGTTTTTTCCAACCAATATGTTGGTTTTTAAAAAAAAAGAGGAGAAGCAATGTCAGGACTCACTTTTAGCCAACAGAAAATAATTGATGCGTGGCAAATATCACAACTAAGGCAAAAATTTCTGATCTGAACTGACCACACATTCTGACCCTAAACACTTCCCAAAACTGACCACAGAACACCACACTGCCCAAACACGTCCCCCATTCACACTGACCAAAAAACATGTCCCCACACGACCACAAGCATGTCCCCACACTGACCACAAACATGTCCCCACACTGACCACAAACATGTCCCCACACTGACCACAAACATGTCCCCACACTGACCACAAACATGTCCCCACACTGACCACAAACATGTCCCCACACTGACCACAAACATGTCCCCATACTGACCATGAACATGTCCCCCACACTGACCACAAACATGTCCCCACACTGACCACAAACATGTCCCCACACTGACCACAAACATGTCCCCCACACTGACCACAAACATGTCCCCCACACTGACCACAGCTGTAATGCCCAGCACATCTCAGTGAAATTACACACTGTAGTCACAAAAAGGTAAAGGTAAAGGTGTCCCCCCATAACCTATGTGGTTGTAGGGGAGCGAGGCGTCAGAGACCTCACTTCTCTAGGGCCAGCATATTGAGGGCGGCACCCATCTCCTCTCCCTCGCTGCTTTACCTTCCCTGACCTTAAAGAGGGCAGGTACCCATTTACAGCTGGGTGAACCGGGGGACTGTACTGAAGCCAAGGTGTGCAAACCGTCACCCATCTAACTGGTAAGAATGCTTGATGCTGCTTTATCTTGGCTGGGGGAAAGCGAGTGCTCTGACCACTTAGCTATCCCATCCCCAGGTAGTCACATATCCAATACAATAATAAGGATGTATTACAGAAAAGGCAACATGCAGAGGATATAAAAATCCTTCCTCTACTTCTGTCCTTTATCATAACACATAATACACACTATACAGAGTGAAAATAATGCAAGCACAAGTGGGGTCAATCATCTTTTACACATGCAAAGCATACATCTTGCAAGATAAAACAGATACAAAGACCTTTTTAGCAAGTGTCCAGCAATTGAAACAAATATATATATATATATATATATATATATATATCGTCATTATATGTATATATTGTCATTATATATATATATTGTCATAAGACCAATGCACACACACACACACACATATATATATATACATAAGACTAATGCATATATATATATATAAGACTAATGCCTATATACCGTCTTAAGACTAATGCCTACATATCATCATGAGACTAATGCCTCTATATACTGCCCCTGCCTTCAACAGCCAAAATCCCATTACCCTGCCAAAGCCTACAACCTGTGTGTGTGTGTGTGTGTGTGTGTGTGTGTGTGTGTGTGTGTGTGCGTGTGTGTGTGTATATAGGTGCATACATTTGAATTTTGTTTAAGCTTTTGATAGTTATGCCCTTATGGGCTGCATGATTCTGTAAGAATATGTTGAATGCAAGCGCTCTGATTTGTCTTTGCAAGATATAGCGCTATACAAATTCCATTTATTATTATTATTATTATTATCCTCATAAGACTAATGCCTATATATCCTCATAAGACTAATGCCTATATACCTCATAAGACTAATGCCTATATACCGCCATAAGACTAATGCCTATATACCTCATAAGACTAATGCCTATATACCTCATAAGACTAATGCCTATATACCTCATAAGACTAATGCCTATATACTGCATAAGACTAATGCCTATATACCCCCATAAGACTAATGCCTATATACGGATAAGTTGCGTAAAACAAGACTGCATCTTTATCTCTCTGCTAAGCCTTTCTGATAGTTATGCCTAAACCTCATAGATAATCTGTAGTATTAATGCTAATGCCTATTCTGTCATAGACTAATGTATAACGCTATACAATGCCATATATATATGAAATGTGATAAAAATATCTATTATCCTCACTAGACTAGATGCCTGAGTATACTCAAAGACATAACCTAAACAGCAAAAGACTAATTGCCAACTTCCAAACTAAAGACCTGAAAACAGCTATACATATCAAGACAAAAATCACAATCACTAAAATCCCAAAGATCACCACTGACTAATCGACCACACATTAGACTCAATGCTATGAATCCTAAAAGACTAATCCATTCCTAATACCTCACAGACTTGTTACCTACACACTACAGTAAGACAAAGCCAATACTTACCCATACACAACAAGTCTATACTACTGCTGACCAACCAGCACTACATGATAGAATCTCTTGTAAGACTAGCCTAAACATCCATGTCATAACTAAGCTCTGTTGACCACCACCACACACAGTGACTAACTAGCTCTGTTGACACCACCACACACAACATGTCTAGACTAGCTCTGTGACCACCACCACACAACAGTGACTAACTAGCTCTGTTGACCATCACCACCACACAACATGCTAACTAGCTCGTTGACCACCACCACACAACTGACTAGACTACTCTGTTGACCACCACCACCACAAACAGTACTAGACTAGCCTGTTGACCACCACCAACACAACATGCTAGACTACTCTGTTGACCAACACACCACACAACAGTGACTAGACTACTCTGTTGACCCCACCACCACACAGACAGTGACTAACCAACAGACATCAATAGTCTGTTACCACCACACACAACAGTGCTAGACTAGCTCTTTGACCCACCACCACCACACAACATGACTAACTAGCTCTGTATGACCACCACCACACAACAGTGACAGACTAAGCTCTGTGACCACCACCACACAACAGATGACTAGTAGCTCCTGTGACCATCACCCACACACAACATGATAGACTAGCTCTGTTACCACCACACACAACATGACTAGACTAGCTCTGTTGACCACACCACCACACAAAGGCAGTGACTAGACTACTCTGTTACACCACCAACACAACATGACTAGACTAGCTCTGTTGACCACCCCACACAACAGTGCTAGACTAGCTCTGTTGACTCACCACCACACAACAGTGACTAGACTAGCCTGTTGACCACACCACACAAACAGTGACAACTAGCTCTGTTGACCATACACCACCACACAACAGTGACAGACTAGCTCTGTGACCACCACCACACAACAGTGACTAGACTAGCTCTGTTGACCACCACCACCACACAACAGTGACTAGACTAGCTCTGTTGACCATCACCACCACACAACAGTGACTAGACTAGCTCTGTTGACCACCACCACACAACAGTGAGTGACTAGACTAGCTCTGTTGACCACCACCACCACACAACAGTGACTAGACTAGCTCTGTTGACCATCACCACCACACAACAGTGACTAGACTAGCTCTGTTGACCACCACCACACAACAGTGACTAGACTAGCTCTGTTGACCACCACCACCACACAACAGTGACTAGACTAGCTCTGTTGACCATCACCACCACACAACAGTGACTAGACTAGCTCTGTTGACCACCACCACCACACAACAGTGACTAGACTAGCTCTGTTGACCACCACCACCACACAACAGTGACTAGACTAGCTCTGTTGACCACCACCACACAACAGTGAGTGACTAGACTAGCTCTGTTGACCACCACCACCACACAACAGTGACTAGACTAGCTCTGTTGACCATCACCACCACACAACAGTGACTAGACTAGCTCTGTTGACCACCACCACCACCACCCCCCAACCAACAGTGACTAGACTAGCTCTGTTGACCCACCACCACACAACAGTGACTAGACTAGCTCTGTTGACCATCAACCACACAACAGTGACTAGACTAGCTCTGTTGACACACCCACCACACCACACAACACAGTGATGACTAGACTAGCTCTGTTGACCACCACCACCACACAACAGTGACTAGACTAGCTCTGTTGACCATCACCACCACACAACAGTGACTAGACTAGCTCTGTTGACCATCACCACCACCACACAACAGTGACTAGACTAGCTCTGTTGACCACCACCACCACACAACAGTGACTAGACTAGCTCTGTTGACCACCACCACACAACAGTGACTAGACTAGCTCTGTTGACCACCACCACCACCACACAACAGTGACTAGACTAGCTCTGTTGACCATCACCACACAACAGTGACTAGACTAGCTCTGTTGACCATCACCACCACACAACAGTGTCTAGACTAGCTCTGTTGACCATCACCACACAACAGTGAGTGACTAGACTAGCTCTGTTGACCACCACCACCACACAACAGTGACTAGACTAGCTCTGTTGACCACCACCACCACACAACAGTGACTAGACTAGCTCTGTTGACCACCACCACCACACAACAGTGACTAGACTAGCTCTGTTGACCACCACCACCACACAACAGTGACTAGACTAGCTCTGTTGACCATCACCACCACACAACAGTGACTAGACTAGCTCTGTTGACCACCACCACACAACAGTGACTAGACTAGCTCTGTTGACCACCACCACCACACAACAGTGAGTGACTAGTATTCAGTAGAGAAAAGGACAACTCCATATCTGATATGGTTTTGTTCATTCTTTGAAATTCTCTTTTTTGTGTGTTTTGATAAAACTGATTTCATTGGTTTTTGAGTGTTAGGTTTTTTAGTATTAAGCTTGTGTGGTGTGTTGGTGTGTGTGTGTGTGTGTGTGTGTGTGGTGTGTTGTGGTTGTGTGTGTGTGTGTGCGTGCATGCATACATATGTGTGTGTGTGCACGCGCGTGAATGTGTGTTGGAAATGTGCGAGCA
>CM054142.1:3179570-3197070 GCA_028751875.1 Rapana venosa
CATAGCACCTGTTGTTTTATGGTATGTCTCAAGGAGACAGAAGTTTTGTTTAATTATTTTTTCTTTTGAAAACAAGTCATATTCAATCAATATGTGACCTTTATACTGCAGTTCATATCTGCGTGTGCTACCACATGTTTGTTAAGTGTACTGAAGTGTATTATTGTACATGACTGTCACACTGTCACCAGTGTCACAGCACAAGTGTGACAAATTTGAAACAACACAGAACTTCTGTAACCCTACAAAATTGTAATGTTGGTAGTCTCTAAAGTAGTCGTAGTGGTGGCACAGGGTCACATCACATCACAAAAAGCACAAATAATTATGGATGTGTGGGGGTTGTACCCATTGCTGTCACCTGTCGTACCTTGGCAGATCAGAGACCTATTTTATTTTCCTTCTTACTATTTTCGTTATCGGCATATCTGTTCGTTTCTGCCATTGCAGTTTCAAAGCAAAAGTGTGGTAATAATGAGAAAACAGTCAAAAGGCATCACATTTTCAGGTGTCTATGCCACGGACCGGTCAGGAGGTCAAATTTCTCCACAGTCGTGTGTGTAGCACAGGTCAGGAATGTGCCATGTAGCACGTTATTTTCTGGCTCACTCTTCTCCCTAACTGCAGCATTTCCTTCCTCCTTTTCCTGGTAAGCGTTTAATATCGGACTCACTTAACCATTCTCGTTCAAATGTTTCTACTTCCAAGACAATAACATTCAATTAATAGTCTCACTAATCAGATGAATCCTCTGCTACCAAAGAAAACGCCATTTTTTTTCGCCACGCTGCAACGATTGAAAAGCGTTCCGGTTGCTGGCTGTTATTTCTTCCTTCCCTCCCCACTACATGCATGTTAGTGGTCTTAATTTATCACTGGCACCCTCTGAAACCCTCCCTGCATCGCCCCACCAATTTTCAGACACACAGTGTGAAAACCACGAGGTCTGTGTGTGATGGAAAAGTACTGCCCACGTGGGCAACACCAACTGTCGGATTGGAATCTAGCGGCAGCCACCATTACTGTCGGCTGCGGCCGGATCGGGGACAAGAGGGTTAAGCCCCTCTAAGTGAGTGGCTGAATAAATACAAACAAACCTTTCTCTGTGATATAGATATATTTAAAAGTAACAGACAGAGAGAAGAAAAGCTCAGTTGTGAACTAAAGAAATAAAACAAGTAATATTTTTTTAAAAGGCAACATTTCAAATCCAGGGGAAAATGCATGAGTTATGATTTCAGAAATGTATATAACTTTCAGTAAATGTCCTTTCTGCAGTAATAAAACAAAAACATACCCCCCCCCCCCCCCCCCCCCCTTTCCCCCAACAGAAATAAAGGATTTATAAACAAAGTGAGGAGACGTACGTCAACCAAATCAAGTTGATGACCCGTCTCCAGTCCTGACCATCTCTGCGGCTCAAACAGGCCCGTTCAAAGGCTTCCTTGGTCAGAAAGAGGATGGTGGAGTACAGCAGCATCAACCTGACACACACACACACACACACAGACACACACAACACACACACCAAAACACATAAAGTTGACGTACGCGCACGCCTCACTGCAGATACAGGTAGAACAGTACAGCACAATACCCATCGACCACACTTACTTTAATAACGGTAATGAGCACACACACATTAGGCCAACACACATCACAACATTTTAGAATAGACTGAGAAAAAAAACAAATCACTATCACAATACCAACACAAAAAAATCACACACTACTGACTACAGACACACACACACACACACACAGCACACACACACACACTTCTTAAAACATTTTTAATTAAAATGTGTGTGTGGACGTGAGACGCGCACAGCACTCATGCGTGCATTGAGAAATTGTGTGCATGTGTAATGTAATGTGGTAATTTGTATTTTCAATGTAAACTCCTTATCGATTTTTTCCTCTTTTTTACTGGTTTAATTTAACGGTAAATGATGCAATAATGTAGTGTCTTAGTATAATCATTACGAAATTTGTTCTTAGATAGATGGCTTGATGAAAAAAAACAAATGCATTGCTTATTCAATGTACCATCTGGAAATAAAATTTTGACTTGACTTGACTTGACTTGACTTGACACACACACACACACACACACACACACACACACTCCTAGCCATTGGTGACTGCATGCATACAACAACAACAACAACAACAACAACAGGGGAAAAGCTACAAACACAATGATGAGAAGTTATTGCTAAAAACATGTTGTGCAAAATAAATGATACTGTTAAAATGAAAGAAAAAACACTGCAGCCACTAACCTTAAACATTATGGAGAAAGCATGTTAGAAGATATACTAGTAACAAAGCTAATTATAACAGCAAACATGACTTTTTAATTTTTAAAATGTACAGTCATATACCTGATGAGAATATTTTATTGGCACAAACATTTCCAAAGATTACATGACACAAAACTGACATGTATAAGATCATTAAACTAATCCAAATAACCATCAAAAGTTCTTGCACAAAAGAAGGATACCATTTTATTTGTTTTCTTTTATAAATTCAGGATCGCTATTTTATTTCTTTGTTCATCTATACTCTTCAGTCTATTCATTCATCTATATTCTTCAGTCTATTCATTCATCTATATTCTTCTGTCTATTCATTCATCTATATTCTTCTGTCTATTAGTTCATCAATATTCTTCTGTCTATTCGTTCATCTATATATTATTCTTCTGTTTATTCATTCATCTATATTCTTCTGTCTATTCGTTCATCTATATTCTTCTGTCTATTCTTTCATCTATATGTTATAGTGTGGACTTTGCGCACTATAATGTTTGAACTAAACCCCTCTTTCCTTTCCCTCCCCCCACCCCCTCTACTAGAATAAACTGATCAACTTGGTTAGACTTCATGATTTGCTTAGTTCAACAATTCTAAATGACAGAGTTAGGTTTCTTTGTCAACCTGAAGTCTGTGTAGTGTTACTCCTTCTCTCAGCTTAGGTGTCCAGCATATCTCTGTGGGCTGGGAAACCTAGCAATTCATTGAGGCCTGTGTACTGTTACACCTTCTCTCATGTTAAGTGTCCAGCATGTCTCTGTGAGCTAGAAGATGGGCAACTCAGTGTGAAGGTGTAGCTAAGTGTCCTCACTGTAAGCCTATTGCCCCAGGGCTGGTGGCTCAGCCTTTGTCTTAAACAGTTTCTTTGTCAGCTACAGTGGAGTCCTCTCTATTCATGGCTTGAGGCATTGTTGTAGAGTGTCCAGTGGAACAGTCATGTAATAAACACCTCAGAGCTTGCTACAGCTAGTCTTATATAACAGGCTTGTGGGGCCTCTGTCTTCTCCCCCCCCCCCATTCCCCCTCTTTATCCCCCCCCCCCCCCCCCCCCCCCCCCACTTCCTCTACTGAATCAGCAGATTTTGTCTTGTAGTCAGAACATAGGTTCTCCTTCACTTGTGAATAAATTTGTTTGTCAGCTGATTTGGATGTGTGGTCAGAATTTGCTAGTCTCAGTTTCCAAATGTATTCATTGGTCAGTTGGAATTAGTAGTCCTGCAACTGAACCAATATAACAGGGTGTACACGGCATTTTAAAGTATTTCTCTTGCTGGCTGTCTGAGGCAACTTTCTTCTTGAGTTAGGCTGTGGTGTGGTAAAACCTGACAGAATGACTTAGAAGGAAAACAGCAGTTTTGTTCTCCTGCTTGAGCTGTAAATGAACATTTCTCTTTTTGATATAAGTTGTTGCTTAAAGAGATTTATCAAGGAGAAAGCTGATTTCATAAGTAAATCTTATTTGTGTGTACTAGCTGAATTTAGTTATTGATAGAATATTGTGACTGGTACAGTGAAATGTGTTTTACACAATCATGGAAGTTAGCTCAAGTCATGAGACTTTTTATTATTTCATTGTGATCTTGGATTTATTCCAAAATTGGATGTTCATGTGAGAAAAGTAATTTTATGAGTAAGTAATTATTTGATGTATGTATCATGTTAAGATGAAGTTTGTGAATTGCACAGATCAAAATAACGTCAATTTGGTAAAAGAGCTATTGGGATAGATTACTATGGCAAAGTTGAATTGAGATAAGAGTTGACTGCTAAAACTAAAAGAGTTGAAGACTTGAAGGTTAGACTTGAATGCAGTACAGGACTAGGCCTAGCTAGTAGTAATTGCCCTGGTAAAAGGAGGCAATTCAACATGCAGGTGTGACTTTGTGTATGGTTAGTCATTTGTGTCAAAAGTGGTTAATTTGTATGTGGTTTTGTGACACTAGACTGTGCCTGCTTGCTCTCTCTCTCTCTCTCTCTCTCTCTCTCTCGATAGTGTTATCCTAAGTCATATTTTTGTAGCTGACTTTTTGTTATACAGTAACATGTTGTCGGGTTTTTGTTGTTTTTTGTTTTACTATTGCTTTTACCTCCACCAAAATACTAAGCAGTTCGGCAACCCCCTTCATGTATGGGCCAATGGCCTTTTTGTGAATAAATCATTCGAGTTTGAGTTTGAGTTTGAGTTTGAGTTCGAGTTCTCTCTCTCTCTCTCTCTCTCTCTCTCTCTCTCTTGTGCTCTCGGTGGGTGATCTCCCTTGAAGGTAGGCAGGAAAATTATTTTGCTGTGAAGTAATTTGTCAAAAATACTTATTCATCCAACACCATGCCCGTTGTCGGTCTTCCCACAACGTTGGAAGTCACTTTGGATGCCCTGCTCCAGGAACAGCACCTTACTTCTTGGAAAATAAGTGGAAGTGGCGACAGCACAGTCGTTGTATTACGACTGAAAGCCAGCCCAGCCAACAACAGCAACATGGCGCAACAGCATACCCCTGTCATCTCCCACAGCTACCGCAGGAAGCCTCCCAGTCAGACTGACAGAGACAGGAGAAGGACAGAGGAGAGGAGAAGGACAGCACAGAGGCAGGAGGAACTGGAGGCAAGTGAAAATGTGATGCCAGAAGAACATTCACCAGTTTTATTTGTGCCCACACCTCCTACAAGCTGTGCTGTGTTACACTGACACAACCCCTTCTGCCAACAACACACGGCTGCAAGAATGTGCACGTGCAATCCGTCATTCACCAAGTGCTGTCAAAGAGTCCGAGAACGAAAGGCATGCTGACGTGCAACGAGACATTGACCTTGCCCCTGTGTTTACAATGGAAACCACGGACTGTGACAACCCTCTGGCAAAAGTTCAGCAAGTTGGAACTAGTGCCGACGTCATCAAGAACTATGTGGCTAAACTGACTGATAGATCTTTGCAGAGGAAGCTAAGGGACAGGCATAGGAACCAAGACTTTAGTAAGGTGTTCAGTAGTAAACGGCATCCAGACACGTTGGTTTGTGAAACTGATGATCTTGTTTTTCGTTTTCAACGGACTGCAGATGACGCAACCCCAGATTTGTTTTGGTTTGTGAAGAAGAGCACCAGGCTGATGACCAATGAGGAATCCTTTGTCTATCACAAGCTGATGCTGTGGTGCCCTGTTGACCGGGAGAAACTGAAAGATCGAATCAGTGCCGGACTTGATGTGATGCATGTAATAGTGGACGTAGTTCGATTCTTGCTTGGATAACCAGTGTGTGTGTGTGTGTGTGTGTGTATACGTATGTGCGCATGCGTTCGAGCGTATACGTGTATGTATGAGTGCGTGTGTATCTGTATGTGTATGTGTGTGTGTGTGTGCGTGCGCGTACGTGTGTGTGTTTGAATATGTGGATATGCATGTGTGTATAGATATGTGTGTATATTGTGTGTATAAACGTGAGTGCGGCATGTTTGTGTGTGCGTGTGTATGTATGCGTGTGTGTGCGTGCGTGCCTGTGTGTGTGTGTGTGTGTGTTTGTGTGTGTGAGAGAGAGAGAGAGAGAGAGAGAGAGAGAGAGAGAGAGAGAGAGAGAGAGAGAGAGAGAGAGAGAGAGAGAGAGAGAGGAGAGAGAGAGAGAGAGAGAGAAGAGAGAGAGAGAGAGAGAGAGAGAGAGAGAGAACAGCTGTAGGCTACATGCCACTTAGATTGTCACGAGTCTGTCACGTGTTAGCCGTGTAAAATTGCACATGCCATGAAAAAAACAACCTAGGAAGAAGAGACATTGTGACCTTGTTTTCTTGTCGCAGACCAGTTTGTTGTAAAAAGTTGATTTTGAATGTGTACAGTTTTGTGGAAACTCCTCCACCTTGACAGTTCCTTATGAAAAAAGGATATGAATCTCTACGTAACCATGTTCTGGAATCCATGACATGATGACTATTTGGGCTGAAATTTGTTATGTTCTCGGTATTTGATATTATGTGTTTTGTGCCCAGCCCCCCCCCCCCCCTCCCACTGTCCCCTTGTGAATGGGCATCTTGCTTATCACAATAAACCTTTGTCATTGTCATTGTCTCTCTCGTGCTACAATATCCATGGGGTATGATAGGGGCCAATGTTGTGAAAGATCTTAGTATAGACTAAGTTATGTTGACATTATTAGGATGTCAGTTGAGAGTATTGAGGAAAGGATTTTCCTAGTTATTTTGTAGTCTTTGGTTGTCTGATTTGCAGCTGTATACTCTCTATTGGTTCCCTAGGATTAACTTGGTATTTTGGTATGAGTGATGAAAGGAATTCGGTTTTCTTACATTCAGCTAGATGACAATGTTGCTATTTGCTGTGTGTGCCTTTCATGTACCCAGTTAAATATGGATAGAGTAGTGACCTGAATTTTATCTGTGTTTCAGGTGTGTGTTGTGTGTGGATGAAACAATGAATCGTGTTACCATAACACCCCTGCGTGGCCTCACATCATTCCTTTGAGTGTGGAGTGCCAGTGTCCTAACATCCCCCTCATCCCCAAACATTCACCCCTCAATATATATATATTATTCTTCTGTCTATTCATTCATCTATATCATTCTTCTGTCTATTCGTTCATCTATATTATTCTTCTGTCTATTCGTTCATCTATATTATTCTTCTGTCTATTCATTCATCAATATTCTTCTGTCTATTCGTTCATCTATATTATTCTTCTGTCTATTCATTCATCAATATTCTTCTGTCTATTCGTTCATCTATATTATTCTTCTGTCTATTCATTCATCTATATTCTTCTGTCTATTCATTCATCTACATTTTTCTGTCTATTCATTCACCTATTTGCACACCTGTACTGCAGTAAGGTACAAGACACTTTGGCCAAACTTCCAGCCAACAGGGGGCAGGCACAGCCTAACCAGCCTAGACTCCATGTCCTTAAGTGCATCCTGACCCTTACCTGACATTGAGCACACCCAGCAAGTCTCGTGAAATGTAGCGAATAATGACAGCATTGAAAACAAAGGTCATCACTCTGATCATCATCTGAAACATACAAAACATAATTATAAATGTATGATATGATTGGCCACTGTTTACAGCAGACATTATTGGTGTTAGCTTGTAGTTGTACTTTTAGCAACATATTTGTATGTTATATATTTATATGTTCCTTTGTCCAACTCTGTGAAGTATTTAGGAGTAGTTCTTGACAACACACTCTCTATGAAAAAATTCATCACCCAGACCTGCCAGTCTTGCTACTATCAATTATGGCGCATAAGCGCGATTCGCAAGTATCTGTCCACTGATGCAACTTCCAAGCTTGTCACATCTCTTATTCTTTCACGTTTAGACTACTGTAATTCTCTTTTGGCTGGCCTACCAGCATCATCTATCCACTCTCTTCAACGCATACAAAACTCTGCAGCTCGACTGGTCCTAAGAAAGAAAAAATCTGAACACATCACTCCTCTTCTGCGATCTCTTCACTGGCTGCCTGTCTCACAAAGACTGGAGTATAAAATCAATACCCTCTGTTTCAAATGTCTCCACAAATCTGCACCCCTTTATCTCTGTAACTGTCTTCATCTGTACACTCCATCCCGTTCCCTTCATTCAGCCGCAGATACTTTGTGCTTTCCCCCCAAATATCTGTCCCTAATTTTCAACAGCATCTTTCACCTTTTAAGTGTTGTTCCGAGTGTGTGTGTGTTGTGTGTGTGTGTGTGTGTGTGTGCGTGCATGCGTGCGCGCGCATGGTTTTGAAATCTGTTGTTCATTATGTTTAAGGAGAGTTGCATGCCTGTAAATGATTGAGTGCAAGCGCTTCGATTTGTTTTGTTTTTTTACAAGATTCAGTGCTATATAAATTCCATATATTATTATTATTTCTGCTGATACATAATCACAGTTTTCGCTACTGCTAGTAACAGTAAGCACTACCAGTGTTCTTCTAGGTAAAACAGAATCAATCCTTTTTGCCACTGAGCTGCATGCACTTCCATATCATACACAGCAAGGGGACAAGTGTGTGTGTGTATGCACATGCGTGTGCGTGTGTGTGTGTATGTGTGTGCACTGTGTGTGTGTGTGTGTATGCATGCGTGCGTGTGTGTGCATGCATACAGTGTGTGCTCATACATGTAAGTACATCACTTCATATTTGTGTGCATGTACAAGTACACATTTCTATTATCTTTTGATATAAATTTGTAAGCTTGTGTAAGCAACTTTCACCTTCCCTCACCAGCACAAAATAAAACAAAGACTGAAAGAGCATAATACTAATTAATTCATTCTCCATTGTCCAGCTCAAAACTGACCTGTAATAACATATTGTAGGAAGTGGCTTTGGCCGTACTGGCCAGAATACTGGACGCCTCCATGCTGCTCACTGATTTACTGCCTCTCCCCTCACAGCTTTATTCTGTTGACAAATTGATCTGTTTTAGTTTCCAAATAGAGAAAAGTCTCTTATTTAGCAGATTATGCATGCTATGAATATATCTCATCTCATCTGCTCCCGTAATGCCTCCAGGGTCATAGGGGCACTGCACACTGATGAACGTTGCACCAGTTGGCTCCATTTGCAGCGGTTGTGGGCAAGTGCCTTAGTTGTGAAGAAACTCTTCCCGGTCCATTCGGTGATGTTGTCTACCCATTTCTTCTTCGGCCTGCCTCACCCTCTCTTCCCCTGCACTGTTCCTTGCAGTATGGTCTTGGAGAGTCCATCTGATCTTGTCACATGCCCATATCATCTGAGCTTCCTTTCCCTGACTGTGGTCAGCAGGTCTTCGTAGTGCTTTACTTATTGGGTGATGGTTTGTTGGACTTCTTCGTTGGTAATGTGGTCCATGTATGAAATGCCAAGGAGTCCTCTGAGGCATCTCATCTCCAAAGCCTGGATTCTCCTTTGTACTTATTGTAGATCTGCATTCAGTGTCCAGGATTCGCATGCATACTGATATGTGGAGATGACCAGTGCATTCAGTAGCTTGACCTTGGTCTTGAGAGAGATGTTTATTTTATATTTTTATATATATATATATATATATATATATATATATATATATATATATATATATATATATATATATATATATATATCAACTAAATGATTTTTACTGCCACTTTGAACGCAGCACTTGATCTGAAAGAAAGTTTGGAAACCATTATGTTAGACATAACAGCCAGCTGTGATAGAGATGACCCGGGGGGGCCCCCGGGGGAAAAAAAAGGGGAAAAGGGGAAAAGGTTTTTTTTTAAAAAAAAAAAGGGGGGGGGGGGATTTTTTTTTTGGGAAAATTTGGGAAAAACCCCCTTTTAAAAATTTTAAAAGTAAAAAAAATTTTTAATTTTTGGGGGTTTTTTGTTTCTTTCCGAAAAAAATTTCCCAAAAAAACCAAAAAACCCCAAAATTTTTTTTTAAAAAAGAAAAATTTTTGATTTTTGGAAAAAAAACCCCCCCAAAACCCCCCAAAAAAAAACTTTTTTGGGGTAAAAAAACAAAAAAAACCCCCCCTTTTTTTTTAAAAAGCCCCCCCAAAGGGGGAAAAACCAAAATCAAAAATTGGGTTTTTTTAACCAACATTTAAAAAAAAAAAATAAAAAAAACAAGAAAAATTTTTTTTATTTTTATTTTTTTTTTTTTTTTAAAAAATTTAAACTTTTCCCTTTTTTTTCTTTGGGGGATTTTTGGGGGTTTTTCTTTTTTGAAAAGGCCTTTTCCCCCCAAAAAGAAATTTTGGGTTTTTTTTTTAAACTTTTTTGGGAGGGGAAGCCTTTTTGGGGGGAGCCTTAACGGGGGGTTAAAAAAAAAAAGGGGGCCCTTAAAAAAAAAGGGAATTTTGGGGGGGGTTTTGGGGGGAAAAAAATAAAAAAAATAAAAAAAAAAATGCCCCCAAAATTTTTCAAAAAAAGGGAAAACTTAAAAAAAATTTTTTAAAAAAAAAATTTAATTTTCCCAATTTTAACCCCAAAATTTTAAAAAATTTAAAAAAAAAAAAACCCCAATTTTTGGGGAGTTTTACCTTTTTTTTTGGGAGACCCCCCTTTCCCCACCCAAGTTTTGTTCCGGTTTTTTTGCCCCCGGGGGGAAAAATTTTTTTTTGCCCTTACCCGGAAAAAAAAATTTTCCTTTTTGTTTTGGGGGCCTTGGGGTTTAAAAAAATTTTTTTTTTGGGGGAAAAAATTTTTAAAAATTGTAAATTTTTTTAAAAAATTTTTTTTCCAAAATTTCCGGGAAAAAGTTTAAAATTTGCCTTTTGGGTAAAAATTTTGGGGTTTAAATGGGGGGGGGGGAAAAAAATTATTGGGGGGGGGGTTTTTTTAAACTTTCCCCCCCCTTTGGGGTGATTTTAAAAACGAGAGAAAAAAAGGGGGGGGAAAAAGGGGGGGGGGGGGGGGGGGGGGGGGGGGTTTGGGGGGGGGGGGGGGGGGGGGGGGGGGGGGGGGGGGGGGGGGGGGGGGGGGGTGGGGGGGGGGGGGGGGGGGGGGGGGGGGGGGGGGGGGGGGGGGGGGGGGGGGGGGGGGGGGGGGGGGGGGGGGAGGGGGGGGGGGGGGGGGGGGGGGGGGGGGGGGGGGGGGGGGGGGGGGGGGGGGGGGGGGGGGGGGGGGGGGTTTTTTTGGGAAAAAAAAAGGGGGGGGGGGGGGGGGGCCCGGGGTTGGAAAAAAAAAAAAACCCCCAATTTTAAAAGGGGAAAAAAAAAAAAATTTTTTTTAAACCCCCCCCCCCCCCCCCCCCCCAAAAAACCCCCACCCCCCCCCCCCCCCAAAAAAAAAAAACCCAAAAAAAACCCCCCCCCCCCCCAATAAAGGGGGGGGGAAAACCAAAGGGAGTTTTGTAAAAAAAAATAAGGGTTAACTTTGGGCAACGACCGGGGTTTTGGGAAATTTTCCCGTTTCCCGGTTGTTTCGGGGAAACCCGGGATTCTTGTTTTTTGGGTGCTTTTGGGGGTTTCTCCGGGTTTGGGTGAAATTTTTTCCTCTGGGTTTTATTTAAATTTTTATTCTAAATTTTTTGTTAAATTTTTAATTTTCAAATATTTCTTTTAAATTTTTATCTAAATTATTTTTCTTCAGTTGTTTTCAATTGTTTTTCTTTTGTGTTTTTGTGCCCCTTTTCCCAAAAAGCAGTGGTTATTTTTCCCCCACCTAAAACCCATTTTTCTTTTGGCAAAAATGGCAACAGGGGACAAAAAAAAACAAACCGCAGTAACCCCCATCCATCATAACCTGAGTTTTGTAAAAAAAAATATAAATTATAATAAATACACACTTCCTGGCATAATCAACTTGGGATTTTTCAAAAAAAGGGGGGAAAAACCCCCCTTTTGACGTCACTTCTTTTCCCCACTGCCCCCACCCCTCCACCTGTTTTTTTCATTTGTTTCTTTTGTTTTTGTATTCTACAATATTTTTTTTGTTCCCATGATGATGTGGTCAAAAAGCGGAAACCCTATTGCACATTCTTTGCCATCTTCTACCCCCATTCACCTCCAAATTTTGTCCTTCCAAAGCCCCATTTCCACACGACTTCATCCCTCCTCTGATGCTTGTCCAACTCACCCCTTTCCTCTTCATCCCTCCACCTCCTTCGACCCCTTCAAGTTTGTTTGTTCTTTTCATCTCCTGTCCAAATGGAAAACCCCTACTTTCTATTTCATCCTAAAAAACATTGACTTAACCTTCCCACCAAAAATTGGGTTAAACCACATGGCCATGGCCAAAACAAAAAAATCCTCCGGTAAAAACATTTCTATTCCCCGATCTCTCTCGGGGGGGGTGGGATTGCCCCACTTTAAAGACATTTTGGGAAACCCGTCTTTCTTTCAGTCACAATCCCATTCCACCACTTTTGAAGTTTGCAAAACAATCTCAACCTACCTGGGCCCCCTTTTTACTTTCTGCGCCCTTTTCCGCCCCCCCCCTAGCCGAAGAACAACCTACTCGTTTTTCATCAAGAATTTCCCTCACTCCTCAACCATTCGCCTCTCTCCCAGTAAAAATAATTCCTGTGCTTTAACTTTCATTTCATAATCAAACTTCTCCCGATGTCAAGCGTCTTTCTCTTTCTCTTGCTCTGTCCAAAACCCTTCTCTTTCCCCAAGATAATGAAACAAAACCCCAGCTGGTCATATTTTAAAATGGCTGACCTAAACTTATTTAATCTTTTCACTCTGTTTTTTTCACCCCGAAAATGCTTTGATCATTCCGCCATTCTTTTCCACCTCAACATCACAAAACCCGTCAAAAGAAAAAATTGTTACTCATCACAATCTTTAAAGGCCCTTTGACATTCAAACCTTCTCTTCACAAGCTACCGAAACTTTTTAAAACCCTGACCACCTGACCTCGCAACACATAACACTGTTTCCCCACCAATTTCTTGACGACATGCACCTCCTACTGACCCCTCCTTTCCTGACGACCTTGTGCCCCCTGGTTACCTAAGACATCTTTATCCAAAACGCAAACGCCGACAAATGAACGGCAGTGGCAGAATCAAAAACCGTATTCAAAAAACAGCTTTTCCAAAAAAATAAAAAAGTCAAAACACTTTAACCTTCAGCAAATACAAACTTACCTTTCCCAAATTCCTGTGCACATCCATAAAATCTCTTTTCCCCTCCCTTTAAAAATTTCCTTGGATCGCAAAAATAAAACCCCTGCCTCCACCCACACCCGTCTGAACTTCCCTCCCTCTTTTCTTCCTTCTTTTTAACAAAGTCCCCAACATCTGGATCCCATTTCCCTCCTCTCCCGATCCCCGTCACTGGCACTTCTCTTTTCCTTTTCCAAACCACGAGTTTAAAAAAAAATCACGACAATTTTGAAGAAATACTATAAAAACATGCGACCTTTATCCTTTTCCTCTCCATTTTTTTGCATTTCCTTCTAAACTTAACCCGTTATCACGAAATAGTAAAATCTCTCTTTCTGTCAAAATTTCCCTCACTCTTAAAATCGCAATTCACACCCTACTGAAAAAAAACACGACCACCCAAAACAAAAAAAACCGTTCCCAACTTTTTTACTTTTAAAATACGAAAAATTGCCAAAAGGAAAAATCCCCCCCCTTTTTTAACGCCCAGCCCCCCAAAAAGCACGAAACCCCCCTGTACCTTTAGAAAACAAACCCGTTTGACGCAGGAAAAAAACTCCCTTCCACCCCAAAAAAACGCAGTTTTTAAAAAAGGAAACCAATTTTCCCCGCCCCAAAAACTTTTTGGAAAGGAAAAGCCCCACCTGGACCCAACCCCAAAAGACCGACCGAAAGTAAAAAAAAAAAACAAAACGCAAAAAAAAAGGACCCACAAAAGGGAACGGGAAAAAAAAAACCTTCCAAAAAAAAAAACTAACCAAACCCGATGAAAAATAAAAAAGCAGGGAAACTTTTAAAACCTTGCCCCCCCGAAAAAAAGACGCCTTTTAAGACAAAAAACGGGACTAAACAAGAAACAACTAAAAAACCCCAAGATGCCAAGGGAACCGAACATAAAACTTCCTCCCCACAAAAAACCCAAAGTTTTGCATACGCGCCCCGCTAAATTTAAAAATTTAGGAAAAAGCCTTAAACAACCCTTTTTATAAAAAATTTTCATCACCCAAAACTCCCCTTTTTCACTTCAAACCAGCTATGGGCAATTTGCAAATCTTTCCCTGACGCAACTCCCCACCCCTCTTTCTTTTCACTTTTAGACACTGTATTTCTTTTTCCACCCTCATCCTTCCCCCCCTTTAGTACAAAACTCCAGCCGGGTGCTTAAGAAAAAAAAATCAACAATCCACTTCCTTGGGGATCCCATGTTTTGCCCCCTTTTCACAAACTGAGTATAAAAATACCTCTGTTTAAATGTCTCACAAACCCCCCTTTATTCTTCTCCCCAAATGTTACTCCATTTCCCCCTTTCTACTCAGAACTTTTCTTCGAAAAAACCCAGCCAAACCACATTTGGGCCTTTTCTTTTCTCCCCTCCACCCAATGCCTCCCCCTTCCCTTGCCCAAAGTTTTTTGGGATCTCAAAATCCAGCCCCAAAACGAACCTTTTTCTACCAAATTTTCCCCCCATATCTTTTCCTACTTATCAACAGCAACCTTCATCTCCTTCATCACCACAATGAGAGAGACAATGACAATGACAATGACAAATTTTTATTTCCGAGGATAATATTAAGCAACCCATGTCTTTTTACAACAATCCAGTCCCCCGCCCGTTAGGGGATACATCTTAATAATAAAAACCCCCAATAACTTATACAGTCTCGCAATAAAAAACATGGGGAAATTAACCCTTTTCAAAACACTTCCCGGCGTCCCCCCCAACAACCCTCCCCCCCCCAAAGCAAGCATTAAAAGATAATCCTAGGAATACCCCACCCCTACCCCCACTCCCCAAAAAACTCCAACCAAAACAAACAAACCAAACAAAAGAGAAGGAAAAACCAAACCAACAAAAGATGATAAAAAAGAGAAAAACAGACAAACAACAACAACAAGAACAAGAGCAACAACAAAGCCTAAGAAAAATAACACAACCAAACTAATAAGTCATAAAAATAACCATCTACTACATTGTCAAATGGTACCCATACTTGTATACACATAATTATAAGATATTGAAATAGGCAACTCTAAAAACTTAAGTACAAGAGGCAAGTCCAATAAGTATTGAAAATATAAAAATATAATCCTTCATCAGGATATACTATGACCTATAAGCAGGACGAAAAAGGTGAGAGAGAAGAGAGAGAAAGACCAGAGAGTGTTGTGTGGTGTATTTCAGAGATAATATCCATATATAAAATCCCAAAACAGTAGGCGATCCCATCAACACTTCATTTAGATTATACCTCGTTTCAAATTAAATGTCATGGTAATGTAATAAATTAAATACCCATACATCCACACAATAAAAACAAGAAACAAACCAAGAAGAAATTAAAAACTATACAGTCGATTAGGGAGAGAATATGGGTGGGTGAGTGAGTGAGTGATGTGTGTGTGGTGTGTGTGTGTTGTTTGAGCCGCGCCGCGGTAGTGTGTGTGTGTGTGTGTGTGTGTGAGTGGGTGTGTGTGTGTGTGTGTGTTGAGGTGTGTGTGGGGGGGGGGGGGGGGGGGGTGTTTCAGGGATAATACTAAATATGTAATACTCACATAGCACACGATCAACACAAACACTTTTTAATTATGTTCATGCAAATTGAATGTCATGGTAATAAAATAAGTGCAATACCCATACACTCTCATAATAAAGAGGGGGGAAAAAGCCAATAAAGTCATAAAAGAACATCTACACATTGTAAGTAATAGAAACAAATTCTTTTTTTCCAGGATAATGAATAAGTATTCATGTTCTTTTTTACATCCAGTCCCGCCCATGGGGTCACATTTAAAAATGCACTCAGTACTCATACTTTCAGCAGAAGAAGCAAAGGGAAAAAAACTTTTTTTAAAGAAAAAAGAGAGAAAAGAAAAAAAAAAACAAACAAACAAACAAACACAAACAACCCCAGACGAGCAAAAGACAAAACATACCCCAAACCCCCCCAACCCCCCCCCCCAAAAAAAAAAAAAAAAAAAAGAAAAAACAACAAAAGAAGACAAAAAAAAACAAACCAAAAAACAACAAACAACAACAAAAAAAGCAGACAAAAACACCTTCCAAATAAACAAACAAAAAAACAGAAAAACAAGAACATCAAACAAACAAATGAGAAAAAAAACTCAAAAACAAACAAATATAAACAAACAAAAAAAAACAACAATAAAAAAAACCCAACAATACCAGCACCGTTCCCCCCTTCAAACACACACACACCACACACACACCACACACACACACACACACACACACACACCACACACACACACACATACACCAAAAACAAAAAACTACAAGGGAAAAAACCCAAACAAATCACCAACAAAAGAACAAAGTAACAACTACCGCAATAACAACACACACAAACACCACACACACACACACACACACACACACACACACACAACACAACACACCACACACACACACACAACACACACACACAGAGAGGAGAGAGAGAAGACGAGATCGAAGAGAGAGAGAGAGAGAGAGAGAGGAGAGAGAGATGAGAGAGAGAGAGAGAGAGAGAGATGAGAGAGAGAGAGCCAAACTTATAGACATTATAATAGAAACAATTCATACTGTAGAATAGTACACATAGTGTTAAGTGGTTAATAATATATTAAAATAGGAGATTTCACTGGAGGCTCAGTACAGTCATCAAGTCCAAACTATATTGGAAAATCGAACGTATGAATCTGCCCTTTATTAGACTACACAATAACAATAGAAGGAGAGAGAGAGAGGTGGTTTTTTCCCCCTTTTTTTTCTATCTCTATATGGAGAGAGGACGAGAAGAGAGAGGAGCAGACGAAGAGAGATGGAGAGGAGAGAGAGAGAATGAATTAATTGCATATCGGTCTTAGGCCATAATTACAGAGAGAGAGAGAGAGGAGAGTGTGTGTGTGTGTGCGTTGCGTGTGTGTGATGTGTGTGTGTGTGTGTGTGTGTGTGTGTGTGTTTTCAGAGATGGTACTAAAGATAGATTCTCAAAACAGTACACGTATCACCTTGGACACTTATTTTGATTACTCATACAAAAATATGTTATGATAAAAAAAAAAAAAAAATTAAATAATAATAATAATTAATTAAATAAAAATAAAACCTCAATACGATCACCTTGGACACTTATTTTGATTACTCACACAAATAAATATTTTATGATAAAAAAAATTAAAATAAAAATAATAATAATAATATAATCATAATCATAATAATTATATAATTTTTAAAAACTCAATACCATACTCTTAACACATAAAAACAAGAAAGAAAAGAAAGAGAAGAAGAAAAAAACAAAAAACAACACAACCAGCTAAATTCTTATAAGGTCATAGTGAGAGAGGAGAGGGAGAGAGAGTGGAGAGAGAGAGGGAGAGAGACGAGAGGAGAGAGAGAGAGAGAAGAGATGTGAGAGATGAGAGAGAGTAGTGAGAGAGAGAGTGTGTGTGTGTGTTTCAGTGATAAACTCTAAAAATATATAATTCTCAAGACGTGGCACGATCCCGTCAAACACCCAATTTGATTAACTCATGCAGTTTATATGGTCAAGATATTAAATAACTCAATACCCGTTAGAATCATACAATTAAAAACAAGGAAGAGGAGA
>CM054142.1:3204570-3212070 GCA_028751875.1 Rapana venosa
TATGTATGATGTATGTAGATGTATGGGGTTATGTATGTTTGTGTTGTAGTTATGTTTATGTGTATGTATGTTGTATGTATGTATGTATGTATGTATGTGTGTAAGTTATGTATGTAGTTATGTATGTATGTATGGATGTTTGTATGTATGTATGTATGTATGTAAGTATTGTATGTATGTAACTGTGCAGTGGGGGAAGCAGGCAGCCCTTTGCCTGGGGCAGGCAGGTGTGGATTGTCTGCATGGGAGAATCCTGGTGTGGACCAGGGGAAACCCAACCTGACGAGGAGGAGAGGTCAGCGGTTGAAAGTCAATAAATCAGACAGTCAGCTGTCCGCAGTTGATGGTCACGTGTGGGCTGGTTGCTTGCCTTGAAAATTCAGGGCTCTTTTGTGAGGGTGCAGTTGGGTTATTGCCCTTGTAGTCTGTCAAGGGAGGCCTTTTATGGCGAGGATAGTGTGCCGGCGTGCTTCTTGAACACGTAGACAGGAGCGTTTTCTATGTGTGCGCTCTGCATGTCTGCTGTGTGTTTACTGTCGTGTGCAATCATTGGGTGATGGAATAATCATCACCTTAGTAAAAGGAAAGTGCCTTTTTATCTCCCCATTTTCCTTCAGTTTTTGTCTTTATCATTTTCGCTGTTTCCTACTTTCCTTTTCTGCTTGTTGTTGTTGTTGCTGTTGTTGTTGTTTTGTTTGTTGTTGATGTGTTGTTGTTGTTGTTGTTGTGTTGTTGTTTATGCAGCTATTACATTTATTTTTAAAATTCTCTTGACTTTTCGTTCCCGTCTTTGTTTTTCTATTCATCTTATTTTCTTCTCCCTTGCTGTTGTTTTTCCTTTATTCTATCCACCCCACCCCCATCTTTTTTCTTTCTGTTTAGCTATCCATTCTCTGAATATGTCTGTCTGTTCTGGGATGTTCTATGTGCATGCTTGTGCATGCTTGTCTAAACTTAAAGCTTTGATGAACGTAAATCATGAAATATGTATCACGTTTTCCTTTATTGAACTACACCATACCTGCATGCACCGGGACCGGATGAGATAAGCCCGCTAAGTTCAGCCTCCTTACAGCCACACTGCCTGAAATGTCAGAGTGAAAGTGCCCCAGTGACTCCTGGAGGAGTGAAAGATGCAGTCAGGATCAAGAAGTACATAGAAGTAGGTCAGGTAAGCACATAGAAGTCAGGTCAGGAAAACACAAAAGGGTTCCGGTCAGTAAGTAACATAGGGGGAAGTCAGGTCAGGAAGCACATAGAAGGTAGGTAGGAAGCACATAGAAAGTCAGGTCAGAAAGTACATAGAAGTCAGGTCAGGGAAGCACATAGAAGTTCAGGTCAGGAAGCACTAGACAGTAGGGCAGAAGTTACATAGAAGTCAGGTCAGGAGCACATATAGAAGTCAGGTCAGGAAGCACATAGAGTCAGGTCAGAAGTAAATAGAGTCAGGTCAGAGTACATGAGTCAGCAGAAGTACATAGAAGTCAGGTTCAGACTGTACATAGAAGTCAGGTCAGGAAGCACATAGAAGGTCAGGTCAGGAAGCACATAGACGTCAGGTCAGGAAGCACTTAGAAGTCAGGTAGGAAGCACATAGAAGTCAGGTCAGGAAGTTTACATAGAAGTCAGGTCCAGAAGTACATAAAAAGTGATGGTCAGAAGCACAGAGGAAGAAGGTCAGGAAGTAAACAGAAGTAGGTCAGGAAGCCCATAGATGTCAGGTTAGGGAAGCAAATAGAAGTCAGGTCAGGATGCACATAGAAGTCTGGTCAGGAAAGCTCTTAGAAGTCAGGTCAGGAAGCACATAGAAGTCAGGTCAGGAAGTACATAGAAGTCAGGTCAGAAGTACATAAAAGTGAGGTCAGGAAGCACATAGAAGACAGGTCAGGAAGTACACAGAAGTCAGGTCAGGAAGCACATAGAAGTCAGGTCAGGAAGCACATAGAAGTCAGGTCAGGAAGCACATATAAGTCAGGTCAGGAAGTACACAGAAGTCATGTCAGAAGCACATAGAAGTCAGGTCAGGAAGCACATAGGAGTCAGGTCATGAGCACGTAGCCTACTACCATGTGAGAGAGGAGAGGTCACTGACCCATTGTCCAGGAATCAGAATCCAGTTTGCCTTCAGTCATAGAAAGAAGAAGACGTCACTTTATCATCCTTCAGAAGAAAACATATTACGGTTAGATGTGGATGACGATGACTGAAGTTGATCAAAGTGATGGTGTACACAGTGATGTGTGAACACAGATGGTGGTGACAAAAGTGATGGGTGACACCAAGGGGTGGTGAACAAAGTGCTGGTGAAACAGTGGTGGTGAAACTCGAGGGATGGTGAACACAGTGGTGGTGACAAAGTGATGGTGAACACAGTGATGTGTGATCACAGTTGGTGGTGGTGAAACAAAGTGATGGTGTGATGAGTGAACAAAGTGAGGTGAACAAAGTGATGGTGAACAAAGTGATGGTATTGATGGTGAACAAGTGATGGTAGTTGATGGTGAACAAGTAGTGATGGTTATTGAAGTTGGAACAAAGTGATGGTGAACAAAGTGATGTAGTGATGGTGAACAAAGTGATGGTAGTGATCGGTGAAAAAGGGTGGACTGTAAGCAGAGGCTGGTACAAAGACTGTGACACAGCCCCGCCCTTTATTCCAGTTTGAAAAAATTCGTACTGAATGTCAAAGTCCTTCGATGAAGGACTAATAAAACGAGGCCTCGTGTAGGAGCGCTTTGCTGAACATCTTGCGCACACGTTAAAATCCTGTTCGCTTTTCGGAATAGAGTTGGCATTGTGTTGCCGGTGGAAACAGATGACAAAATTGACAAACTGCATACACACGGGGACTGGATGTAAAAAAAGCACATGAGTGCTTATTCCATTATCCTCGATATAAAAGAATAAATAAATAAATAGATTAAAAAAAATAAAAGATGGTCTGTACATTCTGTGTATACAAACAGCAAAGATGGTCTGTACATTCTGTGTATACAAACAGCAAAGATGGTCTGTACATTCTGTGTATACAAACAGCAAAGATGGTCTGTACATTCTGTGTATACAGACAGCAAAGATGATCTGTACCCTTGTTTTATACAAACAGCGAAGAGGATCTGTTACACTCTGTGTATACAAACAGCAAATATATCTGTTCATCTGTGTTATTCAGACAGCAAAAATACAGACTAAGATAATCTGTAAAATGCGTTTCACTCTGAAGGGAATAATCTTGGTTTCTTCCCTTCTTTTTCCGTACTGTATTTTTGAGCTTTCTTTGCTCTTTTTCTTCATTTTCATTTCCGTTTTGTGTTCGCTTTCCATTTCTTTGTCTGTTTGGAAATCGTCATCCTGCTTGGCTTTGTTTTTCCCCGTGAATGTGTGTTTCATGAGCCTCGGGCTATGGGGAACGTGACGTTACACATCTGAGGCTTTTTTATGCGGCACCTACGGCATCTCATTCAGGAGACACTTCGTGTATCACTCTCCGTTTTGCCGCTTTGCCTGGCTAACGACTGAGAGAGAGAGAGAGAGCGAGAGAGGAGAGAGAGACGATGGAGGAGAGAGAGAGGAGATGATGAGGGAGAGCAAATATATCTAGAGCGAGAGAGGGAGAGAGACAGAGTGAGAGAGAGTGAGAGAGAGAGAGGAGACGAGAGAGATGAGATGGGAGAGCGTTGAGAGGAGGAGAGAGAGAGATGAGAGAGAGAGAAGAGAGAGAGAGGCAGGCAGGACGTGGACAGGCCGGCACACGAGAGGGAAAGAAGCTGTTAAAACCATAAGAACCTCCTGTGTGAGGTATAGAGGCTACAGTGCTATGAAATATAATGTAAGCAAGGCCCGTCATTTATTTCACCATCCACACGTGAGGTTGAAACATTACGGGGACACAGATAGACACAGACAATAAAACGAAATAGACATGAAGGCCTGTAGTTTATATGAACCTCACAGTGGTCCATAGTAAAGGGATGCAGTGTGCTGAATCAAAGGTGCAAGCAAAACAAACAGACAGACACTGGTTGTAAATAAACTGTAATCATGTTTTAAACCGCCACATTTTAAGAACGTAACTGTCATTGAGATGAAGGCTGCAGTGTTATGACATAAAATATAGCTAGCTAGCCAAACTTCGTCATTTCTACGAACCTCCAAGCGAAAGATGAAAACAGGGCAAGGCTGTGACATACAATGCACAGAAGGTCCGGAGAGGAAGCTCCAGCCATGGAAAACACAGATGGTCAAGGCGCACACAGACAACACAGTCTGTGAATTAAAATGTAAACAAGGTCGTTATCTTCCGCAGCTAGAAACCTGAAAGCAGTGACGCAGGCTGTAGACACGGCCTGAAGTCTGCACAGAGCTCCAAAGCGGGGTGTAGGGCTTCCAAACAGGACATTGCAGGTAAATATCATAATATTAATGATAATAGCAACAATAATAATAATAATAATAATTTTATAATAACAGCAGTATACAGAAGGTACACATGAGGATTTAAGTCCTACATCCTGACATACTGTAAAGATGCAATGGCACCGGCGAGCAAAACAGAAGACATGAAGTAAGTGAAAATATCAATGCGATATTTATATGATACATGATCAATAGTGTTTGTTAAAATACAAATGCGATAATCTATGAGACATGAACTTAAAGTGTAAAATACAATGCGATAATTATATGAGACTAATGAAATAAATGTAAAACAACAAATGCGATAATTATATGGAGACAGTGAACTAAAGTGTAAAATAAACAAAATGCGATATATGAGACATGAACTAAAGTGTAAAACAACAAATGCGATTTATGAGACATGAACTAATGTTGTAAAATACAAATGCGATAATTATTGAGACATGGAACTAAAGTGTAAAATAACAAATTACGGTAGATGGTGATGACGATGAAGTTGATCAAAGTGATGGTGAACACAGCGATGGTGAACACAGTGGTGGTGAACACAGTGGTGGTGAACAAAGTGATGGTGAACACAGTGGTGGTGAACAAAGTGATGGTAGTGATGGTGAACTAAGTGATGGTAGTGATGGTGAACAAAGTGATGGTAGTGATGGTGAACTAAGTGATGGTGGTGATGGTGAACAAAGTGATGGTAGTGATGGTGAACAAAGTGATGGTAAACAAAGTGATGGTGAACAAAGTGATGGTAGTGATGGTGAACAAAGTGATGGTAGTGATGGTGAACAAAGTGATGGTAGTGATGGTGAACTAAGTGATGGTAGTGATGGTGAACAAAGTGATGGTAGTGATGGTGAACTAAGTGATGGTGAACAAAGTGATGGTAGTGATGATGAACAAAGTGATGGTGAACAAAGTGATGGTAGTGATGGTGAACAAAGTGATGGTAGTGATGGTGAACAAAGTGATGGTAGTGATGTGAACAAAGGGTGACTGCAAGCAGAGGCTGGTACAAAGACAGTGACACAGCCCCGCCCTTTCTTCCCAGTTTGAAAAAAAATCGAACTGAATGTCAAAGTCCTTCGGATGAGACTATAAACCGAGGCCCCGTGTTGGAACGCATGCAGAACATCTTGCGCACACGTTAAATCCTAATCCGCATTTTGGAAGAGTAGGCCATTGTGTGCCGGTGGAAACCGATGACAAAATTGACAAAACTGCATACACACGGGGACTGGATGTAAAAAAAAGCACATGAGTGCTTATTCCATTATCCTCGATATAAAAGAATAAATAAATAAATAGATAAAAAAAAATTAAAAGATGGTCTGTACACTCTGTGTATACAAACAGCAAAGATGATCTGTACACTCTGTGTATACAAACAGCGAAGATGGTCTGTACACTCTGTGTATACAAACAGCAAAGAGGATCTGTACACTCTGTGTATACAAACAGCAAAGAGGATCTGTACACTCTGTGTATACAGACAGCAAAGATGATCTGTACACTCTGTGTATACAAACAGCGAAGATGATCTGTACACTCTGTGTATACAAAAAGCGAAGATGATCTGTACACTCTGTGTATACAAACAGCAAAGATGGTCTGTACACTCTGTGTATACAAACAGCAAAGATGATCTGTACACTCTGTGTATACAAACAGCGAAGATGATCTGTACACTCTGTGTATACAGACAGCGAAGATGATCTGTACACTCTGTGTATACAAACAGCAAAGATGATCTGTACACTCTGTGTATACAGACAGCAAACATACAGCAAAGATAATCTGTAAACTGCCGCACTTTGAAAGGGAAAATCTTGGTTTCTTCCCTTTTTTTTTCCGTACTGTATTTTTGAGCTTTCCTTTGCTCTTTTTCTTCATTTTCCATTTCTTGTTTTTGTGTTCGTTTTCCATTTCTTTGTCTGTTTAAATCGTCATCCTGCTTGGCCCTTTGTTTTTTCCCGTGAAAGTGGTGTTTTCATGAGCCTGGCTATGGGGAACGTGGACGTTGCACATTGAAGGACTTTTTTATGCGGCACCTCTGCATCTCATTCAGGGGACACTTCCGTGTCTCCCTCTCCTTTTTTGCCGCTTTGCCTGGCTAAGGGACTGAGAGAGAGAGAGAGAGAAGAGAGAAGAGAGAGAAGAGAGAGAGAGAGAGGAGAAAACAGAGAGACAGAGAGACAGAGAGTGAGCAGGCAGACGTGGACAGGCCGGCACACGAGATGGAAAGAAGCTGTATAAAACCATAAGAACCTCCTGTGTGAGGTATAGAGGCTACAGTGCTATGAAATACAATGTAAGCAAGGCCCGTCATTTATTTCACCATCCACACGTGAGGTTGAAACATTACGGGGACACAGATAGACACAGACAATAAAACGAAATAGACATGAAGGCCTGTAGTTTATAAGAACCTCCACAGTGGTAAATGTAAAGGATGCAGTGTGTTGAATCAAAGGTGCACGCAAACAAACAGACACAGGTTGTAAATAAACTGTAATAATGGTATAAACCGCCTTCATTTCTAAGAACGTAACTGTCAATGAGATGGAAAGACTGCAGTGTTATGAACTAAAATATAGCTAGCTAGCCAAACTTCGTCATTTCTACGAACCTCCAAGCGAAAGATGAAAACAGGGCAAGGCTGTGACATACAATGCACAGAAGGTCCGGAGAGGAAGCTCCAGCCATGGAAAACACAGATGGTCAAGGCACACACAGACAACACAGTCTGTGAATTAAAATGTAAACAGCTGGAAACCTGAAAGCAGTGACGCAGGCTGTAGACACGGCCTGAAGTCTGCACAGAGCTCCAACCCGGGGTGTAGGGCTTCCAGCCAGGACATGCAGTGTAAATAATGATAATAATAATAATAATAATAATGATAATAATAATAATAATAATAATAATAATAATAATAATAATAATAATAATATTAATAATAATAATAATAATAATAATAACATGCAGTGTACAGAAGGTACATGAGGTATAAGTACCTACAATCCTGACATACTGTAAAGATTGCAATGGCACCGGCAGCAAAACAGAGACATGAACTAAAG
>CM054142.1:3214570-3219334 GCA_028751875.1 Rapana venosa
AGGTAGCCGCATTCCGACTTCAGGGTAGTATGCTGGGTATGTTCCTGTTTTCGTAAACCACCGATCGCTGACACGAACTACTGGATCTTTAACGTGCATAGTTGATCTTCTGTAAGGGTATATATACAAAGGAGATTAAGGCACTGGCAGGTCTGCACTTAAAGTTGACCTGGGAGATGGTAGAAATCCCCACTCTTAATTCACAAAACACCGCCAAGAGTTGAACCTAAGACTTCGTGGACCCATGGGATTGAAGGGGAACGGTCTTATCCGCTGGGTTCTAGTCTGTCAAACCTAGGCTGTAAAGATTACAGTGGCAGACACAGGCAGGAATCAGCTATGACGTGACCTCAACTGTGAAGAAAGCCCCTCCCTACTTCAGAAACGTCTTCAAAATGAAATCGTATGACGGCACTAGTGCATAGAGAGCAAAGAAAGAAAAGCTCTTGATGATTCACATTCTGTTAAACAAAATGGATTGTCCAAACAAAACAAAAAAAAAGCTTGAGGTCTGCAAAAACACCAAATATAAAACAGCTAATAAAACAAATGGACACAGAGATGTGCAAACACGGTGATTCACTTGTTATTCTCAACTGAATATAACCAAAATAGCGCGGGAGGAGAGCAGCGCGCAGTATCGGTTAGCTAAGCCTTGTATCGATCAGCAGAATCCAGTTAACAGCAAAACAGTCCAGTCAGGGAATTCCCCGCACCCACTCAGTCAGTCAGCCACACCAGTCACCACACCAGTCACCACACCAGCCACACCAGCCACACCAGCCACACCAGTCACCACACCAGCCACACCAGTCACCACACCAGCCACACCAGTCACCACACCAGCCACACCAGCCACACCAGTCACCACACCAATCACACCAGTCACCACACCAGCCACACCAGTCACCACACCCGTGTATATGCGGTTTTGTCAATTCTGTCATATGTTCACACCGGCTCACAATGACCTGCTCTTTCGAAAAGCGGAACAGGATTTAACGTGTGCGCAAGATGTTCTGCGAGCGTTCGCACACGGAACCTCGGTTTATAGTCTCATCCGAAGGACTCTTGGGGAGAGTGGAGTCAGCACTGATGTTAACTCCAGGGGAAAATATCCCCTTGAACGGGAATGGAACCCGGGTCGTCAGATTGCCAACGCAGTGTTCTGACCACTAGGCTATCCCGCCCCCCCCCTCCCCTGTGTGTGTGTGTGTGTGGTGTGTTGTGTGTGTGTGTGTGTGTGTGTGTGTGTGTGTGTGTGTGTGTGTGTGTGTGTGTGTGTGTGAGCGTGTCTATGCTGTGTGTGTGCGTGTGTGTGTGTGAGAGTGTATGTCTGTGTGTGTGTGTGTATGTCTATGTGAGTGTGTGTGTGTGTCTATGTGTGTGTGTGTGAGTGTGTGTATGTCTATGTGTGTGTGTGTGTGTCTATGTGTGTGTGTGTGAGTGTGTGTATGTCTATGTGTGTGTATGTCTATGTGTGTGTGTGTGAGTGTGTGTCAAAGTCAAAGTCAAAGTCAAACTTTTATTTCCAGATGGTACATTGAATAAGCAAAATACTTGCTTTTTTTTCGTCAAGCCATCTAAGAAAGGAAAAATCCAAAGCAAAACGACAACAACAACAACAACCACCCCCCACAAAAAACCCACAACACCATATATATATATATATATATATATATATATATATAAAATCTTATTGAAAAGGAAATTATAATGATAAATATGACAATGATGATGATGACGATATCAATAAACAATGACAATTACTACTGCCAGAAATATCAATGAAGACGATGATTATACGATGAAAAAAAAAGTATGTTCTTTCGAGCCAGAAGGCCCATAGAGCCGGAGCTTATCCCGGTTTCTGTAGCGTTAAGCGAACTGATGGTTTTTCACCACCCCTGTGACAGGACGCTAGTCTGTCGCCAGATACTTCCCCAGCAGAGCTGGTACCCATTTGTACACCTGGGTGGAGTGAGGAAAATAGGAGTAAAGTGTCTTTCCCAAGGACACAACACCGAGCCGAGCGGGGATCGAACCCGCGACCTCTGGATCACGAGTTGACCGCCTAAACCACTCGACCACGGTGCCTCCTTATACGATGAAACTACTAATCAAAAACATTACAGCAGATCATGTTTCAATATCCAACACAATCGCTACATAAATACACACATACATATATAACCATAGGATCACCACTTACGCTATTATTTGCTAACCACAATTTTAAACACACACACATACACAGGCCCACTCCCACACCCACAAGCCCGTGCTGGCGTGCAAGCAGGCATGCACGTAGGCATTCATCCCCGCATACATTTACACACGCACACACACACACACACACACACACACACACACACACACACACACACACACACACACACACACACACACACACACACACACACACACACACACACACTACAAGATACAATTTCAAAAATCTTTCAAATAAGAATATTTATTTTTAAAAAAAAAGAAAAAAAAAAGAAGCAATCTAAGAATGATGAAAAATACACATTGGGTAAGGAGGGAGGAATTACAATTCGTTTTCTGTACAGTTATTTATTAGATAGTTTTTCAAATGTTTTTTTAAATGGCTTTTGGTGGTAATATTTTTTAACTCTCTTGGGAGGTTATTCCATAACTGACTACCTGAATACAAAAAACTTGTCTTGTAGAGATTGTTTCTGGGCCTTGGAAACGATAGCGAATGATTGTGCCTGTGTTCATTTATTTTGAAAGTATTGGTTATCTTTGGAGGAACATTTCTGTATATAACATTATGCATGCATATAGCTTTGTTGAAGAAAAGTCTATTTCGGAATGTGAGTATATTGTTTTGCTTGTAGTCAGTAACAGTTAAGGTACTTGACTTTAATAGTACCAACTTTACTGCTCTTTTATATAAACGGTGGATAAATTTCAAATTTGTGTCACTGCAATTGTCCCATAGTATGGATGCATACTCAATAATAGGCAAAATATGGCCACAAAAGAAGAGTTTCCGAGAAATGTTATCAAGAATTTTTTAATTTTAGATAACTGAAGAAGCCTGTTGGATAAACGTTTTCCCAGCGACATAATATGATCTGTCCAAGTCAAGTTGTTGTCAATAGTGACACCTAGAATTTTATGAGCATCAACTTCTTCAACTGCTTCATTCTCAATAAACAAAGGTTTGAAATTAGATTTCATTTTCTGCCTTTTTTTCTTGCTGAAACGTACATGCATTTGGTTTTTTCTGCATTCAAAGACATATGATTCAACTGAGTCCAACTGATTAATCTGTCCATATTATCTTGTAAATTAATTGTTAACCTATTTGGATCTGAATCACTGCAGAACAAGGATGTATCATCAGCGAACATTTGTGTATGTCTATGTGTGTGTGTGTGTGTGTCTATGTGTGTGTCTCTGTGTGTGTGTGTGTGTCTATGTGTGTGTATGTGTATGTCTATGTGTGTGTCTATGTGTGTGTGTGTGTCTCAACCACTCAGCCCCCTCCTCGCCTGGTCATCACTGAGGGTCAGGCAGGGGCAGTCTCCTGGTCAGAGCATCACGTCCTCACGTGACCGTCACTGAGGGTTCCAGCCTCTGGTGAGGGTCTGTGTGTTTCTTCAGGGAATTCTTCCTCTAGACTTAGCCAGCCAGCCAGCCAGCAAGCCATCCATCCATCCATCCAGCCAGCCAGCCAGCCAGCCAGCCAGCCAGCCAGCCATCCACCCAGCCATCCATCCAGCCAGCCAGCCAGCCAGCCATCCAGCCAGCCAGCCATCCATCCATCCATCCAGCCAGCCAGCCAGCTAGCCTGGCCTTGCCGCTGCCTGTGGTTCTTTCACAGTGGCGGGAGACTGGCTGAGGCCAAGGCCCGTGTGGTGGGCAGAGCGCTGTGCAGGCCACTGGCACACCTCCCTCCTCCCTCCTCCCGCTGTAGGGCAGCCAGACAGCCAGCGATGGCTGGTGACACGGGTCAGTCATGACACAAACATACCCAGCATGCAAACGCTGATCTGGGGAGGGGTGGGCTCCACCACATTCAATGTTCCCAGGACACAGCGGGACAGAAAACCCAGCGCAGTGCCCCTATGACTCCTGAAGGAAGTCAGGGAGAGGTCAGTGTCCTTACTTCAGGCTGAGCTGCTCCTTGAAGGAGGCACTGACTGACACAGGCAACAAGGAAACAACCACCACCTCAGTTCTCATACACCCCTCGTATGCTTTTTTTTTCCTCGTCTAATATCACTGAGAGTGAAAGGATGTAAATTCGAAGACAACAACAACAACAACAACAACAAAAACAAATCAGCTTCATATCAAACTGCACGAACTGACAATAAATCACAATGTTCACCCCCCCCCCCCACACACACAAACACACATACACACACACACACACACACACACACACACACACACACACACACACACACCACACACACACACACACACACACACACACACACACACACACACACACACACACACACACACACAACACACACACACACACACACATATATATAAAACATTATCTGCACCTTCACAAACATCTGTGATTTCAAAGCCACCCCCGCTCCCTCCCTCCCCCCACTCCGATTACAAAAGTAAAGTGATTATTTGCTGACTAGCTCATGGCCGATAGTTTACCCTCAACCATCCAATCCGAGTACTATCTGTTTGGCTTGAGTGTTGTGTCGTGACTCCTGATACTTGGAGACAGAGAGACAGAGACAGAGACAGAGACAG
>CM054142.1:3219834-3237334 GCA_028751875.1 Rapana venosa
AGCACCTTGGGGGTGGCGGGCTCTTCCCCCAGCTGCGCCCAAGGAAATGGGGCCCGCCCCCTGTTAGGTAGTAAGTCGGTAACCCCTGGGGGGGGTTTTGCCCCTCCCTGGGGGGGGCAGTGGAAAGGACGGGTCAATCTGTTAGCTGGGGCCAAAACCTGTGCGTGAGAAAACCTTTTTTTTAAAAATTTGGGGGTTTGTTTTTCATAAAATTAAACAATTCCCTTTAAAAACCCAAACCTTTAAAACCCATTTGTTTGCTTTTCTTGTTAATGCTTTTGGGCCTTTTTTGAAATTTTTTTTAATCTTTCACTTTTAGTCCCTTTTTTCCTTCAGCCCCTTCATACAAAAGGGTTTTTGAACAAATGCCATAGCTCAAAAGTAGTATATCAGTAAATGTTTAAAGGGTAAAAGTAAAATTGTTTTTTAATTTTTTTGGCCCCGGACCCAAACAAATGGAGTTCACATTCGTTTAAACATGCATTTACAGTTCCACATTAAAAGGCGCATTTTTTCCTTTTTTCAGTTTATGCTTTGTAGATTTTTCTTAAATGATTTTCCCAAAATTTAATGTCTTTTTTTCCACAAAAAAAGCAGTAAACAAATTTAAACTTTGGGAGGGTTTTCTAAAAGTATTTGGGGGGGGGGGGGGGGGGGGGGATAAGTTGTGAATGTAAAATCAGTATATTTTGGACACACCAAAAAGTGCAGTTCTTTTTTCAGGAGTTTCTGCAAAAAAAAGGGCAAAAAGAAATTGTTCCATTCACACTGAAACTTTCCATAACTCGAAAATTTTGAGCGCAAAGGCAGTGTGCCAATTCAAAATTTGAAAAATTTTTCCCAACTTTTAAAGCTGTAAACCCCATAAAAAGTAGGGTTTAAAAGGTAAAGGGAAATTGGCTTTATAGGTTTACTGCTTTAAATTTCATGAGTTTCAAGGGCAGAATCCCGTCTTGGGGAAAGGAGTCAATTAAAGTTGTTTAAAATGTGCAATAAACATCCGACATCCCCTACGACTGAGTTTCCCCATACAATTCAAAAACCCCAAAAATTTTAAAAAATTTCTGAACTTTGCATGCCCATGTATTTAAATTTAAACTCTGTAGATGGAACCCATTGAGAAAAATTTTTGGTTATCTCGAATCATCCATATTTAAGGCGAAAACCAAAGCTTTAACACTTGGCAAAAATATTTATTTAAAGCAGAAAAGGGCTAACTCCCCTTAAACTAAAATTTTGGGTTCTCTGACTAACAACATGTGCTTTTCAGGGTTTTGATTTTTTCCCATTTTTTCCCAATAATGTCATGGTTTTTTTACTATGCCCTTTATTTCTGTGCCGTAAGCTAATTTTGGTAGATCGGCTTTTAAAAACAACTTAAAAAATATTTCTGGGAATGTTTCCAATGGCCCAAAAGCAACCTAAAGTTTGTTTGAAAACCCCTTTTCCAGAGGTCAGAAAAAGTCTTTTAGTGTGGAGGGAATGAAATTTTTGGGTAGTGAAAATTAATGCCCGGACATTTGTCCCTTTTTTTACTTTTAACTTTTACCACCCCCCGTACCTCCATTTTTCTTTTCTCAGCCAAAAAAACCCCATTTCTAAAGAAAAACAAATGTTTGTTTCCCTCGAGGTTAACAAACAAAGTCTAAAGTTTAGCAGTGTTGTTTATTTACATTGATCTGAGTTTTTAGTCCAAAAGGCTGTCTGAAAAAGCATAATCTGAAAAATGGGAAAGGGTTGATTTCCTGGGTCAAATCGGTTTGACAACCTGAATCCCATGCCTGCCTTTTTTAATTAAAATATCTTTGATCAGTTCTTTGATTAATAAAAAAAACCCAAAACTGGGGGAAGACCTTCTCCCTGTTTCAAAACCCGGGGGGACATAAAAATTTTATCTTTTCGCTTAGAAAACCAGCTAAAATGCGGCTTTCACAAAATTTTACATGCTTTTTAGTGCATTAAAAAAATTTACCTTTATTCCGTTTACATGAAAAAATTTTCCCACGTTTCTTACTTTAGTGTCAAAGGCTTTTTAAAGTCTAAAAAAAACGCAAAAAGTTTCCTTTGTTTTAACCCAATTTTGTTTTAATGAACACAACCCAAAGAAAAGTAAAGACTGTTAAAGTGGTAAAATTTGCTTTTCCCCAAAATCCTGCTTGTTCCCTCCCTTTAAAACCTCAATTTGTCTTAATCCACTTAAAAAAGTCTTTTTTTCAAGAAAAAGTTTTGGTACAGTTTATACAGATTTTTTAGTAAAAAAAATCCCAGGGGATGTTGTAGGGCCCTGATTCAGGTCACCCTTTTTGTTTTAAAGGCTAAAAAAGGGCCATTGCCCCGTCATCGGAAACTTTCCCCTCCTAAAAGTTAGGGTTTAAAAAACTTTAATAGGAACGGCAAATTATACCCCAAAATTGTTTGTTTTTTTTAAAAATCCCCAAATTTAAAATCCTTCAGGCCCTGCGGTTTCTAAATTTTAAGGTTTTTTGGAAGCACAGCAATTTCGATCTTTTATTGACTGTAAAACCCCCCCAAATTTCAAAAGGATACCCTACATTATATAAAAAGGGTTAAAAGTTAGAACTGCGGGTACAACGTTGGAGGTACTTCATTAAAAACTTGTAAAAAGTGGTAAAACCATGTTTCTATAGTTAAAGGTGTTGTAGTTACTTTCCTGGGCCTAACAGGGAAAAATTTTTGTCCCAAAAACTGTTTTGTCTTTTAAATGATTTTTTAGTGATCCGCACATTCTCTCTGTGTGCCCTTTTTTTTAAAAATGTTATTTGCTCTTTTTTTCTCTCCCCTCTTTTTGAAAATTTCCCAGAAATGAAGACTTATTTTCGGTCTTTTAAAATTTAAACGCGGGTTTGCCCCCTTTAAAAAATGTTCTGCTTTTTTTTTACATTCTAAATAAAACCAAAATTACTTTTTCCACCCAAAAGAAAACCCGTTTTTTTCTTTTTTTTTCTCCTGCAAAAAAATAAAACATTCTTTTGAATTTATGAAAAAGTGGGGTTTTAAATGTCTTTTACTAACAAGTGTAATGGCTTCGTTCAGTAAAATTTTAACACTTCCAGTCTGAAAATTCTCTCTTAAAAAAGCAATTTTTTTGTCTCACCCCAAAATTGAAATTTTTAATAGAAGTAATCCCCACTTTTCTCTTTGGCTAGCTTGGCAAGGAATTTTTCTTTGCACACACAAAGGACAACCCCGGGCAGCAAACGTGCTTGGTTTTAAATTTGAGGGCTAAATTTTAAATAAGCAGGATGGGCAAAAGAGATGTGATTTTTGAGAAAATTGTCTATAACTACAACAATTTTTTAAAATTCGTTTTAATTTACCGTAACTTTTCAATGCGCTGGGGAAAACCCCTTCAAGACAAAACCCCCAAAAAAATTTTAGCCCCCATGTTTATCAAATTTAAGGCCCAAACGCTTTTGGGCAGCCGTGTCCTTTTACACCCCGTTTAAGGCCCTCAGTCAAGCCGCTCGGGCCCCCTGGGTGGGGGCCGTCTAGATGAATGATTTCATCCACAGGGTCAGAGCAATCCCCAGTTTAGAAAAACCCGTTTAGCCCTTTTGATCACCAAAAAATTGACAAAGGCAAGTCACCACAAACCTTTTAAATTTCAAACCAACGTCTTCTAATATAGAAACACCAGTAGTTTTCAAATCCCTTATAGATTTAGAATTTTCAGGTGTATGTAAGCTCCAATTTTAAAAATATAGTCTGTCTGGGTACCCAAGGAGCTCCCCACCAAATTTCAATACCCGGAATATTGTCCGGGTTTTGATGTTTTTTTTGTTTAACATAAATTTCAAAAATTCTTTTCTTGTTGGAGAACCGGCCACCCGACAAAAGACCATTTCCACTGTCCCAAAACTTTCACCCTGGGCAAGGAAAAACAGTATGGGAAAGGGGAAAAAAGGAATGGGGGGATGGTTTCAGTGAATTTTTTTACAAAAAAAAACTTTTAAAAAATCTTGTTTGTTAACAAAAGTTAGCAATTAAAAAAACATTTTGAAAATTGGGAAAGGGCCCTTACATTTAAAAAAACTAGCGATAGCATCGCTTTACGTACAGTTTTAATTTCGGGGGACTGTTTGTCCCGCAAAAAGCACCAGGCATTTTTGGGAACTAGACCACCCCGGCCCGCTGGCCTCAAAAGGGGGGGGGTGCAAAGGGCCCCGGCCTGGGCCCGTCAGCGAGGTTGCACCTTTCCTTGCCACTGCCATTGGGCCCGAGCCCGACGTGGCCACAGAGGGGCTTTTCTGTTTTCTGGAAAAACCCCCCTCCAGTCCTTTGACAGACCACCCAAACCCGGTTGCTGGGCACGCTGGTGCTCTGGTGAAAAGACTTCTCCCCTGTGTAAAAGGGTGAGACACCAGGGCGGGCCCCCCCCTTTTTGCGTTTGCCTCTGTGTGGGAAAATCCCGCCCGGCCCTTGCCCCTTTCCCGGGCCCTTCCAACGACTGGAACCGTCACGAGCCAACCCGTCTTTTGCTGGGGTGCAGGGGGATCCCCTTCCGAAACCCCCGGGGGGGGAAGGGTCCCTCACTCCCAGGGGGGACTGGCAGGAAAGTTCCTTTTGCTGCTCCACCCGTCCACCAAACCTTCCCCCTGGCCCCCCGTCCCCCTTCCCCCTTTCATCCCGGTGTGGGCCCGTCAGCATCCCGTGTACCCCGAAGTTGCGTCTTTTTGCTGTGGCTGTTGTTGGGCTGCTCCCTTTTTTTCGCGTTGCCTTTTTATATGCCTAAACCTCCCTCATGTGCCAGGATTTAAAGGGAAACTGAATCTTCTTCAGACACCAGGGGTTCAAAGTTTTTCTGCCCTGTTGTTTCTGGGAAGGTTGTGTTGGGCTGGGAAGTCCCCCACCCCGTTTTTTGGTTGGGGTTTTTCGGGGCTGCCCTGACTGTAGTTTGAAGTTTATTTGGGGGGGCTGCAAATGGGTGGTTGTTTGAGCCTGCATCTGGGACTTTTACTTTCTTCCCGTTTTTTTTCACTGCCTCTCTCTTCACCCCGCTGCTAAACTCTCTGTTTCCCCCTTTTCCCTCCTGCTGCCCCGACTCCCCTTCCCTTTGAAAACCCCTCTTTCTCCCGTTTTCATGTTGTGGTGGCCAGGTTTTGGGGGTGTTGTTGAAAAATGGAAACCCCCCGCCACTACCCCGTGCAGGGGTCAGGTCGGCCCCCCTTGTTTCCCCGGGGTTGGGTCATTGATGCCTGCACTCTCTTTTGGGGAAACAGTGATTGGGGAGTTCACGGTTCCTTTAAAAGGGGTGATGGGCCGGGCTAGGCATCCGGCCATTAGGATTTGCCAACACCACAGCATCGTCAATGTCTCTGAGGCCCGGGTAAAATCATCCCGAAACCCAAAAAATTTTTGGGTTTAAACACAGCTGATTTTGTCTTGGGGAGATGGGCCAATTCCCCATTTTCCCTTTTCCATCCCAAACCCGTCGCTTAGGTTTTTTTCGGGCAAGGGGAGGGCGCAGAAAGGGCCAGCTGAACCGTGCAACATGTCCGCCCATTTCTCCCCCCTCCCGCCCCTTGCTGTAGAGGGCCTGGGGTTGGGCTGATTTTCTTGCCCCTGTTTTGGTGGGCCTTGTCAAAATGCTGTTTAAGGGGGAAAGTTTATGGCCAAAGTTAACTGCTGTTTTTTAAAGTTGGGCTGTCCCTTTTGAGCCTTGTCAAATGCGGGTTTTTTTTTTATGAAAATGTTTTTAGAAAAGGGGATGATTTTTAAAAAACCCCGTTTTGTCGATTGCAGGCCTGAAACCGTTAAGGGCAAAATGTCTTTTGGAAAAGTAAGGGTTTAAATTTTCCAAAGTCTTTAAAAAAAGCGGGGTTCCGGGGCCCCTTTCGTTCAAAGTCGCCCCTTCTGGATGCCCCAGAAAAACCGGGAAAACACGGGGCTATTTGTGGAAAAGGCCTTTAAGGTTTTTTATTCGCCTGTTTCCGCCCCGGGGGGGGTGGGGCCAATTTGTTCAAGTTTTTCCAAAAAATCCCATCAACCTTTTCCCCAAATTGGAAAGATAGGGAAGTCAAAAAGGGCCAAAAAAAAACGAAAAAAGGAAATTGATGTTTTTGAAAAATTTTTGGCGCTTTCCTTGCCCTCCTGCCCAATTTAAACAATTAAAAGCCCCGAAAAAGATTCCCAAATTTTTTCACCCCATTGGGAAACCCCCAAGGGGGGTTCTTGCAATTTTTAAAAAAAAAGGGGAAAAAAAAACCCTAAGTTATTTTAAACATTAAATTTAAAAACCGGTTCAAAAAAAAAGGGCCTTAAAGTCCAAACACCCTCACAAAATTTTACAAAATTGGGAAACCCCGGAAATTGGGGGGGAAAAAAGAGGGGGGAGAGAATCCAAAATTTATTAAAAACCTTTGGAATTGAAGGGGGGGCAACTTTAATTTTTTGAGGGAAAAAAGGACAAAAAAACCCCCAAAATTTTTTTATCTGGGGTTTTAAAAACCCAAACCCACCCCAAAATAAAAAATCAAATTTAAAAAAATTTGATAAAAATAAAAAAAGTTAAACTTTCATTTTTAAAGGGGTTTCCCCAAAAATTAAAAAAAGGGACAATTGGGGGGTGAGCCAAAAAGTTTTACAGAAAACTTTTAAATTTTGGTGTCTACCATACTTACCCGGGAATTAATTTTCCCTTTAAAAACTTCTTTAAACTTGGGGAAACCAAACAAAAAAGCCAATTCACTTACTTTTGTTAAAAGGGTTTTTTTTAATTTGCAAAAAACCTTTTAGGTTAAATTCCCAATCATCTTTCAAATCCCTTTAAAAAATTATTAACATTTTAAGCGATTAAACAAGAAGTTTAACATAATTTCCCTTTTCAAATGTTGTTTTATAAAGCCTTTTAAAAAAAACTCTTTAAAACCAAAAAGTGTCTGAATTAAAATTGTTACTGCTTTTTGTTAAAATTTTCCCCCCCAAAAACCCAAAGGGAGTCAAACAAATTTTTTCCGGGAAAAAGTTGGTTTTTTTTAAAATTTTTAAATTTTTTTAAAAAACCATTAAACCCAAAAACCCCAAAGCCGTTATTTAAAAAGGAGTTTGTGAAACCCCGGGGTTTTATTTGAATCAGATTTTAAAATTTAAAACTTAAAAGGTTTTTTAACCGCACTTTTATCCCTAAAAAAATTTTTTTAAATTCCAATTATTAATCTCTTTTTCCCGGGAAATTTAACCAGAAAGGTTCTTTTTTTTCACTTTAAACAATTTAATTGGTTGTACCTCTTTCAAAGGCCAAAAAACTGTTTAAAACAAAGAATTAAAAATTCCTGTGTTTTAAAGTGGGACCAGGGGCCCAAAAAAATTTTTTCCAACCCTTAAAAAAACAGGAAAAAAAGGGGAGGATTTTTAAAATCAAGAAAAGGTAAAAAGGGTTTTTATTTTAAAAATCCCAAATTTTTAAAACAATTAAAAAAAAACTTTTCTTTTACCCTTTGACCCTTTTAAAATTTTACCCAAAACAGGTGGAAAAAAGGTTTGGGAGGAAAAAAGGTTTTTTAAATATTTAATACCCTTTCCCGGGTTTTATTTGGGGGAAGCCCCTTTCTCTACCTAAATCCACCCTGTACAAACTGGGGAACTTTTTTCCCGATTTCCTTGGAACAGGGGTGGTTTAAAAAACCAAGCTTTCAATTCCTTTTTTAACCAAAACCGGTTTCGGGGTTCCGGGAAAAAAAAATAATTTTTTTAATAAAGGCCAGAAGGTTAAAATTCGTTAATTTGGGGAAATTTGGACCTTTTTTTTATTTTTTAAGCTTTTTTGGCCCCAAATATTTTAAAGGGGAAAAAGGAAAAAAAAGAGAAAAAGTGGGGGGGGGGGGAGGGGAAAAAAAAGAAGATTACAAGAACCCCCCCCCAAATTTGGGAAAAAAACCCCACACAAAAACCCCAAAAACCCCCCACAAAAACCAAAAACAAAAAACCAAAAAATTTAAAATTTAAAAACACCCAAAAAAAAAGGACCTTGGGGAAAAGGGGGAACCAAAAAAAGGCGCGGGTTTAAACCCGGGCCCGGTCCCTTTTTTTGGCCTTGGGAAAAAACCCTTTCTCCATTTTCCTCACTCCCCATTCCTTTGGGTTTCCCCCTCTGGGGGGGGAAGATCCTTTTACCACAGGGGAGGGCCGCCCGGGGTGGTGAAAAAACCCCCAGTTTACTTTTCCTACCAAGAAAACCGGGTAAGTTTGGAAAAATTTTTGGGCCTTTTTCCAATGAACCTACTTTTTTACTAATTTAAAATTTTTCCTTTGTCAAAAACTTTGGGATGGATTGAATTTTTCCCAAAAACTGGTTACAAAAACAAATTTTTTCCCTTTTTAATTTTTTTCTTAAAGGTTTTGGGTTCCCCTTACAAATTTTTAATTTTAAAAGGGGGGAAAAATGAAAGAAAAGGAAAGGGTTTTGGGGGGTTTTGGGGGGGGAGGGTTTTGAATTTCAAAACAGAACCCCCCACCCCCACTCCTCTGGAAAAAACCCCAACCAACCAAACCAACAACAAAAAAACCCCACAAAAAACAAAAAGCAAGAAACCAAAACCCTAACAAAACCCAAAGCACAGCAAGAAACCAAAGCAAAGCAAAGCAAAGCAAGCAGCAGCCAAACAAAGGGGAGCAAGTCAGACGGCGGCACCTTTTCTGGCAGGACGCAGATTGTGGCGTGCTGTCGAGCTGGCGTCCTCCTCCTCCTCCTCCCTATCCTCCTGGGGGTCTCCCTGCATGGCCATGGTGGAGATCTTGTCCACTGCCACGTCTGCCTTTGAGCTGCTGCAACAGGAACACTGCAGCCCTCACTTTACAACTCACTTCGCTGTCATCACTTAGGTAGAATATTGTTCGTTGACTTTAGTTCAGCTTTCAATACAATGCAGCCTCACGTTCTGGTTAACAAAATAATTTCAAAATTTGACATAGACAATCAACTTGTTCGTTGACTGATTGAATTTTTAACCAACGCACCACAGCGTGTTTTGGCCAACAAAATTTCTTCTTCGGTTAGATTTACCTGCACTGGTTCTCCACAGGGTTGCGTCCTCTCACCATTCTGTACATTCTATACACAGATGATTGCAGAAGCAACTATGGAAATTCCTTTCTGGTAGAGTTTGCAGACGACAGTGCTTTGTTATCTCTCTTATCCGGATCAGTCTGACTCTTAGACCACAGTCCACACCTCACCAAGTTCGTACACTGGTGTGATGAGGCCTATCTGGAGCTAAATGTTTCTCCTCGGATCTGCAAAGGCAAGCCCACTGCCTACTGTTCACAGCCACTCTGAACTTCCTGCTATATTTTCTTCTTTCTTCTCTGACAAAGTCAGCAACATTCCCTCCAGAATGGATCAGACTTCGTTTCACCCTGCGCCTTCTGATCCCCAATTTACTGGCATTCCTCTCCTTTTCTTTCACCCAACAAGTGAGAATGAAATCAAGACAATCCTGAAAGAAATGACTAGAAAATCATGTGATCTTGATCCTGTGCCTGCTTCTCTTTTCATTCAGTGCCTTCCACAGCTTATACCCACCATCACAAAAATAGTAAACTCATCACTTCTTCCAGGAATTTTTCCATCATCTCTCATAATTGCAAAAAGCACGACCTCGACCCTAACACTCTGAAGAATTATAGACCTGTATCTAACCTACCATTCATTTCTTAAGTCCTTGAAAAAGTTGTTCTGAAACAACTCAACAGCCATCTTCATTCCAATAATCTCCTTCCCCCTTTTCAGTCTGCATATCGTGCCAACCACAGTACCGACACCACCCTAGTCCACATGTTAAACACACTTCTGATTCATGAAAAATCTCCCTCCTCACTCTTCTTGACTTATCTGCAGCCTTCGACCCTATAGACCATTCAATTCTCTCCCATCTTATTTTATTTATTTTTATTTATTTATTCTTTTATATCAAGGATAATGGAATAAGCACTCATGTGCTTTTTTACATCCAGTCCCCATGTGCATGCAGTTTTGTCAATTTTGTCATCTGTTTCCACTGGCACACAATGGCCTACTCTTCCGAAAAGCGGAACAGGATTTAATGTGTGCGCAAGATGTTCTGCATGCGTTCGAACATGGGGCCTCGGTTTATAGTCTCATCCGAAGGACCACGATTTTTTGTCAAACTGGGAAGAAAGGGCGAGGCTGGGAATCGAACCCAGAACCTCACGGTTTACTTGTTGGCAGGTGAACGTCTTAACCATCCTGCCATCTTCCTTCTTAAAAAAATGTTTGGTATTACAGGCACAGCCTCACCTGGTTTAGTTCATACCTCACATACCGATTCCAAACAGTTGCAGTAAATAAGATTCATTCATCACCTGTCAAACTGGAATGTGGAGTCCCACAGGGATCAGTTCTTGGCCCTGTTCTTTTCACTCTTTACACTGCTCCACTTTCACATATAACAAATCGCCATCAGATCAGCCATCATTTTTATGCAAATGACTCTCAGATTCTTAGCAGTGATACTCCTGAAAATCTGCCTTCTCTCATAACAAATATGTCCTACTGCCTTCAAGATATCCAAAATTGGATGATACAGAACAAGTTACTGCTAAATGCAGATAAAAATGAAGCCATGCTTGTAGGTATGAAACACAAATTGTCTTCCATCACAACTGCTTCAATAGAACTCGCAATACGTCTGTCCCTCTAGCCACTGCTGTGAAATATCTAGGGGTCTTCATCGACAACACACTCTTCTTCTTCTTCCTTTTTTTGTCATGTTTCTCCCAGGGGAAGTTTGACATTGATGAGCCTTCTCCATCTCTCTCTGTTTTGAGCTTCCTCCTTATCTATGCCCCTTTCTCTAAGATCATCTGCAATACAGGCAGCCCAGGTTTTGCTAGGTCTTCCCTTTGGTCTCTTTCCATCCACTACGAAGTTCATTGCTCTTTTTATGATGTGGTGGTCTGCTTTCCGCTGAACGTGCTCAAACCAGCGCAGTCTATTGGTACTAGCTACAGACTTCAGATCATCAACTTTGCACATTCTCCATAGTTCTTTATTCGTGATCCTGTTTTCCCATTTGATCTTTGTCATGTAGCATAGCATTCGGTTTTCACAGCTCTTCAACAAACGTTTGACGGTTTTTGTGAAAACCCACGTCTCCGAACCATACAGGAGAACAGGTCTGATGTAGGCCTTATATATCAGACAGCATCTCTCCAATGGGAATTTCTGATTTCCAAGCAGACTTGCCAATTCTTTCCATTTCTTCCAAGCAATCGTAATCCTGGTTCTGACAGCTATCTCAGATTTTGCTTCACAGCTCATCATCTCTCCCAGGTAGCAGAATTCGTCTACCACTTCTATCTTCCCTTGTTCAAATTCTACCTCCTCCTTTCCTGCATTAGTAATGTCTTCACCCTTCTTATTCATACAATTGGGGCAGACAAATACTCCGCCCTCCTTCAGACTTTTGAGCTTTGAACATCTCTTGTGACACCAATATTGACATTTGGAGCATTTGATCAAATTGTTCCCTACACCTTTGTGGCAGACACCACACAGGTATTTGCTTTGCTCTCTATGTGTTCCGCGGTATTTTCCAACTGTCATTGCTTTGGTCTTGTCAACATTTACCTTCATTCCTCTGCATTCTAATCTCTGTTTCCAATTGCCAAATCTTTGAGTAGCGTCATCACTGTTCTCAGCTACCAGTACTAAGTCATCAGCATACAGCAGTTCCCAGATCTCTTCTGGTCTCTCCACTTCCTTGGATGTTTCATTCATCACGAGGATAAAGAGCAGAGGGCTCAATGCGGATCCTTGGTGCACTCCTACTTTTATCTCAAAGCTTTCTGATGTCCCAATTATAGTTTTCACTTTTGATCTGGAGTTCTTGTACAAAGTCATAACCATTGAGATGGTGTGCTCCGGTACACCTTGTTTCCCCAAGGCCCATTGGATTGCCTTTCTGGGTACTCTATCAAAAGCTTTTTCCAGGTCAACAAAGATGTGCGTCAAGCTCTTTTTCTTCTCCATATACTTTCCCTGCAGTTGTTTCACAATAAATATTGCATCTATGGTTGATTTGCCAGCCTGGAATCCAAACTGTTTTTCATCAATATTGCACAGGCTCTTCAGTCTTCTTTCCATTATTTCCCCCCAGATCTTCATGTCATGTTCCAGAAGCCTGATTCCTCTGTATTTTCCACATACTAGTGCATCTCCTTTACCCTTGAAAATGGGAACAGTAATACTGTCTTCCCATTCTTCGGGCATTTGTTCTGTCTGCTGTATCTTCTGACATATTTTCGTAAGTTGTTTTACTCCTTCCTCTCCTGCTGCTTGTATCATTTCTGTCACCACTCCTGATGGCCCCGTGGCTTTTCTCTTTTTCATAGTTCGAATTGCTCTTCTGATTTCATCTTCAGTCACTCCTTGCGCTATATAAAATGAGCGCTTTGATTTGTTGCTTTACAAGATTCAGCGCTATATAAATTCCATACATAATTATTATTATTATAAATTCCATTTATTACTACTATTATTAAAACTAAAGATCTTCCTATCCGATTGCAGAAGATCAGAGCATACTCCTAAGAATATTATTATTCATAATCAAGAAATTGAAAACATTTCGAACTATAAGTACTTGGGAACTGTTTTTGACCACAAGTTAAACTGTGACGTTAACACTGATGCTATTGTCAAAAAGGGACAACAACGTGCGTATTTTCTGAGGAAGCTGAACTCATTTTTTGTAGACAAAAAGATTCTTTCCTTGTTTTATAAGTCTTACATAGAGAGTGTTCAAAGTTTTGCTTTCATTTGTATACAATAACCTTAGTGTTAAAAACAAGAATGGCCTGCAGAGAATTGTAAGAATCTGCTAAAAAATAATTGGAGAAGAACAAAGAGATCGCAAGTCGTTCTGCAATCAGCAGCTTTTACGCAAAGTGACTGACAGTTTGGCCAATCCCTCCCATGCTTTGTTTTCAGAATTTCAGTTGTTGCCTTCGGAACGACGTTTACAGTGCCCCAACAGCAAAACAAACAGAAAAAGAAATTCTTCTGTGCCAGTAAGCATTCGAATTCTAAATTCACAATGACATTGACTACCTAGATTTTACATTTCTCTGAATTACTTGCCTGATTGTCATTGTTATGAGTGTAGTCAATACATGTGTGTGCGCGTTTTATTTATTTTTATTTATTTATTTTTTATTCTTTTATATTGAGGATAATGGAATAAGCACTTATGTGCTTTTTTACATCCAGTTTCCGTGTGTATGCGGTTTTGTAAATTCTGTCATCTGTTCCCACCGGCACACAATGGCCTACTCTTACGAAAAGTGGAACAGGAATTAATGTGCGCACAAGATGTTCTGCGTGCGTTTGCACAGGGGACCTCATTTATAGTCTCATTCGAAGGACCAAACATGTTGTGTGTGTGTAATAATGATAATAATAATATATGGAATTTATATAGCGCTGAATCATGTAAAACAAACAAATCGAAGCACTTGCACTCAAATCATTTACACGCATGCAACTCTCCTTAAACATAATGAACAACAGATTTCAAATCCATGCTTGCACACGCACGTACGTACGCACACACACACAACACACACTTGCGAACACACTTAGGAGGTGGAGGATGCTGTTGAAAATTAGGGACAGATATTTGGGGGGAAAGTCTCAGGTAGGAAATAAGTGTGTTTTGAGGCTGGATTTGAAAGTATCAAGTGAAGGCTTTTGGAGAAGTGAAAGAGGGAGGTCATTCCAGGTGGATGGACCAGAAACAGAGAAAGAGTGACGGCCAACAGTGGTTTGTTTGAATCTGGGTGTTCGAAAGCACAAAGTATCTGCGGCTAAATGAAGGGAACAGGATGGAGTGTACAGGTGAAGACAGTTACAGAGATAAAATGGTGCAGATTTGTGGAGACATTTGAAACAGAGGGTATTGATCTTATACTTCAGTCTTTGTGAGACAGGCAGCCAGTGAAGAGATCACAGAAGAGGAGTGATGTGTTCAGATTTTTTCTTTCTTAGGACCAGTCGAGCTGCAGAGTTTTGTATGTGCTGAAGAGAGTGGATGGATGATGCCGGAAGGCCAGCCAAAAGAGAATTACAGTAGTCTAAACGTGAAAGAATGAGAGATGTGACCAGCTTGGAAGTTGCATCAGTGGACAGATACTTGCGAACTGCGCTTATGCGCTGTAATTGATAGTAGCAAGACTGGCAGGTCTGGGTGATTAATTTTTTCATAGAGAGTGTGTTGTCAAGAACTACTCCTAAATACTTCACAGAGTTGGACAAAGGAACTGACGTATTGCCGAATTCTATTGAAGTTTGTGTGATGGAGGAAAGTTTATGTTCGGTCCCTATGAGCATGGCTTCGGTTTTATTGGCATTAAGTTGTAACTTGTTCTGAGTCATCCAGTTTTTAATGTCTTGAAGGCAGTAGGACATATTTGTCAGGAGGGAAGGCAAGTTTTCAACAGTATCACTGTACTGAAGCTGAGTATCATCGGTATAGAAATGATGATCAATATGGTAGTTATTTATTATATTAGACAAAAAGATCCTTTCCTTGTTTTACAAGTCTTACATAGAGAGTGTTCTAAGTTTTGCTTTCATTTGTTGGTACAATAACCTTAGTGTTAAAAACAAGAATGGCCTGCAGAGAATTGTAAGAATCTGCTAAAAAATAATTGGAAAAGAACAAAGAGATCTCATGTTGTTCTGCAATCAGCAGCTTGTACGCAAAGCCACAGCCATTTTGGCTGATCCTTCTCATGCTTTGTTTCCAGAATTTCAAATGTTGCCTTCGGAACGCCGTTTTCAGTGTCCCATCAGCAAAACCAACAGAAAAAGAAATTCTTTTGTGCCAGTAAGCATTCGACTTCTGAATTCACAATGATGTTGACTACCTAGTTCTTACATTTCTCTGAATTATCTGCCTGATTGTCATTGTTACGAGTGTAGTCAATACATAATTGTGTGTGTGTGTGGGGGGGGGGGGGGGGGGGGGTGGGAGTTAGTGTGTGTGTGAAATAGTCTGTGTTCTAGTCAACTGTCTTAAAACATTGAATTCATATATTGGTGTATGGTGTGGGTGTGCGTGGCGTGTTCGCACACACACGTACGTGCGTATGTACGTGCTGCGTATAGGTGCGTAAAAATAAGTTTTTATGTCTTCTAGTCAATGGGTTTAAAATTGTGTTCACATTGATGTGTGTGGCATGCGCGGGTGTGTGTGGTGTGTGGTGTGTGTGTGTGTTGTGTGTGTGGTGACATTTTATTTGAAAACCAATATGAAATATAGCTTTTGTGTCTTTGATATATTTGATGAGTATCAATCTGCCTGTCAGTATTGTAATTGCCCTTCATGGGATGATTAAAGTGTTTTTGACTTGACTTGACTTGACTTGACTTGACATATGTGAGAGTGGAGTAGTGTAGAGAGTAAAGAGAACAGGGCCTAGGACTGATCCCTGTGGGACTCCGCATTCCATTGTGACAAGTTTTTATTGAATTTTGTTTACAATAACTTTCTGGAATCGGTCTGTGAGGTATGAATGTGCCATTAATACCAAACGTATTTTGGAGGAGAGAAAGAAGAATTGAGTGATCTATAGTGTCAAAGGCTGCAGATAAGTCAAGAAGAGTGAGGAGGGAGATTTTTCCTGCATCACAAGCAAGTGTGTGTGTATGAAATAAGTCTCTGTCTTCTTAGTCAATGGTCTTTAAAACATTGTATTCATATATCGGTATGTGTGTAGGTGTGCGTGGGTGTGTTCGCGCATGAACGCATGTGCATGTGTACATGTTGCATATGTGTGTGTGTAAATATGTCTTTCTAGTCAATGGTTTTTATGACATTGTGTTCCAAATTGGTGTGTGTGTGTGTGTGTGTGTGTTTGTGATATTTTTATAAGTAACAAACACACTTAGACGGTAACAAACACACTTACAGACAGTAACAAACACACTTACAAACAGTAACAAACACACTTACAAGCAGTAACACCCACACCCACAGACAGTAACAAACACACTTACAGACAGTAACAAACACACTTACAAACAGTAACAACTTAGAAACAGTAACAAACACACTTACAGACAGTAACACACACACACACTTACAGACAGTAACAAACACACTTACAGACAGTAACAACACACTTACAAACAGTAACACACTTACAAACGGTAACAAACACACCCACAGACAGTAACACACACACTTACAGACAGTAACACACACACTTACAGACAGTAACAAACACACTTACAAGCGGTAACACCCACAGACAGTAACACCCTACAGACAGTAACAACCACACTTACAGACAGTAACAACCACACTTACAGACAGTAACAACCACACTTACAGACAGTAACAAACACACTTACAGACAGTAACACACTTACAAGCAGAAACACACTTACAAACTGTAACACACTTACAAGCAGCAACACACTTACAAACAGTAACACACTTACAAACAGTAACACACTTACAGTTACAAACACCCTTTAAAAACGGTAACAAACACACTTTCAAACAACTTTTTGGAAGAGTAGGCCATTGTGTGCTGGTGGGAACGGATGACAAAATTGACAAAACTGCACACACACTGGGACTGGATGGAAAAAAATCACATGAATGCTTATTCCATTATCCTCAAAATAAAAGAACAGCAACAAAACAACAACAACAGCAGCAGCAGCAACGGCGGCCACTCACAAGGACGGGGCACCAGCAGCAGGGGGCTGTTTGGCAGGCTCCAGAGCCAGGGCCTCCAGAGAGGACAGCCTGGAGGAACGCGCGCTGTCCGCATCCCAGTACCCTGCCTGCTGACCCAGCAGCTGCACCAGGTGCTCCCGTGAAAAGTGAGTCCCCTGAAGAACAGAGACCATAGCACACCATGTAGGGGGCTACAGGAAGGAAGGAAGGAAGGAGGGAAGGAAGGAAGGAAGGAAGGAAGGAAGGAAGGAAGGAAGGAAGGAAGGAAGGAAGGAAGGAAGGAAGGAAGGAAGGAAGGAAGGAAGAAGGAAAGGAAGAAGGAAGGAAGGAAGGAAGGAAGGAAGGAAGGAGGGAGGAAGGAAGGAAGGAAGGAAGGAAGGAAGGAAGGAAGGAAGGAAGGAAGGAAGGAAGGAAGGAGGGAAGGAGGGAAGGAAGGAAGCAGTCTTAAGAACACTCTAGGCACAGTCTCTAGGTAAGGAAATGGAAACAAAACAAGTCAGCTTCTTCCACCACTCCCCCCAAAAAAAAATCTTTTTACATATATTAAACTGCAGGAAAGTCAAGTCAAGTCAAAGTCAAAAACACTTTAATCATCCCATGAAGGGCAATTACAATACTGACAGGCACATTGATACGCATCAAAAATCTCAAAGACACAAAAAGCTATATTTCATATTGGTTAAAACATTCCAAATTGACTTCAAATAAAATGTCATGAACACACACACACAAACACACACGCACGCAAGTGCACACGCACATCAATTGGG
>CM054142.1:3242334-3309834 GCA_028751875.1 Rapana venosa
CACGTCTTACCCTACACATACAAGTGCACCCCACGCACACACAAACACCACATCATGTAAGCTGCTAGAGAGAGAGAGGGACAAGTGGGCACCACTCTCTAACAGCCGCTTACTTCAGTTTTCCGTGAGCCAGGGGCACTTTGGGCGCGGGGCTGGCATTGCGGGACTCACGCAGCAGGCGGGGGTCATCGGCAAAGGTGACAGGAGCTGACCCAGCGGCCACGATACGGTCAGGGGACAGTCCTGCTGATATATAGACACAACACACACACTATGAAACATGATACGGTCAGGGGACAGTCCTGCTGATATAGAGACACAACACACACACTATGAAACATGATACGGTCAGGGGACAGTACTGCTGATATATAGACACAACACACACACTATGAAACACGATACGGTCAGGGGACAGTCCCGCTGATATATAGACACAACACACACACTATGGAAACATGATACGGTCGGGACTAGTATGCTGATATATAGACACAACACACACACTATGAAACATGATACGGTCAGGGGACAGTCCTGCTGATATTAGACAAACATACACTATGAAACATGATACGGTCAGGGGACAGTCTGCTGATTATAGACACAACACACACATATGAAACATGATACGTCAGGGGACAGTCCTGCTGATATATAGACACAACACACACACTATGAAATACATATGGTCAGGGACAGTCCTGCTGATATATAGACACAACACACACACTATGAAACATGATACGGTCAGGGGACAGTCTGCTGATTATTAGACACAACACACACACTATGAACATGATATGGTCAGGGGACAGTCCTGCTGATATATAGACACAACACACACACTATGAAACATGATACGGTCAGGGGACAGTCCTGCTGATATATAGACACAACACACACTATGAAACACGATACGGTCAGGGGACAGTCCTGCTGATATATAGACACAACACACACTATGAAACATGATATAGTCAGGGGACAGTCCTGCTGATATATAGACACAACACACACTATGAAACATGATACGGTCAGGGGACAGTCCTGCTGATATATAGACACAACACACACTATGAAACATGATACGGTCAGGGGACAGTCCCGCTGATATATAGACACAACACACACTATGAAACATGATACGGTCAGGGGACAGTCCTGCTGATATATAGACACAACACACACTATGAAACATGATACGGTCAGGGGACAGTCCTGCTGATATATAGACACAACACACACTATGAAACATGATACGGTCAGGGGACAGTCCTGCTGATATATAGACACAACACACACACACTATGAAACATGATATGGTCAGGGGACAGTCCTGCTGATATATAGACACAACACACACACACTATGAAACATGATACGGTCAGGGGACAGTCCTGCTGATATATAGACACAACACACACTATGAAACATGATACGGTCAGGGGACAGTCCTGCTGATATATAGACACAACACACACACTATGAAACATGATATGGTCAGGGGACAGTCCTGCTGATATATAGACACAACACACACTATGAAACATGATATGGTCAGGGGACAGTCCTGCTGATATATAGACACAACACACACTATGAAACATGATACGGTCAGGGGACAGTCCTGCTGATATATAGACACAACACACACTATGAAACATGATACGGTCAGGGGACAGTCCTGCTGATATATAGACACAACACACACTATGAAACATGATATGGTCAGGGGACAGTCCTGCTGATATATAGACACAACACACACACTATGAAACATGATATGGTCAGGGGACAGTCCCGCTGATATATAGACACAACACACACACACACTATAAAACATGATATGGTCAGGGGACAGTCCCGCTGATATATAGACACAACACACACTATGAAACATGATATGGTCAGGGGACAGTCCTGCTGATATATAGACACAACACACACTATGAAACATATGGTCAGGGGACAGTCCTGCTGATATATAGACACAACACACACACACACTATGAAACATGATATGGTCAGGGGACAGTCCTGCTGATATATAGACACAACACACACACACACTATGAAACATGATATGGTCAGGGGACAGTCCTGCTGATATATAGACACAACACACACACTATGAAACATGATACGGTCAGGGGACAGTCTTGCTAATATATAGACACAACACACACTATGAAACATGATACGGTCAGGGGACAGTCCTGCTGATATATAGACACAACACACACACTATGAAACATGATACGGTCAGGGGACAGTCCTGCTGATATATAGACACAACACACACACTATGAAACATGATATGGTCAGGGGACTGTCCTGCTGATATATAGACACAACACACACACTATGAAACATGATACGGTCAGGGGACAGTCCTGCTGATAATAGACACAAACACACACTATGAAACATGATACGGTCAGGGGACAGTCTGCTGATATATAGACACAACACACACTATAAACTTGATAGGTCAGGGGACAGTCCTGCTGATATATAGACACAACACACACTATGAAACATGATACGGTCAGGGACAGTCCTGCTGATATATAGACACAAACACCACACTATGAAACATGATACGGTCAGGGGACAGTCCTGCTGATATATAGACACAACACCCCACTCTATGAAACATGATACGGTCAGGGACAGTCCTGCTGATATATAGACACAAACACACACATATGAAACATGAACGGTCAGGGGACATTCCCTGCTGATATATAGACACAACACACACACTATGAAACATGATACGGTCAGGGACAGTCCTGCTGATATATAGACTACAACACACACAACTTGTATTAGAAAACAAAAATGAAACAGATACGGTCAGGGGACAGTCCTGCTGATATATAGACAAAAACACACACACTATGAAACACGATACGGTCAGGGACAGTCCTGCTGATATATAGACACAACACACACTATGAAACACGATACGGTCAGGGGACAGTCCTGCCGATTATATAGACACAACACACACTATAAAAACATGATACGGTCAGGGGACAGTCCTGCTGATATATAGACCAACACACACTATGAAAACATGATACGGTCAGGGACAGTCCTGTGATATATAGACACAACACACACTATGAAACATGATACGGTCAGGGGACAGTCCTGCTGATATATAGACACAACACACACTATGAAACATGATACGGTCAGGGGACAGTCCTGCTGATATATAGACACAACACACACACTATGAAACATGATACGGTCAGGGGACAGTCCTGCTGATATATAGACACAACACACACACTATGAAACATGATACGGTCAGGGGACAGTCCTGCTGATATATAGACACAACACACACACTATGAAACATGATACGGTCAGGGGACAGTCCTGCTGATATATAGACACAACACACACACTATGAAACATGATATGGTCAGGGGACAGTCCTGCTGATATATAGACACAACAACACACACACTATAAAACATGATACGGTCAGGGGACAGTCCTGCTGATATATAGACACAACACACACTATAAAACATGATACGGTCAGGGGACAGTCCCACTGATATATAGACACAACACACACCTATGAAACACGTACACACAACACTATGAAAACATACACACACACCCCTATGAAACACATACACAACACACTATGAATCACATACACACAACACACACACACTATGAAACATATGGTCAGGGGACAGTCCTGCTGATATATAGACACAAACACAACACACTATGAAACACATACTCAAACACTATGAAACACACTACATCAAACAACATATGAAACACAAAACACACAACACACACACACTATGAAACATATGGTCAGGGGACAGTCCTGCTGATATATAGACACAACACCACACACTATGAAACTCACACAACACAAAAACACAACACTATGAAACATATACCACACACACACTATGAAAACACATACACACAACACACACTATGAAAAAACATTACACACACAACACACACTATGAAACACATACACACAACACACACTAATAAACACATACACACACTATGAAACATATGGTCAGGGGACAGTCCTGCTGATATATAGACACAACACACACACTATGAAACATTACATGGACACCTCTATGAAACACATACACACAATCAACACTATGAAACCACATCTCACAATAGCACACACACTATGAAATAACACACACTATGAAACACATTACCACACACCACACTATGAAAACACATACACACACACACAACACTATGAATAACACCAACAACACAACACACACTATGAACACATACACACAACGCACACACACTAGAAAACACATACACACTATGAAACATGATAAGGTCAGGGGACAGTCCCGCTGATATATACAACACACACAGACACACATGACACTATGAATGATAAAGTCAGAGGGCAGACCAGCTGAAGTGCACAACACACAATACACTATAAAACACATAATATGGTCAGGGGACACGACACACACACTATGAAACACATATGGTCAAAGAATATGATGTACACACAACACAGACACTATGCAACACATTATCCCATATACTTGACATATATCTGACAGTATAATTAAAACTATTTTGTAAAGAACTAAATTTGTTGTTCATGCAAGAATAAACATTACACTATTTGGTAAACTTGCAGATCATTCACGTCAGTCCCATGTATCAAAACCATATAATAAACATTACTTTGTTCAGTAAACTTACCACAGGTCACTGAAATGAACATTACACTCTTCAGTAAACTTAAAATGTCACTGAAATAAACATTAAACTCTTCAGTAAACTTATAATAGTCACTGAAATAAACATAACACTCTTCAGTAAACAGTCACTTCAGTCCCTTGTCCATGTCTGGTCCATCAATCTGGAATAACCTCCCTCTCTCCCTTCGTGAATAGCCTTCTTACGACAGCTTTAAATCCAGCCTCAAAACATACTTATTTCAAACCTAAGATTTTTCCCTCTTGTTTCATCTCATATCTGTCCCTGCCTTTAAAAGCCAAAATTCTATCACCCTGCAGAAATGTACAACCTGTGTGTGTGTGTGTGTGTGTGGTGGTGTGTGTGTGTCTGTGTGTGTGTGTGGCGTGTGTGTGTGTACATTTGAATTTGTTATAATATTGTTAATTATTGTTGGTTGCTTGTGTGGGAGCAGATTGAATGGAAGCGCTCTGATTTGTAATTGCAAGATATAGCGCTCTATAAATTCCATATATTATTATTATTGTATCAAAACCATAAATAAACATTACACTGTTGGGTAAACTTATAACAGTCACTAAAATAAACATTACACTATCCAGTAATCTTATAAAAGTTGCTTCAGTTGCTGAAATAAACATTGCACTCTTCAGCAAACTTATAACAGGCACTTCAGTCACTGAAATAAACATTACACTATCCAGTAATCTTATAAAAGTTGCTTCAGTTGCTGAAATAAACATTGTACCCTTCAGCAAACTTATAACAGTCACTTCAGTAACTGAAATAAACGTTACAATCTTCAGTAAACTTATAAAAGTTGCTTCAGTCACTGAAATAAACATTACAATCTTCAGTAAACTTACATCGGTCACTTCAATTGCAGAAATAAACATTACAATCTTCTGTACACTTATACCGGTCACTTCAATCAACATTACACTCTTCAGTAAACTTATAACAGTCGCTTTAGTCGCTGAAATAAACATTACACTCTTCAGCAAACTTAGAACGGTCACTTCAGTCGCTGGCATCAAACCCAAACCAAAGCACATAGCAAAAAGTCCTGATGCTCTTGGCAGTTGATGTTTGGGTGCAGGTGTTCCACAACATGTAGATCTAGTTTCTGGCCTTGATATTATATATATATATATATTATATATATATATATATATATATATATATATATATATATATATGTATGTATGTATATATATATATAAAAGGTAAAGGAGTCCCATAACCTATAAGGTCGTAGGGGAGCGAGGCTTCAGAGACCTCACTTCTCTAGGGCCAGCATATTGAGGGCAGCGCCCATCTCCTCTCCCTCGCTGCTTTACCTTCCCTGGCCCTAAAGAGGGCAGGTACCCATTTACAGCTGGGTGAACTGGGGGAACTGTACTGAAGCCAAGGCGTGCAAACGGTCACCCATCCAACTGGTAACCACACTCGACGCTGCTTAACTTGGCTGGGGGAAAGTGAGTGCTCCGACCACTGAGCTATCCCGTCCCCTTATATATCTATATATATATATATATTAATTAAGAAAAAAGGTATCTTCAGGAAAATGACAGTGTTCACTTGGACTTGCTGAATGGAGAAAATGTACATAGTTCACTCTGCTCATTTGATGACAAGAAAAACATCAAACTGACAGCTCTTATTTCAATTCAAACTGTGCATATCCACACTCACATTCTGTGTTTGTTACGTTTGTGGTTGATTTTTTGTTTAATTCAGACATTCAGGATTTCCATTACAATCACAACTACACCAGGTTTGCCTTGACATTATTATGCTCAACAACAACCAAAAGTTAAAACACCTTACCTCCAACACTCTTGCTCCTCTTCATCTGCAGGGAAAAAAGAAACAGACGTGTTAGGACAAAGCACTTCATACTGATATCATCATAATATATATATTATTCACTGATATCAGATACAGCATCAATATGACAACATATTCACACACATCGGGACAAAGCACTTCATACTGATATCATCAAGAAGATTCACAAGGAATGATTTACTGTGGCATCACATACAGAATCAGTATGTCATCAACAATCCCCACAGTCAGAAGGAGGCTGCTACCTAATGGCAGGGGGGTGGGGGGTGAGGGGGACGGTCACATGCACAACAATCTCACCACTGGTGAACCTCACAGCTCTAGCTGAGGAACACAGAAAACCAAGTCAACATATTACATTTTTTAGTAACAGTCAAGGCATTTTGGAATGCTTTTAACGGTTATACTTTTTTCATTTGTCATTTCATTAATTCTCAATTCATTTCTTTTTCTTTGCCCACTTTTCTCCCTTCTACATTTATTCGTTACTCTAAAACTATTTATCCATGTATTAATTAATCTATTTTTTGTGAAGTTTTTTTTTTTTTTTTTACAACAGGAGATTGGACTTTTCCTCCTAAACCTGGATAAAGCTGGAGCTGGTTGACTGAGGCATCAGATGAGGCAGGGAGGAGGGACAGGACAGAGCTGAGGCATCAGATGAGGCAGGGAGGAGGGACAGGACAGAGCTGAGGACTGCTGTGACTGAGGCAGGGTGTCAGCAGCAACAACGACATCCCTCCACTGCCAGCCCTCATGGTGACTATACCCCCTGCATTTGTCACAGCAGCACACGGGAGCACAGGGACAACAGCCTGCTAGTGGAAGCACAGGGACAACATCCTGCTAGTGGAAGCACAGGGACAACATCCTGCTAGTGGAAGCACAGGGACAGGGACAACATCCTGCTAGTGGAAGCACAGGGACAACATCCTGCTAGTGGAAGCACAGGGACAACATCCTGCTAGTGGAAGCACAGGGACAGGGACAACAGCCTGCTAGTGGAAGCACAGGGACAGGGACAACATCCTGCTAGTGCTCACAGTAGAAGCAGATGAGCACAAGTGATGGTACTTTTCCATTAGGTATTGATGATATGCATGGACATGTGGTCAAAGGGAGTGAGGCTTTCCTCGTACTGTCCAACAGTCTTCCAGCCCTGTTTGGAGATGTTGGCACCACTTTCATTCACACAGATCCATTCCGAGGCTGAATTAGCAAAAAAACCCCCACAACAATCGCACCCCCCCCCCAGAAAGAATAGACCTGAACACGAGGGAAAGAGTGTTGCCTTACAGACTCTGACTGCAAGAGGGTTAAGCCTCATCCAGCCTCTGACCTGAGTTTTGCCCCTTGCTCTCTGAGCTGGCGCCTGCTGGCTGGGTTTGGGCGCGGGTGGGGGAGCAGCTTCCGGCCCCCTGTAGGCCTGGAACTGCATCTGGTACTCCGTCCTCTTCTGCAGGGGAGTCTTCTTTGAAGGGGAGATGTGGGCGTTGCTGTTGTGTATCAACTGTAACAGACATAGAGCTGTTGTGTATCAACTGTAACAGACATAGAGCTGTTGTGTATCAACTGTAACAGACATAGAGCTGTTGTGTATCAACTGTAACAGACATAGAGCTGTTGTGTATCAACTGTAACAGACATAGAGCTGTTGTGTATCAACTGTAACAGACATAGAGCTGTTGTGTATCAACTGTAACAGACATAGAGCTGTTGTGTATCAACTGTAACAGACATAGAGCTGTTGTGTATCAACTGTAACAGACATAGAGCTGTTGTGTATCAACTGTAACAGACATAGGGGCGTTGCTGTTGTGTATCAACTGTAACAGACATAGGGGCATTGCTGTAGTGTATCAACTGTAACAGACATAGAGCTGTTGTGTATCAACTGTAACAGACATAGGGGCGTTGTGTATCAACTGTAACAGACATAGGGGCGTTGCTGTTGTGTATCAACTGTAACAGACATAGAGCTGTTGTGTATCAACTGTAACAGACATAGAGCTGTTGTGTATCAACTGTAACAGACATAGAGCTGTTGTGTATCAACTGTAACAGACATAGAGCTGTTGTGTATCAACTGTAACAGACATAGGGGCGTTGCTGTTGTGTATCAACTGTAACAGACATAGAGCTGTTGTGTATCAACTGTAACAGACATAGAGCTGTTGTGTATCAACTGTAACAGACATAGGGGTGTTGCTGTTGTGTATCAACTGTAACAGACATAGAGCTGTTGTGTATCAACTGTAACAGACATAGGGGTGTTGCTGTTGTGTATCAACTGTAACAGACATAGAGCTGTTGTGTATCAACTGTAACAGACATAGGGGCGTTGCTGTTGTGTATCAACTGTAACAGACATAGAGCTGTTGTGTATCAACGGTAACAGACATAGGGGTGTTGCTGTTGTGTATCAACTGTAACAGACATAGGGGCGTTGCTGTTGTGTATCAACTGTAACAGACATAGGGGTGTTGCTGTTGTGTATCAACTGTAACAGACATAGGGGCGTTGCTGTTGTGTATCAACTGTAACAGACATAGAGCTGTTGTGTATCAACTGTAACAGACATAGGGGCGTTGCTGTTGTGTATCAACTGTAACAGACATAGAGCTGTTGTGTATCAACTGTAACAGACATAGAGCTGTTGTGTATCAACTGTAACAGACATAGGGGCGTTGCTGTTGTGTATCAACTGTAACAGACATAGAGCTGTTGTGTATCAACTGTAACAGACATAGGGGCGTTGCTGTTGTGTATCAACTGTAACAGACATAGAGCTGTTGTGTATCAACTGTAACAGACATAGAGCTGTTGTGTATCAACTGTAACAGACATAGAGCTGTTGTGTATCAACTGTAACAGACATAGAGCTGTTGTGTATCAACTGTAACAGACATAGAGCTGTTGTGTATCAACTGTAACAGACATAGAGCTGTTGTGTATCAACTGTAACAGACATAGGGGCGTTGCTGTTGTGTATCAACTGTAACAGACATAGAGCTGTTGTGTATCAACTGTAACAGACATAGAGCTGTTGTGTATCAACTGTAACAGACATAGGGGTGTTGCTGTTGTGTATCAACTGTAACAGACATAGAGCTGTTGTGTATCAACTGTAACAGACATAGGGGCGTTGCTGTTGTGTATCAACTGTAACAGACATAGAGCTGTTGTGTATCAACTGTAACAGACATAGAGCTGTTGTGTATCAACTGTAACAGACATAGGGGTGTTGCTGTTGTGTATCAACTGTAACAGACATAGAGCTGTTGTGTATCAACTGTAACAGACATAGGGGCGTTGCTGTTGTGTATCAACTGTAACAGACATAGGGGCGTTGCTGTTGTGTATCAACTGTAACAGACATAGGGGCGTTGCTGTTGTGTATCAACTGTAACAGACATAGAGCTGTTGTGTATCAACTGTAACAGACATAGAGCTGTTGTGTATCAACTGTAACAGACATAGAGCTGTTGTGTATCAACTGTAACAGACATAGAGCTGTTGTGTATCAACTGTAACAGACATAGGGGCGTTGCTGTTGTGTATCAACTGTAACAGACATAGAGCTGTTGTGTATCAACTGTAACAGACATAGGGGCGTTGCTGTTGTGTATCAACTGTAACAGACATAGAGCTGTTGTGTATCAACTGTAACAGACATAGAGCTGTTGTGTATCAACTGTAACAGACATAGGGGCGTTGCTGTTGTGTATCAACTGTAACAGACATAGAGCTGTTGTGTATCAACTGTAACAGACATAGAGCTGTTGTGTATCAACTGTAACAGACATAGAGCTGTTGTGTATCAACTGTAACAGACATAGAGCTGTTGTGTATCAACTGTAACAGACATAGGGGCGTTGCTGTTGTGTATCAACTGTAACAGACATAGAGCTGTTGTGTATCAACTGTAACAGACATAGGGGCGTTGCTGTTGTGTATCAACTGTAACAGACATAGAGCTGTTGTGTATCAACTGTAACAGACATAGAGCTGTTGTGTATCAACTGTAACAGACATAGGGGCGTTGCTGTTGTGTATCCAACTGTAACAGACATAGGGGCGTTGCTGTTGTGTATCAACTGTAACAGACATAGAGCTGTTGTGTATCAACTGTAACAGACATAGAGCTGTTGTGTATCAACTGTAACAGACATAGGGGCGTTGCTGTTGTGTATCAACTGTAACAGACATAGGGGCGTTGCTGTTGTGTATCAACTGTAACAGACATAGGCATTGCTGTTATGTATTAACTGTAACAAATATAGGTGTTGCTGTTATGTATCAATTGTAACAGATGTAGAGGTGTTGCTGTTATGTATCATCTGTAGCACAATAAAACCATGGTACAAACACCCCATACTTCCTGTGTGTATTTTCCCTCTTTATCAGGTTGCACAAGGGCAGCAGTGCATGGTATTATAAAAAGAGGAAATACAGAGTTCGTTTGAACAATCAATCATTTCCATCAACACTTGACAAACACAAACTGAGCTCTATATATTGTAACAAAAAAACAACACAATTGTACTACACAAATGGTTACAACAATGATGATGATGATGATGATGATTACTATAACAGATGTGACACGTCAGATGAAAACAGCATCATGACTAATTGATGATTGATGCAGTTGTTATATCATAAATTTTTAAAAAGAAACCAGAGTTGAAAAAATATGGCTCTTGTCATCCTCTCCACACATTTCTGGTTTTTTTCTTCTCCTTCTTCATGACTCTTTTCAGTTTGTAAACTTGTTGATAAAAACTATTATTTTTAACTTTAAGAAGCAAAAAAACCCAACAAAAAACCCCACAGGTTGCCCTTTTCCCCTCAGCTAGAATAAATTTGATTTAAAATATTAAAACATAAACAACAAGACAACAACAACAAAACTCCCAACAAGAGAAACGTACAACCCCCCCCTCCCTTTCCACAAAACCCCGCAAACCCTGGAGTACCTGTTCAGCAGAAAGGAGAGGGGAAGCGGGCATGCCTCTCTTCCAGGTGAACTCTTTCTGGTACTCCGAGGGTTTTCTAACGGCTCTGCTTGGAGCCACTCCTGCCTTGTACTTCAGGCTGTAGTCACCCTGAAATGTGCCGCCAACACTGATGTTACTGTCAGTGCTAGGTCATGTTTTCCCCGACACTGTTTGATCATATAAAGTCACCCTGAAATGTGCCGCCAACACTGATGTTACTGTCAGTGCTAGGTCGTGTTTTCCCCGACATTGTTTGATCATATAAAGTCACCCTGAAATGTGCCGCCAACACTGATGTTACTGTCAGTGCTAGGTCAAGTTTTCCCCGACATTGTTTGATCATATAAAGTCACCCTGAAATGTGCCGCCAACACTGATGTTACTGTCAGTGCTAGGTCGTGTTTTCCCCGACATTGTTTGATCATATAAAGTCACCCTGAAATGTGCCGCCAACACTGATGTTACTGTCAGTGCTAGGTCGTGTTTTCCCCCGACACTGATTGATCATATAAAGTCACCCTGAAATGTGCCGCCAACACATGGCTGATGTTACTGTCAGTGCTAGGTCGTGTTTTCCCCGACATTGATTGATCATATAAAGTCACCCTGAAATGTGCCGCCAACACTGATGTTACTGTCAGTGCTAGGTCGTGTTTTCCCCCGACACTGATTGATCATATAAAGTCACCCTGAAATGTGCCGCCAACACATGGCTGATGTTACTGTCAGTGCTCGGTCACGTTTTCCCCCTATGTTCTGGTCATATATACCATGCCTCTTTTGTTCACCTGAAATGTGCCAATACCACTGTCAGTGCCACTGCTAGGTCAGTTTTCTTCAAGCAACTTTTGTGTAATATGCCATGCTCTCCCTTGTGCATCAAACAGTAGTTTGCCTGAAAAGTGCTAACATCAGCACCACCGTTGCTATCATTTCTTGGCTCTGCTCTTTTTCTAAAGATGACCATATGTATTATGTCTCCCTCGTCTATTAAACAACGGTCCCATTTAAAATGTGCCACCATCACACCAAAGTTATTGTCATTGCATGGTCATTCTCCAATTGTCACATACCTCATCTGTATTCAGAGTACAGAGCACCATAAAATATGCTACTACTACCACCACCACCACACTAACGTCGCTGTCACTGCCTGATCAGTTTTCGCTGACAATTAATTCATCACATGTTAGGAATGAGACAGTAAGCATTCATTCTAATGCACAATGTCTTGCAACAGCATGGTTCTGTTTCCTTGATATTCTTCTGGTTTGGGTTACACACAAGCCACATTGGCTATTCACTAGGACATCAACTTTTCTTTTTTCAACAATGTGATTTAATTTCCTTGGTTTTCTTTGTTATATATTGACAATGGTTTCAGTTTCAAGTATCATAACCTCACATACAAAAGCATTTCTGCTATATATAAAACTTGGTCTTTAAAATGGAGTCATACCTTAGAGAGTGAGATATGTCTTCCAAAGTGTTACCAGGTCTGTTTCCCTTTGCCTACATGCCGTATTCCCCTTCCAGGATCAGCATCACCACAAGCAGGAACACAGCCAGAGCAGGTCTAACTCCACATTTGTTTTCTCCGCAAAACAACAAGATTCTAATACTTCATCTTCTTCCTTGTTGAACGCTAAGACAGCAACTATTGTTATCTGTCATATGAGTGAAAATGTGTTGCGCTGCCGTTAAGCACCTGACAAGTCAGGCCCAGCACATCCGACTTCGGCATGGGAGAGAAAATCTTTTAAGTCTTTCTGGAAAAAAGGCATGAGCATGGACTGAGAAAGCAGAAAACATACGAGAAGGATGTGACAAGAAGAAAAGGAACAAGGCAGAAACAAAGAGAGGGATAAAGAGGGAATTCCTAGCACAGAATTTCCAGAAGGTGGGGATGCTATTTATACTGACAGCAAGCCCCCAGCTTCCCTACAGGGAAATTGTAATACTAATGCTTCTTTTTCTGCCACCTGTCCAACAGAGCAGTTGTGGCTCCTCAGAATGAAACATAATAATGTTCACACACACACACAGAAACAATAATCATCTTTTGCCATAAAAATCAAACAAACCTAACATCAGAAAATATGAAACTTATTCTCCTTTTTCCATAATAAAAGGCAGCGAAAAAAGTCAAGAGAAACAATAAATTAAACAAAAAGCTTCTTATACATGCACTTTAATGTGCATCCATTACACATTTATGCCTACTTCCCTCCCTTGAAAGACAAACACAGAAACAAAAACAAAAAACAGTAAAAACCACTACCACCACTACCCCTAACCTAAACCAAACATAGTAAGCAAACAAATGAAAAACAACAGTAAAAACCACACACAACTAACCAACATTATGCAAACAAAGGAAAAACAACAGTAAAACCCAACAATCACATTATCAAAAGCCCTTGTGTACTAGGTCAACAGCGAGAAGGCAACAGAGGTAGATCTATCAAATCCTCCCAACTCACTGCAGCTTCCTGGTCAGCCAGTGTGACAGCTTTGTCCATGTTCACCTGCACCCTCTCCTTCCCCTTCTCTTTGGTCACCACCGTCTTGGACTTGGGCAAGATGTCGGCCAGATTCTTGTCCTTCAGACCCTGCTTCTCCGTCTGCTGGTTGTCCCCCTTGCGCGGAGCAGGGGGCGGGCTGGTTGGGGTCAAGTTTTCTTTGCGGGCCTCTTTCTTTGAGCGTGTCTCTGGCACGTCCTGCTTTTGGCGTACCCGAGTCTGTTGCAGAGAGTTAGTGCAGCAAGTTAGGGGGTTGAAATCAAGGTGTGTTCTTGAGGTGCAGAGTTAGTGCAGCAAGTTAGGGGGTTGAAATCAAGGTGTGTTCTTGAGGTGCAGAGTTAGTGCAGCAAGTTAGGGGGTTGAAATCAAGGTGTGTTCTCAAGGTGCAGTTAGTGCAGCAAGTTAGGGGGTTGAAATCAAGGTGTGTTCTTGAGGTGCAGAGTTAGTGCAGCAAGTTAGGGGGTTGAAATCAAGGTGTGTTCTTGAGGTGCAGAGTTAGTGCAGCAAGTTAGGGGGTTGAAATCAAGGTGTGTTCTCAAGGTGCAGTTAGTGCAGCAAGTTAGGGGGTTGAAATCAAGGTGTGTTCTTGAGGTGCAGAGTTAGTGCAGCAAGTTAGGGGGTTGAAATCAAGGTGTGCTCTTGAGGTGCAGAGTTAGTGCAGCAAGTTAGGGGGTTGAAATCAAGGTGTGCTCTTGAGGTGCAGAGTTAGTGCAGCAAGTTAGGGGGTTGAAATCAAGGTGTGTTCTTGAGGTGCAGAGTTAGTGCAGCAAGTTAGGGGGTTGAAATCAAGGTGTGTTCTTGAGGTTTCTTTCCAATTTCTTGTTGAGTTTGTGCACAGCTGTTATTTTGACAAGTCAAATTTTCTTTTTGATAAAGATTTGGTTGGAATACTTCAATTGTGTGAGTGTGTGTGTGTGTGTGTGAGTATGTGGTGTGTGTGAGTGTGTGTGCATGTGTGGGTGTGTAAGCATATGTAAGTGTGCAATGCAAGTCAGCATATGAGAGAGATAGAGTGAGAGAGAAACTGTGTGTGTATATGGGCGTGCATGTGAGTGTGCATGTGCATGTGTGTATGTGTGCGTGCATGCATGTGTGTGTAATGCAAGTCAGCATATGAGAGAGACAGACAGAGAGACAGAGACAGAATGTGTGATTATATGTGTGTGCGTGCATGCATGTTAAGTCAAACTTTTATTTCCAGATGGTACATTGAACAAGCAGGCAACTGCTTTTTTTTTTATCAAGCCATCTATCTATCTGTTTTCTTTTTTGAAGTGTGTGTTGGTGTATGTGTGTGTGCATGCATGTGAGTGGTGTGTATTTGTGTGTGTGTGCATGACTTTACTTGTCAGTATGTAAGTGCACATACATGGTAACCTACAAGCATTGACTTTATACCTCAGAACATGCACCATACGCTCAGGTAATACCATACAAATGCTCGTTGTTATATTCATAAGTATATCTTTGATGATAACCACAATACTACCAAAAAGAAAAAGTCATTTTTGAAAGAGCAAAAAACATAAATGACAAAACTTGTCGTCACTTAATTCAAGAAAAAAGCTACATGCCAAGTTGCCCGTCCTACTTTCTGTCATAATTACTAAGCACTGTAATGATAACAATAATGTCGTTTTTATTTTTCTCCCCACAAACCTGTTTTTCTCCCATCTTCATCTGCTTTGGTGGAGGTGGCACATTAGCGTTGTTATTGTTGTTGTTGTTGTTGTTGTTGTTCATGTTGTCCTCAGCCTTGTCCACACTGCCAGGTCGGAGCCCATAGCGAACGTTGGGAGCAAACTTCTGCTGTTTGCCCAGCAGGGCAAAGTCGTCGTAGGACTTGCAGTGGCCATCGTCCAAGTTGATGGAGAAGGTGGAGGGGGGCCCGTCCACCCTCTTCTTGTGCTGCAGGGCCGGCTCGTGGCTGATTTCTGGCCAACAACACTAGCTTTGTACTCACATGCTAACAAACATTTTTCATGTCAATCATTTCTTTTTCTACTTTTTTTTTCAAGACTAGAACTCTGAGAGTTTAGAATGATTTTGAAGAAATGCTAACTGCAACATGTCAGAATATAGAACAAACAGTATTGTGTGTTTTCGTTAATTTGTGTTTTCATTAAAAAAATTTGGGGGGGCGGGGGCAATTAATAAGTATTTTGGCAACATTCTGGTATCTCTCACAAGAAGAAAAATCCGTAACATCTTGATCACATGCATGAATTGTATATTTTCCCTTGATCTAGACACTACACTTCAATGACACTTTTAAAGTTTATGGACATTTTAGTAAGAGCAAAAAAACCCACTACGCTATATATTAAATCATATATAAATGTGTTTTAAAATCTACATCAAACAATTACATACGATAACATAATTAAAAAGAGAGGGAAAAGTGATCTTTAAAAATCTACATTATAAATTTTAAAGTGATCTTTAAAAATCTACATTATAAATTTATGTACAATGACATAAGAAAAACTCGGAGGGAAAACATCAAATGCGATTATACTAAATCTACATTGTACAATTATATAAAATAACATGATTTACACTGAGAGAAAATTAGCATGCAGACACAACACAAAGGTCTGATAATTATGAGTACACAAAGAAGAGGAGAGCCACAGACCTTGGTACACACACGATGCACTAGCAGTATACACAGGTTCCAGACTGAGAGAGAGAGAGAGAGAGAGAGAGAGAGAGAGAGAGAGAGAGAGAGAGAGAGAGAGAGGAGAGAGAGAGAGAGAGAGAGAGAGAGAGAATTAAAAAAGTATATATATCGAGGATTCAGAATCCAGCAAACCATTGGACCCTATGAGAACCTTCTAACGATCGTGAAAAAGCGTAAACTTAAATGGTATGGGCATGTCACAAGACCCAAAGGACTTGCAAAGACAGTTTTGCAAGGCACTGTCCAGGGAGGAAGAAGAAGAGGCAGACCAAGGAAGAGCTGGGAGGATAACATCAGCGAATGGACAGGCCTAGAACTCAACAAAACCCTGAGAAAGGCAGAACAGAGAGAGGAATGGAGGGAACTGGTTGTTGAGTCTTTGAAGGTGCCCCCACGGTCGTCAGACTACGGGACAGATAGATAGATAGATAGATATATCGAGGATAATGGAATAAGCACTCATGTGCTTTTTTACATCCAGTCCCCGTGTGTATGCAGTTTTGTAAATTTTGTCATCTGTTCCCACCGGCACACAATGGCCTACTCTTTCAAAAAGCGTAACAGGATTTAACGTGTGCACAAGATGTTCTGCATGTGTTCACACACAGGCCTCGGTTTATAGGGAGAGTTTAGAGAGAGAGAGAGAGAGAGAGAGAGAGAGAGAGAGAGAGAGAGAGAGAAGAGAGAGAGAGAGACAGACAGACAGAAGAAGAGATGGTGAGGAGGCCGAGGAAGGAGGACAGCAGCAGCCGTGAGTGATGGATGCAGCAGGGAGGGAGGGAGGGAGGGAGGGAGGGAGGCCCACACTGACAGGGAAGCGGCACTAGTACCTAGTGAGCTGGTAGGAACCCCAGCCCAGGGGGTGTCCTGGCGAGGAGGGCGGCTGTTGGGTGGGGAGGCCTGGGTCGCCCCCTGAAAGGTAGGCACCACACCACACCACACCACACCAGTCAGACAATCAATCACCCGTCAGTTTTATTGGTGCAATGCATGCATCGATTTATGCTGCTGCTGAAGTTGTTTTACCTCCATGCTTTTTCGTTGTTTAATTAAAGAACTGCTCTGTGTTTTTACATTAGTAAATCGTGTCACTGGTCAATAAGTTTCCAACCCAAATTCTGGTGGTGGGTTTGTAAATTTTTTTAAGAAACTTTTTGACAGGGCATTCTGAAGACAGTTATAATTTTGTCTAATATCACTAAGAGTGAACAGACATTAAATTGACGACAACAACAACAACAGTTCTAATCTTTTTCCTTAAACTTGGCACACTTAAAGAGTATGCAGAATCAGAACTTTTCTTCCAATAAGCTTGTACCCTAAAGCCAATACTTTTGTTTGAAAGTAAAAGAGTAACTTTTAAAAATGAACAAACACCACCTTCCATGTTTGAATGTTCTTGTTTACCTCATAGTCTGCTACACACTCCCACGTTTCTGATTTACAACCATGACCATCATCACTACAGCTCATGTTCGCAGAGTTATCAAGTTTTCTCTGTAATTAGAAATGGTACCATTTTTCCCTGTGTCAGACTGGTTATTACAGAACAGGCCAAATCCACCATAATTATTCTTCCTTTAGCGCTTTTTTTTGCTTTGACCGATCTTTTTACTCTTGGTAGTCTGACCATGCTATTCAGCCCCACACCTGGTATAAATGCATACTCGCTGAATTGGTTTATTCAAACAGTAATTCAAATTTAAATATACCTTTTTCCCCTTGATCCCTCCTTTCTTTCGTTCCCTCATTTTCCTCCTAAAAAATCCCTGAATGATACCCACGCCTTTTAAACACAACACTGTGGATGGGAGGTCAAGATGGGAGGAGTCCTGTTATGAAGAGCATGGAGGAAAAACAGCAGTCTATATTTTTTTTAGGTCTGTATGGTAGACACGTCTATGGTGTCAAGTTCTGGGCTGGAATACCACACAGCTGCAAGAGACACACACAAGCAGATGGAAATACTGCACACATCAAAGGTTAGCCAGTTTTATGGAACTGAACCACAATCCTCTCTAAAAGTCAGCTTTGGTGTTGGAATGGGGAACATTCTTTGAACAAATCTGTATAACCATGCAACTTGCATTCCAAGCTATGATAATTCATGAAAGCAGAAAAAAAGCATCGATGAAAAAGATGTCAGTAACTATATTTGTCAAACCAAAGCATTCCTTTTTAAAAAGAAAAAAAGCTCAACTGTGCTCCACGGTGATCACATTTTGTGCAATCTACATGCTTTGTAAACAAATGGGAAAAATGTGCATATATTCAGTCACCGGTGCCATACAAATTAAAGTGTCAATAAAATCAACACTGATATTGTTGTATACTTGTATCTTCTTTTTCCATGAATGTGACCCACAAATCACTATGATGGCTGACTTCAATCAATGATAAAGGTCGTTATCACAGATTCTAAGTAGTCTTAATTGTTCTTACTTGTAAAATGACATAGAAAAAGCAACAGGACTGTTAAAAGAAAGAATTAGGACGGATGATAGAATTCCACATTACAGAAAAGAATAAACAAGCCCAACAACTTGAATTTAAAGAAAAAAATGCTGAAACAAAATGTAAATAATGTGATTTGTTAATCCCTTCTCTGTTACCCAATAAAATGCAAAAAGGTTTAAAACAGAAGGGTTAATACAGTTTTAAAAAAATGTTAGAAAAAAAACCCTGACAAAATAAGTGCTAGACAATGACGTCATTACAATTCAGGTATACAAAAGTATAAATGCACAATGACATATCCAACATTTCATTCCCCCAGACAATACTAGTGATGTGTACTATTCAAAACATGGCAAGTTTCAGACAGCACACTGTCAACACCAACTATTTGACTAAAAGGAAAATCAGAATTAAAGAAACAGTCAGACCTCACCTCTCATGGCAAACTGGCTTAACAAATACTTTTTGATAAAACATTTTTCTTCTGAAAATATGTTTTATTTTGACAGTGATTTTTCAATTTCAAATGAATTCACTCTCTGAAAATGCCAATGTTCTAGCAAGTACAAAGCAAGCTCAATACACGGGATGAATACAGAAAAAAAGTACAAGCGTACTAGCAAAATTTATATATATATATATATATAATATGAACCAATATAAAAATGACGCACTGCTGAAAACCGAATCTTGTCCTGCTGCTGGAGCTATCTGCTCTGGTGCAGGTTTAAAACCTTTGGCTCGGAAAGATTCAAACCATTTAAAGTTAGTCTTGTACTCCGACTTTCCCTGCAAAACAAATTAAACAAGATTACCAAGCTGTCCCTTTCTGACTGACAACAACTAAAACTATCTAAAATTAAAAAATACAATTTTACCTAAACAATATATATATAAACATTTAATGCGAAAATCTTGTGCTGATAATAGTGATAGGATACATAATTATGTGCACGTCACTAAATCTGGTACATTGTCTGAAGCACAAGGTTAAAAAAATAACCAAAAAATAACTAATTCAATGGTATCTGAACTGACGACTCAGTTATAAAACAAAAGGCAAAAATGGACTTGCTTGTGATTACCTCCCTCCAGTGACTAAGTCTTGTGAGAAGTACACCTTTTAGTTTGAGAATGTTACTTTTTTTTTCTTTTTTTGAGAATTGAGAATATTGCTGCCTGAAAACATTTGATTACTTTATCCCCTAGAAACATTTTTTTTGTTCATTACTTTCATAGAGTAGGGAGAAAAAGCTAAAATGTTGAGAGAATGTATACAAGTTTCTGTGTCTTATACAACCACAAAATTAATGTGACCCCCCCCTCCCGCTTAACTGTGTTAACATTTAATCTGCAATGAAAAAGAACATTTTTAAAAACTATTTAATATAAACAGCAGATTGAAAATCAGATAGTTGTATGAAAAGTTATTACAAATTGAAATGCTAGACTCCAGGAAGTGACAAAATGAAAAATGGCACCGTAACAGGTGGTCAGGATGAAGAATTACTGAATTAGATTTTAAAAATACACTTTTAAAGCAAAAGGAGACAAAATTCTGCCTATATACTTTGTACAAAGTAGAAGAAAGCTTATACTATGGTTTCATACTCAACCAAAATCTCAAAATCAACAACCTAACCTCCATTTGCCTGAAATCACTATTGGCAAAAAAGTGGGACAGATGCAATGCAGCTCATTTGGTTGTGGAGTGTCACAACATTCATCATTATCCTTTTATATATTTAATATAAAACAGCTGTTAGTTTCCCCCATTTTCTGCTACTCTCTGCTGCTCTCCATTCCATCGCAGCCCAGCTCAGGCTAGCTGGAGCTAGTTACAGCAGCAGGAACTGACCACACTTAGAGAACAGGCAGGATGAAGAAAAGCCCTGGAGCTCTAGGCGTGTTACTTTGTAGTTTTAGCAATGGTCCTGGACCGTTGACCGACTTATATTATACTAGATTTGCACGCTGTGATAAATACATGTATACAGTTGAATGGGGAAGTACTATACATTGTGTAATATGTTTCAGACTGTAGCTGGTGCCCATTTTGATTTCACTACATTAATCCTTAGTATTGTCGAGAACTTATCTTCAATTTACATGGCTGCAGCCTTGATCTTTGGTCACTCCATACAAGAAACTGATTTTTTTCCCAATACTGATTTTAATATAATTATTATCAGTCTCAAGATTTTTGTAGTGCAGTGTCATGTCTTGTAGACCATTTGCTCTGATTGCCAATGACAACTCTTGTAAGACCAAACCACAACTCAGATTTTGACTGTCTTTGTGTTAAGCCCAAATAAAACAAACAAGCAGCTTAGAAATGTAGTGCAGGAAAGCTGAAATTTTTCTTTTCTTCTTAGGTATCAGAGAAGAACAGAAACTAAAGTAAAGGATGGGGTAGTAAGGTGACATGTGGGTTTTTTCCCGAAATGCCAAGTCTTCTTTACCAAGCATCAATCATTCAATGCAAATGGAAGAATGTTTCTGTTTATCTTTTAGAATGAAGTCTCTCTTGCTATCTTTTCTTCTTCAAGACAAAATTTGCATGAACATATAATATGTGATATTCTGTACAAGCAAGCGGAAGATTGTGCATTTGTGTTTCTGGTTGTGTGTGTGTGTGTGTGTGTGTGTTTGTGTGTATGTGTGTGTGAGTGAGGGACAAATGACAAAGGTTTATTGTGTTAGGCAAATATGCCCATTCACAAGGGGAAAGTGGGGTGGGGACTGGGCACAAAATACACATATAATTAATAACAGTTAACACAATCAATCATACCCTGCATACAACAACAACACATAATTAGATTGCATAAAACTTTCGCCCATTGGAAAGGGACGGGGTGGGGGGAGGATGGAAATACACTAAACATACAATCCATTGACAACACAGCACAAAATATGAAGTCCATGACAAGGTTTCCAAGTCACTGCGTTCTTCCCTTTTAGCCCACTGGCTCATGGCATTACATCACAGGTAAGCATGTCACAGATGTACGTACAAAACTTCACTTGGTTTCAACATCTCTCTCTCTCTCACACACACACCGCAACCACACACACACACACACACTTACTCACACACACACACTTACACACATTTACACACACTTACTCACACACAGTGTGTGTGAGGGAGGGTGGGAGGGAGGGAGGAGAGGGAGGAGAGAGAGAGAGAGAGAGAGAGAGAGAGAGAGAGAGAGAGAGAGAGAGAGAGAGAGAGAGAGGAGAGAGAGGAGAGAGAGAGAGAATGTGTGCTCTTGCATGCATGCATAAAATTCATGAGATTTAAATTTTTTTTTTTACTGTAGTGTAGCTAAGCTACCACAATGAAAAGTCAAAAGATTTGTAAGCACACTGGAAAAAGCTTGGATTATATCTCTGGAATGGCACTCACTTATAAAAATGACAGTAACTGAGTAAGGCTAACAAATCTGCTACTATATTCCTTTTTGTTTTAGTTTGACAAACAAACACAGGACAAAAATTCAGACAGCCACAGTGACAGTTCAATCACTTAATACATGACAAGCATGGAAGTTACTGTGATCTTGACTAGAACATAGTAGAAGAAACAATGCTTGGATTCAGAATCATACAAGTTTTCTTCTTTTTCAGGAAGGCAAACTGCATTGTACAGAAAAAATCAAGTTGAATATTTATGGAGGAATAATTAATAAAGCACGAAAGTGGTAAACTGATAAAAGAATTCAATATGTTCCCTAAAGTATTTTTCACGTACATGTGGTAAGTGCACATGATGTAAACCAAGATTCTAAAAACAGTCTAATGAGTCTATGCCCGTATTTTTTCAAATTAAAAATGATTTTCATTTGAACATCTAATTATCTTTACTCTAGCAGGCTGCCTTCATCCTACAAGGTGTGATATGCCACACACACACAACACACACATATATACAGTAATCAGTGGCAGATGTGTCTGAACATGTAGAAACAACTTAGTTTATCACATGCACAAACTACAAACATGATCAAACTACCTTTTGAATTGTTGCTTGACCTACTTATCTGATAACACATATAAGATTGCAATATAGTGCACACACTTGAAATTATCTAAAGTGTGAGAACAAAAAACATAACTAGCCTTTGGTTTTGACGGCATCTTTGTGTTCGCACAGTCCAAGACAAACTCCCGGGTTTGCGTCTCAGGCGACGGACATGCGCGATCCTTTCTTTCGTCTTGCCCGCTTCCGGGAGAAAACTTTTAAAAGGGTTTGAATATGGAACGAGATAATTGTGTAACTTAAAAATTAAGACCTTTGTTACTATAGAGGTTTGTGTATTGTCTTCTTCAAATCTTCAAATGAGAAGCATGATGTTACCCATAACTTTCTTTTTATAGGATCTGATTTCTGTAATTTTGTGCGAGTCAAAACAGGTTTAAAAACCTATCCACTATGTACAGAAAAAAGGTAATAAATATATATATTTAAAAATTCACCCCTCTTTCGACCATACATTATCTATGTTTTTGTTAGGTTTTGAAGTAAAAAAAAAACCACCCACAAAACTATAAGCATATCTTAATAACAGACCAAAGATCTCGCGGGTATATTTCCATGGAGATAAACAAACAAGATGGCGGCCGAAGAAGGTGAGACATGTCTACCCCCAACTCGTGTTGAAGAAGCTGACGAATACCTCAGAAGACACAAGGTTCTGGAACTGTTCAACAATCTTACTGCACAGCTGATCTATGCGCGTCCAGGTATGTCATATTTGGTTTGAAGTTTGAGCGAATGTTATTGATTTTTGTAGATGAACAGCCCGCGTACATTGCTTGTTATCATCATGATATTACTAAATTTGTAAGAGATCTAAGCACCTGTCTTTCATTCTTTGTATGGATTATTTCAAACCTGAAAATAAAATGAATGGCAATTGTTGTTACAGTAGAGCAGATCTGTGAATTTCAAGTTTGAATAAATTCTGTTTGTTCTGAGCCTTGATTTCTTTTAGTTTCTTTACTGATGTTTCGTTTGGTCCTGATGCACACACAATCTGTTGTAATTGCCTCATGGCTTGATATTATTAAGATGTATCCCTACGGGCGGGGACTAGATGTAAAAAAGCACATGAGTGCTTATTCATTATCCTCGAAATAAAAGAATTTGTCGTTGTCATACTGTTCACTTCAAGATTGGCCTGTTAGTACTGTGGCAACTGGTGCAGAATAGTGAATTGATTTATCTTCAGAAAAAAGTTAAAATGCAGAACGAAAAAAAAGAAGGAAAGGAAAGAAGAATAAGCTCATTCATTTTCTACAGAAAACATCAAAGAATGATTTCACTGTAATTTAACTGATCTGGATCAGTGTTGAGAATTTAGCAATGACAGTGTTACTTGTTGACGTGTGTACCATGAACTTTTCAGTTAGAAATAGTTAGGGTACTTACACACACACACACACACACACACACACACACACACACACACACACACACACACACACACACACACACACACACACACATACATACACACACACACACACACACACACACACACACACACACACACACACACACACACACACTATAGATTAGGTTTTTTTTATTCTATGTCTGCATCTACATTATCTTTTTTTCTTGCTTTTTTTTTTTTTTTTTTAGATAGATGGCTTGATGAAAAAAAGCAAATGCACTGCTTATTCAATGTACCATCTGAAAATAAAACTTTGACTTTGACTTTGACTTTGACTTTGACTTTGACTTTGACACCACACACACACACACACACACACACACACACACACACACACACACACACACACACACACACACACACACACACACACACACAGGAAATCAGTGAAATTACGGGAGTCCTTTTTTTAGACTCTACAAGGCACTCGTCACATCCATTGCCTTGTACAGCTGTGAAGCATGGACACTCACTGCTGATTTAGAACGTCACATTCAAGCCTTTGAGATGAAGTGCCTCAGGCGGATCCTGAACATCACCTACAGAGACCGTAAAACCAATGACTACGTCTGGCAGCAGATCGAGGCACTGGCTGGCAAACAAGAACCATTGCTAGATACAGTCAAACGGAGGAAATTGAAATGGTTTGGCCACACAATAAGGCATAACAGCCTGTCAAAGACAGTCCTGCAGGGAATGGTGGAAGGAGCAAGGAGGCAGGGACAACCACGCAAAAGCTGGATATCCAACATCAAGGAGTGGACTGGCCTCACTGTACCAAACCTGAAAGCAGCCCAGGACAGAACCATTTGGCGGTCCACTTGCAGCGTCCGTGCGGGTACCCCAACGGTCGTCCCGACCAAGGGATGAGTGAGTGAGTGAGTGAAAGCTTTTGATGTTATAAGCCACTCTCTCCTCATTAAAAAATTAAAATGCTACAGAATTTCTGACCAAGCATTATAATTTTTAGATTCATTTCTCAGTAATCGTCAACAGCTTGTTGAAATCGGGCCCAGGAAATCCACCTTATTACCTGTGATATATGGTATACTACAGGGATCAATACTAGGACCACTTCTTTTCTCTATTTATATTAATGACCTACCTCTGCATATAATGGTTCATGTGAAATGTTTGCTGACGATACATCAATTCAACATAGCAACAGTGATCCTAACCAGCTTGTGAATGATATGCAGCAGATATCGATAAACTTAGTGAATGGACAGAACTCAGTCATATGTCTCATAATTCAAACAAAACAAAATGCATGTTTATAACGACTCGGCAAAAAAGACATTAATTGCATTTTCCATTTGTCCGAATATTTATCCAAGGAAGAAAAATTGAAGAAGTTGTTTCACACAAAGTACTAAGTGCAGTAATTGACAATGATCTATCTTGGTCAGAACACATAGCCACTTTAGGAAAATGAATCTCATTAAGACTATATCAATTTAGAAAAATTAAACATTTTCTAAACCTCATCATCATCATCATCAGACCCGTGACCTTGGCGGTTGTGGAGGAGACACAAAAGACGATGCCGTGGTAAGCCTCCTCCCTCCATCTCGGTCCTCGGCTCTGCGCAGTAGTGCCGAGTCATTCATCCTGGTCCATTCTCTGATGTTGTCCATCCATGACTTGTTCTGTCTTTCCCTCTTTCTGCCACCTTCGAGTGTTCCCTGCAGTACTGTTTTTGCAGAGTGTTGTGGCGGGTGACGTGACAAAACCATGTCAGCTTTTCTTCTTGACGATGGGGAGAAGGGGTTCCTGTGGACCTGCCACCCTGTTATTTAAACTCTTACAAATTCATTGGTCTTTCATTCTCTCCAGGATATGCCCAGTAGTTTTCTATGGCATTTTTTTTAAAATGACTGGATTCGCTTTGCGTTTCAGCAGTCATGTCCGGGTTTTCATTTCCATACAGCAGGATAGTCTGAATTTAGGGTTTTGTAGAGCTTTAGTTTAATTGGGAAACTGTCTCTTTACTTTTCCATATGGGGGTGAGTTTTGTCAGGGAAAATGTTGCCATGGCTATTCTGACTTTGATTTCTGCCGTCGATCGCCTGCCCTTTTGTGAGTGTACGCCAAGGTATTTAAAAACGTTTACCTCCTCCAGTTGTTGGCCGTTCATGTAAAGTTTAGCAGTGGCGTTGCTCGTGCTGTTCACAAGTACTTTACTTTTCCCCGACTCACCTCCATCCCATATCCCTCCAGCTCTGTTCTCAAGTCTGGTCGTAAGATCTTGCAGCTCTGTGTTATTTCCGCCCATGAGGTCAATGTCATCGGCAAACCGCAATTTGTTGAGGGGTCTGCCGCAAATGGAGATGGTAGAGTGGAAGTCATGGAGGGTCTCTCTCATAATGTTTTCCAAAACAGATTAAACAGGACTGGAGATAACAGGCATCCTTGTCGGAAACCCCAACTGGGGTTTTGAAGTAGATCCGACCTGATTGTTCAGAAGGACTGCACTGCTTGCGGTTTTGTTATAGTGCTTGAATGGTTTGCACTAGTCCTTCAATGCCAAACATTCTGAGGCCCTGCCCAGGCCTTCGTGCCATACTCTGTCGAAAGCCTTCTTGAAGTCGATGAAGTTGTGGAAGTCTCTCTGATGTTGAAGATGTTTTTCCATCGGGATGTGGCAGTTAAAATCTGTTCAATTGTGCTCCTGCCTGCCCTGAACCCAGCTTGTTCCCTCTGCAAGGTGTTCTTCTGCCTCCTTCTTGAGTCGATTCAAAATAACTTTGAGCTTTGATTTGCTGGCGTGGCTGATGAGGCGGGATTGTTTCTATATTTTGGCATTGGCGTAAATTCCCTTCTTGGGGCAGGGGTATGATGAGTGATTGTGTCCATTCTGTTGGCCACTGTTTTGTCTCCCAAATCTTCTGACAGTTAGCTGTAACATGTGTGATGACTGTTTCGTCACCATGCTTGAGCAGCTCTGCTGGTATGTTGTCTGTCCGGGGGAATTTCCTACTGGTAAGCTGCGGATGGCTTCTTCCACTTCTTCCCTCAGTATAGGTATTGGCGAGGGTGCTCTTAATGTTGCTGTTTTCTCTTCTTTTATGCTCTTGTCAGGTTGTATTGGGTAGTTGTACAGTTCTTGACAATACTCAGACCACCTGTTCAATGCAGCTGAGCTTTCTGTGAGTGTGTCTTCAATGACTGATGATTTGGTTTGAAGTGGTTTTGTGAGTTTCTTCAGGGTGTCGTATGCCTTTTCACTGGTGCCCACTTTCATCTTTTTTCGATCTCATACTTGTTCCTATCCACTTCTCTCTTCCTTTAACATGACTTTTACAAATTGTTGGCCTCCCGGGATTCTTATTGGAGATGGCACTTTCTACCGGCCAACATTGTTTCCAAGGTGGGTTACCTCGAACCGAAAACCTGGTTTTTTCATGCCCCTTTTGTTTAGGGGGTCCCGATGTCATTGGGCAGGGGTTAGTCCCGATCCGAATTCCCCTTGGATATTTTCCTCGCACTGGATCTTTAAGTTTTGGGCAGGGGCATTTTATGTATTTCAGGGGGGTTTTTTTCCTCAAAAACCCGCCAAGAGTGGAGTCTCCTCCATTGGATTTTTTGTTTGCCCGTTTGATGTGGATTTGAACGCCGTGGTTTTTAGTTAACTTTTTTAGGACTGCGTTTGGGCGCATGCCTAGGTAGGGTTCTTGACTGGCCTTTTATGGGGAAAGGGGTGTTGTAAAATTTTTTGGGGATCTCCGTTTGGTGGCCAGGTTGTCCTCCAAGTTGAGGAATGTTGGCCCTGGTAAGTTTTTGGTGCCGGAAAACCCGAGACGTGTCCCTGTCGTTGGTCTCTCCAGTTTTCCCAAAATGAAACCTACTTTGGCCCTTGTTGTAAGGTCAGGGCCTACTTTTGGGGTTAAAATCCCTTGGTTATGATATGTCCTTCTTGGTATGGTCTCTTCAAGACTTCGTAAAAATTTTCTACTTCTTCATCTGCATGGTCAAATGATGGTGCATAGATTTTATGATGGTAATTTCTTTGGCTTGGCCGACACCCGGATGCGTAATCCTGCTGAAGCCTGTTACAGCTATAAATCACCCACTTCTTCCTTTCTGACAATAAATACACAAATCCAAAGTTGTGATGTTTCTCTTGGCCACTGTACCAGACTTGTTGCCTTCTTCAGTCAATGTTTTCACCAATCCTGCCACTCAAATTCTCCTATCCAATATGCCCATTTAAGCGGCTAAATCATATTCTTGTTCTTTTATTTTCCACAACTGGTAAAGGTGCGGACCCTTTTCCCTGTACCAATGTGATCTGCTCTCCCGGGAATTTAAGTAATGTTTTAACTCTAGCTGGACTTGTCCTTCACCCTGAATTGTTCAATGGAAAGTGCGGTCTTGGAACCCGGCCTGAACTTCGGTATCTATTGGCTTTGCATTTGTCTTTCATGTTTTTTCTGTTTTTGCTTAGGATATCCTTGGTGGCGCCAATCTTTCCCCTCCAAGTCTCCATATGTTTTGGTTTTTTTTTTCTATCGGGGTTTCCCCCCCCCACATAAGGTTGTAGGTTACATGGATACCAAGTAACGACCTAACGAAGAACTTTTCTACTGACCTACCACAATAAACCTACAATCATGAAAATATCCTTTCCCTTCATTTATCTCTTATAAATTATGTTTCAACCTTATGGGATAGCGCTATGAAAACAAATCCCATTCAAGGGGATATTTTCCCCGGAGTTAAAACTGGAACTCCAACCCCCAAAATCCTTAGATGAGACATTAAAAACCCAGCCCCCGTGTGCAAACCTGCAGAACACTTGTGCGCACGTTAAATCCTATTCGCTTTTCATAAGGTACCATGTTGCCAGTGGGAAAAGATGACAAAATTTACAAAACCACATACACAGGGACTTTGGGTGAAAAAAGCACTAAGTGCTTTTTCCATTATCCGATATAAAAAAAAAAACAAAACAAAAAAAAACCCAACCCAACAAACCCAAAGCATATAAGCTGCCACAAAAAGAGCATCAAACTAATCCCATTGAATCCCTTATACATTGACCACAACAAATCAAAGATGAGATATTCTTCCACTCAAAGACAGTCTGCATTTCAACAAGTTCTAGTATGTTACAAAATTTAAACGGGAAAACCCCAAACAAATTTTGAAAAATTTCCGTTAATAAAACAAGCCTAGCCCTAGATTGTTTTTTGCCCCGGCCCCATACAATCTCTGTAAATCAAGCCTTGCTTATTCAGGAGAACGTGTGGAAAGTCTACCTATCTCTTTAAATCGCTCTTTTGAAACAAAGTTCAGAAACTCTTGAAGAAATCTGATGGACAGATTGTAAGTCACTCTTATACTTGAGGTTATCTTACTCAGCTACCTTATTGTTTATTCCTACCTTGCTATTTGTATTTTCTTCATTTGTTGTATGACTTGAGCTTATGTTATACTGTCTTGGTTTTGTTTTATCTTGTCTTGAGAGTCTTGTTTTTGTTTGTTTTTGCTTTTTTGTTTTTGTTTGTTTGTTTGTGTGTTTGTTTTGTTTGTTTGTTTGTTTTTGTTTTGTTGTTTTTTGGTTGTTGTTTTGTTTTGTTTTTAAATTTTTTTTCTTCATTTATCTATATGACTTGAGCTTATGTTATTCTGTCTTGATTTGCTTTATCATGTTTTGTTAGTCTGGATTTAGATTGAAAAAATCTCCATAGATTTTTGTCTTCAACATGTGTGAACATTGTATTTTGATTGCTTTTATATGTCAATTTTTTGTTGTTGTGAGCGCTGGATGAAAAAAAGTTGTATAAAGTTAATCTTTTACCCTCAATAAAGATCATTTTGACTGACTTGACTGGACTTGACACACCACCCGCTATACAGTGCTATGTTTAGAGGACAATAACTATCTCCCTAACCTTTGTATCAACCTCGCCCTCCCCCCAAAGAATTTTTTTTTTAATGTAAAAACTTCATCGGCGTTTTCCTTGAGTGACAACTATTCTAGAAGCTTAATGAAGTTATCCAACTTGACATAATTAAAAAAAAAAAATAATAAAGCTAGGGGAAACAACTAGGCAATTGCTAGATGATTCTTAAAAGAGTTGTTTCTCTTGCATCAGCAAACTGTTCGACTTGCGTTGTTGGCTTGCACACTTAAATGCCAAATGTGCCAGCACACACACACACACACACATTGCTGACAGTATTGCCACTGCTAACAGGTATGAATGCCTAGTATTTTGGGGGTTTGTTTTTCACTTCTTTTTTTTTTAATATGCATTGTTCTGTTTGTTTCCTTGTTTGTTTATTTTGTTTGCTTTTTCGGTTTTTTTGGTGGTTTTTGTTAGTTGTTTGTCTTTCATTATAAAGTATGAACGTGAAAGAGCGGGTGATATTGTACCTGATATATTTTGTTTGACATTTCATTATTTGTTCTTTTTATTATTTTTTCTCTAATTTTTAAAAAAATCCAAATCTAAGTGAGCACACATGTATACCTGTGTATGTATGTACGTATGTGTGTATAAGTGTGTGTGTGTGTGTGTGTTGTGTGTGTGTGTGTGTTATGCACTGTACTTTTCTTTGGGGAGGGTGGTGGTGGTGGTTGTTTTTTGTTTTTTTGTGGTGTATGATTTATCCTCTTTTTTTTCTCTCTCTCTTTGAATAAGCTTTATTATTATTGGTTATCCTAATAATGTAGTTAGATAATATTTATCAAGTTGTTTTTGTTCCTAGACAGATGACTTGATGAAAAAAGGCAAATGCATTGCTTATTTAATGTACCAACTGGAAATAAAAATTTGACTTGACTTGACTTGATCTGGCTTGACTTCTCTCACACACACACACACACACACACACACACCACAGCACCACCACGCACGCACAGCACACGCACGCACGCACGCACGCACGCACGCACGCACGCACGCACGCACGCACGCACGCACGCACACACACACACACACAGGGGGGACAGGATAGCCTGGTGGTTAGAGTAATGCGCATTGCGCTCCTGATCTGCTGACCCCGGTTCGAATCTCGTTCAAGTGGATTTTTCCTCTGGAGTTAACATCAGTGCCGACTCCCCCAAAGTCCTTCGGATGAGACTATAAACCGAGGTCCCGTGTACGAACGCACGCAGAACATCTTGCTCACACGTTAAAACCCCTTCCACTTTTTGGAAGAGTAGGTCATTGTGTGCCGGTGGGAACGGATGACAAAATTGACAAAACTGCATACACACAGGGACTGGATGTAAAAAAGCACATGTGCTTATTTTATTATCTTCAAAATAGAAGAATAAAATTAAAATTTAAAAAACACACACACGCGCGCGCAGACGCGCGCGCACGCGCAAATATATATGTGTGCTCAGAATCATAGAGCTAAGGGACACGCACAAAAGGCTAGACTGGCGGCGGCTGGATCAAGGCATTAATTAGGCCTACAGGTTGTGCTTTGCTTGATCATCTGCTGAGTTTTATATATCTATTTATTTTGTTTATTTATTCTTCGTCGCGCTGCTCCTGTGGCCACGCCTCTCTCAGGGGAGAGCTGGCCGAATTTCAGGCAGAGAAATCCGTTGTGACTGAAAGTGGTATACCATGTTCCCTTTTTTTTTTTTTTTTTTAAAAGCACGGACACTTCATGGCTCTGCAGCTTCATTTTGCTTCCTTGTGGACAGAGGTTTTCATCCAGGCCTACTGATGATCCACTCAGCTTGCAGGGGATTCACAGCCTTGCCTTCTGACTGGCGGCCCTCACTGCCGCAAGAGGAGGTGCCCAGCTGTGCCTACTACTAGTAGTAGTAGTAAGTAGTACAGGGCGGTATGCATTGTGCTGTGTTGCAGACCAGCCCAAGCCCTTCATCAAAGAGGTGCTGCAGAGGCTGCAGAAGTCCAAGTCCACGCAGTTTGACCTGCCCTGTCTGTTCGACGAGAGCAACATCACCTCCATCTTTGGCATGCTGGATCCCACCGGGCGCGGCTACATCAGCCACCAACAGTACAAAGAAGGTCAGGGGTCACTTGCCCACTTATCATATTTTACTTTTCAAGTCAGGGCAGATTTTTTATTTTTTATGTGGGTTACATGGGAGAGGCAAGGAAGGAGATGAGGGGCGGGAGTGCAGTCATGATGCTGGGATGTGAGGTCACAGACTTTGTTTCTTCTTCTCTCTTCTCTTTGTTCCCTATTCCCCATTGTTTTCCACTATATGTCTTCCCAATCTCTTCTCTTTGTTCCCTATCTCCCATTGTTTTCCACTATATGTCTGTCCAGTCCTCTCTCTTCTCTGTGCTTCCTATCCCCTATTGTTTTCCACCATATGTCTGTCCAGTCATTTCTCTTCTCTGTGCTTCCTATCCCCCATTGTTTTCCACTGTATGTCTTTCCAATCTCTTCTCTGTGCTTCCTATCCCCCATTGTTTTCCACTGTATGTCTGTCCAGTCCTCTCTCTTCACTGTGTGCCCTCACTGGGCGGGGTTCACAGTGCCTGGTCATCTTTCTCCTGTGCTTGTCACTCTGCAGGAGGTCTGCCTGCTGGCCTCAGCTGACACACTCCACTTCAGTGCAGCTCATTTTTCATGCAGGATGCATGCTGGGTATATTTGTGTTTGGGTAACCCACTGGACGTTGAAATAAGTGAGGGGATCTTTAACGCGCACACTTGATCTTCTGCATGTGTAAACACGAGACTATGAAGGGGCTGGCAGGTCTACACTTTCATTTGAACCTGGAGATCCTAAAAAATCCCCAAACTTAATTCACTGCACACACTACTTCGAAGATTCGAACTCACGACTTCTTAGAGGTACGGGATTGAGTCAGTCTTAAGTACTCGGCTATGGCGTCGGTGACAGACTTGATTTCACTTAGTTGGGTTTATCAAAAATGTAGGAGGTGGTGGCGGTTGTAGAGGTGCTGGTGGTGAGGATGGTCAGTGGCTGTGCTCACCAGGACAAGCATGCACAGAATGGCACATGCATGGATGGACACTACACACACTCACGTACACACTCACGTACACACTCACACACACACACACACACACACGCACGCACGCACGCGCACGCACGCACGCACGCACGCACGCACGCACACGCACGCACACACACACACACACACACACACACACACACACACACTTATCTTCTTCGTCCATCGGGATCGATGATGACCATCTATTCATCCTGGGATTGGGAGGGTTCATTTCTGTGGGTGCGAAGATGACTTATTTGGCCAATCCGAGCTTGAAAAGTTCTTGAGCAGTATGGACAGGGTATAGTGGCTGCTTTTGGAGACTTGGAGGCTCTATCTTTCCCCTCTTGCCTGCCTTGCTCAGCTGTCGCAATTCTGTTTGCTTCGTGGGCCTTGGCGCCACTGCGTACAGCTGCTCGCCACTGTGGCCTCTCCATTGCTGCCTGCTCCCATGAGTTTATCTCAATGTTGAAGGCTTTCAGTGAGGCTTTCAAAGTGTCCTGAAGCGTTTCTTCTGGCCTCCCTGGAGCGCTTTCCATGCTGAAGTTCGCCAAACAGAAGTTTCTTGGGAGCCGATGGTCTGCATGCGAACTACATTGGGCCTGCCCAGCGAAGCTGGGTCTGCATCAGGATGGGTGTGGATGCTGGGAAGGTTTGCTCTAGTGAGCACCTCAGTGTCTGGGATCTTGTCCTGCCACTTGATGCCAAACAGTTTTCTCAAACAGGTGATGTGGAAGTGGTTCAGCTTTTTAGCATGGCGTTGGTAGACTGTCCCACGACCTGAGCCATAGAGAAAGGTGGTGAGCACTACCGCTTTGTAGACCTTGATCTTGGTTTCTGTTGAGATGCCCTCTCCTGTCCCACACATTCTTTCGAAGTCTGCCAAAGGCAGCGCTTGCTTTGGCGAGTCTGGTGTTGACCTCATCATCAATGGCTACTGTGCAGGAGAGGTACTGCCAAGATAAGTAAATTTGTCCACTGCTTTGAGTCTATATCCATTTAGGGAGATGTTTGGTTCAACCCTAGGGCTTCCCTGGGGCTGGTTGGTGCATTACCTCAGTCCCTTTTTTGTACTGATTGTCAACCCAAAGTTGTCGCAAGCATCAGAGAACTTGTCAACACTGTCTTGCATGTCGGCTTCAAAGCAGCATTGAGGGCGCAATCATCAGCAAACAGGAAGTCGTTGATGATATCTGTTGAGACCTTGGTTTTTGCTTGAAGCCTCCTGAGATTGAAGAGTGATCCATCATACCTGTACCTGATGCGACACCAACATCCGAATCTCTGAACGCATCTTTACAGCATTGCCGAAAACATGCAGGCTGAACAGGGTGGGACAAGAACACAGCAATGCTTCACTCCGTTGGTGACTGGAAGGGTTCAGATGCCTCTCCGTTGTCTTGTACTCTGGCCAGCATACCATCATGAAACCGACGTACGATAGCGATGAATTTTCTTGGCAGCCGTACTTCGCCATGATTCTCCATAGACCCTCTCTGCTAACAGTATCGAAGGCCTAGGTCAGATCAACAAAGTGGAGTAGAGGTCAGTGTTTTGTTCCTGACACTCCTCTTGGAGCTGCCTGGCAGCAAACAAACCATGTCGATAGTTCCCGCGATCTTTCCTGAAGCCACATTGAAATCTCTGGAAGCAGGTCTTGCTCAAGGTGGACTATGACCGGTTCACAGTACTCTGGCCCAGGACCTTGCCTGCGATGGACAGCAGGGATATTCCTCGGTGGTTGTCACAGGCCTGGCGGTTTCCTTTGTTCTTGTATAGATGTATGATGGAGGCATTTTTGAAGTCTTGCGGAAGTGTCTCATGCTGACATACGACTTGGAAGAGCTCATGAAGTTTTTCAGTCAGTGCTCTGCCAACAGAGGAGGCAGCTGCTGTTTCGGAAACTGGGCAGAAATTTGATTATAGTGGAGATGCCTTGCCCACAGTACATCCCCACTCTCTCGGCCAAGTGGGCATAAGGACAGTCAGCGTTGGAGATGTTCTCCAAAGGCCAACTAGTCCCCAGGGCTGCAGCACATAAGGACTGTGCGAGTCAAGCCTCCTTGTCAGAGAGTCATAGTCGATCACTAAAGACTAAGCTGTAAAGTGGAATTCCAAGAGTGGAAAAGCCACTGGTCATACAGCCTCTCACTTTGCTGTTGCCCCCAGCATCAAGAACTGTGATAAACCTCAGGCGCTGACGCACTGGAATATAATTCTATCTAATACTTGACAGCACAGCACAGCACAAAATGAACTTCATCTTCCACTGTTTGCTTACATAATTGGCATAGCAACCTGAGGTCATCATCATCATGTTCTTTATATCTAAATTTAGGAACATTTATGTCTGATACACCAAGTCAAAACTTGGACATAATTCTTTTCAAATGTATGTCCATATCAAGCTTTAGATAAGGTTTGACATCGTGTGAACCTATAAATTGTCTATACATTTGAAATCTTTCACTGCTTTGTATATGACCACTCCACTGCCGTCAATGGCAGTCAATCAAGTCCTTTGCCTGAAAACGTTGATAAACTCTCTACAATTTCCGACACCTTGATTGAGCCAAACAAACCCAAAGCCAAGTTCACATAAACAGGTACGTATTTGAGAAGCTCAGGTGTTTTCCCCCTTGACATCTAGATCATAAAGGTAACCTGCACTCATCCATATGCAGAATCTTAATCCAATATCTAACGCATCTTACAGCAGCATTAACAGAGATAGGATATCTATTGGTTTCACTATAAACAAAATCATTAGGTGTACGTCTATCTAAGCCTAAAAACTGCTTTAAAGCAAAGAGGTGTACTGATTCACAATGTGTTAACAGCTGCATCTGAGCCCCAAATTTCAGCGCCATATATCACAATGGGTTGTATTTGTGCATCAAATATCTTAATGAACAAGTAAAAGGCATTATTATTTAATAATCGTCATTTTTTCAAAACAATTAACAAGCTTCTTTTACCTCGACTTGCCAAATCTTTACATGCAGTTGTGAAACTAAGCTTTGTAGAAAAACAGATTCCTAAATATTTATATCCAAAGCAAAGTCACTGCCATAGATACCACAGCTAGACGTGTTGGCCTCAGGATCAGTCAAGAGAAGACCAAGCTACTGCGTACCAACAACCAGCAAGAGGCTCCTGTCACCATCTCTGGGAAAGCAGTAGAGGATGTCACTTTGTCAGTGAATTTGTGTACCTGGGCAGTAAGATCAGCCAGACAGGAGGTACAGACGAAGACATCAAGGCAAGAATAAAGAAAGCACACCAAGCATTTGCCATCTTGAAACCCGTATGGAGAACAAATGCGATCTCCACAACCACCAAGCTCAGGATCTTCAACTCCAACGTGAAGTCTGTGCTTCTCTACGGGTCAGAAACTTGGCGGGTCATCAACACCAGCTCTTCCAAGATCCAGACCTTCATCAACGGATGTCTCCGGCAGATCCTTCATCTCAGATGGTTCGACAGAGTGCCAAGTACCGACCTGTGGATGAGGGCGAACCAACAGCCTATGGAAGTCCAAGTAAGGCGGCGAAAGTGGCGTTGGGTCGGCCACACCCTACGGAAGGAGCCTTGCAACATCACCAGACAAGCGCTCGAGTGGAACCCGCAGGGGAAAAGGAAGAGAGGGCGCCCCAAACAGACCTGGAGGAGAAGCCTGCATAGTGAGCTGAGAGACTCCAGCCTGACATGGGAAGAGGCCAAGACCCTTGCCAGAAACAGGAGAAGGTGGAGGGACGCTGTTGAGGCCCTATGCTCCGCTAGGAGCTATAAGGACTAAGAAGAATGACTTTTCCATTGTACAGCCATTTTTCGCGAGCAGCTAAATAACCACCTTTTCTGATTACAAGAGAGAGAGACAAAGAAAGAGAGAGAGAGAGAGAGAGAGAGAGAGAGAGAGAGAGGAGAGAGAGAGAGAGAGAGAGAGAGAGAGAGAGAGATATGCAGCCACTTTCCTCTACTTTTTTGTCTCCCACAGGAACCCTATGACATGACTACTTTACTTTACTTTACTGTACCTTAGTTTACTTTACTTTACTGTACCTTACTTTACTTTACTTTACTTTACTTTACCTTACTGTACCTTACTTTACTTTACTTTACCTTACTGTACCTTACTTTACTTTACTTTACTGTACCTTACTGTACCTTACTTTACTTTACCTTACTGTACCTTACTTTACTTTACTTTACTTTACCTTACTTACTTTACTTTACTTTACTTTACCTTACTGTTACCTTATCTTTACTTTACTTACTGTACTTTACTTTACTTTACTTTACTTTACCTTACTGTACCTTACTTTACTTTACTTTACTTTACCTTACTTTACTTTACTTTACTTTACTTACTGTACCTTACTTTACTTTACTTTACTTTACCTTACTTACCTTACTTTACTTTACTTACTTTACTTTACCTTTACTTACTTTACTTTACCTTACTGTACCTTACTTTACTTTACTTTACTTTACCTTACTTTACTTTACTTTACCTTACTGTACCTTACTTTACTTTACTTTACCTTACTGTACCTTACTTTTACTTTACCTTACTGTACCTTACTTTACTTACTGTACCTTACTTTACTTTACTTTACCTTACCTTTACTTTACTTTACTTTACCTTACTTGTACCTTACTTTACTTTACTTTACCTTACTGTACCTTACTTTACTTTACTTTCTTACTTACTTTACTTTACTTACTTTACTTTACTTACTTTTACTTTACTTTACCTTACTGTACCTTACTTTACTTTACTTTACTTACTGTACCTTACTTTACTTTACTTTACCTTACTTTACCTTACTTTACTTTACTTTACCTTACTGTACCTTACTTTACTTTACTTACTTTACTTTACTTTACCTTACTGTACCTTACTTTACTTTACCTTACTTTACTTTACTTTACTTTACTTTACTTACTTTACTTACTCTTACTTTACCTTACTTCTTACTTTACTTTACCTTTACTACCTTTACCTTACTTACATATATTTGGACCCTTTCTTACATTACTTTACTCTTACTTTACCTTATTCACGATCTACTACCTTCTCTTCTTTCTGTTAGCCTAGTCACCTTAGCTTTACTAATGACTTTGACCTTATTCACTTCTTTCATGATACCAGATTTACAGACTACTTCGCAAACCCATCTTACTTTAGCTTAATACTGTTAACTAGTAACTGTATTGCAATTATGCTATGATGTCATTTGACTAACACCACCACCCCCCCTTCCTCTCTTGCGTCAGCCCTATACCAAAGTGATCAACGCTTACCTGAAATGCGTGTGATGTCGACATTCAAATGGAACCTTCTAGAACCAAGGTCTCCCCTACGGAACGCAAGCACGCAGAATCTTGCGCGCCGTTAAACCCGTTCCGCCTTCAGAAGAGTAGGCATTGCCTGTGGGTAGGGATGGGCGAACACGAATGCATGCGCGCTGGTGTGTATTTAGACATCATCCCCCAAGCGGAATGGGGCTACTTAAATTGGGCGGGCAAAACAATGGCCTACACAAAGTCTGACTTTGGTTGAACCGGGTAGGCTCCAGCCAAGACCATGGAAAAAATCACAAAGATGTGTAAACCATACCAACCAACCCACACTGTGTGTTCACAGTGCCCCTGCCTTGTAAGACTTCAGCGGGTAGTATTGTCATGTGGAAGACTATATGCAGCACTGCTTTGTATGCATATTTTAAACAAGTGGAAATCGCGTGCGTGCATATTGTATAATATAACACTTCAATCTATTCTTCTATCTATCGTCTGTCTGTCGCTGTCTGTCCTGTCTGTCTCTCTCTCTCTCGTCTCTCTGTCCTCTCTCTCTCTATCTCCATCTATCTATATTTCATTTTTCATTTCATGTTCATTTTATTCTTTTATATCGAGGATAATGGAATAAGCAATCTTATGTGCATTTTTTTTTACATCCAGTCCCCGTGTGAATAAAAAAAAGTATGTTCTTTCGATCCAGAAGGACCATAGAGCTGGAGCTTATCCCGGTTTCTGTAGCGTTAAGCGAACTGATGGTTTTTCACCACCCCTGTGACAGGACGCTAGTCTGTCGCCAGATACTTCCCCAGCAGAGCTGGTACCCATTTGTACACCTGGGTGGAGTGAGGAAAATAGGAGTAAAGTGTCTTTCCCAAGGACACAACACCGAGCTAAGCGGGGATCGAACCCGCGACCTCTGGATCACGAGTCGACCGCCTAAACCACTCGACCACGGTGCCTCCTCCCCGTGTGAATGCGGTTTTGTAAATTTTGTCATCTGTTCCCACAGTGGCCTACTCTTCCGAAAAGCGGAACAGGATTTAACGTGTGCGCAAGATGTTCTGCGTGCGTTCGCACACGAGGCCTCGGTTTATAGTCTCATCCGAAGGACTTTTGGGGAGAGTGGAGTCTGCACTGATGTTAACTCCAGGGGAAAATATCCCCTTGAACGGGAATCGAACCCGGGTTGTCAGATTGCGAGCATAATGTTCTAACCACTAGGCTATCCCGTCTCCCATGTTGTGTGTGTGTGTTTGTGTGTGTGTGTGTGTGTGTGTGTGTGTGCGCGCGCGTGCGTGCGTGCGCGCGTGCGCGCGCGCCCGTGCTCGTCGTGTGGCTATGAGTGCGAGTGTGTTTGTGTATCCATGCGCAGCACGCACGTGCCTTAAAAGCAAAGATGTCAATGCAAAAATACTAAAATTGTCTTTTCTTCAGAAAAGCGGGCTAGCCGACATCTGCAACATTTAAAAACTAAGCAAGACATGTACGTTCATGGACTATAAGCTTAGAACAGTCAAAGCTTTTCTTTTCAGGAAAGACGTCTAAAGCTCTCAGGAATGGACTGTCAAAGCTTTCAGAGGAAATCTAAAGCTCAATGGAACGGGCAACTGTCTAAAGCTCTCATGGGAATTGGGAACTGTCTAAAGCTTTCATGGGAACTGGGAACTGTCTAAAGCTTTCATGGGAACTGGGAACTGTCTAAAGCTCTCATGGGAACTGGGAACTGTCTAAAGCTCTCATGGGAACTGGGAACTGTCTAAAGCTTTCATGGGAATGGGAACTGTCTAAAGCTTTCATGGGATGGGAACTGTCTAAAGCTCTCATGGGAATTGGGAACTGTCTAAAGCTCTCATGGGAATTGGGAACTGTCTAAAGCTTTCATGGGAACTGGGAACTGTCTAAAGCTTTCATGGGAACTGGGAACTGTCTAAAGCTTTCATGGGAACTGGGAACAGTCTAAAGCTTTCATGGGAACTGTCTAAAGTTTTCTGGGAATTGGGAACAGTCTAAAGCTTCTGGTGGGACTGTCTAAAGCTTTCATGGGAATGGGACTGTCTAAAGCTTTCATGGGAATTGGGAACAGTCTAAAGCTTTCATGGGAACTGTCTAAAGCTTTCATGGGAACTATCTAAAGCTTTCATGGGAACTATCCAAAGCTTTCGTGGGAACTGTCTAAAGCTTTCAGGGGAGCTGTTTGCTTGTCTGGGTGTTAGTTTTCTCCCATTCCTTTCTCCTTGTCCCTTAGCTCCTGGGTTACTGTGCTTACAAATGCCTCCACAGCAGTTCTATAGAACTGTTTTCCAAAACATGACAGAAAGAGGGCGTTGTGAAGATGCAGAAATTTGATTTGAATTAAATGAAATATGGAACTTGGGGGGGGGGGGGGGTTAATGCATTTCTTTCTGCACTACTGTGTAAATCATGAACGACTGAAAACTGTTTTTCCTTCCTGAAATCCCATTAGTCTATGAGAGAATGTATTCTCTTCTCCAGTGGTTTGTTTTTGGAGAGAGGAATTTATTCACTGATAATTATAATTACACACTCGGTGTGTGGCTTAATCCAACTCATCAGTCCTGTATGTATGTTTTGAATGTGTCAGTGGTGTGAATAATAAAATCTATGTACTAGTAAAGTGTGTGTGTGTGTGTGTGTGTGTGTGTGTGTGATGAATTCAAACTAAAAGACACACCAGGCACTCACCATGGTCAGATCTTGATACAAAGAAAGACTGGACGCTATTGTCAGTTAAGATCAAAACCTTCATCAAGGGGTGCATGTTACAGACTGATCAGGACTTGAGGAGGTGAGGAAAACAATGCACTATTGTTTGAACCGAATAGTCATGTCCTCAGCCGCATGATTAGCTAATTAGCAACCAAGAGAGAGAGAGAGAGAGAGAGAGGGTGGGTGGGGGGTCACTTCACCTTTGCTTAGGTCACTCTCTACAATGGGGTCAGAGAGAATGAATAAGATTCTTTACCAATCAAAATTGTGCATGTGCAGGGACCAAACTCCCTGAAACCAGAAAGATCAGCTCCTTCAGGTAGGGTGTTGATACAAGGAGCCACAGAAGACTTGGTTTTGATCTGCACTTAGCTGCACAGTTTTAATCTGAGAATGAACGTTTACTGTAACGACGTTGACAGCCCTGATATGGTCTGTGCAGTCGGCAGAGCTGTAAACAATGTGGTTAGACTGAACTGGATTTGACCAAAAACCAAGATGCCAAACAATCATAGATTTGAATTTATTACATCAAGAAATAAATATTAAAGAGTCATTGTAGGCTACAACACGTAATCTGTCATTAATCCACACCCACAATGTCTGTGTCAAATGAACATTGCATGATTATTGGGGGGTGGGGGGTAAAAGAAAGATAACCCTTAAAAATTGTTGTTTCCCTTCCCTCCTCTTTCTTCTTTTCTTTTTTATTGTGTGTGAATGAGGAGCTCCTAACTTCAGTGATAAAGGCAAAAGTGAAGTGGTACGGGCACGTCACACGAACATCTGGACTGGCCAAGACTGTCCTACAGGAACAGTACAAGGAGGGAGACAAAGAGGCAGACAGAGAAAACCATGGGGAGACAACATCAGAGAGTGGACTGGCCGTGAGTGTATTACTACTGAAAGCTGAGAACCGGGAGGAGTGGTTGCAAAATGTTCAGTAATACCCCAACCCTCCACTAGGCTACAGGATAGGTGATGGTGATGGCATGGAACATTGTAAAAGTATGCAACCAGTTGATCATCATGGCAGCCATGACGTCATCTTGTCCCCACCCAGTGGCGGTGAAAAGTTGGCACGGCATCTACCTAACCAATCAACAGTGAGCTCGTGACATCACGTGGTCTGACGTCACCTGCCTAGTCACCCCCTCGGAGGCGGGGAGGGGAGTCCCCTGTGTGCACACCCTACTTGTGCCTCAACTCCATGGCGGCCACACAGAGGTCCCGTCGTGCGGCATAGCTAGCTACCTGATTGCAGAACACAGAGGAGTAATCGCCTGAAATAAGAAGAAAGAGTAATACCACTTTCAAAAAGAATTGTACCACATATGAAAAAACAACAACAACAGCACACCACCACACAACACACACAAAACACACACACCACCCAACCACACACAAAATACACACACGCGTGCACATACGCATACCGTCGCGGGCACCAAACGCGCGCGCGCGCGCGCGCCCCCAAAAAACACACCACCAAACACAAGCACACACACACCCACACCACACACCACACCACACACACACAAAATCAAACAAGTGTTGAAAAAACACCACAACGAAAACCAGAAAAAAAGAAAGAAAAAAACATCCCCAAACAAACAAGCAACCCACCCCCCCCCCCAAAAAAAAAAAAAAGAAGAAGAAAGAAATCAACAAAAACCAATCATTCTGCCCCCTTCTTTCATTAATATCACACACACACTTTAATTAAAACCCACCACACACTGAAGGCAAAAAACCCCAAATAAATATACGCCATTGTCTTAGTGTCTTTACATGAATGTTTAACTTTTTTGGAAGTTGTTCGCTTTTAATCACTTTAATGGCGGTCTTTCGAAATTAAAAAAATTCCACCGAAAACAACATTAAGTAAAACAAAACCCACCTGATCTCTATAACTGTTTTTAGTCTTTCTTTCTGTCTGTCTTCCCGCTGTCGTCATGATGTCTACCCTGTGTGGTTGGTTCCAGGGCTCTGCATCAGCGCTGCCTGTCACCAGGCAAAGCTGTTTCCCCACCCCTCTTGTTACACTCTCAGAGCCGGCATTCACACAAAGCCTTTAATGTCAGCTGCTGTGAGGCCACCAGTCAGAGGAGACCTGCCTTTCAGCAAGGGATCACTTGGCTGGTGTTAAGAGGTGTCTGTTTTTACTCAGCCAAGACAGGAGGTCACTGCACTTACATACCCCTCCCTTCACACTGACACCTCTAGGTGGAGGCAAACTGAGTGCACCCTGCACTGGGGGCCTCCCCACAACAATCTCCTGACTGGCACTCAGGTCTTGGAGCGGAGTCACCACTAACAAGCCTGGAAGTGAAGGATTGAGATCCTGACTACATAACACCCCCCCCCCCACACACACACCCACCAAATAACAAAAAAGAGATCCTGTCTACATTTTGGAGGGGAGTAGGTCAGCTCTGCCTGATGGCACGACGGCGTAGATATACCCAGCATGCGCCATACTTCCCGGAGTGTAATGGGCTCCATGACACACTGCCTAACAGCTCAGTGCAGTGAGATGGCTCCATGACACACTGCCTAACAGCTCAGTAGATGGCTCCATGACACACTGCCTAACAGCTCAGTGAGATGGCTCCATGACACACTGCCTAACAGCTCAGTGAGATGGCTCCATGACACACTGCCTAACAGCTCAGTGAGATGGCTCCATGACACACTGCCTAACAGCTCAGTGAGATGGCTCCATGACACACTGCCTAACAGCTCAGTGCAGTGAGATGGCTCCATGACACACTGCCTAACAGCTCAGTGAGATGGCTCCATGACACACTGCCTAACAGCTCAGTGAGATGGCTCCATGACACACTGCCTGAGATGGCTCCATGACACACTGCCTAACAGCTCAGTGAGATGGCTCCATGACACACTGCCTAACAGCTCAGTGAGATGGCTCCATGACACACTGCCTAACAGCTCAGTGAGATGGCTCCATGACACACTGCCTAACAGCTCAGTGAGATGGCTCCATGACACACTGCCTAACAGCTCAGTGAGATGGCTCCATGGACACACTCCTAACAGCTCAGTGAGATGTCCCAATCCTACAGCCAGTTAGGGAGACTGGCCAAGCATCTGAAGACAGAGGTTCGGAGGCTCTGACAGAGCAACACTGGAATGACCACATGTTTCAGCTCTGGACACTGCAACATATGGAGACATGGTTCACTCTGACAACAACCTGAGTCAAGGTTCACTCTGTGACACAACACTGAAGCATGGTCACTCTGTGACAGTGCAATCACGAGACAAGGTCCACTGTGACCAGCTAACACTAAGTCAAGGTTGCACTCTGTACAGCATACACTGAAGACACAGTTCATCTGTGGACAGCAACACTGAAGTCAAGGTTCACTCTGTGACAGCAACACTGAAGTCAAGGTTCACTCTGTGACAGCAACACTGAAGTCAAGGTTCACTCTGACAGAGCAGCACTGAAGACAAGGTTCACTCTGTGACAGCAACACTGAAGTCAAGGTTCACTCTGACAGAGCAGCACTGAAGTCAAGGTTCACTCTGACAGAGCAGCACTGAAGTCAAGGTTCACTGGGTGTGGGGTCATCTGTTCTGGAGTGCTGTCTTCAGCATGTGCCGTTAAAGAGACCTGCAGGACTCTGTACAGCTGAAGACATGATCAAGAACTCATTAGAAGCACTGACGTAGAACAGAAACCAAACCCAGGTCATACAAGATTTTACCATCTGATGTACTTTTGATCAACAAGGATGATGATAAAGACGATGATAAATTGAAGATGCCGTGACCTTTGACATTTCTTTCATGTATAACAACATTTTCCATTCAGCATCAAGGTCAGAGGTTCAGGCCACAAGCTGTGTCAGGAATTCATCATCATCATCAATGCCTTTGTGCCTTATTGGCACGTAGGGCAGCAACAAATGTTCTCCACTCCTGTCTGTCCTGGGCCAGCTTCTGAAATGGTTCCCCAGGTATGTTGGAAGGTCTTCAGCTCTGTTTCGACAGTCCGACGCCAAGTGTTCTTGGGTCGTCCTCGTTTGCGTTTTCCCTCTGGTGTCCAGTGGAGGGCTGTTCGGGCGATGTTTCCCTGTTCCCGACGGAAAGATATGCCCTAACCATCCCCATCGCCTATGCATGATGATGGTGTCCATGCTTTCCTGGTTGCAACAGGCAAAATGTTTTTGGTTTGAGATGGTCTCAGGCCAGAAGATGCGCAAGATTCTTCTGAGATTCTTCGTGTGGAATGTGGATAGTTTGTCGAGGTCACTCTCAGTCATCCTCCAGCACTCCGAGCCGTACAAAAGGGTGGAAAGTACACAGCTCTGGTATAGTCTTAGTTTGGTCCTGGTGCTGTACTGGGACGATTTCCACACATTGTTCAGATTTCTGTAAGCATTTCTTGCTTTGCTAATCCGGTTCTTGATGTCGCTGCTTGCTCCGCCGTCATGCCTAACAGTGCTCCCGAGGTACGTGAACTCTTCAGTTGTTGGTAAATCTTCTCCATTCACTGTGACGGGTGAGGGGTTTTGAACGTTCAGTGTCATCACCTCTGTCATCTTCTGACTGATTTTCAGGCCTACTTGCTGTGCGAAAGTGCTGAGACGGGATGTCTTCTCTTGAATGTGATGGTGGGTGTGTGAGAGCAGTGCCAGATCGTCGGCAAAGTCTAGGTCTTCAAGCGTTGAGAAGGGGGTCCATCTGATGCCCCATGACTGGTCAGCTGTTGTCTGTCTCATCACCCAATCAATTGTCAGGTTGAAGAGTAGTGCTGACATGGGGCAGCCTTGTCTGGACGCCGGTTTTGTACACTGAAACTGGTTTTGCTGTTTCCTACTTGCACGTGAAGTTGTTGTAGATGCTCTTAATGACTTGGATAATCTCCTGTGGAATTCCATATGCTCGGAGTATGGCGCCATACACTTTCTCGATGAATGCTAGTCAAGGCTTTTTCAAAATCTACGCAGTTGATATACAGCTGTCTCTGCCATTCCGTGCACTGTTCGATGATGTTGCGCAGGGTGAAGATCTGGTCTATGCATCTTCTTCCTGGTCGAAAACCTGCCTGTTCCTTTCTGAGTTGTTGGTCCACTGCCTCTGAGAATCGTCCGATGATGATATTTGCCAGAATATTCCTGGGAACAGATAGCAGAGTGATTCCTCTCCAGTTGTTACAATTGTTCAGGGCTCCTTTCTTTGGGATCTTCACGATGACTCCTTCTGTTCAATCTGCTGGTAGCTGTTTCTCCTCCCATATAGCTGCAAAGAGTGGCTATAGAACTTTAGATGCAAACTCTGGATCTGCCTTGAAAAGTTCTGCGTTGAGGTTGTCCTGGCCAGGGGCTTTTCCATTCTTGAGAGAGCTGATTGCTGCTATAATCTCTTCCTTCTCTGGTGGTGTGCTGTTCACATTGAGATCGGCATCAGGATCTTGTACACCTGCCTCTTCAGTTGGTGGTGGTCTGTTGAGAACTTCGCTGAAATGTTCTGCCCACCTTGCATCTTGTTCGGCTTCTGTGGTAAGTATGTGGCCTTGTTTATCTAGGATTGGTGTTTCGGTATTGCCCCGGTACTTGCCACTGACAGTCTTGGTGATCTTATACACCTGTACACCTGTCCTTGCTCTCCCTTTGCGGCGGCCTCCTCTGCTTGTCTTGCAATATCATCCATGTAGGTACGCTTGTCTGTTCTTGTCATTCTCTTCGCAGTTTGCTTTGCTTCTCTGTACTGTTGTTTGTACCTCTCTCCATCCGCTTGACTTTGTCTCTTAAGATTTTCTTCTCAGTTCTCTCTGTTCTCGATGGCTTGCCAGGTGTCTGCTGTAATCCACCTTTTCTTCTCGCTCTGTCCTAAGCACGTTTCACTGGCTTGTGTGTAGTCTGTCTGACTTGTTTCACATGTGTTTATATTAGTCGTGTCCGGAGGTGTGTAGTTTTCAGTATCTCACCAGTGCTTGGAACTTGTTTTTCAGCTGGAGGGTTGAAAGCACTCTTTACTTTGGTGTTGCGCAGCTTTTCCACATCAAAATGTTGTTGTCTTGGTTTCCAGATCCAATTTTTCCAGCTTCACGTTTTGGGGTTGCAGTGACAAGGTGGTGATCACTGCCAACATCAGCTCCTCTTCTTACTTTTACATAGGAGCGATCTCCTCCATGTCCCATTGATCATCAGGTGGTTGATCTGGTTTTTGTCTCTTCCATTGGGGGAACACAGGTAAGCTTGTGGATCTCAGGGTTTTTGTGCAAATAATGTCCCTCCAATGGCCAGGTTGTTTGTCATGCAGAATTCCACCAATCTTTCTCCGTTGTCATTTATGCTGCCACATCCTTCTTTTCCCATGGCTCTTTCTTGGTTTGTGTTGTCTTTTCCAACTTTTGCATTTAGGTCACCCATCACTATCCTCATGTCATGGTTTGGTGTGTTTTCCATTTCAGCCTGTAATTGTTCATAAAATGTATCTTTGCTTTCTTCTCCACTGTCATTGGTTGGTGCATAGCACTGGATGATTGTGGTATTAGCAAGTTTACCTTTCATTCTTATCTTCATCATCCTGCTGTTGATAGGTTTCCACTCCATCAGGCACTTCTCCATTCCTTTCTTCATGATAATGGCTACTCCCTCATGGTGTTGGCTGTCATCTCTACCACTGTACAGCACTGTCTCTCCTGTGCTGGCTCTGTATTTGCCTGATCCTGTCCATCGGCTTTCACTGACTCCGATAATATGTAGATTGTAGCGTCTCATCTCTGCTGTAACTTGCGCTAGTTTTTCCTGTCTCAAACATGGTTCTTACATTCCAGAATCCTATTTTGGTCTTAGTTTTTGGCGCTTAAGACTTCCATCTTCCTGTCAGTGGCTTCCTTTCGGGCTTCACCACTGTCATTCATGCGAGTATCTTCCGATGACCTGGAAGCCGTCACACCCAGTAGTGTTGATTTTTTGTGTTGCCGTTTCTGTAACAAACGTTTTTTTTTACAGAACAGGGTTGTTAGCCCTGTGTCTAACCCCCTACCTGAGGGAAGGGTTCCACCTTAGTCGCCTTTTACGACATGCCTGGTTGGAGGGCAGAGATCCTATTCTTGCGATGCTCGCTTTGCAAGCATACCCCGGGAGTCCCACAGGGTGTCGGGAATTGATGCAGGCTAAACGCCAAGACCTGTATTATGACAATATTGTTATATTTTGAAATATCATGTTGAGGTTGTCTTCAGCCATGACATGCTCATAGCACAACCACACTCAGCCTCTTATGAGGAAGGAAAAGAGCGCCTCTGAAGTGGCCATGGCTGTCTACGTGGCGGCGAGCTATTTGAAAACAGTCAGAGGCCAACTTGTCATCCGTGTGTGCTGACAGTGTCCAGTGACGGCAGCTGGGAGGAGGGAGTCACAGAGCCTTTTCTAGCTCACCCCACAGCGCACAGCTGGGAGGAGGGAGTCACAGAGCCTTTTCTAGCTCACCCCACAGCGCACAGCTGGGAGGAGGGAGTCACAGAGCCTTTTCTAGCTCACCCCACAGCCCCACAGCTGGGGGGGAGGGGAGCCCCCCACAGGAGCCCCTTTTCTAGCTCACCCCACAGCGCACAGCTGGGAGGAGGGAGTCACAGAGCCTTTTCTAGCTCACCCCACAGCGCACAGCTGGGAGGAGGGAGTCACAGAGCCTTTTCTAGCTCACCCCACAGCGCACAGCTGGGAGGAGGGAGTCACAGAGCCTTTTCTAGCTCACCCCACAGCGCACAGCTGGGGGACGCCCGACAACAACAGCGTAAACATGTGCAGCAACAGCAGCAACACCACCACCACCACCACCACCACCAGCAAAAAACAACAGAAACAACAACGGCAACAGCAGCAACAGCAACAACAACAACAGCAACAACAAACAAGCCTGAAATCCCCGCAGATACTTGCAGTAAGTTTTTAAAATTAAATTTTTACACTGTTATTCTTCCTTTAATCATTACATGCCCGACAAAAATGATAATAGATGCTGAGCATGTACAGTTGTCTGTTCATGCACGTACATTAACATTTCACACACACACACACACACACACACCACACACACACACACACACACACAACACACACACACACACACACACCACACACACACACAACACATACCAACCCCACACAACACACACCCCACAACACACCACACACACACACACACACCACTCCAAAACACACACACCCCAAACACCCCCACCACACAACACACACACACAAAACACACACACACACACACACACACACACACGCATGCACTCTCTCTCTCTCTCTCTATATATATGAATATCTCATAATTATACATACACACATACATACATTCATACATACGTACGCACGCACGTACGTACGTACCTACATATATTCCAAGAAATAATTATCTGTCAGAGCTTTTCGGAGTTGGGGAGTAGCTCCAGCAACTCTTGAATTGTTATGGTATGTTTTACACAGAAAAGCGGTTTACATCAGACTGCCTCATGGAGCCAGTCTAGCCAGTCTGAGACTGCGCACTGGTTGGCGCTAACTGGAGTTTTAAATGTATGCCCTAAAAACCATGATGCCCATGGGGCAGTCAATTGTGTTTCACACTATAGCAAAGTCATCATCATCATCGTTGGTCATCGTCATCTCATCTATCGTCATTTTCATTATTGCTAAAAATGTTATTTCGCCGCCAAAAACTCAAATAGCAACTACTATTGTCTATCATAATATGAGGAAAATTGCGTTGCGCCCGCCCTTTTAAACACCTGACAAGTCAGGCCCCGGGGCCCTCCGACTTAAACTGGAAAAGAATTGTTATCTTTGAATCTTTTTTGGAGAAAAGGCAGGAGAATGAACCCAAAGAAGGCAGGAAAATACAGGAGGAGGAGGGCGGCCTCTCCCTCCCCCCCCCCCCCCCCGTGTCTCCAGTTGGGGGAGGGGGGGGGGGGAGGAGGAGGGGCTAAAAGTCTATTTTGAAGACTTCAACAAGACTATCATTATTTTCAAGCAACCCCTCTACTTCAATACCAATTTCATGATTAGTACTTAGGCTGTTTTGTCTGTCATCTTTGCACAAGCAATGCACGGGGAGTCACTCCTCCTTGCCACTGTCCACCCCTGCAAGATGCAGCACTCCACCCCTTCCTGTCCTGTGCCTGCCTCCCTGTTGCCATGTCACGCTCATACTTTTATGTCATCGTGCCATCTGGTTGCCGACCTGCCAGTGATTTTGTTTAGATGTGGCTTAACTACTGGTCTGTGCAGCATTGTGTTTAGATGTGGCTTAACTACTGGTCTGTGCAGCATTGTGTTTAGATGTGGCTTAACTACTGGTCTGTGCAGCATTGTGTTTAGATGTGGCTTAACTACTGGTCTGTGCAGCATTGTGTTTAGATGTGGCTTAACTACTGGTCTGTGCAGCATTGTGTTTAGATGTGGCTTAACTACTGGTCTGTGCAGCATTGTGGGTTTAGTGTCCCCTTAACCGGTTTTTCCATTTGTTTGACTTAAACCTACTTGTAGTGTTTCCAAAACTTTGGGTTTGTTTGGTCTTAAACTAAAAAAGGGTTTGGAAAAGCAAAAAAGAGGGTTAAAACCAAAGGGGCAAAAAAATGAAAAGGGGCTTAAACGGCTTTGCAGGCATTTTAGTAGGGGTGGGTTACATTCGGGACATGTGAATTTTACCTGGCTGTCCATTGTTTCAATTCTGAAACACTGGGCGGTTCATATTTTGTTTAATTTTTTTAATCTGGGCTGTCAGCAGTTTTGGGTTTAGAAGGGCCTTAACACGGTCTTGCTTTTTTGGGTTCATAGGCTTGACTGGCTCAGGGAAAAAGTCCCCAATTTCTTTTGCCGCCTGAAAATTTGTGACCTTGTCCTCAGCCCTTTGGGAAGGCTAAATCTACAATATAAAGTTCAAAAAGAACAACCTTTTCCAACAGAAGGGTTAGAAATCAAGTAGACCCTCGAAGTTCCCACTGGGGCGACACGTCGGAAAAGAGCAGGAGGCATTTGGGGGTGAGGGGAAATTTTTCAGTCTGGGAATGGGAAAATTCACATACGCGCAGAGTGGAATGTTCCTGCTGTAAATCCCTTTTCATTTCTGAAACACTTGAAGAAGCAGGCTTCATAAAAATTGCTCCCTGTTTCTTTTTTTAAATCGTCAGAAATGGGCATCAGCAGCTGTGGTTTCCACGCCAGGCCCAAATGTAATCGAAAAACGATCTTGCTTTTTTCTGTTGCCATTCAGTGGCTAGTGGACATGGGCATCAGGGGAAAAAGGTGTCCCTGGGACAAGTGGCTCTTTGCTGGCGTCCCTAGTTAATTGAATTTGCATGACCTTTGCTCAGCCCTGTTGGGAAGGACGTGGAAAGTTAGGCTAGCAATGGCTGAACTGCTCTTCACCAAACACGAGATGGCAGCCTGGAATTACCAACAGATTGTGCCGTCTCTTCCGACACCTCTCCAGTCTTGATTCTCTCCCCTCTTTGGACGAGTCTTCTCTCCTGTCGCGGTCGATTCTCTCCCCCTGTCGTAGACAGAAGGAGCAGTTGCCTTGGGCATTTGGCGGAAGGTCTGACAGTGGCAAACCTCGGCCTTCTTCAGTCTGGGAGCTGGCCTCCAAACACACGTGCGCTCTCCACTCAGCGGTCACTCTCAGTGGGCCGTCAGCCTTGTGCTTCTGTGATTGGCCTATCTCTTCCCATACTTACTGGCGCTCCCTCACACCCACCCAATTAAATCCTGGCCTGACCCTAGTGTTTAGATATCGGCAGATTAATTGCTTTTGGCGGAATGATATTGATATTGGGTGTTTGAAGTAATTAAGTGTGCAAATGGGGGTCTGCAGGCCAGGGGCGCTATGTCTTGGAATGCCCAGAGCGTGAATGGGATATGAAGAGCGCCACATCAAACATCGCGCCGCCATCTTAACGTTGGCCCACTTCTCTCCCCTGGGATCGCGTCGTATGGCGGAGGAGGTTTCTTTGGCGAGGAGGCACGCTTCGGATTCTTGAATGCCAGAGCTGTCGATTTCAATTTCGGGAGAGGACAGGAGGGGACTGGGGGGATCACAGTGGGAAGGCGGTGGTCTGGCGACAACTAAGCTTCTGTGTTACTCTTTCTATCCCCTCCCCTCTCTGCTCCCCCCCCCCCCCTTCCTTCCTCTCCCCCAGTCTGTCACGTGCTGTGGTCTCGCAGTGAAAAGATCTCGCGCAAGAAACTGCCAAAGGCCAGTGCCGCTGCTGCCATTGTTGTCTGCAGGCAGTCTGTATTTGGAATGAGATTGTGGCCAGGTTTTAAATTTTTAAAATTTTGCAACCACATAGTTAGTTCTACTAGCCTACAGCTACCAGGTCTCATCATCACCACTGCCACCCCCACCACCTCCACCATTACAAGATCATTCTGTTACTGCATCGAACTTACTGCTACTGGCAGCAGTTGTAGTAGGCCTTTGTTACTTTGTATTGTTAATACTTATCCTGCAAGCCAGATGGTGTGTTGTATTGTGTTGTGTTGTAGTATGTTATGGTATTGTATTATCTCTGCAAACCAAGCTGTACGCCCACAACAGGAGCTGGAAAGAACATGCCATTATTTTTCCCAGACACCTTCTGACAGTTTAAAGCGAAGGAGAGAAGAAGAAATGTTGAAGGAGGGGTGGGATGCACAGGCCAGTCTGCCCCGGTTTTGGGGAAAAATTTTTTTTTGGGCAAAGGGTTTAAGGGGTTTTTTTTTTTTTGGGGGGGGGTTGGGGGGCCCCCCCCCCCAACAAAAATTTTTAAAACCCCCCCCGGGGGCCGTTTTTAAATTTTTTTTTTGGGGTTTTTGGGGGGGGTTTTTTTTGGGGGGGGGGGGAAAGGGGGGGAAGGGGGGGGGGGGGAAAAAGGGGGGGGGGGGGGGGGGGCCCCCAAAACCCCCCTTTTTTTTTTCCCCCCCCTTCCCCCCCCCCCCCCTTCCCCCCCCCCCCCCTTTGGGCCCCGGGGCCGGAAAAAAGGGGGCCCCCTTTTTAATTTTTTTTTTCCCCTTTTTTGGGGGGCCCCCCCAAAAAATTTTTAAAAAATTTAAACCCCCCCCTTTTCCCCAAAAAAAATTTTTTCCCCCCCCCCCCTTTTTTCCTGTTTTTTTTTTTTTTTTAAAAAAGGGGGGGGTTTTTAATTTTTTTTTTTAAAAATAAAGGAAGGAATTTTTTTTTTTTTTGGGGGGGAAAGGGATTTTTTTCCCAAAAAAAAAAAGGGGGAAAAAAAAAATTTTTTTGGGGGGGCCCCGGGTTTTTGGGGGGGAAAAAAAAAAAAACCCCCGGTTTTTGGGGGGCCATTTTGGGGGGGAAATTTTTGGGTTTCGGCGGGTTCCCAGGGGTGGGTTTTTTCCCCCCCCCTTTTTCCCCCCCCCCCCCAAAAGGGGCCCCCCCCCCCAAAAAAAGGGGGGGGGGGGGGGAAAAAAACCCCCCGGGGGTGGGGGGGGGGGGGGCCCCCCCCCCCCCCCTTTTAGGGCCCCCAAAAATTTTTCCCCCTTTCCCCCAAAAATTTTTTGGGGACCCCTTTCCCAAAAAAACCCCCCAAAAAAAATTTCGGGTTTTTCCCCGGGGGGTTTTTTTTCCCCCCCCCGGGGGGTTTTTTTCCCCCGGGGAAAACTTTCCCTTTTTTTTTTGGGGGGGGGGGGGTTTTAAAAAAAGGGGTTTGTGTGTTTTTTTACCCCAAAAAATTTTGGGAAAAGGTTTGTTTTTTTTTTTTTTTTTTTAAAAAATTAAAAAAAAAAAAACCCCCCCCCAAAAAAAAAAATACACTATCCCAAAAAAAAACCCAATTCCCAAATTTTCCCCCAAAAAAAAAAGGGTTTTAAACCCCGGCTTTTAAAAAAACCAAAAAAAAAAATTTAAACAAAAAACCCCACAAAAAAACCACAAAAACACAAAAAACACACACACACAAAACCACCAAAGGAAAAAGTTAAAAAAGGGAAAGGGGGAAAAGGGGGGGAAAAAAAAAAGGGGGATTTTGGGGGGAAAGGGGTTTTTTGGGGCCCGGAAAAAAAAGGGGGAAAAAAAAAAATTTTTCCCAAAAAACCGGGCCAAAAAACCCCCCCCAAAAGGCCCTTTTTTCCCCCCCCCGGGTTTTTTTTTTCCCCCCAAAAAAAAATTTTCCCCCCCCTTTTTTTGGCAGGGGGGGGGAAAAAAAAGGGGGGAAAAAAAAAGGGGGGGGGGGGGGGGGGGGGGGCCCCCAAACCCCCCCCCCCCCCCCCCCCGGGGGGGGGGGTTTTTAAAAAAAAAAAAAGGGGGGGAAAATTTTTTTTTTGGGGGGAGGAAAAAAAAGGGGGGCACAAGGTTGGCAGGGAAATTCGTGAAGGGATCCATGTTTGTTTTTTTTTTGTTTTGTCTCGCATCTTTAAACATATTTTGCTTAAAGGCTATGATTTTTTCCCTTTCCTACCCTCCAAACGTTTTTTTTGGGTTTGAATATTGTCCCGAGATCTCCCAAAAAAAAATCTACTTTGTAGGAAAAGGTTTATGTGTTAAAAAAACCCAAAATTTGATAAATCCAATCATCCCTTGGGCGGGGCGACCCTTTGGGGACCCCCCCCGGGCGCCCGAAGTGGAAACCCCCAAATGGTTTTTGTCCTGGGGTGCTTTTTCCCGGAGTTTGGTACGTGAGGCCGGTCCACTCCCTTTAGGGGTTTGGGTATTTCCCGCTTTTGCTGGTCTCCTGCCTCCCTTTCCCTTTCACCCTTTTCCCCGCAGGAAGTCTTTTTACAGGCTGTTTTCCTTGTTGGGGTGGAAAACCCTTTCAATTTTCCCCCGTTTGACTGGATCTAAAAATGGGTTTTTTGGGTTTTCCAGCCATGCCCCCGATTTGCTGCCAGACTTTGTCGTTGGTTTTTTGGTTCTTAGGGGATGTTCAGGACTGCCCGAGGCATTTCATCTCAAAGGGGTTGAATTTCAACGTTTTAAAACGGCGTGAGTGTCCCGTTCACAGCTGTACAAGGCAAGGATGTGATGGTGCCTTGTAATTGACCTTAAATGTGGGTTTTTTGATGTTATGGGGTTTTTCCACACTTTCGCCCGCTTAGTCATGGAGGAGAGGCCCACAAATCCCGATTTACTCTTTGTGTGTCGTATCTTCTTTGGTAGACGTCCAAGGTACTTGAAAGTTTCCCCTCCCTTATGTCTTGCACTCATCTTGATGCTGTGGAGTGGTCGTGTGGTATGTTCACTTGATCTTGCTCTTTCCGGTATCCATACCGTGGGCATGCTGTGTTTCCATTGTGTGAGCCAGGACTTCTTCAACTGCGGCCACTGAGATCATATCGCTGCAATCGAAGATTGCAACTGGCCTTCTCTATTGACTGTTATGGTCTTGAAGTCAGGAGGCTTCCGCATGATTTTCCGGAACACGTTAAAAGAACGTGGTTTAGCGGCAGCCTTGTCGAACTCCAACTGAAGTCCGAAGATCCCCGATTCTTCACCCACTGAGGTCTGCTGTGGACTTTCTTTACAGCCTGAATGATTGATCAGTGTCCTCTCAAAGTAAGTCCTCATACTGCACAGAGCTCTTGCCACATCGTCGAAGGCTTCTTGAAGTCAATACAGTTGTTGTAGAGCTGTAGTTGATGTGAGGTGCTTCCTCTATGACATCTATGTAAAGATCTGCCGACAGTGCTTGACTGGTCTAATCTGCCTGTTCTTCTGAAGATTCCCTGCTGTGGTTTCGTCTTCAACCGCAAATGCGGTACTAACTTTGCTTGGAGCTTATAACTGATTGTTCTGTATTGCACTTTTCAGGTCTCCCTTCTTGGGAATGGAACATGATGATTGGGTCACTGTTCAGCACTCTTTGCGTCCAGATCGTTGCAGATATTGTTAGTGCTTGATCATCTCTGGGGCCTCCGTAACTTGATGACTCACCAATTTGGTTACCTGGTGACTTGCTCCTTTAGGATCTTACTGTCTTTCTCTTCCAGTCCCTGTGTCTTGCAGGATTGATGTATGGGATCTTGCTTGTGAAGTTTGTTCGATCAGCTTGTCGGCTGTGTTGTAAAGTCGCTGAATATGTCTGCCATCTTTATGATAGTGGCTCTCGTAAGACTGACCCTCTTGTCTTCAATAACGGTAGGTCTTGGCTGCTGGCTTGGTAGTACCTTGATGGTCGGTACCCTCTTGCTTCTCCTTCGCAGTGCCTTCTCAACCTTGGAGCATTGTTCTGACATCCATCCCCCAATCCTCAGTCACTTCTTTTAGATGACTGTTGACAGTTCTAACACTCTCGGCCGTTTCGGCTGTTTTGATTCAACTTCTGGCTTACTCCCTACGTGATCGCACAGGTCCTGATATCTTGGTAACCCACGTTGGTTCTTTGTCTTTTCTTTCAAATCATCCAGCGATGTCTCTGATGGTCTACGAGGTCTCAGTGAGGTTGTGATGTCATCTTAGAGGAATTCTATGCCTGCAAATCTTCCCCCAACTTCAGCTTTAAAGATTTCGCTTTGGGTCCTTCAGACTTTTCCGTTGAACCGCAAATGGGAATTCTCTCTGGTTCTTGGTCATTCAGCTTGCATCTGTAGGTCATGAGTACCTGTTGTTGGTCACTGGAATCAGTGCCAGGGAAAGTTCTTGTCTGGGCTTGTTGATGCTTGCATGATCGTTGGGTCAAGATTAATCATTCTGGCTGTATCTTTTCTTTATTTGGTGAGTGCCACGTTATTCTTGATGTCTTTGGGATGGCGGTTGCGACAGTAGATTGAGGCTGTGCTGAAATCAAAGTCTGACTGTTACGTGGTTTCGTCCACGCAAAACTGCCTAATGTCCTGGCCATTGGATAGCTCAGTCCATTTGGATTCCCCACCTTTATCACGAGCTTCATTTGAGGATCTTGTTTGTTATAAAAAAAAGCCCACTAACTCCAAATAAACTCAGCATGCAATTAAAATAACTCACTGCTGCTTTTAACCCTGATATAGGAATTCAAAACTCTACACTATCGCATGACGATCAGACCAGAATTTCAATCAACTCAGCTCCTCAGCATACGGCCCTCTGTTCTGAAAACTATGGGATTGTTCTGTTCCACTCATTTTTACACAGTGTCGTGCAGTCACTCTGCCTGCAGACCACCACTTTGAACGCCCCACACATCCAGTTTTCCACACCAATAAGGACCCTCATGATTGCTGACTCATGACACTTCAGCATCAAAACAAATGTGCTTGCAGATTGTTTAGTTGGTACTTGTGAATTCTTCCCCATCAGGCTGAACACCTTCGCTGTTCACGAGAGTCCGGACTTATGTTTCTTCATTTGTTTAATTGTTCTTTATTCTCCTAGGTTTTTATCTAGTGGTTCACTCAGCAGTGCATATCTGAGTGAGATCATTTTTGGGTGGACACTAATACGGCGTTGTATTTACCCTCTTTATCTACAGCTTTTTCATTCCCTTTTGTTGCCAGCTTAGTCTCCAATAAATCGTGTGGCATTAATTCTTTCCTTGCGTGTGAGCTTGCTTCCAAGACCAAACAAAGAAACAGAACCTCCCCCCCCCTTCCTTGCTTCCCTCAAATACCAAACTGATGAATAGGACCTACGGCAGACACAGAACATCCCGCACACATCACGCACACTAGCAACACAGATATAACACATAGATACATAACACAAAATACACACACAGTCACTGCACACCCCCCCTCCCCCACCCACACCCAGACATTGTATCTTACTCCTTGGTTGAAGCTTTATCCAGTGGCAAGACAATGATCTGATGGAGAATCAGATATTCGAGATGAGAGGGAAGGGATCCGATTGAAGGGGTGGGGGGGGGGTGGGGGGGGGGGTGTGAGGGGGCAAGACTCAGGGAACACAGAATACGTGAACACAGACATGGAACACAGACCTATGGACAACAGACCTATGAACACAGATTAGTGGAACACAGATATGGAACACAGATTAGTGGAACACAATAGTGGAACACAGATTAGTGGAACACAGATTAGTGGAACACAGACCTAGTGGAACACAGATTAATGGAACACAGATTAGTGGAACACAGAATCTAGTTGACACAGACCAGGAACACGATTAGGGAACACAGATTAGTGGAACAAGATTAGTGGAATACAGACCTAGTGAAACGATTATGGAACACCAGATTAGTGGAACACAGATTAGTGGAACACAGACTAGTTGAACACAGACCTAGTGGAACACAGATTAGTGGAACACAGATTAGTGGAACACAGACCTAGTGGAACACAGATAGTGGAAACAGATTAGTGGAACAAGATTAGATAGAAAACAGATAGTGGAACACATACTAGTGGAACATAGATTAGTGGAACCAGATAGTGGAACACAGACTAGTGGAACACAGATTAGTGGAACACAGATTAGTGGAACACAGACTCTAGTAGACACAGACTAGTGGAACACAAGAACCAATGTGAACACAGATTAGTGGAACACAGATTAGTGGAACACAGATTAGTGGAAACAGACCTAGTGGAACACAGATATGGCACACAGATTAGAAACATAGATTAGTGGAAACAGACCTAGTGGAACACAGACCTAGTGGAACACAGATTAGTGGAACACAGATTAGTGGAACACAGACCTAGTGGAACAAGATTATGGAACACAGACCTGTGGAACACAGATCTAGTGGAACACAGACCTAGTGGAACACAGATAGTGAACACAGATTAGTGGAACACAGACCTAGTGGAAACAAGATAGTGAACACAAGACCTAGTGGAACAAGATTAGTGGAACACAGAACCTAGTGGAACACAGAACTAATGGAACACAGATTAGTGGAACACAGATTGTGGAACACAGATTAGTGGAACACAGACCTAGTGAAACCGACCTAGAACAAGACCTAGTGGAACAGATTAGTGGAACACAGATAGTGGAACACAGATTAGTGGAACACAGATTAGTGGAACACAGACCTTAGTGAAACAGATTAGTGGAACACAACTAGTGGAACACAGATAAGTGGAACACAGACCTATGGAACACAGATTAGTGGAACACAGATTAGTGGAACACAGATTAGTGGAACACAGACTAGTGAACACAGACTAGTGGAACACAGATTATGGAACACAGATTAGTGGAACACAGATTAGGAACACAGACCTAGTGGAACACAGATTAGTGGAACACAGATTAGGGGAACACAGATTAGTGAAACACAGACTAGTGAAACGAGATTAGTGGAACAACAGATCCTAGTGAACAAGATAGTGAACACAGATTAGGGAACACAGACCTAGTGAAATACAGATTAGGGAACACAGATTAGTGGAAACACAGATTAGTGGAACACAGATAGTGGAACACAGACCTAGTGGAACACAGATAGTGGAACACAGATTAGTGGAACACAGACTAGTAAACAAGACTAGTGGAACACAGATTAGTGGAACAGATTAGTGGAACACAGATAGTGGAACACAGACCTAGTGTGAAACACAGATAGGGAATACGATTGGGGACGTTAGTGGACACAGACTAGTGGAACACAGACTTAGGGAACACAGACCAATAGTGAACACAGATGAGTGGAACACAGATTAGGGAACACGACCTAGTGAACACAGATAGTGGAACACGATAGTGGACACAGTAGTGGAACATCAGATTAGTGGAACACAGATAGTGGACACAGATTCAGTGGACACAGACCTAGTGGAACACAGATTAGTGGAACATAGATTAATGGAACACAGACCTAGTGGAACACAGACGTAGTGGAACACAGATTAGTGGAACACAGACCTAGTGGAACACAGATAAGTGGAACACAGATTAGTGGAACACAGAGTAGTGGAACACAGACCTAGTGGAACACAGATTAGTGGAACATAGATTAGTGGAACACAGCTTAGTGGAACACAGTTTAGTGGAACACAGATTAGTGGAACACAGATCTAGTTGAACACAGTTTAGTGGAACACAGATTAGTGGAACACAGATTAGTGGAACACAGACCTAGTGGAACACAGATTAGTGGAACACAGACCTAGTGGAACACAGACCTAGTGGAACACAGATTAGTGGAACACAGATGAGTGGATCACAGATTAGTGGAACACAGACCTAGTGGAACACAGACCTAGTGGAACACAGATTAGTGGAACACAGATTAGTGGAACACAGACCTAGTGGAACACAGATTAGTGGAACACAGACCTAGTGGAACACAGACCTAGTGGAACACAGATTAGTGGAACACAGATGAGTGGATCACAGATTAGTGGAACACAGACCTAGTGGAACACAGACCTAGTGGAACACAGATTAGTGGAACACAGATTAGTGGAACACAGATTAGTGGAACACAGACCTAGTTAAACACAGATCTAGTGCAACACAGATTAATGGAACACAGATTAGTGGAACACAGATTAGTGGAACACAGATTAATGGAAAACAGATTAGTGGAACACAGATTAGTGGAACACAGATTAATGGAACACAAACCTAGTGGAACACAGACCTAGTGGAACACAGATAAGTGGAACACAGATTAGTGGAACACAGATTAGTGGAACACAGACCTAGTGGAACATAGACCTAGTGGAACACAGATAAATGGAACACAGATAAGTGGAACACAGATTAGTGGAACACAGATCTAGTTGAACACAGATAAGTGGAACACAGATTAGTGGAACACAGACCTAGTGGAACATAGATTAGTGGAACACAGATTAGTGGAACACAGATTAGTGGAACACAGACCTAGTGGAACACAGATTAGTGGAACATAGATTAATGGAACACAGATTAGTGGAACACAGATTAGTGGAACACAGATTAGTGGAACACAGACCTAGTGAACACAGAACTAGTGGAACACAGATTAGTGGAACACAGATTAATGGAACACAGACCTAGTGGAACACAGATAAGTGGAACACAGAGTAGTGGAACACAGATTAGTGGAACACAGACCTAGTGGAACATAGACCTAGTGGAACACAGATAAGTGGAACACAGATAAGTGGAACACAGATTAGTGGAACACAGATCTAGTTGAACACAGATAAGTGGAACACAGATTAGTGGAACATAGACCTAGTGGAACATAGATTAGTGGAACACATATTAGTGGAATACATATTAGTGGAACACAGACCTAGTGGAACACAGATTAGTGGAACACAGATTAGTGGAACACAGATTAGTGGAACACAGATTAGTGGAACACAGACCTAGTGGAACACAGATAAGTGGAACACAGATTAGTGGAACATAGATTAGTGGAACACAGACCTGGTTAAACACAGATCTAGTGGAACACAGATTAATGGAACACAGATTAGTGGAACACAGATTAGTGGAAAACAGACCTAGTGGAACACAGATTAGTGGAACACAGATAAGTGGAACACAGATTAGTGGAACACAGACCTAGTGGAACACAGATTAGTGGAACACAGATTAGTGGAACACAGACCTAGTGGAACACAGACCTAGTGGAACACAGATTAGTGGAACACAGATTAGTGGAACATAGATTAGTGGAACACAGATTAGATTAGTGGAACACAGACCTAGTGGAACACAGATTAGTGGAACACAGATTAGATTAGTGGAACACAGATTAGTGGAACATAGATTAATGGAACACAGACCTAGTGGAACACAGATAAGTGGAACACAGATTAGTGGAACACAGACCTAGTGGAACACAGACCTAGTGGAACACAGACCTAGTGGAACACAGATTAGTGGAACACAGACCTAGTGGAACACAGATTAGTGGAACACAGATTAGTGGAACACAGACCTAGTGGAACACAGATTATTGGAACACAGATTAGTGGAACACAGACTAGGACATAGACCTAGTGGAACACAGATAAGTGGAACACAGATAAGTGGAACACAGATTAGTGGAACACAGATCTAGTTGAACACAGATAAGTGGAACACAGATTAGTGGAACACAGATCTAGTGGAACACAGATTAGTGGAACACAGATTATTGGAACACAGATTAGTGGAACACAGATCTAGTTGAACACAGACCTAGTGGAACACAGATTAGTGGAACACAGATTAGTGGAACACAGATTAGTGGAACACAGACCTAGTGGAACACAGATTAGGGGAACATAGATTAGTGGAACACAGACATAGTGGAACACAGATTAGTGGAACACAGATTAGTGGAACACAGATCTAGTTGAACACAGATTTAGTTGAACACAGACCTAGTGGAACACAGATTAGTGGAACACAGATTAGTGGAACACAGATTAGTGGAACACAGATTAGTGGAACACAGAGTAGTGGAACACAGATTAGGGGAACACTGATTAGGGGAACACAGATTAGTGGAACACAGATTAGTGGAACATTGATTAATGGAACACAGATTAGGGGAACACAGATTAGTGGAACACAGACCTAGTGGAGCACAGATTAGTGGAACACAGATTAGGGGAACACAGATTAGTGGAACACAGACCAAGTGGAACATAGATTAATGGAACACAGATTAGTGGAACACAGACCTAGTGGAACACAGATTAATGGAACACAGATTAGTGGAACACAGATTAGTGGAACACAGACCTAGTGGAACACAGAGCTAGTTTAACACAGACCTAGTGGAACACAGATTAGTGGAACATAGATTAGTGGAACACAGATCTAGTGGAACACAGATTAGTGGAACACAGATCTAGTGGAACACAGATTAGTGGAACACAGACCTAGTGGAACACAGATTAGTGGAACACAGATCTAGTGGAACACAGATTAGTGGAACACAGACGTAATGGAACACAGACCTAATGGAACACTGGCCTAGTGGAACACGGACCTAGTGGTGGAACAAGGACCCCTATGCGGACATCTGGTTGTGTGCTTTGGGAAGATTGAAAGTTCTCTGTCGACGTGTTCAGTTTTTCCTGGGGTGACAGAGGCTGTGTAGCAGTGGACAGTGCCGAAGGTGTGCATGCTGCGTCAGTGACATTCCCCCAGGACTGATGGTGACTTACCGTGCAGGTTGGTGTGGTATTCATGTCAGACAAGGGACAAAGAATCAGATGGGGGTGTTCATGGTGCTGGATAACAGGGCTGTGGTTTTATTGTGCTCCTTGCCACAAGGACAGCACTGTCAAGGACATTGGACGCCACATGTTTTCCTGCTTCAGCTTCAACCTCTCCATGTCTGTCTCTGTCTGTCTGTCTCTCTCTGTCTGTCTCTGTCTGTCTCTCTCTGGGGACTGAATGTAAAAAAACACATAAGTGCTTATTCATTATCCTCGAAGTAAAAGAATTTGTCATTGTCATTGTCAAATTTGTTATTGTCTCTCTCTCTCACCTTCCTATTTTTTATATTACCAATCTAATTTCCCAGTTCATAAAGTACAGGAGTCGGTCACTGGAGGGAGGAATAATTCAGTAATAATGAGGTGCTTACCTCAGTTCATTGTTTTGAATTACTTTAGTGACGGGATGACCCCACAGCTGCCATATTGAGGAAGCAGAGGTCACTTTGTTCTGCCCACAAGTCATGATCCCTGATAGGATGACGTCACTTTGTTCTGCCCACAGGGCAGTGACAGGATGACGTCACTTTATTCTGGCTACAAGGCGGTGACAGGATGACATCACTTTATTCTGGCTACAAGGCGGTGACAGGATGACGTCACTTTGTTCTGCCCACAGGGCGGTGACTGGATGACATCACTTTGTTCTGCTCACAGGGCGGTGACAGGATGACATCACTTTGTTCTGCCCACAGGGCGGTGACTGGATGACGTCACTTTGTTCTGCTCACAGGGCGGTGACAGGATGACGTCAGTTTGTTCTGCCCACAGGGCGGTGACTGGATGACGTCACTTTGTTCTGCTCACAGGGCGGTGACAGGATGACGTCAGTTTGTTCTGCCCACAGGGCGATGACAGGATGACGTCACTTTGTTCTGCCCACAAGGCGGTGACAGGACGACGTCAGGTCAGCTGACGAAAGCTGCCATGCCCCTTTTCCCTGTTCTCAGGCAGGGCTAGAGGCCACACCATGCCCCTTTTCCCTGCCCTCAGGCAGGGCTAGAGGCCACACCATGCCCCTTTTCCCTGCCCTCAGGCAGGGGTAGAGGCCACACCATGCCCCTTTTCCCTGTTCTCAGGCAGGGGTAGAGGCCACACCATGCCCCTTTTCCCTGTTCTCAGGCAGGGGTAGAGGCCACACCATGCCCCTTTTCCCTGCCCTCAGGCAGGGGTAGAGGCCACACCATGCCCCTTTTCCCTGCTCTCAGGCAGGGGTAGAGGCCACACCATGCCCCTTTTCCCTGTTCTCAGGCAGGGCTAGAGGCCACACCATGCCCCTTTTCCCTGTTCTCAGGCAGGGGTAAGGCCACCACCATGCCCCTTTTCCCTGTTCTCAGGCAGGGCTAGAGCCACACCAGCCTTTTATTTCGATACACCTTTTTCCCTGTCTCAGGCAGGGGTAGAGGCCACACCATGCCCCTTTTCCCTGCCCTCAGGCAGGGGTAGAGGCCACACCATGCCCCTTTTCCCTGTTCTCAGGCAGGGCTAGAGGCCACACCATGCCCCTTTTCCCTGCCCTCAGGCAGGGCTAGAGGCCACAGCATGCCCCTTTTCCCTGCTCTCAGGCAGGGGTAGAGGCCACACCATGCCCCTTTTCCCTGCCCTCAGGCAGGGCTAGAGGCCACACCATGCCCCTTTTCCCTGCCCTCAGGCAGGGCTAGAGGCCACAGCATGCCCCTTTTCCCTGCCCTCAAGGTTTTTTTGCTGCAATTTTTTCTGTTCTCTCTTAGAACTTTGAGGTTCACCAATGGTGAGAGTTTTGGTATGCCCTCCCTCCCCCCCCCCCCTTTGTCCCGCACCACCATTAAGGTAGCCACACTCTGACTTCAGAGATACATTTTGGAATTGAACCTCCCAATTTTGCCGAGACAGTTGGAAGGAAGTCCCTGCTTTTTCCAGTTTTCAACCGTGGGTGTTCTTTTGACGTGCACAAGTCTGTAAAAGCACATGGACAAACTGGTTTGGAATATCCCCCCTAAGACTTGACATTCTGTTGATTTTCCCGTCAAACTGGGAAGAAAGGGCAAGGCTGGGAATCAAACCCCAAACCCCACGGTTTATTTGTTAGGCAGGTGAACGTCTTAACCGTCTTGCCACCTTCCTTCTTACCTGCTTACAAATGAAAACCAGAGGGTTCAACAGCAATGAAGGAAACCTGCACACATCATAACATCTATTCATTTCATTCTTTTATATCGAGGACAATGGAATAAGCATTTATGCGCTTTTTTACATCCAGTCCCCGTGTTTATGCGGATTTGTGAATTCTGTCATTTGTTCCCACTGGCACACAATGGCCTACTCTTACGAAAAGCGGAACAGGATTTAAGGTGAGCGCAAGATGTTCTGCGTGCGTTTGCACATAGGACCTCGGTTTATTGTCTCATCTGAAGGACTTTTGGAGGAGAGTGGAGTCTGCACTAATGTTAACTTCAGAGAGAAATATCCCCTTTTACGGGAATCGAACCCGGGTCGTCAGATTGCGAGCGCAATGTTCTGACCACTAGGCTATCCCGTCCCCCATAACATAAGACTGTGTTTGTGTATGTGTGTGTGTGCAAATTTCAAACACATAACACTGACAACTGCAACGAAGCATAAGAAATGCCAAGAGTGAACAGACACCCACCGTCTGTGTTGTTTTAATAGCTGATGACTTCTTCAATAAAAAATAAACTGAAATATCCGGGGCTCTTCAGCGTTATCAGGTCTACATTCCTTTGCAACAACGCAAACACGCAATGCATCTGGACTGGGATCCTGAAGAAAATGGATGGGTTCAGACCGAGGCTGGTACTATCATATCTGGCAGATGTTGCCCTGATGCTGCCCATCACTGTCAGTTCTTTGTGGTGCAGACTGGGTTTGGTTATGTCTGAGTCAGGGATCTTGTGAAGTGGACGGTGACCATGTGTGGGGAATTATCTCAACAGGACAGTGATCATGGTAAGCTCTGGGATGGGCACAGGAGGTCTGTCCTGCAGTGTGCAGGGCAGTATTGTGTCTTCACTCCCATTAAGCAAAGTGGGGGATGATGGGGGCAGGGTGGGGTTGAACTAGCGCAGTGCTTAGGACGTATGGCTCGTGACCTAAGGGTGATCTGCGGACCTGGGTTGCAGCCTCTACAAAGGTGGGTGTGGGTGTGGGTGTGGAGGGTGAGTGGTTTGTTTTGTTTCATTGGAGCTGGGTCATGACGAGTTCCACTCCTTCTGACGGGCTGTACACCGAGGTCACGCTGAGCTGTACACTGAGGTCACGCTGAGCTGTACACTGAGGTCACGCTGAGTTGTACACCGAAGTCACGCTGAGTTGTACACCGAGGTCATGACGAGCTGTACGCTGAGGTAATGATGTACACCGAGGTCATGCTGAGCTGTACACTGAGGTCACGCTGAGCTGTACACTGAGGTCACGCTGAGCTGTACACCGAGGTCACGCTGAGATGTACACCGAGTCACGCTGAGCTGTACGATGAGGTAATGATGTACACTGAGGTCATGCTGAGCTGTACACCGAGGTCTTGACGAGCTGTACGCTGAGGCAATGATGTAGACTGAGGTCATGCTGAGCTGTACGATGAGGTAATGATGTACACTGAGGTCTTGCTGAGCTGTACGATGAGGTAATGATGTACACTGAGGTCATGCTGAGCTGTACACCGAGGTCATGACGAGCTGTACGCTGAGGTCATGACGAGCTGT
>CM054142.1:3314834-3349834 GCA_028751875.1 Rapana venosa
TCATGGTCTGCCGACCCGCTGTGTCAGAAGTTCATGGTCTGCCGACCCGCTGTGTCAGAAGTTCATGGTCTGCCGACCCGCTGTGTCAGAAGTTCATGGTCTGCCGACCCGCTGTGTCAGAAGTTCATGGTCTGCCGACCCGCTGTGTCAGAAGTTCACGTCGGCCCGCCCCCCTTACAGTGTCAGAAGATCATGACGAGTTTATGCCTGTGGCCTACAGTGTCAGAAGTTCATGACGAGTTCATGCCTGTGGCCTACAGTGTCAGAAGTTCATGGTCTGTCTCCCTGCGTGTCAGAAGTCCGAGACCTCAACTCTTAATGGGAAGGAGCTTTTCTGACAACATTCTACTGCCCACTCACTTTTCCCTGAAATTTGGTTGTTCTACAACTTTACACCTGTGAAAAAAGATTCCATAGTACTGCAGAATCTATGAAGAGCGTGAATTGCAGAAGATAGAAACTAAAATTACACACAGTAAAAGATTCATTTGCAATAAAGTTTGAATTAAGAAAGGAAAGCCATTTAGAGTTAAGTTTTGAGCACTGGCAGATCCAGCTGTAATGGATGTTTTCTTCTATTCACCATTCACCTCATCTGGAAAGAAGGCAGCTTCACTTCATATTTTGTAGTGTTCTGTTGGCGCGTAAGGCTCCCTTTTGCTAAAACATTCCACACAGCATCATTTTGTTATGAAAACAGTACATGATTATTAAGATGTCCTTTTCATAAGGTTTGCTCAGCAGAGATAATAGATCATTTTGATTTTTCTGTCATGTTCTCTACTGTGCTGCCTCATCTGCCGTCATCTGTCGACAGTGTGGCTAGCTGCTTTCAGGCTACTCATCCGGGCCTCACCATACCTTCTTCTCTCATGCCCCCAGAGGATGGCCTGGCAGTGAATTAAATGTTTCAGGCAGTGTGGAATAATTCAGTACAAAAAAAGCCACAAGCCCATGCCAGCACGGCGGGCTGGAGCATCACGCCATGGCTGACTGCAGTCCTTGTTGGGCCATGGCCCGGGACGGCTGGGCCAGCAGCCCACGAGGACATCACGCCACTATGAGGTCACCAGCCTAAGCAGTTCCCGCATTCTGACACCCCGCATGCTACTTTGGCCTTTTCAGGGATGCCTGTACTAATCCAGTGCACGCCCAGTCGCGGAGTGAACTCCCCAGTCATGACAAGGACAGTTGGAGCACGGAGTTAATGGAAGGCCCTCTGTGCAGTTGTGCCATCACCACATCTTTCCAACAATAGGTCCCCCCCCTTCCCCCAACCCACCCACCACTAGATTGTGGTCTCGATGCTAGTATTTCCAAACATGGAGCCCTGGTCACGTGTGCAGCACACAGTTAAGGTGTCAGCTTGTGTCAAGCACAGAATGGTGCCTGCCGGCAGGGTTTTGCAGATCTCTCCATTTATCCACAGCAAAGAAATATACAGGAAAACAACAGAGAACTGGAGAGAGAGAGAGAGAGAGAGAGAGAGAGAGAGAGAGAGAGAGAGAGAGAGAGAAGAGAGAGAGAGAGATGGGGGGGGGGGGGGGGAGGAGGGTGTCATCTCTCCATGGTGACCCCCAATCAACCCTGACAACAGGCTCTCTGTCCAGACAGCCCCACGACTTCAGGCAGAGTTCTCTGCTGTGAAAAGGCAATGCAGTGGTTCTACTGCACCCCAGTACACGGAGAACCAGCACAACACGTACTTGGAACAATACTGACACAACACAATGAAGCAACACAACACATACATTGAACAATACTGACAAAACACAATGAAGCAACACAACACATACATTGAAAAATACCGACACAACACAATGAAGCAACACAACACATACATGGAACAATACTGACACAACACAATGAAGCAACACAACACATACATGGAACAATACTGACACAATACAATGAAGCAACACAATACATACATTGAACAATACTGACACAACACAATGAAGCAACACAATACATACATTGAACAATACTGACACAATACAATGAAGCAACACAACACATATATTGAACAATACTGACACAACACAATGAAGCAACACAACACATACATTGAACAATACTGACACACTACAATGAAGCAACACAATACAATGAAGCAACACAACACATACATTGAACAATACTGACACAATACAATGAAGCAACACAATACATGGATTGAACAATACTGACACAACACAATGAAGCAACACAACACATACATTGAACAATACTGACACAATACAATGAAGCAACACAACATATACATTGAACAATACTGACAAAACACAATGAAGCAACACAACACATACATTGAACAATACTGACAAAACACAATGAAGCAACACAACACATACATTGAACAATACTGACTCAACACAATGAAGCAACACAACACATACATTGAACAATACCGACACAACACAATGAAGCAACACAACACATACATTGAACAATACTGACTCAACACAATGAAGCAACACAACACATACATTGAACAATACCGACACAACACAATGAAGCAACACAACACATACATTGAACAATACTGACAAAACACAATGAAGCCACACAACACATACATTGAACAATACTGACTCAACACAATGAAGCTACACAACACATACATTGAACAATACTGACACAACACAATGAAGCAACACAATACAATGAAGCAACAAAATACATTGAAGCAACACAATACAATGAAGCAACACAATACATTGAAGCAACACAATACATACATTGGACAATACTGACACAACACAATGAAGCAACACAATACAATGAAGCAACACAATACAATGAAGCAACACAATACAATGAAGCAACACAACACATACATTGAACAATACTGACACAACACAATGAAGCAACACAATACATACATTGAACAATGCTGACACAATACAATGAAGCAACACAATACATACATTGAACAATACTGACACAACACAATGAAGCAACACAATACATACATTGAACAATGCTGACACAATACAATGAAGCAACACAATACAATGAAGCAACACAATACATACATTGAACAATGCTGACACAATACAATGAAGCAACACAATACAATGAAGCAACACAACACAATGAAGCAACACAATACAATGAAGCAACACAACACATACATTGAACAATACTGACAAAACACAATGAAGCAACACAATACATACATTGAACAATACTGACACAATACAATGAAGCAACACAACACATACATTGAACAATACTGACACAATACAATGAAGCAACACAATACATACATTGAACAATACTGACATGTTCTTTTCGTTCCTCGGCTAGAGCTCCGAGGTTTACTAATGGTGAGATTTTGCGTATGCGACTGTTTTTGGCCACCATGAAGGTAGCCGTATCCGACTTCGGGGATGCATGCTGGGTATGTTCGTGTTTCCGTAACCCACCCAATGCTGACATAGATTACAGGATCTTTAACGCGGCTCTTTGATCCTCTGCATGTGTATATACATGAAGGGAATAAAGGCAGTGGCAGGTCTGCACTTGAAGTTGACCTGGGATATCATAAAAATCCCCACCATGGATTCACCAGAACGCTACCGAATCCACAGCTTCATAGACCCATGGGATTGAAGAGGAATGGTCCTGCATACTGGCCTGTAGCCTCTGCTGCATACTGGCCTGTAGCCTCTGCTGCATACTGTCCTGTCATGGTTCATGGCCTGTAGCCTCTGCTGCATACTGCCCTGTAGCCTCTGCTGCATACTGTCCTGTCATGATTCATGGCCTGTAGCCTCTGCTGCATACTGCCCTGTAGTCTCTGCTGCATACTGTCCTGTAGCCTCTGCTGCATACTGGCCTGTAGCCTCTGCTGCATACTGTCCTGTAGCCTCTGCTGCATACTGCCCTGTAGTCTCTGCTGCATACTGCCCTGTAGCCTCTGCTGCATACTGCCCTGTAGTCTCTGCTGCATACTGTCCTGTAGTCTCTGCTGCATACTGCCCTGTAGCCTCTGCTGCATACTGCCCTGTCATGATTCATGTCCTGTAGCCTCTGCTGCATACTGCCCTGTAGCCTCTGCTGCATACTGCCCTGTAGCCTCTGCTGCATACTGCCCTGTAGCCTCTGCTGCATACTGCCCTGTAGCCTCTGCTGCATACTGCCCTGTAGCCTCTGCTGCATACTGGCCTGTAGCCTCTGCTGCATACTGCCCTGTAGCCTCTGCTGCATACTGTCCTGTAGCCTCTGCTGCATACTGCCCTGTCATGGTTCATGGCCTGCAGCCTCTGCTGCATACTCTCCTGTAGTCTCTGCTGCATACTGCCCTGTCATGGTTCATGGCCTGCAGCCTAGGCGTGTTGTAGTTGTCTGTTCTGGTGCTGAATCCTGTGTGCTCCCCCCCCTCCTCCCTCACACCAGGAGTCACTGCAAGACTGTCCCCCTGTACCCATGGCATGAGAAGTTTGCGTGCGTCACTTATCAACTACCTCGCCGCCATACAGGCAGCCATACTCTGATTGCAGAGCTTTTTTCCTTTAAAAAAATTGCAGATTGTTGCGCTAACAGATTGTCGAGTCTGGGGACAATTCTCCGAAGTCGGAACGTGGGGACCTTCGTGGTGGGCAAACGTTGCCAGACACGATGAGTTCTTCCCCTTGGTGAAGCGCTGAGCTTTAGCGGAGAGGAGAAGAGCGGCAGTAGCGAAAGCGCTAAACAGCCTGCCATCCCTTGTGCTCTACAATCTTCACTCTTTCTCTGCATGCTAGAGTGAATAGAAGAAAACCAAACACGTGTTTTTGATTTTCCCTTCACCTTTAATTCCACTGACTTGTAAAACAAAGCACCAAAGGCCACACTGAAAAAACAAGCCCAAATTGATTTCTGGATAAGGCACCACCCACCCCGACATGAATACTGTGGACATGTCCTGGCAGGAAAATGGCTGCAGAGCAGCAATGGCGGCAGGCACAGCGCCTGCCATCTTCCTCATGAGCAGCACGAGCAGGCGACACCTGTACAAACAAGGGACAGCACCCTGAGCGGCAGGAAAGGAGCATTAGCATGGGCTGTCAGGCCGCTAATTGATTCATGACTTCACTTCCTGTTCCATTCACGTGACCAGCCACATATTGACACGAGCGAGAGAGAGAGAGAGAGAGGGGGGTGGGGGGTGGGGGTTGATGCGATTATCTTGATGATAATCGTGGGTTGCTGCTATAAGGAATGTTGTTATTGAACCATGAGAGTTTTCCATCTGTTGGTGAGAGTGGCCCTTTTTGCTATGGATTGTCTGCAAGGTGTTTCCATTGTCAGAAGACAAAGTGATCTGCTTCTCTGCTAAAACTTCATATTGGCTGTCCAATGAGCGAAATGCGTTGTGCTGCCGTTCAGCGCCTGGCAAGTCAGGCCCAGCACATCCGACTTTGGCATGGGAGAGAAACAAAGAGAGGAACAGAACAGAGGGAGTTTCTAGCACAGAATTTGCAGAAGGTGGGGACGGTATTTATTCTGACAGCCCCCCCCCCCCCCCCCCCCGCTCAGGAGGGAGAGGTGTCAGTCTACAGCGTAAAACACACACTTCCCCAACCCAGATTTGAATGGATAGCTTTTTAACGTCAATTCATAAATCTGAAAACTGGCAATGGAAGTCAAACTCTCTAACTGTTGGAAGGGGGGGGGGGGGGGGGGGTAGCCTAATGGTTAGAGCGTTGGCGCGTGATCTGATGGCCAGGACCGAGCCACCCCCGAGGCTCCCATCCCAGTCAAGGGGAATCTTTCCTGGAGCTAACGTCAGTACCCACTCCACTCTACCGAAAGTCCTTGGGGTGAGACTATAAACCAAGATCTCTAACGCACACATTAAATCTTGTTCCACCTTTTTGGAAGAGTAGGCCATTTCGTGCTGGTAGGACGGATGACAAACTTTAAAAACTTATGCGCACTGGTGTCTTGGTCAGACATCATTCTCCAAGTCAGAATGCGGCCACCTTCCTGGTGGGCAAAAGGTCGCATACGCAAACTCTGACCTTTAAAGAATCTCGGAGCTCTAGCCGAGGAATGCAACCCAAGCACAGCACCCTCACCTCCCTCCCTCCCTCCCTCCCTCTCCGCGCCGCGCTGTAACACGTGGTGGTTTGTGTTCGTTTTTCTCGTTCCTGGGCCAGAGCCCCAGGTTCACCAGTGGTCACAGTTTGCCTATGCCACCAGTTCTGCCCACCATGAAGGTGGCCCCGCTCCGACTTCGGGGATGCATGCTGGGTATGTTCATGTTTCCGTAACCCACGGAACGCTGACAGGAATGACAGGATCTTTAACGTGCACATTAATTTTGATCTTCTGGGTTTGTATATTCAGGAAGAGAACTAAGGCAGTGGCAGGTGTGCACTTCAAGTTGACGCGGGAGATCGTAAAAATCACCCCCCCCCCCCCCCCTCCCCTTAATTCACCAGACGCCGCCGAGATTCGAACCCACGACTTCGTGGAGCCATAGAGTTGAAGTCCAACGGTCTGAACCACTGGGCGGCTACAGTGTCGGTCACGGCGTAACTGACCTCACTGACCCCAGCCAGAACCAGTGTGTTAAATGTGCTGGAGTCCAGTAGAGTAGAAGGAGTTAGTTTGATGTCAGTGGAGGAATTTCGTGAACAGCTCATCAGTGTGATGCCGCAATGACCTGGCCAGAGCAAAGAAAGAAGAAGAAGAAGAAGGAAAAGAAGAAGAGCTGCCCGTGTTGTGGCTTTCAACCGAGGTAGTGGTGAAGGAGGGGGGGGGGGGGGGGGGGGGGGCTCTATGTAGTCCAGGCTTTAACACAAGCAGAAAGCTGACTGTTGACCCCCCCCCCCCAGGTCTGCACAACAGTAGTACTCAGGCTCTCGCCACCATGTCAAGTCAGCAGGGTGGACTTCTGACTCTTCTTCAATAGTCATCCGCTAACGTCTAGGAAAAGAGGCAGACCACCATCCCACATTGCCACCAGTGGTCTGGAAGGACTACAGAAGATCGTAGAACTCAGCAGAGACAAAGTTGGTGAGCCCTGGTGGCATTACGTGCAGAGCCGGCCATCGACAGCGGCGATGAAGACAAGTGAGTTGAGTTGAAAACCTCTACATTGCCAAAACAATCAGGCTACATCAAAATAATGTACAGCAATTTTTGCTTAATTATTCATCAGTAAATCGTTTTTCATCTTTAAACCTATTTCAAAGCGTTAAAGGTATGAATGAAAAAAATCGATAATAACGCACCCCCCCCTCCCGATATATAATAATAGTAAAAATAAAAAAAAGGAAGTGTTGCCAGAGGGCAGGGGAGGGGAAGCAAACCCAGCAGCCTTGTGAAGTTCAGACACAGGGGAACACGGCAGATCTGTCAGCTGTAGTCCTCAGAGACAGTGCTACCACCTTGCTGCCGTCCTCCACCTCCACAAACAGGAAAGTGTCTGCAGCACCACGATCCCCCTCTGCTATACAGATGCACCCCCCTCCCCCCAAAAAAGAAATCTTCCGCTTCTGCTTCCTCTCCCCTCTCCTCCCCCCTCCTTCGGATGAGACTATCAACCGAGGCCCCGTATGCGAACGCATGCAGAACATCTGGCGCACAGTTAAATTCTGTTCCGCTTTTCGAAAGAGTAGGCCATTGTGTGCCGGTGGGAACAGATGACAAAATTTACAAAACCGCATACACACGGAAACTGGATGTAAAAAAAAGCACATAAGTGCTTATTCCATTATCCTCGATATTTAAAAAAAAAGAAGTCATCTGAGCGCTTTGATTTGTTGCTTTACAAGATTCAGCGCTATATAAATTCCATACATTATTATCACCCCTCAATGCCGTCTTTCTTCTGCTCTGCTCTCACATTGTTTAGTTGACATGGCAGCTAAGGCAGATAACATAAAAGCAAACTATTGGCTCAGCAGGCCTTACACTATGCAGCCCCGCCTGAAAGTTGTATGTCATGTGGGAAGGCGTTAGGGCAATGCTGCCCGCTGAGCACTTCACAAGCCCTGGATCAAACTTACTGCCTGCCTGTGTCCCTCCCCCCCCCTCTTCCTCCCTCACTACACCTCTTTTCCGCCCCCACTCCCCACCTGGGGAGAAACCTGTGCAGTCTGCGCGGTGCATGACTTCCTTGTGAAGTCTGTGGCTGGCAGGTGAAAACGTGAGGACAACTAGGGCTTTCAGTGCTTTCATTGTGCAACAGGGCCCGCAGGGATTTCAATCAGCGCTGCAATAGAAGAACATCACGGGAAGCAACTCCACTTACTCCACTTCTCCTTTAACACCTTAAAGCAGTGGGTGGGCAACAGCTCTGAATGTTCCCCAATTGTGTGACTGGGGCAAGTTAAACCTGGTGGAGCCTGTGTTTGCTCAGGTCACAGGGTGCATGCTAGGTTTCTTGTGTCAGTCCTACCACCGGCCATAGCTCTGGCTTGAAAGAGTGGAGGTGTGTGCATGACATTGTGTGGACATGACCAGTGGTCCTCTCCATACTGCTGTTTGGGTGTGAAAGCTGGACCTTGCCTACAGAACTGGAAAAGAAAATCTTGAACTTCAAAATGAAATCATACAGAAGGCTTCTATCCACTTCCTGGCGGGACCACAGAACCAAGCAGTCAGTGTGGCAGGCAAGAGGTGATAGTCATGACAGCTGGGCCACAGCAACAACCCCCCTCTGGCTGTTGTATAGAAGAGGAGGAAGCTGCCATGGTTTGGTCACGGCACACGCCATAACTCTCTTGCCAAGGCTTGTGTATAGGAGACACTGGAGGGAGGAAGAGGCAGGGGCAGACAGATGAAGAACTGGATGATGCAGACCATCAAAGATCGGACCAGCCTTGACTTGGCGCTGTTACTGCAAGAGGTGTCAGCCAATGCATCCCTCGTGATCTCCCCACGATGATCTTAGTCAAGACACTGATGATGCTGATGATGCATGGAGTTGTGCATGGACACTTGGTTTAGAGTGTGGTATGGTGGACAGTCAGAGGAGTGGAGATGGACTCAGTGTGGACTCCTGCTGAACAATCCTCTGTGACCGGTCATGTCAGTTCCTTTAGCGGAGTCAGAACCCTGCCCTCAGTGAGAAGGTCGACGCTCTAACCACTGGGCCCTCCATCCCCTGTCATGGGAGTTCAGATTCCAGGCAAAAGAGCTGACAGTAGCACGTCTGCACTGCTGGAATGACGAAGCACTTCATGCAAAAGACCAGAGGTAGATGGTGGACTGTTGGGGAATGGGTGGTGCAGAGGTAACGCCCCTGTCTCAAAAGTGAAAATGGCCGTGGTCTGAGCACTAGCACTAAGATAGGCGTCGGCAGGTGTGAATGAAGAGGACAGGTGACTGTTCGACTGGTTTGGCTTCAGTACAGTCCCCCAGTTCACCCAGCTGCAAATGGGTACTTGCCCTTTTTAGGGTCAGGGAAGGTCAAGCAGTAAGGGAGAGGAGATGGGCGCCACCCTCAATATGCTGGCCACTGGAGAAACTGAGGTCTCTGACACCTCACTCCTCAATGACCACATAAGTTATGGGAACACTTTTACCTTTGGAGAGGTTTTCAGTGAGCTGTGGACCAAATCCGAAGTTTTTTCTGAGAGACGCATTGTGCTGAAGGAAGAGGGAGTGAGGGCAGAAAGCTGATGGCACCGGGCAGCGTTACAGGCTTGTGTGTTTGAAGTGAAACATGGCTGAAGTGCCACTCACCTTTCTGCCTTACTGCTGGCGACACAAGGAGGCTGCTGACAGCAGGTCAGTTCTGGCGGGTAAGCTTCCAGGGGTGGGTGGCATTGGCTGAATTCCTCCATGTGTGTGTGTGTGTGTGTGTGTGTGTGTGTGTGTGTGTGTGTGTGTGTGTGTGTGTGTGTGTGTGTGGTTGTTGTTGTTGCTGTTGTTGTTTTACTTAGCGGAGCACAACCTAGTCTTACTTTACAAAGCAGCACAAAATAAAGTAGACTAGCTTACTGACACAAATTGCACACTGAAGATCAAGATAGATAGCTTGCTGTCGAAGCTACAACAGAAATACCGCCAAACAGAGAAATATGATATACTAATAATAATACTCTGGAAAATTATACATTTACAATAATGAAGACTGCTCAAAAAGACGGTTAAATCAACTTTGATCCTTTAGCGGCTTGTTATACCTGATCAAGTCTATAGAACCTGTAGTTTTTCCCTTGCAGTTCCAGTTGTAGCAGCTCTAACCGTTGAAGGGGTGGGGTGGGGGGGGGGGGGGAGAACAAGGTAGCTTAGTGGTTACAGCATTGCAATCCACGGCCTGGGTTCAAGCCACCATCCTGATGTTCCCCTGGGGGATTTTTCTGCTAGAGTTAACATCAGTGCCGATTCCACCTCCGCTCCCCCCCCACCCCCCCCCCGGAAAAAAAAAAGAGTAGTTCAGAAGAGACTATAAACCCATGTCCCATGTGTAAACGCACGCAGAACATCTTTCCCACCCATTAAAACCCGTTCCGCCTTTCGGGAGAGGAGGCCATTTGTGCCAGTGGGAACAGATGATAACATTTACAAAACAGCATACACGCTGGTGTCGTGTTTAGACATCATCCCAGAAGTCGGAATGCAGCGACCTTAACGGTTGGTAAAAGGTCTCCTACCCAACATCTCGCCATTGGTGAACCTGGAAACTAGCCCAGGAACGAGAACAAAAAATCATGGAACATTTTATTTGTATTGTGAGGGTTTCGCAAAGAAGAGGACAATTCAAGCCTGACAGGAAATAATAGCTACGTTTTTAAAAGAACAGGAACATGAGGAAAATGTTATCGTAGGATTTGATAAAAGGGAATAATGTGTAAGTGTAATGCTTTTACAATGGTGATGGTGTCAATCAAGAAGATGATTATGTTGATAATGACGATGCTGCTGCTGCTGCTGCTGCTGCTAGCACAAGAGTGTCACTCCTCCTTTGTGATTCAGGGAGAGCTGGGTGTCTTGCTCTGTACTGCAGAGAAGCAGCAGATCACGGTGGTGGTGCGGGGATGCTGCGGCCAATGCATTACACGTGTGGCTGGCTGGCGTTGATGGAGAGAGATGCAGTTCATGCCAGCAGCCTCTGAATACCCCCCCCCTATCTTCCCCTTCCCCTCATCTTCCCTCTGTCCTTACCAGCCAGTGTCTCTGGCCAGGGAACTTCGCTGTCTGCCAATCTGAGGGGGGGGGGGGGGGGGGGGGTGGGGGGAGGGGGGGGGGGGGGGGGAGGGTCGATAGACAGTTCTGCCATCATGGCGTCTCTAAACAGAGGCGAGCAAGGGGAGGCAATAAGGGAGCAATAATGAGCGGGTCACGGCCCCTGCACACCATACGGCACTTTGCACGCGCGGGTCTCGGGGGAGGGGCGGCTGTTGGCTTTGGCTGGTTGTGTTTGTCTGGCTAAACAGCGAGCTGGCCCCGCTCCCCCCCCCTCCCCCTCCCGTCCTGTCTATGGCGCTGTCCCGGCTGCAAAAGATGGACATTTGAACAGACCGCCTGAAAGAATGACAGACCGATCATGGCTTCCAACCATTCTGCAATGTCCACTTGGTCGTGTTGACCGTCATCTGTTCGCTACTCAGCAAGCTGTGAACTGCCATGTCGAACACGAGAGCTCAAGACTGAGTAGAAACCTCTCCAAGGGCTCGACATTTAGAGACGGCGATCCTTTTCTAACGATAATAAGGATCGTAAATGTCTGCCACTCTCAGGCCTGGGTGGTGTGGGGTGATGGGACGCAATCAGCATAACATGCTACACGACTTTGTCCCGACCTGCAGAATCAGACCACTAACGACAGGTCAGACCTCTGTTACCTACCGACAGCACCACGGGAGAAGGGTCTGTACATTCAGACTTAGGACAGGTCTCAACCGTCTGAACCACCGTATGTATGTGTACAAAACTCCACATAGGCCCTTGCAATACAGGCAGCCAGACAACAAACCAGGTGCTGTCTACAGTCCTGCCCGCTACATGAGGTAGCACTCTTGAAAGAGGATGTGGCCTGACTGACCCATACCACCCCAGTGGCCAAGAAGATCTATGGACCTGCAGTGTACAGCTGATTTCGTCACAGAGACAGCTGTTCATCTGAGGAACGAAAAGAAAAGACCAGAACAGATGTGTATGGCATGATAACTCCGTTCCTTATGAGGAACCAAATATATTCTGATAGGAAACAAAAGCATCAGTCATCCAATGATCTTCATGTTTTCCCAGATGACTTCTTTGCAGCATCAGTCATCCAATGATCTTCATGTTTTCCCAGATGACTTCTTTGCAGCATTACATTTTCCTGTCCTGGCAGATTCCCAGTACAGTGTGTGTACAATGCTCTCTATGTACACTAGCAGATATCACACAATGCTCTCTCTGTCTACTAGCAGATATCACACAATGCTCTCTATGTACACTAGCAGATATCACACAATGCTCTCTCTGTCTACTAGCAGATATCACACAATGCTCTCTCTGTCTACTAGCAGATATCACACAATGCTCTCTCTGTACACTAGCAGATATCACACAATGCTCTCTATGGACACTAGCAGATATCACACAATGCTCTCTCTGTCTACTAGCAGATATCACACAATGCTCTCTATGTACACTAGCAGATATCACACAATGCTCTCTCTGTCTACTAGGAGATATCACACAATGCTCTCTCTGTACACTAGCAGATATCACACAATGCTCTCTATGTACACTAGAAGATATCACACAATGCTCTCTCTGTCTACTAGCAGATATCACACAATGCTCTCTATGATCACACTATGCATGAATATCACACAATGCTCTTCTCTGTCTACACTAGCAGATATCACACAATGCTCTCTCTGTCTACTAGCAGATATCACACAATGCTCTCTCTGTCTACTAGCAGATATCACACAATGCTCTCTCTGTCTACTAGCAGATATCACACAATGCTCTCTATGTACACTAGCAGATATCACACAATGCTCTCTATGTACACTAGCAGATATCACACAATGCTCTCTATGTACACTAGCAGATATCACACAATGCTCTCTATGTACACTAGCAGATATCACACAATGCTCTCTATGTACACTAGCAGATATCACACAATGCTCTTGACACTAGCAGATATCACATGCTTTATGCACTAGCAGATATCACACAATGCTCTCTATGGACACTAGCAGATATCACACAATGCTCTCTATGGACACTAGCAGATATCACACAATGCTCTCTATGGACACTAGCAGATATCACACAATGCTCTCTATGTACACTAGCAGACAAAGTCCTTCAGCCTGAACGTCTCAGCCAAGCAGTGTAGAATCAAAGGGAAAGAAGAAAGTGTTCCAGAGACTGAGTCAGGCAGAGAGGAGGCAGATCTGTAGTGATGGAGGCATTGATGGAGGCATTGATGGAGGCATTGATGGAGGCAGATCTGTAGTGATGGAGGCATTGATGGAGGCAGATTTGTATTGATGGAGGCATTGATGGAGGCATTGATGGAGGCATTGATGGAGGCAGATTTGTATTGATGGAGGCATTGATGGAGGCATTGATGGAGGCATTGATGGAGGCAGATCTGTAGTGATGGAGGCATTGATGGAGGCATTGATGGAGGCATTGATGGAGGCATTGATGGAGGCATTGATGCAGGCAGATCTGTATTGATGGAGGCATTGATGGAGGCAGATCTGTAGTGATGGAGGCATTGATGGAGGCATTGATGGAGGCATTGATGGAGGCAGATCTGTAGTGATGGAGGCATTGATGGAGGCATTGATGGAGGCAGATCTGTAGTGATGGAGGCATTGATGGAGGCAGATCTGTAGTGATGGAGGCATTGATGGAGGCATTGATGGAGGCATTGATGGAGGCATTGATGGAGGCATTGATGGAGGCATTGATGGAGGCATTGATGGAGGCAGATCTGTAGTGATGGAGGCATTGATGGAGGCATTGATGGAGGCATTGATGGAGGCAGATCTGTAGTGATGGAGGCATTGATGGAGGCATTGATGGAGGCATTGATGGAGGCAGATCTGTAGTGATGGAGGCATTGATGGAGGCATTGATGCAGGCAGATCTGTAGTATTGATGCAGGCAGATCTGTAGTGATGGAGGCATTGATGGAGGCAGATCTGTAGTGATGCAGGCAGATCTGTAGTATTGATGCAGGCAGATCTGTAGTGATGGAGGCAGCCCAGGTGACCTGATGCTCGTGCATCTGAAGGACTTTTCCTTGAGCAGTAACTGGACGAAACTGAATCCACGTCATCAGTAGTCTTGATGCCTAACGGTCAGTGTCAATGACTGGCAGCCTGGGGCTGGGGTTCGTGTCCCATCAGAGCGTCATGTTCAACTGTTGTAGTAGTAGTAGTAGTAGTTGTTGTTCTTCTTCCTCTTCTTGTTGGTTTTTGTTAGTTTGCTTGTTTTTGTTTGCTTGGTTGGTTGGCTGGCGTTTGTTTTGTTTGTTTGTTTAGTTGTTTGTTTGTTTGCTTGGTTGTTTTTTTTTTCATTTGTTTGTTTTTGTTTTCGCTCCCGCTGGTTTTTGCTGAAGGTCTCACTATGTTTGGATTCCTAATGCTGCGACCTTCCAGTCAAAGTGGAATACTCTTTGCAGTTTCGAGACGCAAGAGTGTTGCTGGACCCTCTGGCCAACAGTGCAGTATCGTCTTTGTCCTGTGAGTTTGGCTGAGAAGAGGCTACACCATGGAGGGAAGTGTGCAGTACACACAGACCCCATCAGTGTATTCCGCAACAAAGGAATAGTCACAGGGGTCAGAGTTTGTGGATGTGAGCATTTTGCCGCATTCCGACTTCGGGGATGTATGCTGGAGATGGTCGTGTTTCCGTGACCCCCAACACCCGACATAAAACACGAGATCTTTAGCATGCATATTTGATCTTCTGCATATGTATAACTATGCAAGAAGGGATTTAAGGCACTGGCAAGTGTGCACTTCAAGTTGGCTTGGGAGATCGTAAAAATTCCATCCCTTAACTCACCAGATGCCGCCAAGATTGGAACCCACGACTTCATGGACCCATGGGATTGAAGTGGAACGATCTTGACCACTGGCTGTAGCCTCCATTATGGGCCCATGGGATTGGAGTGGAATGATCTTGACCACTGGCTGTAGCCTCCATTATGGACCCATGGGATTGAAGTGGAACGATCTTGACCACTGGCTGTAGCCTCCATTATGGGCCCATGGGATGGAAGTGGAACGATCTTGACCACTGGCTGTAGCCTCCATTATGGGCCCATGGGATGGAAGTGGAACGACTGGGCTGTAGCCTCCATTATGGACCATGGGATTGAGTGGAACGTCTTGACCACTGGCTGTAGCCTCGATTATGGACCCATGGGATTGAAGTGGAACGATCTTGACCACTGGCTGTAGCCTCCATTATGGACCCATGGGATGGAAGTGGAATGGTCTTGACCACTGGCTGTAGCCTCCATTATGGACCCATGGGATTGAAGTGGAATGTCTGAACCACTGGCTGTAGCCTCCATTATGGGCCCATGGGATGGAAGTGGAACGATCTTGACCACTGGCTGTAGCCTCCATTATGGGCCCATGGGATTGAAGTGGAACGATCTTGACCACTGGGCTGTAGCCTCCATTATGGGCCCATGGGATGGAAGTGGAATGATCTTGACCACTGGGCTGTAGCCTCCATTATGGGCCCATGGGATGGAAGTGGAATGATCTTGACCACTGGGCTGTAGCCTCCATTATGGGCCCATGGGATGGAAGTGGAATGTCTGAACCACTGGGCTGTAGCCTCCATTATGGGCCCATGGGATGGAAGTGGAATGATCTTGACCACTGGGCTGTAGCCTCCATTATGGGCCCATGGGATGGAAGTGGAATGTCTGAACCACTGGGCTGTAGCCTCCATTATGGGCCCATGGGATGGAAGTGGAATGATCTTGACCACTGGGCTGTAGCCTCCATTATGGGCCCATGGGATGGAAGTGGAATGATCTTGACCACTGGGCTGTAGCCTCCGTTATGGGCCCATGGGATTGAAGTGGAATGATCTTGACCACTGGGCTGTAGCCTCCATTATGGGCCCATGGGATGGAAGTGGAATGATCTTGACCACTGGGCTGTAGCCTCCGTTATGGACCCATGGGATTGAAGTGGAATGATCTTGACCACTGGGCTGTAGCCTCCATTATGGACCCATGGGATTGAAGTGGAATGGTCTTGACCACTGGGCTGTAGCCTCCATTATGGGCCCATGGGATTGAAGTGGAATGGTCTTGACCACTGGGCTGTAGCCTCCATTATGGGCCCATGGGATTGAAGTGGAATGGTCTTGACCACTGGGCTGTAGCCTCCATTATGGGCCCATGGGATTGAAGTGGAATGATCTTGACCACTGGGCTGTAGCCTCCATTATGGGCAAACAAATTGCCAACACATAGAGAAGAGAGGTGGAGTCAGCGTTGAAGAGGACGCTGTCAAACCAAGTCCTGGGCCCTGACAGACCGCCAGAAATGGGGATGGCGCCACCACACACTTCGAATTCGGACTTTACTCGAATAGACAGGAGCACATGATACCCCTAGACATCGATGATAGAATTATATTATATAGAACAGCACCAAACTCTGACCATATGGGCTCCCTCAAGTCTTGGGAGATTTCTGAAGACGGATAGGGCTGCCTAGGGAAAGTAGGGGGGCAGGCCAAAGGACCTCAAGCTCCACAATACTGCCCCTTCTGCAGTCAGAGCTGGACCCCAGCCTCAGAGACCCAGCCCAGCCAGCTTGGCGCCATCCATGTCACCCTCTGTCAAACTGTCCCAGAGTGGGAGCTTTCCTGACCACCACTTGTGGGGACTGACTCGGGCTGAGGAATGCAGACGGCATCTTCCGGGGACTGGGCTGATGATGTGAGCATGAACAGTAACACCGAAAAAGAAAATAGAATTGACTTGAAACAATTAAAACAAAGACACACAATAGACAAAGCCACACAATTGATAAAGTCACACACACAATTGACAAAGCCACACACACAAAATATAAAGCCACACAAACAATAGATTAAGCCACACACACAATAGACAAAGCCACACACACAATAGACAAAGCCACACACACAATAGACAAAGCCACACACACAATAGACAAAGCCACACATACAACTGTTAAAGCCAAGACAAAAATCTGACTATAGAAACTTGATCACCTTCTTCTTCACTATTCAAAATCAGCCATCAGATCTGAACATTAGTTTCAGGCCATGAGCAATGAGGGTGACTCACTTTTGGCCTGAATGAGGCACCATAGTGTGAAGCAGGACTACCATTCCAGGCCAGCGACTTCATTGGGCTGCTGCCATCCTATTGACTGGCTGCTGCCGCTGCTGCCGCTGCTGCTGCCGCCATTAAGGGCAGGAGGTTGTGACCATGTGGCCGGCAAGTGATTGGGCCACGGCCGGCCTCCTCTGATAGAGCGCCACAAAAACAGCGCACAGCGCCAAGATGCCATTGTTCCCCAGCAAACCCTATTTACTTTCCTTGTATCGGCTGGGAGGCTGGGTAAACAGGGATGAAGCAATACGGAGTCATAGCAATCTCTGAATCTCTGACACCATTTTCTCCTCCCCCCCCCCCTCCCCCCCCCCCTCTCTCTCATAAGGTTGGCGTTTTAATCCAGCCTTTTATATTCCTGTGGTTTGTTTAGGAATCATATTTCAAGACAGGCCAGGAGAGTTGTGTCCCCTCAAAAGGCACTCTTTGTTTCAGCCTCCGTTCGTCCACCATGCAGCGCCCCTACGACCCTGGCGGTTACGGGACCAGTGAACAGTGAACAGTGTGTTTCAGCCTCTCCTCCTGTCACGTGATCCTCATCCCGGTTTATGCCTCACTCACCGTCATCCTCATCCCGGTTTATGCCTCACTCACCGTCATCCTCATCCCGGCTTAATGCCTCACTCACCGTGATCCTCATCCCGGCCTAATGCCTCACTCACCGTGATCCTCATCCCGGCCTAATGCCTCACTCACCGTGATCCTCATCCCGGCTTAATGCCTCACTCACCATAGCTCATAGCAGGGCTGGCTTCAGAATGGCACAAGTCACATAGTTGTTTGTTTTTGTTGGTTTTGGGGTAGAAAGAGCTTTCCTCCACTGTGCACGACTTTTTACCGAATTCCCCCCCCCCCCCCCCCCCCCCTCTCTCTCTCTCTCTCTCTTGTTTGTTTGGGAGGGTGCTTTTGTCTGTTGTTTTTTTAATTTTGTTATTATTTATTTTGTCTTTTTTTTTTGTTTTTGTTTTTTTTGGGGGGGGGGGTTCTGGGTTTATTTTGTCTTTTGCTCGTCCGGGGTTGTTTGTTTGTTTGTTTTTTCTTTTTCTCTCTTTTTCTTTTTAAACAAAAATAGCTTTTTCCCTTTGCTTCTACTGTTTGAAAATATGAGCACTGAGTGCATTTTCAAATGTGACCCCACGGGCGGGGACTGGATGTAAAAAAGCACATGAGTACTTATTCATTATCCTGAAAAAAAAAAATTTGTTTCTATTACTTACAATGTGTAGATGTTCTTTTTATGACTTTATTGGCTTTTTTCCCCCTCTTTATTATGTGAGTGTATGGGTATTGCACTTATTTTATTATCATGACATTCAATTTGTCATGAGTATAATCAAAAAGTGTTTGTGTTGATCGTGTGCTATGTGAGTATTACATATTTAGTATTATCCCTGAACCCCCCCCCCCCCTCCACCCCCCCCCCCCTCCACCCCCCCCCCCCCCCACACACACTCACCACCACCCACCCACCACACAACACACACACACACACACACACACACACACACCACAAACACACACACACACATACACACACACTCACTCACATCACTCACTCACTCACTCACTCACTCACTCACTCATATTCTCTCCCTCAATGACTGTATAGGTTTAGATTTCTTCCTTGTTTTATTTCTTGTTTTTATTGTGTGGATGTATGGGTATTAAATTTATTTCATTATCATGACATATAATTTGAAACGAATATAATCTAAAATGAGCGTTGATGGGATCGCATACTGTTTTGGGAATTATATATTGGATATTTATCTCTGAAATACACACACACACACACTCTCTGTCTCTCTCTCTCTCTCACCTTTTATCGTCTTGCTTATAGTTATAGTGTATCCTGATGAAGGATTCATATTTTATATTTTCAATACTTTATTGGACTTGCCTCTGTACTTAAGTTTTAATGAGTGCCCTATTTCAATATCTTATAATTATGTGTAACAAGTATGTGTACCATTTGACAATGTGTAGATGTTTATATTTATGACTTATTAAGTTTGGTTGTGTTATTTTTCTTGGCTCTGTTGTTGTTCTTGTTGCTGTTGTTTGTCTGTTTTTCTCTTTTTTATCTTCTTCTGTTGGTTTGGTTTTTCTTTCTCTTTTGTTTGTTTGTTTGTTTGTTTTGGTTAGGGTTTTTTGGGAGGTGGGGGTGGGGGGTGGGGTATTTTTAGGGTTTTCTTTTATTTGCTTGCTTTGGGGGGGGGGGGGTGGGGAGGGTTGTTGGGGGGAGCTGTTTTGAAAAGGGTTATTTCCCCTTGTTTTTATTGTGAGACTGTATAAGTATTGGGTTATTATTATTATTAAGATGTATCCCTAACGGGCGGGGACTGGATGTAAAAAAGCACATGTGTGCTTATTCATTATCCTCGAAATAAAAGAATTTGTCATTGTCATTGTCATTGTCGCTTCTACAGATTCCTGGATTAAAAAGATGGATGTCATTTACTCTGATGATGATTTCCCCGAAGTCGGAATGCTGCGACCTACGTGGTGGTGGCGGTGGGTACGCAAAAATCTCACCACTTGTGAGCATCGGAGTTCTAGCCAAGAAACAAATAATTATATATATATATATATATATATATATATATGATATGATATTATGCAATGTTAAATTATTAAATTTATATGTGTAGTATAAATGATGGGCGGAAATAATTCCTTTCGTTTTCGATCTAGTCTATACCCACACCTGTTCAGCCATACACACACACACACACACACACACACACACACAAAACACACACACACACACACACACACACAACACACACAACACACACACACGTACACACACACTACAACATACACACATACACACACATACATACACACATACAACACATACATACACACATACACACACATACACACATAGACACACATACATACACATACACCCACCCACCCATTCACACACATACACACATACATACAACACACACACAAACACACCATACACACACACAACACACACACACACACACACACACACACACACACACACACACACACACACACACACACACACACACACACACACACACACACACACACACACACACACACACACACACCAATGCAGGAATATAATGTTGTAAAAACCATTGATTGGAGAAGATATAAACTTTTTTCTTTTACGCGTGCACGCACGTGCGCATTCACACACACGCGCATACCCATAGACACACACCAATATATGAACACAGTTTTATCACACATACACACACACGTGCACCCGCGCACCATAATGACTATTATCTAGTAAAGACATAAACACACACACACACACACACACACACACACACACACACACACACACACACACACACACACACACACACCACACACACACACACACACACACACACACACACAATTTAGAAATCATTCTTGAAAGCCACAAGCAAGATACAGGAGTACTTATTTTCATTACCACACACACGCACCCACGTACACACGCACTTGACAATCAGGGGGGTATATCAGAGAATGTAAAACTGTTTGGTCAGTGCTGTTTTGAATTTAGAATTCGAATGACTACTGGAACAAAGGAATTTCTTTTTCTATTTGTTTTACTGTTGGAGCACCGAAAGCGGCGTTCTGAAGGCAATAACTGAAATTCCGAAGACATAGCATGGGATGGATCAGCCAAGATGGCAGTCGCTTTGTGCGTTAAGCTGCTGATCGCAGTAGAGCTTGAGATCTCTTTGTTCTTCTCCAATTATTTTTGAGCAGATTCTAACAATTCTCCGAAGACTATTCTTGTTTTTAACACTAAGGTTGTTGTACTAACAGATGAAAGCAAAACTTAGAATGTAGGACTTGTAGAACAAAGAAAAAATCTTTTTGTCAACAAAAAATGAGTTAAGCTTCCTCAGAAAATACATAAGTTGTTGTCCATTTTTGACAATAGCGTCAGTGTTAGCATCCCAGTTTAATTTGTCATCAAAAATAGTTCCCAGATACTTGTACTTCGAAACATTCAGACTGGTCAGTAGTTTGGTTTCTTGACATGAAAGCAGGCAGCAGACCAGGTGGAGAATGTCCCCACTTACAACAACAAATGTCCCCACTGACAACAACAAATGTCCCCACTGACAACAACAACAAATGTCCCCACTTACAACAACAAATGTCCCCACTGACAACAACAAATGTCCCCACTGACAACAACAAATGTCCCCACTGACAACAACAAATGTCCCCACTGACATAACAATAAATGTCATCCACTGACAAAGCAACAATTGTCCCCACTGTACAAAACAAATGGTCCTCTGACAACAACAAATGTCCACTGACAACAAAAATGTCCCACTGACAACAACGAAATGTCCCACTACAACAAATGTCCCCACTTGCAACAAAATGTCCCACTGAAAACAACAAATGTCCCCACTTGACAACAACAAATTGTCCCCTGACAACACAAATGTCCATGACAACAACAAATGTCCCCACTGACAACACAAATGTCCCCTGAACACAATGTCCCACTGACAACAGACTGAACAAATGTCCAACTTACAACTAATGTCCCATGACAAAAAATGTCCATGACAAACAAAAAATGTCCATGACAACAAAAAATGTCCCCATGACAACAACAAATTGTCCCACTGAACAACAAATGTCCCCACTGACAACAACAAATGTCCTGCACAACAAATGTCCCATGACAAAACAAATGTCCCCATTTGACAACAACAATGTCCACTGACAAAACAAATGTCCCACTGAAAACAATCAAATGTCCCCACTGACAACAACAACAAATGTCCCCACTTACAACAACAAATGTCCCCACTGACAACACACAAATGTCCCCACTGACAACAACAAATGTCCCCACTGACAACAACAAATGTCCCCACTGACAACAACAAATGTCCCCACTTACAACAACAAATGTCCCCACTGACAACAACAAATGTCCCCACTGACAACAACAAATGTCCCCACTGACAACAACAACAAATGTCCCCACTGACAACAACAAATGTCCCCACTTACAACAACAAATGTCCCCACTTACAACAACAAATGTCCCCACTGACAACAACAAATGTCCCCACTGACAACAACAAAATGTCCCCACTTACAACAACAAATGTCCCCACTACAACAACAAATGTCCCCACTGACAACACAACAAATGTCCCCACTGACAACAACAAATGTCCCCACTGACAACAACAAATGTCCCCACTGACAACAACAAATGTCCCCACTGACAACAACAAATGTCCCCACTGACAACAACAAATGTCCCCACTGACAACAACAAATGTCCCCACTGACAACAACAACAAATGTCCCCACTGACAACTAATGTCCCCACTGACAACAACAAATGTCCCCACTGACAACAACAAATGTCCCCACTGACAACAACAAATGTCCCCACTGACAACAACAAATGTCCCCACTGACAACAACAAATGTCCCCACTGACAACAACAAATGTCCCCACTGACAACAACAAATGTCCCCACTGACAACAACAAATGTCCCCACTGACAACAACAAATGTCCCCACTGACAACAACAAATGTCCCCACTGACAACAACAAATGTCCCCACTGACAACAACAAATGTCCCCACTGACAACAACAAATGTCCCCACTGACAACAACAAATGTCCCCACTGACAACAACAACAAATGTCCCCACTGACAACAACAACAAATGTCCCCACTTACATCAACAAATGTCCCCACTTACAACAACAACTAATGTCCCCACTTACAACAACTAATGTCCCCACTGACAACAACAAATGTCCCCACTGACAACAACAACAAATGTCCCCACTGACAACAACAAATGTCCCCACTGACAACAACAAATGTCCCCACTGACAACAACAAATGTCCCCACTGACAACAACAAATGTCCCCACTGACAACAACAAATGTCCCCACTGACAACAACAAATGTCCCCACTGACAACAACAAACAGGGCCGGGGCTTGACGCTGGCTGGCTGGTGAAGGATCTGCCGGGAAGCAGGGCAGCCTCGTCTTCTTGCAGGAGAGGTGAGGGAGGCGACACATGGCTGAACAAGGACGTAGGGTTCAGACAGGCAGGAACCAGTCACTCCAACACTGAGTCATCCATTTTCAGTCTAAGCCGTCAGTTTAAACCAACCAACAACCAGCTAACCAACCAACCAGCCAACAAACCAACCACAATCAACCAGCCAACCACAATCAACCAGTCAACCAGCTATGTACTCTCAATGTGTCTCTAGGCCTATGCTTTTTTTCCCTTCTAAATAAGCATTTACTGAAGCTCAATGGTCAGAGCACTCGCTCTCCTCCCCAACCTAAGGTTAAGCAGCATTGAGCGTGGTTAACTCTTGCAAAGGTGACAGTTCGTGTACTTGGCTTCAGTACAGTCCCCCAGTTCACCCAGTTGTAAATTGGTACCTGCCCTCTTTACTATCAGGAAAGGTAAAGCAGCAAGGGAGAGGAGATGGGCACTGCTCTTTATGTACTTTTAAAAATATATTTATTCTTTTATTTCGAGGATAATGGAATAAGCACTCAGGCGCTTTTTTACAAATAGTCACCGTGTGTATGCGGTTTTGTAAATCTTGTCATCTGTTCCCACCGGCACACAATGGCCTACACTTTCGAAAAGGGGAACAGGATTTAACGTGTACGCAAGATGTACGTGCGATCGCACACGGGGCCTCGGTTTATAGTCTCATCCCAAGGACTTTTGGGGAGAGTGGAGTCGGCACTGATGTTAACTCCAGGGGAAAAATCCCCTTGAACGGGAATCGAACCCGGGTCGTCAGATTGCAAGCGCAATTTTCTAACCACTAGACTATCCCGTCCCTCTAGAGAAGCTGAGGTCTCTGACACCTGGCTCCCCAAGGACTGCATGGTATGGGACACCTTTACCTTTTTATCAGTACACCAATGATTTTGTCTTCCCTCTGGTTTCATTTTACTTTATTTTACTGTGTGGTTCCTGATGCCCTTCACTTGGGCAGAATGTGGGTGAAGGGATAATCAAACTGAAAATCACACGATTCTTCTTTTCTTTTGATTTAACGTCCATCATTGATGACCTGGTTAGCGGAAATAATGATTCCATGCAACAAAAAAAGGGGGACCATTCTTACAGCACCAGGCGAACAAGGCTCCACTGACCAGGACAGACAGAGCCAGCAGTGCCACACTTGTACAGAGCCAGCAGTGCCACACTTGTACAGAGCCAGCAGTGCCACACTTGTACAGAGCCAGCAGTGCCACACTTGTACAGAGCCAGCAGTGCCACACTTGTACAGAGCCAGCAGTGCCACACTTGTACAGAGCCAGCAGTGCCACACTTGTACAGAGCCAGCAGTGCCACACTTGTACAGAGCCAGCAGTGCCACACTTGTACAGAGCCAGCAGTGCCACACTTGTACAGAGCCAGCAGTGCCACACTTGTACAGAGCCAGCAGTGCCACACTGTACAGAGCCAGCAGTGCCACACTTGTACAGAGCCAGCAGTGCCACACTTGTACAGAGCCAGCAGTGCCACACTTGTACAGAGCCAGCAGTGCCACACTTGTACAGAGCCAGCAGTGCCACACTTGTACAGAGCGCTGGCTGCCAGCCACTAGCGTTCCCTGCTATCTGCAGCAGCAGCCTTTAGTCCCAGAGCTCTGTGTCTTCAGGCCGGTAATGCAGGTGGCTTTGCACAAGCCGGCACTGCACATATTTTTCTATTACCCTAATCCTATCTCGATGTCACACGTCATCCATGCTACAGTCTGTGCAAGAATGCTTATATTAATCTCTGGCTCAATCTCTCTCTTTCTGTCTCTCTGTTTCAGTCTCTCAACATTTATTCAATATTCTTATCTTCTCTTTCTTTCAATGCATATGTGTCCCGGAAAATAATACCACTCCTTTTTGTATATGGAAACCAAGTCTATGCACTGTCGCTGACAAAATTAATTTTATGGCAGAGTGACACCTCCATGTTTGGTCGCTTCTGTTTCTGTTGTCTTGTCCTGTGTATGTGTCACACACTTCATCTTCTCTTAGCACAGTCGCAGTCAACAAGATTCGATCGTCACCTGCCAAATTGGAATGTGGAGTCCCGAAGGGATTAGTTATCGGCCCTTTTCTTTTCACTCTCTACACAGCTCCACTTTCACATATAATAGATCGTCATCAGATCAGCCATCATTTTTAAGCAGATGACTCTCAGATTCTTAGCAGCAATACTCCTGAAAATCTTCCTTCTCTCTTGATTAATATGTCCTACTGCCTTCAAGATATCCAGAATTAGATGATACAGAACAAGGTACAGCTAAATGCAGATAAAACCAAAGCCATGCTTGTAGGACCCAAACACAAACTCTCTTCCATTACAACAGTTTCAATAGAATTCGGCAATATGTCAGTCCCTCTAGCCACTGCTGTGAAGTATCTAGCTGTTGTTATGGACAACACACTCTCCATGCAGAAATTCATCACCCAGACCTGCCAGTCGTGCCACTATCAATTACGGTGTATTAGTGCAGTTCGAAAGTGCCTGTCCACTGATGCAACAGCCAAACTAGTCACAACTCTCATTCTCTCACATCTGGCAATTCTCTTCTGGCTGGTCTGCCAGCATCATCTATCCACTCCCTTCAACGTATATAAAACTCTGCAGCTCGACTAGTCTTCAGAAATAAAAAAAAATCTGAGCACATAGCTCCTCTCTTGCGATCTCTCCACTGGCTGCCTGTGTCACAGAGAGTAAACTATAAGATCAGTAATAATAATAATAATGTATGGAATTTATATAGCGCTGAATCTTGTAAAGCAACAAATCAAAGCGCTCAGATTTTATTTCATACCACTTTAAGTCACGGCAGATTTCTCTCCGTGAAATTCGGGCTGCTCTCCCCGGGGAGAGCGGGAGAACGCGTCGCCACTTAGCGCTGCGCCACCCTTTCACCCTTTTTTTTTTTTTTTTTTTTTTTTTTTTGCTGCAGCTGTATTTGTTTCCCTATCAGAGTGGCTTTTTTCTAAGAATTTTGCCAGGGACAACTCTCTTGTTGCCGTGGGTTTTTTTACGTGCGCTAAATAATTACGTGTAACACACGGGACCTCGGTTTATCGTCTCATCCGAAAGACTAGCGCCCAGACCACCACTCATGGTCTAATGGATGGGGGAAAAATTTCCGGTCCAAATGGGGTACGAACCACCGCACACTTCAGACCCGGACTTTTCGCTTTCTAGACAGGCGCGTTACCTCTAGACCACCGATCCACAGTACTCTCTGTTACAAATGTCTCCACAAAACAGCACCCTCCTACCTCTGTGAATGTCTTCACTTGTACACTCCTTCTCGTTCCCTCCGCTCTGCTGCAAATACCCTGTGCTTACGAATACCTAGATTCAACCAATCAACTGTTGGCCGTCGCAATTTCTCTATTTCGATCTATTTCGATTGATATATATCGATCTGGAATGACCTCCCTCTCTCCTTTCGCCCAAAGCCTACTTATAACACTTTAAAATCTAGCCTCAAGACTCATTTATTTCAAACCTAAGATTCTCCTCTCTTGTTTCATCTCATTTCTGCCCTCAACATCCAAAATCCCCATCACCCTGCCAAAGTGTACAACCGCTGTGTGTGTGTATGTTGTGTGTGTGTGTGTGTGCGTGCGCGCGCGCGCGCGCGCTCGAGGTGCGTGCGTGGGTGTATGCATTTGAAATCGTAAAAATTGTTAATTGTAACTTGTTGCTTGTGTAAGAGTAGAATGAATGCAACGACATTGATTTTTTTTTGCAAGATGTAGGGATATATAAATTCCATTTATTGTTGTTGTTGTTGTTGTTGTTATTATCATCATCATCATCATCATCATCATCATCATCATCATCATCATCATCATCATCATCATTATTGTTATGATGATGATGATGATGATGATGATTATCAGCACAAACCTCCTGCAGCCAACAACGGGCAAACGAGGTCAAGGGGTAGGCCATCCACTGGCACAGCCTGGCCTTCAAAAGACACACCACCTCAGGCTGCAGGCAGAGGGCGGGTAGGCCCACCCTGACAATGCCCTGGCCACACACCCTAATCTACCCCGCGTGACGCACAGGGACGCCACCCCGGAAAGAGCTGGGGTGGGAGTTGCTGCCCTTTAATTTGTCCTTGAATGGCTGTTGTGTGTTCCCTCCTCTCCCGTGTGGAGCCCCTTTCAACCCTGCCCTGCCCTGCCCTGCCCTCCACCCTGCTCCTGTACCCTGACGATTTGGGAAAGGTTGGGTGAAGGGAGGGAGTGAGGGTGAGGGGAGTGGGGACAAAAAAGGAAGGGGAAGTGCCCCCCCTCCCCCCCTCCCCAGGCAGCAGAGATGTTATCGGGAGCTGTATCATGTCAGGGCAGTTGTGGACGTCAACTCTACTTGCCAGAGCGCCCTCTGTGTTTGTGTCAGGGGCAGGTGATTGGCGGAGACACGTGGGGCAGGTAAAGGCTGTTGGTGGCTTCCCTCCCCTTCGTCTATCGTGACGGCATCTGTCAGGACCCCTCCCGCTGAGGTCCTGCCCTAGCCTCCCCTTTTGAAGCAGCTGTCAGGACCTGCTGGTGCTTGTCAGCCCTCAGCACCTTGCCCTTTGTCAGAGGTGCCAAGTGAGCTGGAAAAGAGATGGGGGGTGGGGGGGGGGGGGGGGGACGTCAGCAGGGCGTGAAATTGATGGCTTTTTTGCCTCCCTGACAGTGTGTCCTGATGTCTTCACTGCTCCACTTTGCACCACACACCACTTTCCTCTGAGGGGCCATCCATCCACAGTGCTTGTGAAAAAGTATTGACCATCCTCCTTGCCAAGGTGTGTGTGTGTGTGTGTGTGTGTGTAGTCTGCCATCAGAATGGCCTGTCCTGGTGTTGTGTGCAGGTTGTACGAATGTTTGACTCACGCTAGCCTATCCCCCAGTGCTTAAGATCGTTCGACTTCAATCCCATTGGTCCATGAAGTCGTGGGTTCGAATCTCGGCTTCGTCTGGTGACTTAAGAGGGGGGGGGGGTTAGGAATTTTTACGATCTTCCAGGTCAACTTCAAGTGCGGACTTGCCAGTGCCTTAATTCTCTTCATGTATAAACATAATTATGCAAACGATCAAATATGCACGCTAAAGATCCTGTATTCAGCGTTTGGTGGGTTACGGAACATGAACACACCCAGCTTACATCTCCGAATTCGGAAAACAGCTACCTTCATGGGGGGTTAAAACTAGGTCACATGCCCAAACTAGGTCACATGCCCAAACTAGGTCACATGCCCAAACTCTGGCCCAGGGAACCTGGAGCTCCAGCGGAGGAAAGACAATGGTGATTATTTTTTCACATCGCCAATTTATGACAAATATAAAATAAAAGATCATATAAACACGTTATATTTATAATGATGTGGAGGAAGTTAAGTGCAAAATCTTCAGTGTTGCCCAAGGGTCTACAAGGCTGCAAGATAGGTGAGGATAACTGAATAAAAAAGTTCAATAATGATTCTGAAGCTTAGAATTATGCTGGTATGACATGGAATACATAAACATGTGTGAACGAAAAGGAACAAAGATGATGAAATATTGTGTGATTTAAAAGAAAAAATTATTTAAGTGTTTTGAAAGATGATGATGGTTCCATCAACGTGTTTTCTTAAATAAAAGTGAAATATTGTAACTGTATTGCTGTAAGTATGGTCCCATTTTATTTTAGAGAGGATAGACAGACGTGAAGTAGACATGAGAACTGCAGCATCGGAGGATGGCTGCACTGCTGTGTGATTTAAAGGACTAGACAAAGGACAGACACAGTCAGGAAGTAACGGTACACATGCAAATATAAAGGTACCAGTTCCAAAGGGCCCTATGGACAAAGCGTCAGGCTGGTACTTATGTGTTGTCATCTGATGGTAATATTTGTTGTCATCTGATGGTAAATATTTGTTATCTGATGGTAAATATTTGCTGTTATCTGATGGTAAATATGTGTTGTCATCTGATGGTAAATATTTGTTGTCATCTGATGGTAAATATTTGCTGTTATCTGATGGTAAATATTTGCTGTCATCTGAAGGTAAATATTTGTTGTTATCTGATGGTACATATGTGTTGTCATCTGATGGTAAATATGTGTTGTCATCTGATGGTAAATATGTGTTGTCATCTGATGGTAAATATGTGTTGTCATCTGATGGTAAATATGTGTTGTCATCTGATGGTAAATATGTGTTGTCATCTGATGGTAAATATGTGTTGTCATCTGATGGTAAATATGTGTTGTTATCTGATGGTAAATGTTTGTTGTTATCTGATGGTAAATATTTGCTGTTATCTGATGGTAAATATTTGTTGTCATCTGATGGTAAATATGTGTTGTCATCTGATGGTAAATATTACTTGTTGTCATCTGATGGTAAATATTACTTGTTGTCATCTGATGGTAAATATTACTTGTTGTCATCTGATGGTAAATATGTGTTGTTGTCTGAAGTAAAATATTATTTGTTGTCATCTGTTGATAAATATTTGTTCTTGTCTGAGGGTAAAGAATTGTTGTCATCTGATGGGAAATATGTGTGGTCATCTGAAGGCAGGAGTAAGCTACTACTGCCATGTCTGATGGAGGGAATTGTTCTTCTGCAGAAAGCATTGGCTATGATTTCATTCCCTTACATTCAAATCTGGGACAGATTCATTAATCCAAGTCTAGTTTGCAAACGCATGCATAACATCTTCCACATACATCAAAAGCAGGGATTTCCCCCTTGGAGTTTAAATCAGTGCTGACTCCACTCCCCCAAAAGTCCTTCAGTTGAGACTATAAACCGAGGTCCCGTGTGCGAACACACGCAGAACATCTGGACTGGCTGGTATGACATGGAATACATAGACTGTAGTTTTTGTTTGTTTCTTTTTCAGCAGAGAGAGAACAGTGAACAATGAGCAAAACTTATCATGCCTAAAGCTATGTAAGCCATTCACCAGTGCCTCATGTGAGTCACTGATATATGTGTTTTAGTTGTGAAGCTTAGGCATGATGTACAAAACAAACAGTGACTCAAAACACTGGACATGGAAACAGGGTGGATCAGTGGTCTAGAGGCAACGCACCGGCCTAGAGAGCGAAAAGTCCAGGGTCGGAAGTGTGCGGTGGTTTGATCCCCGTTTGGGCCCAAAACTTTTCCCCCATCCACTAACACCATGGGTGGTGGTCTGGGTGCTAGTCTTTCGGATGAAAGGATAAACCGAGTTCCCGTGTGCAACACGCATTTAGCGCACGTAAAAGAACCCACAGCACAAATTGAAGTGATTGTTTAACACAGGTTGTTACTCTTTGCTCACCTCCTCACCACGACAATCTCTATATAAATCCCATGTAACTGTGCTGTGCTCTGCAGTGAGGGCTGTACCTGTTTGTTGAGAGCTTGCTCTAGACACAAACAGTTCTCTGTGGCCGTGGGGGGGGGGGGGGGGGGGGGGGGGAGAGGGAGAGAGAGAGAGAGAGAGAGAGAGAGAGAGAGACAGACAGACAGACAGACAGACAGACAGCAACATATAAACAAGCAAACAGACAGACAGACAGCAACAGACAGAGAAGCAAACAGACAGACAGCAACAGATAAACAAGCAAACAGACAGACAGACAGCAACAGACAAGAGAACAGACAGACAGACAGCAACAGACAAAGAAGCAAACAGACAGACAGACGGAAACAGAAGGGCAGAGAGACACAGGGACGGAAGTGGAAAGAGAGAGAGAGATCCAATCTTCTATCCTCTGACAGAGCTCTGAATGTATGTGGTTCAGTGAAACACACCTCTCTCTCTCTCCCTCCCCCTCTCTCTCCCTCTCTCTCTCTCCTCCCCCCCCCCCCCTCTCTCCCTCCCTCCCTCTCTCTCTCCTCACAGCACGTCTCAGTTCCGGGCCAGTCCCCGATTTCAAGTTCACCGGATTCTCCCCTCGTGCCAAGCTGGGCCGTTATCGGCACGTCATGCAACATAACAAGAAATGAAACCTGAAGGGGGGGGAGGAGAAAGAGGGTAGAAAGGTGGGAGCAGGGGTGCAAACAAAAACAGGGGGACAGATTTGTGACCCTACACCCCTCTCCACCCTCCCTGCTTAGTTGTGTGTGTGTGTGTTGTGTTGTGTGTGTGTGTGGTGGTGGTGTGTGTGTGTGTGTGTGTAGGGGTGTGTGCGTGCGTGGTGCATGTGGTGTCGTGGTGTGTGTGTGTGTGTGTGTGTGTGTGTGTGTAGGGGTGCGTGCGTGCGTGCGTGGTGCATGTGTGTGTGTGTGTGTGTGTGTGTAGTCTGCTGCATTGAACGAGGTGGTTGGTTATGGTGCAGAGAGAACAGTGTGCCAAGAGAGCTGGTTTGCTGCAGGAGATTGAAGCAGAGCTTCCTCACGCCCCACCCCCAGAACCCACGCCCTTGCTTGGTCAGGTCAGAGGGCTGTCCGCTGTCTGCTGCTGTCAGGCTGCCGCCGCCTGGTGTGAGTGAGCATGGTCCCTTGCTGTGGGGCTGTCCTGGCTTCCTCACTGAACAGCGGCAGACACTTCCTTGCCACACTGAAGGAAGGAAGGAAGGAAGGAAGGACCTGGGTGTGCACAAACAGTGATGGTGCAACTGGACATGTCAACAGCAAATGCCCAGTTCTTTCCGTGAAGTTTTCAGATACACTGTCATCCCCGAGGACAGATTGCGGCAACCTTGATGGTGGGCAAAAACGTTGGTATTCGCTAAAGCCTCACCAATGATGAACCCCAGAGCTCGAGGAACTACAACAACAACAACATCAACAACAACATCAACAACATCAATATCAACAATAACAAGAAGAGAGAAAGAAAAGAAAAAGTAAAACCATCAACGTACATACAAACAAACAAACAAGCAAACAAACAAACAAGCAAGCAAACAAACAAACAAACAAGCAAACAAACAAACAAACAAGCAAACAAACAAACAAACAAACAAGCAAACAAACAAACAAACGAGCAAACAAACAAACAAACAAGAAGCAAACAAACAAACAAACAAACAAGCAAACAAACAAACAAACAAACAAACAAACAAAAACAAACAAACAAACAAACAAACAAACAAACAAACAAACAAACTCAACTCGCACGGCCCAGCCCCACCGCCCAGAAGGGAGGCTGGCCGCCAGCCTGCTGCTCTCCGGGCACTGGCCTCCAGCCTGCTGCTCTCCGGGCACTGGCCACACGGTGCACTGCAACTGCACACCAAGACTTCAGCCAACCATCGCCCGCCTCTTCAGTGCTTTCCCCCCCCCCCCCCCCCCCCCCCCCCCCCCCAGAGAGGAGGACAGCTGGTCCAAGGCTGGGCAGAAACAGGCAGTTACTGGCAATGGGAATGTCTGACCCACTATGAAGCCACTGACCAGAGGTCAACGAGGTCAAAGAGTCAGACATTATAACCGTCTGAGTAACTCAAAGTAACTAACCGTCATTTCGTCCTTCCAAAAACTGTCTCCCAAAATCCGCTAAAAACTGTCTCCCAAAATCCGCTAAAAACTGTCTCCCAAAATCCGCTAAAAACTGTCTCCCCTTCAAAAACTGTCTCCAAGAATCCGCTAAAAAATGTCTCCAAGAAACAGCTAAAAACTGTCTCCAAGAAAGCATTTTCTCAGACAACTTTAACACAAACTTTTCAAAGAGGTTTAAGTAGGGCAGAAGAAAGACCAAAAAAAAAAAAAAATCAGAAAGAAAAGCGGCATCAACAGTAGCCTAAATGGAAAAGAAGGAACTACTGGTAGTTAGTGTTCCTGGCGACTGCTGAAGGGGACACTCAGACAGGTTAGTTCTAAAACAGCCAGTGGCCAGGTTGGCTAGGTGGAGGACTGAAGAAGTAGGCTGAAGAATCAGACTTCAGTGAAATGAAGACACAAGGACGACCATGACAAGACAAAAACTATGATTGAGCAGGGCATCACTGGTTCATCTGATCTTTGTTGTTGTTGTTGTTGTTGCTGCTGCTGCTGTTTTTGCTGCAGCAGCTCTTGTTGTTGTTGTTGTTGTTGTTGTTCTTCTTCTTCTTCTTCTTCTTCTTCTCCTCCTCCTCCTCCTCCTCCTCCTCCTCCTCCTCCTCCTCACACCCCATACAATCTTGACACAGGCAAGTGGTGGGCCAAACTGAAAACACCACCGCTGCACGACTGCCTGGGGGTGGGGGGGAGGGGGGGAGTTAACAAGAATGCAGGCATGCACACACACATACACAGAGACACAGAGACACAGATACACACAGAGACACAGATACACACAGATCACACAGACACAGATACACACAGACACACATAACAATATACACACACACTTACAGATATACACAGACAACATACCAGATACACACAGACACACATACACAGATACACACAGACACACAGATACCACACAGACATACACACAGACACACATACACAGATACACACACATATACAGATATACACAGACACACATACACAGATACACACACATACACACAGACTCACACAGACTCACACAGACACACAGACAGACACTTAGCAGGCTGGTGCCGCATGGGGATCGCTACAAGTGTGGTGGCCCTGCCCTGTGGCAGGCTAGGCAGCAGCTCTGCACTGGTGGGTTACCTGCCGGCAGGCCACCCTGCAGCCAGGCTGACAGTCAGCCAGCAGGGGACAGCAGCCATCTTACCTCCGCGTCCTCACTCCACCCCCCCCCCCCCCCCCCTGAAATCAGCCAGGGCAGAAACTGAAAGGGTCGGGAGGGGAGGGGAGGGGAGGGGTGTATAAAAGCTGGGGGGGTAGAGGGGTTTGCCGAGAGAATGTGGGGGGAGGGGGAGGGGGAGGAGGAGGGAAAGCCTATCTTCTTTGGCTCAAAAGGAAGGGCAACAGACTGTCATCTTCGCTTCTTCTCCACTTCAGCGGGCGCATTGAGCCAGGCAGCAATTAGCTCACCGCAGAGATAATCACCCTGCTGCCCTGGTGGCTGGCTACAGGCAAATACACAGAGAGAGAGAGAGGGGGGGGGGGGGGGGAGGGAGGGAGAGAGGGAGATGAGAGAGAGAGAGAGAGAGAGAGAGATTGAGGAGAGAGAGAGAGAGAGAGAGAAAGAGAGAGGTAGATTGAGAGAGAGAGAGAGAGAGAGAGATAGAGAGAGAGAGAGAGAGAGAGAGAGGAGAAAGAGAGAGGTAGATGAGAGAGAGAGGGAGAGAGAGAGAGAGAGAGAGAGAGAGAGAGAGAGAAGAGAGAGAGAGAGACAGAGGAGAGACAGAGAGAGAGAGAGAGAGAGAGAACTCGAACTCGAACTCGAACAATTTATTCACAAAAAGGCCATTGGCCCATACATGAAGGGGGTTGCCGAACTGCTTAGTACTTACTGTGTTTTTTAAAGTCAGCTACAAAAATATGACTTAGGATAACAATATCTCTCTTATTCTGAAAGCTTTACACAAATATAAAGTGAGGCTGTGCACAACCTCAGGATGACTTGATGCTAGGAGTAAGCAGAGTAAATAAATTAGGCTGTCTACTGTCACACGCTCCTGTGGTCTTGCTAAAACAATCCTACAAGGCACAGTGAGGGGAGGAAGAAGAAGAGGCAGACAAAGGAAGAGATGGGAGGACAACATACGAGAGTGAACAGACATGGAGCTGAGAGACA
>CM054142.1:3354834-3359834 GCA_028751875.1 Rapana venosa
CTTTCTTTTTTCTTTCTTTCTTTTTCTGTTTTCTTTTTCTGTTTTTCTTTTTCTGTTTTCTTTTTCTGTCTTCTTTTTTTCTTCTTTTTCTGTTTTCTTTTTCTTCTTTCTTTTCTGTCTTTCTTTCTGTTCTTTCTTTTTTCTGTTTTTTCTTCTTTTCTTTCTTTTTTTTGTTTTTCTTTTTCTGTTTTTCTTTTTTCTGTCTATCTTTTTCTGTCTTTCTGTCTTTCTTTTTTCTTTCTTTCTTTCTCAGCTAGAGCTTGGAGGTTCACCAATGGTGACCATTTTTTGCCCACCATGAAGGTACCGCATTCTGAGGTCGGGGATGTAGGCTGGGTATGTTCATGGTTTCGCAGCCCACCGATGCTGACACGAATTACGGCATCTTTAACGTGCATATTTAATTTTCTGCTGTGTATACACAAAGAGAATGAAGGCACTGGCAGGTCTGTACTTGCAGTTGACCTGGGGATTGTGAAAATCCCCACCCTTAAATCACAAGATGCCGACGAGATTCGAACCCACGACTTCATGGACCCATGGGATTGAAGTCAACAGTGTGGAGGGGTGGCCACAGCACTGGTCAGCAGGGCATGGGAAATAGGGGGAGAGCTCAGGGTGTGTTGTGCCCATGTCCACCACCACGCCACCCCATGTCCCCCCCATCATGGGGAAGGGCCTGACTGACTGACTGACTGACTGATTGACTGACTGATTGACTGACAGACTGACTGACTGATTGACTGACTGACTGACTGACTGACCGACTGATTGACTGACTGGCTGACTGATTGACTGACTGATTGAGTGACCGACTGATTGACTGACTGGCTGACTGATTGACTGACTGACTGATTGACTGACTGACTGACTGACTGATTGACTGACTGACTGACTGACTGATTGACTGACTGACTGATTGACTGACTGACTGACGACTGATTGACTGACTGGCTGACTGATTGACTGACTGACTGACTGACTGGCTGATTGACTGACTGGCTGACTGACTGATTGACTGACTGACTGATTGGCCAACTGATTGACTGACTGACTGATTGACTGACTGACTGATTGACTGACTGACCGACTGACTGACTGATTGACTGACTGATTGACTGACTACTTGACTGACTGACTGACTGATTGACTGACTGGCTGACTGATTGACTGACTGACTGATTGACTGACTGATTGACTGATTGATTGAACGATCGACCGATTGACTGATTGATTGATTGACGTACGTCAAATCATAATTAGCCGTTCCAGAAACGTTGTTGTTGTTGTTGTTGTTGCACGTTCCCCATCCCGAGGACCACCCTAGCTGTACTCTCTGCCTCACTCATCCCCCCTGGGGATCACTGTCAGACTAGGTACACACTGAGGAAGACTGTGCATCTATGGCTCTTTTCCAGCAGCTCACCATATCCTAGGTAGCCATACCCTCACTTCAGAGGATTTGTCCCTCAAAGGAAAGAATAGGATGTCATGCCCAGAGTTTGTCATGGCTGAAGACCATTTCAAAATTTAAAAACAAACAACAAACTTCTAAAGCACAACGAATCTTTAACGCGAGCCTTGGACCTCTCTTACATCAATAATGACATCAATAATGACATCAATAATGGAAAAAGCTCCAATGGATAAGGGACAAAGCACTAATGGATAACGGACAAAGCGCTGATGGATAATGTACAAAGCACTGGGACAAAGCACTAATGGATAACGGACAAAGCACTAATGGATAACGGACAAAGCACTAATGGATAACGGACAAAGCGCTGATGGATAATGTACAAAGCACTGGGACAAAGCACTAATGGATAACGGACAAAGCACTAATGTACAACGGACAAAGCACTAATGGATAACGGACAAAGCACTGATGGATAACGGACAAAGCACTGATGGATAACGGACAAAGCACTAATGGACAATGGACAAAGCACTGATAGATAACGGACAAAGCACTAATGGACAAAGCACTAATTGATAACGGACAAAGCACTAATGGACAATGGACAAAGCACTAATGGACAATGGACAAAGCACGGATAGATAACGGACAAAGCACTAATGGATAACGGACAAAGCACTAATGACAGGTATCATCATATGCAATGTAAACTAGTGCACACCATCGCCTACTTTTCTGATAGTGTGATTAGTGTGTGTGTGCGTGAGTGTAAATGAGAGAGAGATAGAGAGACAGACAGACAGAAAGAGAGAGTAAACACTGTCTCTCTTTCTGCTCCCTGTACTGGCTGGGCTCTCTCTCTCTCTCTCTCTCTCTCTCTCTCTCTCTCTTTCTCTCCCCTCTCTCTCTCTCTTTCTCTCCCCCTCTCTCTCTCTTTCTCTCTCCCTCTCTCTCTCCTCTTTCTCTCCCTCTCTCTCTCTTTCTCTCCTCTCTCCCCCCCCCTCTCTCTCTCTCTCTCTCTTTCTGTCCCTCTCTCTCTCTCTCTCTCTTTCTCTCTCCCCCTCTCTCTCTCTCTCTCCCTCTCTCTCTCTTCTCTCTCTCTCTTCTCTCTCCCTCTCTCCTCCTCTCTCTCTTTCTCTCTCTCTTTCTCTCCTCTCTCTCTCCTCTCTCTCTTTCTCTCTCTCTTCTCTCTCTCTCTCTCTCTCTCTCTCTCTTCTCTCTCTCTCTTCTCTCTCTCTGTGGATTGGCTACCTCATGTCTGGTTATTCATTTGTATGACTGCCCTTCTGACTGTCTGTGTGTCCATCTCTGTCTGTCTGACTGTCTGTCTGTCTGTCTGACTGTCTGTCTCTCTGACTGTCTGTCTGTCCATCTGATTACCTTTTCGCCTGGCCTCTAAACCAGTGTAACCCAACGATACTGGCCCTGATGTCAAAACTAGGAGAGATTCTAGTATTTCCTTTTTCCCTTGTCCCTCTGTCTACCTGTTCGTCCGCCTATAAGCAAATCTGTTTGCCTTCCGTCCGTCCTCCTGTCTGTCTATCCGTCTGTCAGCTTGACTGTTAGCAACGTTGATTGCCTTCTGTCCGTCTGTCTGTATAATTTATTTGCCGGACTCCCAGAAAGTCTGTTTGCTATATTGTGTAAATCAGAAGGACAATGGAGTATTTGATGTTGAAATGTGAAAGTTTTAAGGATTGCTTGATTTTTTTTATGCTAGTATGTGTGTATACCCAGTGTGTCCTCCCAAAGTGATCATGTGTGTGTGTGTGTCTGTGTGTATATGTGTGTGTGAGGAGGTGGGTGGAGAGTGGAGCAGGGCGGGCCTTTAGTGGGGATGGGGGAACTCTCTCTGCATAGATAGAAGCCTGCCCAGCCCTCCACGCCAGGATCTCGTGCAGAAAGTTGTATTGGCGCCATGCTGCTCCACCCAGTGAAACATTGCTTCTCGGGAATGATTGATGTACTGGACTCTGACTTGATTCCTAATGAAATTACGCAGTGGAAGCCCTGATAGGGCCTCACTTATTAAGTAGGCTTGGAATGATGGCTCTGTGACTAAAAATGCGGCCTCACTTATTAGGTAAGCTTCCAATGAGAATTCTGTGGCTGAAAAACGGTGGCTGGTTCTGCATACAGCCAGGGCTTTTAATAAAAAGAATTTCACACACACACAAACACACACACATGCACACACACACACACACACACACACACACACACACACACACACACACACACACACACACACACACACCCCACACACACACACACACACACCACACACGCACAGTATCGGCTCATGTATTAATGATCTCAAAACCAACATCTAAAGTACAACAACAAAGACCGATGCCAAACCATGGGCGAGTTAATCTCCTGAAGTGCAGAGAGAGAGAGAGAGAGAGAGAGAGAGAGAGAGAGAGAGAGAGAGAGGAGAGAGAAAGAGAGAGGGAGAGGGAGAGGGAGAGAGAGAGGGAGTGGAGAGAAAGAGAGAGGAGAGGGAGAGAGAGGGAGAGGGAGAGAGGGGGGGGGGAGAGAGAGAGAGAGAGAGAGGGAGAGGGAGAGAAGAGAGGGAGAGGGAGAGAGAGGGGAGAGGGAGAGAAAGAGAGAGGGAGAGGGAGGGAGAGGGAGAGAGAGAGGGAGAGGGAGAGAAAGAGAGAGGGAGAGGGAGAGAGAGGGAGAGGGAGATAGAGGGAGAGGGAGAGAGAGAGAGAGAGGGAGGGAGGGAGGAGAGAGAGAGAGAGAGAGAGAGAGGGGGGGAGAGGGAGAGAGAGAGAGAGGATGGGGGCGTTAGTCTCAGTCTCTCTGCGATCGGCCAAATGGTATGCATGGCTGACTCACTGTCATCAAGCCAAATGGCCATGCTGGTCATTGGTAAATTATGACACAACGCGCTGTGGGCGCCCATTATGTGGGTAAATTGTTGCGGCTTTAATAATTCACTGCTAGTTAATGACTCGCTTTCCACCCTCCCTGCTTGCCATTTGGCAATGACTAGATAAGAGGTACACGCCATTACACATCCATTTTTGATGCTCAGTTGATGAAGAGCGGCAACGCTTCAGTTTAGGAGGCTGGGGTTTAGATCGCTGCCGGGCTGACGGTCATAGGAGGAGAACAGTACGGTCCCGCACTTGTCTGTAGGTCTATCTGTGTGTCTGTCTGTCTGTCTGTGTTGTGGTTACAGACCTGTACTAGCTCTGTCTGTCTGTCTGTCTGTCTGTTGCAGGTGTACACTCAGACACCCGCCAGCTATGATTCATTAACTCCAGTCATTTGCACTCGGGTTCGACCTAGTAACAGATAAATAAATAAATAAATAAAATGCTCGCTCGAGGCTTGAATTCACTGTGAGGTTCTAGAACACTGTTTTGTGCCAGAGCTTTTATGTTGTGAGAGTGAAATGCCTGAGCCAAGCATTGTATGTATGTAACCCAACGTGGTGTGTGTGGCAAACGAATGCTGACACATTCAGTTCATTCAAAGGATGATATCAGTGCCTCGAGCTGCAATCACGGTCACTGGCACAACTAGAACCCACACAGTGAATAAACAAAAGGACAGAAGAAGAAAAACA
>CM054142.1:3364834-3372334 GCA_028751875.1 Rapana venosa
AAAAGAGTACAGGATCTTTTCATGGCTTTTATTTTCCCCACAGATAGATAACTGCTGTTGTTGCTGTTGCAATAATTTCTAAAGTAGGTGCCGCCGCTGCTGCTGCTGCTTTCTATTATTATTCCTACTACTTTTGCTTTGTCAGTATTCTGCTTTCACATCTAGACGCTCCGTCAAAACATTCTTTGTATCTGCATGGGGAGATGACATCAACGTACGCTTCCCCCACTACCTATATCGGACACACACACACACACACACACACACACACACACACACACACACACACACACACACACACACACACACACACACACACACACACACACACACACACACACACACACACACACACACACACACACACACACCTCTCATTCACGCACAGACATGCACACAAATGAAGGGAAAAAGAATAATCTCCGAAACAAATAGTAGCAGAAAATGATAGCCAACTGAGAGAGAGGAGAGGCAGGAGAGAGAGAGAGAGAGAGAGAGAGAGAGAGAGAGAGAGAGAGAGAGAGAGAGGAGAGAGAGAGAGAGAGAGAGAGAGAGAGAGAGAGAGAGAGAGAGAGAGAGAGAGAGAGCGAGGGAGCGAGGGAGCGAGAGAGCGCTAGATGTACAGTAGCCGGCCTGCATACAGCCCCTACAGAAGAGATGGCTGCTGCTGCTGCTGCTGCTGCTGTGATGACGGCCTGGCTGATAGGGCGTGTCATCCTACACTATTCATATTCCCCCACATGCTCGCCCAGGCCCCAGAGACCGTGACGTCACAAAAAGCACATCAATCGTCAAGCGCCCCCTGGGGAGGGGGCTGACTGCTCGGTTTCCAGGGTGGATAAATAAAGCACTCCTCTGTTGTGGGCTGCCCAGCTGAGGGGAGAGCTGGCCTCCCCTGTGCCGGCAACTCTCTGCCACTTCATTTGCCTGAGTGCAGGCAGTGTGCATTATTGATGCCTGTTCACTTAGCCACCACCCACCACCACCACCACAACCGCTGCTGCTGGCTGCTGCTGCTGCTGGACCCCCGCCCCCCCGCTAGGCTAAGGGCTAAGGCTAACCGGCTGCTTGTCCCTCATCACCATGCCTGCAAAGTGGTCCCGCGCAATTGCCTCAGATTTCATTGGCTCACACGCTATTGGGCCAGAGGTCGTGCTGCAAATGAGTGATTTTGTCCTCTGATGAGTGAGTGACTGTGGTCCTGTCTCCTGTCGGCAAAGGCTGTAACCTAGTTGTCGGGTCAGGGAGTGGCTGAGTGCTTAACAGATTAAGGGATGCTCATAGGGAATACTGAATGACCACGTGCTTAAGAAATTGAATCTATACACAGGGCCTGGTTGACATACCACTTGCCCTAGTCATACACACAGTTAGACTTATAGACCAAATTAAAACCTGCGTTAATAAAAGAAGGCCATGTTCTTGTTGTGTTGGATGTGTCTGCAGTGTTTGGCAGTATGAATTATTCTCTGCTTCTATCAAAGTCAACTAATCCTAGCCTTTGGCATAACTAGAGCAGCTCTTGCTCCATTCTCTGCTTCTCTGGCAAGCCAAACTAAAACTGCCAAGTTATTGCTCATGACCTTGCTGTCTCCTGGAGATGGTGCACAAGGAGGCTCTGGGCTGAGGTCCGTTCTTTCTAAACCCTTCACTTACTCTTTTCCATAATGGTGTCATTTCTGAATACCCCTGTCATTTTCAATCTGTCAATAGGAAGACACAGCTTCATTTTGTCACATGTCTGCCATTCTTGCCATGTAATGATCCCTTCTACAGCAAGAACTGGGTGTTGGGGAAGCCAGAGGGATCGGTGGTCTAGAGGTAACGCGTCTGTCCGTCCGTCACCGTCACCGATCCCTCAGATTCCGAATCCTTTGGGGCGCCTTCGAAGCTTTCTCAACCACCTTTCTCCAGTCCTCGCGTCTCTCAGCCGCTCTCAGGGTGTCTCTCAGCTCCATGTCTGTTCATTCTCGAATGTTGTCCTCCCATCTCTTCCTTTGTCTGCCTCTTCTTCTTCCTCCCCTCACTGTGCCTTGTTTTAGCAAGACCAGAGGAGCGTGTGACATGACCAAACCACTTCAGTTTTTGCTGTCTGACGAGTGTTTGAAGGTCAGTATAGGGCCGGATTTCATTGCGGATGCGTCTCTTGACTTCTTCATTCGTGATGTGGTCTTTGTATGAGATGCCTAAGAGTCTTCGGAAGCACCTCATTTCTACAGCTCTTATTCTTCTCTCTGAGTCCGCTGTGAGGGTCCATGATTCACATGCATATAAGAAGATTGACATGACCAGAGAGCGCATCAGTCTGATTTTGGAACTGATGGCGATTTTTCTGTTGCTCCAGATGGGTTTGAGCTTGGTCATTGCGGTTGTGGTCTGGGCGTCTTGACAGTATTTCTGGTTTGATCCCTCGTCTGTCACGATAGATCCCAGATATTTGAATCTGTGAACATTTTCAAGTTTCTGGTCTTTGATTTTGATTTATGATGTGAAGTTGCTGTTTGTCATCACTTTTGCTTTTCCCCGCTGATTTCCATACCAAATTTTGTTGATTTTTCATCTACGCGGTTCACTAAGTCTGTTAGTTCTTGCTCGTGACCAGCTAATCCGTCAATATCATCAGCAAAGCGCAAGTTTGTCTAGAAAGCGAAAAGTTCGGGTCGGAAGTGTGCGGTGGTTCGAATCCCGTTTGGACCCGAAATTTTTCCCCATCCATTAGATCATGAGTGGTGGTCTGGGCGCTAGTCTTTCGGATGAGACGATAAACCGAGGTCCCGTGTGTTACACATAATTATTTAGCGCACGTAAAAGAACCCACGGCTACAAGAGAGTTGTCCCTGGCAAAATTCTTTAGAAAACCAGCCGCCATGGCGCAGTGGTTAGCGCCTTGGGTTACGGACTGGAAGGTCGCGGGTTCGAATCCCATAAGAGTCATAGGGATTTTTCGGACTCCGGCCGGCTCCTACCCAGAGTGAGTGTGCTGTGGGCTCAGTGGGAAGACTGGGACACACAGTCGAGCTTCATCCACTTAACGGATGCGAGTTTGAGAGTGTTGCTCAAATTACCTGACCAACACTGCAGGTGTCTGTATCTCTCGGGCCCGGTTGACGCCGGGATATATTATGATAGTAAGCGTAGAGTACAACCCTGTCAAGTAGTCTCAAAGCATATGCACTTCCACAGCAGCATAATTACGTCATCCTCATTGTCATTGATCATCATGCAATTAAAAAATTGCCTCTGATTCGGTGGTCCCAGTTTCTCTGGTCTCATGGTGACCTCAGATTCGGTTTGCCCATACACTTCTGTGCCTGTGGTGAGTTTGTGTCAAAGCCTTTGGGGTTGGAGGTTCGCGGGGGACGGTCGTTGGAGGGACGTTGTGGTGGTTGCCACCTCGGGTGGGCAACTCACTCAGTCTGGCTCCGCGACTGAGCTAATACTGTCGTTAGTAGGGGGCTTAGTAGGTGGTGTCCTGCGTATGTTAGCTCAGAACAGGCACCACTGAACACCGCCAAAGTGACCCAGCAGCAGTGCAGGGCCCCTCTGGCTGGTGGCCCCGCGGCGGCCTGATAGTGATTGGCTCCCTGTGGGCCTCCGACTCTGAGGATGAGACATAAAAAATCTGGGTATGGTTGTGGTGGGGAGATTGGAATGAGCGGTGTGGGAACAGCAGGACGGGGGACGTCACAGAAGATGAGGCAGCAAAAAAAAAAAAAAAAAAATCTTTAGAAAAAAGCCACTCTGATAGGGAAACAAATACAGCTGCTGACAGGAAAAAGAAAAAAAATGGGTGGCGCTGCTCTTGTGATGACGCGCTCTCCCCGTGGAGAGCAGCCCGAATTTCACGTAGAGAAATCTGCGTGACTTATAGTGGTATAGTGGAGGCACCGTGGTCGAGTGGTTTAGGCGGTCGACTCGTGATCCAGAGGTCGCGGGTTCGATCCCCGCTCGGCTCGGTGTTGTGTCCTTGGGAAAGACACTTTACTCCTATTTTCCTCACTCCACCCAGGTGTACAAGTGGGTACCAGCTCTGCTGGGGAAGTATCTGGCGACAGACTAGCGTCCTGTCACAGGGGTGGTGAAAAACCATCAGTTCGCTTAACGCTACAGAAACCGGGATAAGCTCCGGCTCTATGGGCCTTCTGGCTCGAAAGAACATACTATAGTGGTATAAATAAAATAAATAGATAAATAGTTGGCTGCATGACAAGAAAAGTCTTGGCCTTCTGTGGCACCTTTCAAGCTTGCCTGTCTCCGAAAATCTTCAGTCTGGAGTAATGTATTCACAGTGTGAGATCGACTAAAATTCCTTTCCAGCTTGTGTACACATTTCAACTCTTATCTACAAAGTGCGTTTAACTATTTGAAAAACCCAATACTCCTAGAATGTGGCATGTGCTTGCTCCCAACCTATATCTCGCAATCATATTCTTTTTCAGTGCCCAGTTTTAAATTCTATGTATGAAAAATATGGTATTGAAAGTCTGGGAAAAGAATCCGTTAAATATGCTTCTTTGTAAGCCAGACTAACTGACACAGTGAAGTTTATTTCCCCATCTCCTGTTCATGATTTATTAATAGTAGTCCCGGTTCCTGCCCTCTTGATCTGTTCTCTTGCAATCTCTCTCACTTTCTCTCATATGACTGACTGTGAACAGACTTGAGCCATACAGCAACAACAACAACCACAGCAACAGCAGCCTGTGTGCAAAGCCTGGGGTGTGATGCTCTGCCACTTTGCTCAGCATGCACGTGGCGGCAAGGGAAGCTAACCCAACTCCTCTCTTAGCTGCAGGAAGCAGGGGAGGGAACTGGCTGGTGTCTTTATGTCCACCATGCCGCCACCGGCCACACCTGGCCTACTCTCCACAAAAAGCGGAAGGAGTTTAATTAATTAGCATGAGCACAAGATGATCTGCATACCGGTTATTCTTACCTGAAGGCGGAGGGCGGCGGCCTGTAGCCGAACCGTTAGAGCGTTGCACTCTCGATCTGACAGCCCGGGATCGACCTGGATTTCACATCGGTGCTAACCCCACTGCCCTGCCCCGAAAGTGCTTCCGATGAGACTGTCAACCCAGGCCACGTTTGTCATGACGTTGTTGTATCCTTCTGTGATTTTATTTTATAGATAGTTTAGATATACAGACAAGACGTAGTGACATATTGTTTATGAGCAACAGAGAGAGAGAGAGAGAGAGAGGGAGAGAGAGGGAAAGAGAGAAATAAAGATAACCTTGATAACAAATTTTATTGCCCTTAAGCTGATAAGCTTATACAGGAGCAAAGCCTTGCAGTACAACGCAATTACATGACATGGAAACCACGGCATTGGTCTTCATAATGTACAGTCAATCAGAAACTCTTTACTGTCCAGATTTGTTACGACATTCCGAGCCTTTCTTGTGCCAAGTCTCTGCTACAAACACTGTCAGCCAAGGTAAAACTGCAGGAGATCACGCAGAGTCGCTAAATCCTGTGAGGCTGTGCTAAAGTTTTTCTGTATGGTGTGTCCTAGATTCGCTTCCCTTTCGGCAAACTGGTGAGTCTGACACGTTCCTCTTTTAACATGTTTTTGTCTTGCTGTTTAACAAACCAGTACACACACTCTGCATCAGTGTCTGATTTGCCTGCGTATTGGATCACAATGTCATCAGACTGCATGTCACAAAATCTTTACCATCTGAATGATGGAGGACAGTTTTTCTGAAGTGTTTATTTCTGTGGCTGTCTCTCAGTCTTTTCTGGACACATCTGTCAGTCAGGAGTAGCAACGTATTGAGTGACAATCCGTGTGTCAAATCCACCAACAATATCATCAATCCTCAGTTGACAGTCCACATCAGGCTGCACAACACACACATGGGCACCACAGTCAGACACACCTGGGGATCCATATCAACTGATGATGGCAACACAACTGTCCACACAACTGTCCAATCCTAGTCCACACGTTAAACATGCTTCTACACGCTTCTGAAGTAAGACAAGGATGTGTGATGTCGGCAGTTCTCTTCAATCTGGCCTTTGATTGGGTGATGAGGAAGACAACAGAAGACACCCCAAGAGGGATTCGCTGGAGCCTGTTCTCAACACTAGACGACCTTGACTTTGCGGATGACCTGGCGTTGCTGTCACACACACACCAACATATCCAGGAGAAGACCAGCAGACTCCAAACATTCGGACAGCAAGTGGGGCTTCGTATTAGCTTCAAGAAAACAGAGACAATGTTGCTCAATGTGAACACACCAGCCCCTGTGAAAGTGAATGGAACTGACCTGCGCCAGACAGACAAGTTCACATACCTTGGCAGCAGCATCAAACCAGAGGGCGGCACAAAAGAAGACATCCACAACAGACTGGGCAAGGCCAGGTGTGTGTTTAGGGAGATGAACACTATCTGGAGATCAATTGGGTACAGCACCAACACACAGCTGAAGCTATACCAGAGCTGTGTTGTATCTACGATCCTGTACGGTTCTGAGTGCTGGAGAATGACGGAAGCGGATCTTACCAAACTTCGATCCTTTCACACCATACGCCTCCGAACAATTCTCCGGATCTTTTGGCCAGAGAAGATCTCCAATGAAGACCTACTACGGAGATGCAGGCAGGAAGACATGGGAACCATCATGACCAGACGACGGTGGAAGTAGATTGGGCACATCCTCCGAAGACACCCACAGTCAATCACAAGAACAGCATTGCACTGGACCCCAGAAGGAAGGAAAAAGAAAGGAAGACCAAAAGCAACATGGAGGAGGACTGTAGAAAGTGAGATGAAGGCCATGCAGCACTCTTGGGGATCAGTGACTAGGTTGGCCCAGGATAGACTGGAGTGGAAGCGCTTTGTTATGCCCTACGCACCACTGGGTGTAATGGTTAATGATGATGATACACGCTTCTGACTCAGGGAAAATCTCTCTTCTCACTCTTCTCGACTTATCTGCAGCAGTCAACATTATAGATCACTCTATTCTTCTCGCCCGTTTCAAAAAAACGTTTGGTGTTGGAGGGACAGCCCTCACCTGGTTTGGCTCAAACCTCACTGACCGATTCCAGAAAGTTGCAATAAACAAGATTCAATCAATACCTGCAAAGCTGGAATGCGGAGTCCCGCAGGGATCTGTTCTAGGCCCTGTTCTTTTCACTCTCTACACTGCTCCAGTCACATATAATAAACTGTCACCAGATCAACCATCATTTCTACGCTGATGACTCTCAGATTCAAAGCAGTGATACTCCTCAAAATCTGCCTTCTCTCTTGACAAATATGTCACACTGCCTCCAAGATATTCAAAACTGGATGATACAAAACAAATTAATTACAGCTAAACGCAGATAAAACAGAAGCCATGATTGTAGGGACCAAACACAAACTCTCTTCCATGGCAACAGCTTCAATAGAATTTGGCAATATAACAGTTCCTCTATCCACCACAGTCAAGTATCTTGGCGTTGTTATCGACAACACACTCTCTATGCAAAAATTCATCA
>CM054142.1:3377334-3399834 GCA_028751875.1 Rapana venosa
AGAAACGCAGAGAGATGAAGTGAAGAAAAGCCAGAAACAGAACTCTGTCATCCTTATTGTCATTAATCATCATGCAATAAAAAAAAAATCCGACGTGTCAGCTTTATTGTAGGGTAAAAGGGATAGAAGTGTATAATTATACAATACTTGCAACTGCAGGGCAATTTGCCTTGCTGTCTGAAAGGTTTAATTTAGATTGACCCATTTCTACTGCTTATAACTTTGATGCTGTGTGTTAAACATTTTCATTCAGAATATCATAATTGCATATGGAGCTCTTGTTTTCTGGTGTTAGCGTGTGATAGTCTGCCTTGCCATGATGTTGCCTTGCCTTGCCCTGATACATCTTCCCCTTTGGTATCCTTGTTTATCCTTGTTCCCTTTCTGATTTTTTCACAATCTTTTAATAATTACAGTTATCTTTTCTTATTGTTTATCATTTGATGCAAATGTGTACAGCTGCAGCCCATTCTTGCACATGTGAAGATGTTAGAGTACTCAAATAAGCATTGCTTGTTGTACTCATTTCATGTGTTAGCGCTATGTTGTTTCTCAACTAATAAATTTTGTTTAAACCATAGCTAGCTAGCTAGCTAGCTAGATAAACAGACAGACAGACAGACAGACAGATACATAGACAGATAGATAGACAGACAGATAGACAGGCATATGAGAGAAAGATGAGTGGAAAGACATACACATAGACCGACAAACATAAAAACCAGCTGACTGATTCCTGTTCCTTTTCCCCCAAAGATTTTATAATAAAAAAAAAAAATGAGAAAAGAAAATCGAAAGATAGTAACAAACAAAATATGGAGAGAGAGAGAGAGAGAGAGAGAGAGAGAGAGAGAGAGAGAGAGAGAGAGAATCAGTGGTAATAGTCCAAGAAATAACGAATAATGGTAATAATAATATACACGAACAGATAAATACATTTATAATAAAAGTGAAACAAGAACACACACACACACACACACACACACACACACACACACACACACACACACACACACACACACACACACACACACACACACACACACACACTGGAAGGTGAACCGAAAAAAGAAGAAAAAAGCCACAAAATAAAAAACAAACCAAATACAAATCAAATCCAGAAAAAATAGCAAGAATCAAATAACACAAAAAAAGAAAAAAAGTAACTCTCCCCTCCAAAACTCCCTCCATCTACCCTCTCCCCCCCCCCCCAAACAAAACAAAATAAAAACCCACCCGAAAACCCCCCCAACAACCACAAAACCCTAACCCAACTACAAACTTCAAATAAAACAAACAGAAAACAAAGAAACAACCAAAACCTCACCCAGTGACAAACATGGCCGAAATCCTCACTCCTACCCCAACTACTCCCCCCCCCCCCCAAAAAAAAAAAAAACCAGAAGAAAAAAAGTCATACAGTTTGAAACAAAAACAAAACAAAAAAGAGAGACTAAAAAGGAATCTAAAAAAATCACCCAAAGCAATATAGTGTAGTGTAGTGTAGTGCAGTGCAGTGTAGTGTAGTGTAGTGTGGTGTAGTGCAGTGTAGTGTAGTGCAGTGTAGTGTAGTGCAGTGTAGTGTACTGTAGTGCAGTGCAGTGTATTATTATTTTTATTTATGTTTTGTTTTATATCGAGGATAATGGAATAAGCACTCATGTGCTTTTTTACAACCAGTCCCCGTGTGTATGCGGTTTTGTAAATTTTTTCATGTGTTTCCACTGGCACACAATGGCAGTGTGGTGTAGTGTAGTGCAGTGTAGTGCAGTGCAGTGTAGTGTAGTGCAGCGCAGTGCAGTGCAGTGTAGTGTAGTGCAGTGTAGTGTAGTGTAGTGTAGTGCAGTGCAGTGCAGTGTAGTATAGTGCAGTGTAGTGCAGTGTAGTGCAGTGTAGTGTAGTGTAGTGCAGCGCAGTGCAGTGCAGTGTAGTGTAGTGCAGTGCAGTGTAGTGTAGTGTAGTGTAGTGCAGTGCAGTGCAGTGTAGTGTAGTGCAGTGTAGTGCAGCGCAGTGTAGTGCAGTGTAGTGTAGTGCAGTGTAGTGTAGTGTGGTGTAGTGTAGTGCAGTGTAGTGCAGTGCAGTGCAGTGTAGTGCAGCGCAGTGCAGTGCAGTGTAGTGTAGTGCAGTGTAGTGTGGTGTGGTGTAGTGTAGTGCAGTGTAGTGCAGTGCAGTGCAGTGTAGTGCAGCGCAGTGCAGTGTAGTGTAGTGTAGTGTAGTGTAGTGCAGTGTAGTGCAGTGTAGTGTAGTGCAGTGTAGTGTAGTGTAGTGTAGTGTAGTGCAGTGCAGTGCAGTGCAGTGTAGTGCAGTGCAGTGTAGGCTAGTGCATAAAGTGAAAAGGCAAGGGGAGGAAGAGGGGAGGGAGTCAGCTAGGCCAGATCAGACCAGGCCATGTCCCCCCACAGGGCCTCAGCTGGAAACTGAGCTCCTCTGAAGGCCCCCGTTTGACAGGGGGACCCGGCATGAAGGAGGGGGGGGGGGGGGGGGGGGGGGGGGGAGAGGGGGAAGGGGGGGGGTGACCAGGGAGATGGAGACAGGATGCGGGATGTTGTTTAGAAAGGTCGGGGGAGGGACGGGAGGGGGAGAGGGGGAGGGGGCAGTATCATCATTTTTCTGAAGATGACAACTTGTCCAGAAGAGGACTGCACAGACTGTGCCCAGCCTGATTCCCTGCCTGCCTGCCTGATTCCCTGCCTGCCTGATTCCCTGCCTGCCTGCCTGATTCCCTGCCTGCCTGATTCCCTGCCTGCCTGCCTGATTCCCTGCCTGCCTGCCTGATTCCCTGCCTGCCTGCCTGATTCCCTGCCTGCCTGATTCCCTGCCTGCCTGCCTGATTCCCTGCCTGCCTGATTCCCTGCCTGCCTGCCTGATTCCCTGCCTGCCTGCCTGATTCCCTGCCTGCCTGCCTGATTCCCTGCCTGCCTGCCTGATTCCCTGCCTGCCTGATTCCCTGCCTGCCTGATTCCCTGCCTGCCTGATTCCCTGCCTGATTCCCTGCCTGCCTGATTCCCTGCCTGATTCCCTGCCTGATTCCCTGCCTGCCTGATTCCCTGCCTGTTTGCCTGATTCCCTGCCTGCCTCACATTTGCAAATGAACAAAAGGGTTTGGAGAAGGAGAGATTTCTTTTAATCCAGGGTAATTGGATAAGCCAGAGGCTTCTTTACACCAGGCCCTCATAAAAAAACAACCAGTTAACCAACCAACCAACCAACCAACCAACCAACCAACCAACCAACCAACCAACCAACCAACCAACCAGTCAACACCCCCCCCCCCCATCCCCAAACAAACAAAGAAACAAAAGAAAGCAAAACAAAAAAGGGATTAAATCAGAAGTTGCGAAACAAGAGAGAAAGAGGAAGCGCTCATTCATTTAGTTATAACTAGTTCTACATCTGGGTCTATTCTTGTTGATGTCACCACAATTCACAAGCTACTGGTTGTCTGCTGGCCACATCTACTGCTGCAGTCATGGTTTCGTCCAAGAAGGAGGGTGGCAGGATGGTTAAGACGTTCGCCTGCCTGACAAGTGAACCGTGAGGTTTGGGGTTCGATTCCCAGCCTCGTCCTTTCTTCCCAGTTTGACGAAAAAATAGAACTGAAAGTGACATGTTTAGGAAGAATCTCAAACCAGTCCTACCCGGGTGCTTACAGACAGTGCTTTTTGCTACAAACTCTCGCATTTTATTTTTGGTAGAAGGTGCTAACATGCCTTGGAATGACTTGACTTGTACATAGTTATGAAGGAGATTTCAACATTGTAAGCTGTGTGGTGTTGTAGGGAAAGAAATGATCTGAACGCCTACAAAAAAACGAATGTGTGATACTAGTTGGTGTGATGGGTTGACTGGCTGCTGTGTCTTAGTTTCTGGAGGTGTTTCCAGTTTGTTTGACGACACATGATAATTAGGCCTTGTCTAAAATAATCTGTTTATAAAACAGACCATGTTTGAATGGGTGTACACATGCTTTGCTCCTCGTCTGCCTTCTGCACGTCAGACCTAGCTTGATAGAGGCTACTACCTTCAAAATGCACCCCCTCCCTCAGCCACCCACATTCCTCACAGCCCCAACATCAAGAATCCACCAGGCATGTATCATTCCTGGATGGAAACGAACAACTTCAGACTGATGGACTGCCATCATCTGTGCCATGTGTCCCTTCATTCCCCTACCCAGACTACTTGATTCCAAAAGCCCCTCATCCCAGACTCCCCTTCACCCATCACTGCCCTCGTCATGATACACAAAGTGCAGACTTTACTCAGAGACAGTCCAACTTTCCCATGGGCTCTGCTTCCCTTGGCTTTAATCCCCCAAGCATGCACAACAATAGTCCGCTCTCACAAGGCTGGACCCCATCCAGCCCTGCTGGTCAGTGTGCACAGCAATGAATGCAGCTTGCCTCACAGCTGGTAGCCCAGCATGACCAAAGGCAGTGGATGTCATGGTGATTTGGCAGATCCAGTTGTCATTTCTTTTCTGCTTATATAAAGATCATATACTTATTAACTAACTATCAAATCAGTGTGGAGGCATGTGGGGGTGTTCGCGCGCGCGCGCGCGCGCGCGCGCGCGCGCGCGTGTGTGTGTGTGTGTGTGTGTGAGTGTGTGTGTGTGTATGCGTGCGTGTGTGGTCATTGTTGTTATGCAGACCATATGACCAAGGGACAAGGGGACTGAAGCTTTAGACTTGTATTGTTTGCTCTGCACAGTATCCTTCCTGCCCCAACCTTCATTGTGAGGTGGTATGCTGGGTTTTGTCTGTTTATTTCCTTTCTTCTTCCAAATAACATTGGTTTACATTGAATTTGTGCTTGCTTATACTATTTGCAATTGTTTGTTTTTGACTATTCGTTCATCCAGTTAGTTGCTTTTGACTATTTGTTCATCCACTCAGTTGGATGACTTTTTTCAGCATACGTTTTGCTGATTGTTCTCTTTTGTGTGTACAAGTTAACATCTTAAAGGTGTAGTTATTGTGTCTGTATACGGAAATAAATAAGGTTACTTATTGTTGTTCTGTATATATTATTTGTCACTTCAATTGTTGAACTGGTTATTTTTGGTGTCATGGCAAATGATTTCAAAGGACAGAAATGGTTGTCCAAATTTGGTTTTAAAGTAGGATACCTAAACATTTGCCATCTGCTAAACAAACTATCTGACATGCACACCATTATTTTCTAATGAAAATAACTGCTTTCACGTTTTTGGTTTTTCTGAAACTCGCTTGTCAGACAAAGTATCAAATAATATTGTATCAATTCCTGGATACAATACTATTAGAAGAGATGCCAGAGCCACACTTCAAACAGGATTGCTAGCATAAATGTACACCAACCAGTCAATTATAAGTAGATCATCCATTTTGACAACTATGGTATTGAGTGTATATGGATACAGATTAATTTAAAGAGGACCAAACCAATGTTAATTGGTTTCTTTTACAGAAATCCAGATGAACGAGTAGAATGGTTTGATCATTTTAAACTCCTGATGGATGATGTATCAAGCTATTCATCATAATTAATTTTACTGGGTGTCACGCTCCATAAGGTATTGTGGCTAAACCTCCACCAATACCCTCTCTAACTATCTTTCCAACAACACCAAACACCGAAGAAAAAGTTCCAGACTTTACTTTCCAACATCAAAAAACAATGACATCAAGACAAATACTTACAGACACATACATTCAATCACCAATCACACTCTAAACTTTATCCATAATACCCTCCCTTCCTCTGCACAGTCCAGAAACCAGCCTGATGAATATTCCCCTCCCACTTCCCTCAGTCACAATCTGTTCCCCACATACGAACACCGAGGGATAGTTCAGGGTAGGCCGAAGACCTCAAGGAGGGTCACGGTGGACAGGGCAGCAGGGAGAAGGGAAACGGGTCAAAGGGGGAAAAGAGGTGGATCCAGGGAATAAAGGGACAGAGGGTCAAGGACAAGCCGTCGGTGACTCCTCAGGGCACACCAGGCTGCACCCTCTCCAGGCACGACTCCACCGCTGGAGGCATCCACAGGAACCGGTCACTGAAAAAGAACAAGGTGCACTCCTGCACCCCAGGAAAGACGTTGACAAAACGGACAGCACAACGAAGAACGTAGACTGCTCCCCAGGAGCCCGAACCACTCAAAGATAACTGCTCCCCTCTGCTCTCCAAGAAGAAGCACGGTGCACTCCCGCATCCCAAGGAAGACGTTGACAGGACGGACACGACGTAACAACGAAGAACGAAGACCGGGTTCACAGGAGCCTGAACTACTCCAAGTGCTGCTCCCCCCTGCTCTCCAAATAGAGAGACAACACCACGCGGCGCCCAACAGCCCAGCTGGAACGGAGACCAACGAACTTCAGCCAAAGACTGAATCTCCTCCTCCTAACTGAAGTCAAGACCTCCTCCTATTTAAAGCTGCTGCTACTCAGCTGATGAAGCAATCCCTAACTCACGACCAAGAACTTCACGAGAAGCAAACCTGCATGCAAAATTGCAGAGAAAAGGGAATGTGCATGCCACTGTCTCCACAAATCTGCACCCTCTTATCTCTGTAACTGTCTTCATCTGTACACTCCATCCCGTTCCCTTCGTTCAGCCGCAGATACTTTGTGCTTTCGAACACCCAGATTCAAACAAACCACTGTTGGCCGTCGCTCTTTCTCTATTTCTGGTCCATCCACCTGGAATAACCTCCCTCTTTCACTTCGCCCAAAGCCTTCACTTGATACCTTCAAATCCAGCCTCAAAACACACTTATTTCCTACCTGAGACTTTCCCCCACATATCTGTCCCTAATTTTCAACAGCATCCTTCACCGCCTAAGTGTGTTTGCGAGTCTGTGTGTGTGTGTGTGTGTATGTGTGTGTGTGTGTGTGTGTGTGTGTGTGTGTGTGTGTTTGTGTGCGTGCGTGCGTACATGCGTGTGCGCGCATGGATTTGAAATATGTTGTTCATTATGTTTAAGGAGAGTTGCATGCGTGTAAATGATTTGAGTGCAAGCGCTTCGATTTGTTTGTTTTTGCAAGATTCAGCGCTATATAAATTCCATATTATTTATTATTATTATTATTATTATCATCATCATCATCATCATCATCATCATCATCATCATCATCATCATCATCATCATCATCATCATCATCATCCTCATCATCATCATTACTATTATTATTATTATTATTCAATGAATCACATGGCTCTCCACCCTGAAAAGTCGAAATTCATGCTAGTTTCAACAAGGCAAAAAAGATAAAATATAAAACTTCACCTACCAGATATTAAAGTCTATAACAAAATTTTAGAAGAAGTGGATTCACACAAATTGCTCGGTCTTAATATTGACAACCATCTATCTTGGTCAAGACATGCATTAACTTTGTCTAAGAAGCTAGCCCAAGAAATGTTTCAGCTAAACTGAATGAAGCATTTGCTTGATCAACATACTCGGAAGTTATTTTTTCATGCATACATACAACCAAATATAGATTATGCTTCCACATGTTGGGATTTAGCTAGTAAAAATTGCCTTAAGCGACTGAAAAGTTTGTATAGATGTTCCTTAACAATAAATTATTGTTCTCCTTAACTCATCATCTTTACAACTTATAGATTACAAAGAACTCAACATTTTTCCTTTCCTATTACAATGTCGTTTTAATAAAGGTGTTTTTATGTACAAAATTATGAAAAATCTTGCTCCGAAGTATCTTTCTGAAAGGTTTTTGGTGAGAAAAATTCGGGGTAAAAGTACTATTTTATTTTGTATCCCCGTCCAAGAACTGATCTTTACAAGTCATCCCTCGTCTATTCAGGTAGTAAAGAATGGAATGAACTTCCGAATAATTTAAAACAGAAATGTAGTCTGTCTTCATTCAAAAGAGCTTACCATAAATATTTATTTGAAATGTTCTGAATATAATGTGAACTTTGTCTTTTGTATATACCATGATTATGTAATGTCGTATTTACTTATACACCTATTTTGTTCATAGCTGGTTGTTTGCTCGACTGACTGGCTTTGGCAGTGATTTGAGTGTGTGTGTGTGTGTGTGTGTGTGTGTGTGTGTGTGTGTGTGTGTGTGTGTGTGTGTGTGTGTGTGTTTTGTGTGTGTGTGTGTGTGTGTGTGTGTGTGTGTGTGTGTGTGTGTGTGTGTGTGGACATATCGATTGTCTTGAACTTCAGTGTGTTTTGCTCTTATGTCATTGAAAAGGTAAAGGTTTGCATTATTTATCAATGCAGAATTATTGAATTTCTGATCTAGAAGGTCCTGGATTAATTGCTTATTCATTTGTGTATTCATGTCAATGTATGTGTTTTGAGTGTGCGTGCGTGCGTGCGCGTGTGTGTGTACCCGCGCACACGAGTGTATGTGCATTGAAATTCTGAATATCTTGAACTTTCATGGTTTTTTTTGCTCTTTATGTAATGAAATGGTGTATGGGGTGCATTTTTTTTTCTGTTAAGAATGATTTGGATTTGTGATTAGAATATCGACTTGGATGGTTTATTTATTCATATGGGCATTTATATGAATATGTATGCATGTGTATGTGCGTGTGTGCGTGCGCGCGCGCGCGCGTACGTGTCTGAGAGTGGATATTTTGATTATCTTGAACTATGTTTGTTTGCTCTTTATGGTATTGACATGGTGTATGGTTGCGCTTGCGTTTTGTTCTGTTAAAGTAGAAAAAAATGAATTTGTGAGTAGTGTCATTTTGGATGATATATATTAATTCGAATGGGTATTGATTTGATTCATGTGCATTTGTGAGTTGTTTGTGCCTGCATGTGTGTGTGTGCGTACGTCCGTACGTGCGTGTGTGCGTGCGTGTGTGTATGTGTGTGTGTGCTTGTACACTGATGACTGTGGAAAGAGACCTGTTACATCATTTACTTTCATTGCAATAACTGGAGTAAAGATGAGTCGTTTCCATTTTCGTCTCAGACTTTGAAAAAAAAGTTGGGCTGATTGCTTCGTTTGTTCGTTGAAATGCATGGGTGTGCGAGTGTGGATGGTGGAAGTGTGAATGTATCTTTATGTGTGAGGGAAATTTGGATGTGTATAGCCATGAAATTAGTCAATTTGTATTGACTGGCTGGTTTAGTATATAATTGGATGTTAATGTGAGTAGTTGATTGCAAGTATAACTAAGTGATTAAGTTTATTGTCAGCTGAATTGTGTATATACTATGCATTTCTTCATGTTTGTTTGCCTTTTGTTTTTTGTCTTTATTATTTTTTTCTTCTTGAGGACCTGGTGTAAAGAAGCCCCTGGCTTATCCAATTATCTTCATTAAAACATTGGAGTTCAACCCTTCCTTTCCCATTTCTGGCTGGTGATCCCCATCTAGTGAGGGGTGTGGGGAAATCGATGGGTAAGAAGGAAGTCTGAGCTACATCGCCTTTAAAGCCTGCATTGGAATCCATGGGCAGCAAGCGAGATAACTGTCACAGCTTTTTATGGTACTTCCGGCCACAAAGATAGACGCCATAAAGTCAGTCAATAATGACCATGGGTTGTCTCCCTGTCTCAAGTCATCACAGCACTGTCCCTCAGGTCAGGCTCTCTCTGCTGATGCCCTTGTGTGCCACGTGAGGGGTGGGGGTGGGAGATGGTGGTGGGCTAGGGCGCCATGTTGTGTGCCACGTGACACCCTGCCAACAGCTTGTGTATCGGCAGTGCCAGCGTCCCCAGGGTGGGGGTGGTGACAGCGAGGCTAGAGACAGGGAAGGGGTGCTGTTATCGTGCAGCGGGAGGAGACAGCAGAAGCCAAGCGGGGCGGCCATCATCAAACTGGACCCTGACGCCAGGGCCGCCACCCGTCCCCCGCTCGTTAGGCAGCGCTGATTGGGGAATTTATCGCCGCTGCTGCTGCCGCTGCTGGTTCCCCTCCATTTGTTCACATCTCGCCCCCCCCCCCCCCCACTACCCCACCCTCCTCTCTCTCTCTCCCAGGACAAGTTTGTCGCCAACAGTGAGAGGGGCATGGGATGGGAGGAGGAGGAGGAGGAGGAGGAGGAGGGTCCCTGTGGGAAATCAAGTGTCCCCTTGTCTTAGGGCTGCTGATGGCCCAGAGATGGGCTGGTGTTAATCACGGCCTCCCTCACCATATTGTCTGGCTGCTGCTGACAGACAGGGGCTAATGGCCGTCGCTTTATCGCTACTGCTACCACCACCGCTGCCGACACCCCACCCCATGGCTGATAGAGCTGCTGGACACAGGCAACACGGTACGGCGTCAGGGGGGGGGGGGGGGGGAACCTACACCCCTCCCCGCCCCCATGCCTGTGATCTGAAAGAGTGGGCTGTGTCCGATAGCTTGTCAGGGTGATGCAGGAGTTGTCAGGGAGCGAGGTGGTGGTGGTGATGATGGTGGTGGTGGTGGTTTGGTGGTGTGTGTGTGGGGGTGGGGGGGTGGTGGTGGTGGTGGGGGTGGAACCTGATTTGTTCTGGTCAGAGGCCTGGTGCTCTGTCATGACTCCTTCACCAGACCAGGGCGGGCGGCAGTGGAGAGGCTGATTTGGCACAGACACAACGTTTTCTATCAATACCGTTCACGGCCTGCCGCTGATTTGGCATGACATACTGACTGAGGGAATAGGGAGGACTTCACAGCGCGGGACGTGCAGCTGCTGAAAAGAAAGATGGGCAGCGTGGGGGCCTGGACCCCTTGATGAGCAATGGGGCACGACATGGCCGCCATGACGGTCACGTGCGCACAGACACATCTTCCGGTAGAAGAGGCTTCTGGAGGACAACACAGACTCTTTTCTTCACTTGTGGTAAACATGAAACATCTCAAAAGAAATATTTAAAAACAAGTTGTAGATGCTTCATTCTTTGGCTCAACTCATTCTCTCTCTCTCTCTCTCTCTCTCTCTCTCTCTCTCTCTCTCTCTCTCTCTCTCTCTCTCTCTCTCTCTCTCTCTCTCTCTTTTCTCTCTCTCTCTCTTTTCTCTCTCTCTCTCCTCCCCTCATCTCTCACTCTTTCTGAGTGAGTGCACGTGCGCTGTGTGTGTGTGTGTGTGTGTGTGTGTGAGTGTGTTTGTAGAAGCGTTCCTATGTTTATGAATAGAGAGTGTTTAAGACAAATATATTTACCTCAAACCAAAATTACTTTTCTTCTTTCAGAACAATGAATTCAATCGTTCGTTCCATCTTTCAATGTGAAGAGAATCTGGGCAAAAACAGAAAGAAAGAAAGAACAGAAGGAAAGAAAGAAAGAACAGAAGGAAAGAAAGAAAGACAGAAGGAAAACAAAGAAAGAAAGAAAGAAAGCAAGCGAGAAAAAAGGAAAGAAAAAAGAAAGAAAGAAAGAAAGAAGGAAAGAAAAAAGAAAGAAAGAAAGAAAGAAGAAAGAAAAAAAGAAAAAAGAAAAGAAAGAAAAGAAAGAAAGAAAAAAAGAAAGAAATAAAGAAGGAAAGAAAAAAGAAAGAAAGAAAGCAAGAAAGAAAGAAAGAAAGGAAGAAAGAAAGAAGAAAGACAGACAAACAGAAAGAAAGCAAGAAAAAAAGAAAGAAAGAAGGAAAAAAGAATGAAAGGATGGAAGGAAGGAAGAAAGGAAGGAAGGAAGGAAGGAAGAAAGAAAAAAAGAAGAGAGGAAGGAAGGAAGGAAGAAAGAAAGAAGAAAAAGAAAGAAAGAAAGAAAGAAAGGAAGGAAGGAAGAAAGAAAGAAAGAAAGAAAGAAAGAAAGAAAGAAAGGAAGGAAGGAAGAAAGAAAAAAAGAAGAGAGGAAGGAAGGAAGGAAGGAAGGAAGAAAGAAAGAAAGAAAGAAAGGAAGGAAGGAAGGAAGGAAGGAAGAAAGAAAGAAAGGAGAAAGAAAGGAAGGACAGCCATCACCCCTCCCACTTCCTCCCAAATGCCCCCTGCTTCATAATTATAAACATGAAGCATCAGCCCCTGGAGTGGGCTCCCAGCACAGCTAATGCTGCTGCTACTACTGCTACTGCTGCTACTACTGCTGCTGCTGCTACTACTGCTGCTTATGCTGCTACTACTACTGCTGCTGTTGCTGGTGCTGGTACTACTACTGCTGGTACTACTGCTGCTACTACTGCTATTGCTGCTGCTACTACTACTACTACTACTGCTACTGCTGCTTTTACTACTGCTACTGCTTCCACTGCTACTGCTGCTGCTACTACTGCTACTGCTGCTGCTACTACTGCTACTGCTGCTGCTACTTCTGCTACTACTGCTACTGCTGCTGCTACTTCTGCTACTGCTGCTACTACTGCTGCTGCTGTTGCTGCTGCTGCTGCTGTTGCTGCTACTTCTGCTACTACTGCTACTGCTGCTGCTGATTCTGCTACTTCTGCTACTACTGCTGCTGCTGTTGCTGCTGCTGCTGCTGTTGCTGCTACTTCTGCTACTACTGCTACTGCTGCTGCTACTTCTGCTACTTCTGCTACTGGCCCTGCTGTCTGCCTGCCTCTGGCTCCAGGTGAAAGGGAACAACACCAAATCATGGTGGAATCAGGAAGCTGTCAGCGTCCTGTGTACAGACTTGCTGCTGCTGGTGATGTGGGGTGGGAAGAGGGGAAGGGGGTAGCTTGTAACCAGCAGGACAAAGGTCATGGTCAGCATCACTACAGACAGTCAAGGTCAGCATCACTACCGACAGTCATGGTCAGCATCACTACAGACATGGTCAGCATCACTACACTACAGACTGTCATGGTCAGCATCACTACACTACAGACAGTCATGGTCAGCATCACTACACTACAGACAGTCATGGTCAGCATCACTACAGACAGTCATGGTCAGCATCACTACACTACAGACAGTCATGGTCAGCATCACTACAGACAGTCATGGTCAGCATCACTACACTACAGACAGTCATGGTCAGCATCACTACAGACAGTCATGGTCAGCATCACTACACTACAGTCATGGTCAGCATCACTACACTACAGACAGTCATGGTCAGCATCACTACACTACAGACAGTCATGGTCAGCATCACTACAGACAGTCATGGTCAGCATCACTACAGACAGTCATGGTCAGCATCACTACAGACAGTCATGGTCAGCATCACTACAGACTGTCATGGTCAGCATCACTACACTACAGACAGTCATGGTCAGCATCACTACACTACAGACAGTCATGGTCAGCATCACTACAGACAGTCATGGTCAGCATCACTACAGACAGTCATGGTCAGCATCACTACAGACAGTCATGGTCAGCATCACTGCAGACTGTCATGGTCAGCATCACTGCAGACTGTCATGGTCAGCATCACTACACTACAGACAGTCATGGTCAGCATCACTACACTACAGACAGTCATGGTCAGCATCACTACAGACAGTCATGGTCAGCATTACTACAGACTGTCATGGTCAGCATCACTACACTACAGACTGTCATGGTCAGCATCACTACACTACAGACAGTCATGGTCAGCATCACTACACTACAGACAGTCATGGTCAGCATCACTACAGACTGTCATGGTCAGCATCACTACACTACAGACAGTCATGGTCAGCATCACTACAGACAGTCATGGTCAGCATCACTACAGACAGTCATGGTCAGCATCACTACACTATAGACAGTCATGGTCAGCATTACTACACTACAGACAGTCATGGTTAGCATCACTACACTACAGACAGTCATGGTCAGCATCACTACACTACAAACAGCCATGGTCAGCATCACTACCGACAGTCATGGTCAGCATCACTACAGACAGTCATGGTCAGCATCACTACAGACAGCCATGGTCAGCATCACTACAAACAGTCATGGTCAGCATCACTACACTACAGACAGTCATGGTCAGCATCACTACAGACAGTCATGGTCAGCATCACTGCAGACAGTCATGGTCAGCATCACTACAGACAGTCATGGTCAGCATCACTACAGACAGTCATGGTCAGCATCACTACACTACAGACAGTCATGGTCAGCATCACTACAGACAGTCATGGTCAGCATCACTACAGACTGTCATGGTCAGCATCACTACACTACAGACAGTCATGGTCAGCATCACTACAGACAGTCATGGTCAGCATCACTACAAACAGTCATGGTCAGCATCACTACAGACAGTCATAGTCAGCATCACTACACTACAGACAGTCATGGTCAGCATCACTGCACTACAGACAGTCATGGTCAGCATCACTACACTCCAGACAGTCATGGTCAGCATCACTACACTACAGACAGTCATGGTCAGCATCACTACAGACAGTCATGGTCAGCATCACTACAGACAGTCATGGTCAGCATCACTACACTACAGACAGTAAATGGTCAGCATCACTACACTACAGACAGCCCATGGTCAGCACACTACAGACAGTCATAGTCAGCATCACTACAGACAGTCATGGTCAGCATCACTACAGACAGTCATGGTCAGCATCACTACACTACAGTCATAGTCAGCATCACTACACTACAGACAGTCATGGTCAGCATCACTACACTACAGACAGTCATGGTCAGCATCACTACAGACAGTCATGGTCAGGATCACTACAGACAGTCATGGTCAGCATCACTACAGACAGTCATAGTCAGCATCACTACACTACAGACAGTCATGGTCAGCATCACTACACTACAGACAGTCATGGTCAGCATCACTACACTACAGACAGTCATGGTCAGCATCACTACAGACAGTCATGGTCAGCATCACTACACTACAGACAGTCATGGTCACATCACTACAGACATCATGGTCAGAAATCACTACACTACATCATGGTCAGCATCACTACACTACAGACAGTCATGGTCAGCATCACTACACTACAGACAGTCATGGTCAGCATCACTACACTACAGACAGTCATGGTCAGCATCACTACACTACAGACAGTCATGGTCAGCATCACTACAGACAGTCATGGTCAGCATCACTACACTACAGTCATGGTCAGCATCACTACACTACAGATAGTCATGGTCAGCATCACTACACTACAGACAGTCATGGTCAGCATCACTACACTACAGACAGTCATGGTCAGCATCACTACACTACAGACAGTCATGGTCAGCATCACTACAGACAGTCATGGTCAGCATCACTACAGACAGTCATGGTCAGCATCACTACAGACAGTCATGGTCAGCATCACTACACTACAGACAGTCATGGTCAGCATCACTACACTACAGACAGTCATGGTCAGCATCACTACACTACAGACAGTCATCTATTATAATAGTCATTATCATTGTCTTATTTTTCTATCTTGCTAATTTGATAGGTATTTGTGTGAATATACTATTTTTAAAAAGCGCTATTTTAAGAGTATGAGTGCATATAAGCACACGTTTGCTGGGTGGAGGAGGAGAGGAGGGATGTCATTGAAGGCAATATGATATAATGAATCCCTAGTATTTTGTAACGTTCTGTTCCTGTACCTTTTTATTATCCAAAGTATAAATGTGAAAGAATGGATGATATAGTAGGTGAAGTAATTTGTTTGTTCTGACGTTTTATGATTATATTTTTTAAAATTCTTAAAACATTCTTTTTCTAAGTGTGTATGTGTGTGTGTGGGGTGTGTGTGGTGTGTGTGTGGGGGTGTGTGTGTTGTGTTGTGTGTGTGTGTGTGTGTACGTGAGCGCGCAGGTGTGTATGAGTATGTGTGTGCGTGTGTATGCATATGTGTGTAATGTGTATTTTCCAATGTATTATCTTATCGATTTTCCTCTTTTTACTGGTTTAATTTAATAGTAAAGGTTGCAATAATGTAGTATTTCAGTATAATCATTAATAAATTTGTTCTTAGATAGATGACTTGATGGAAAAAAAGCAAATGCATTGCTTATTCAGTGTACCATCTGGAAATAAAAAATCGACTTGACTTGACTTGACTTGACTTGAAACACACACGGCTCCAGTATGGCTATACCTTATGCTAGTGGGTAGAACAATTTGTGTTATTTCATGTCACACCAAAGAGCTACTTCCCAGATATGTGTTCAATGAAGTTTTATACTGCATGGTTTGTCAAGAACAACAATGTTATTTGTTGTCCAGTGTGGACAGTCTCTCTGTTGTCTCTGATTTCATGAAGGGCAGGAGCACTCCTAGTTCATGTTTCAGACTATGGAGGTGACAGTGCTGTGTAGCAAAAGGGCTGGCTACTTGGGCACAGGGGCTTCTTGTTGGTTTGCTGGTTGCTTCTTCTTTTTCTTTCAAGTAATATCCATGGCAGCACCCCCCCCCCTCCCCCCCCCCCCCCCCGCCCCGTTACCTCCTGAACAGGTTAGAACAACAGTATCCTCTGCAAGTATTAATAGATGGTCTTTTTAGGTCATCTTAAAAAAACCAAACCGTTGGGGTCAGACCCCACTGCCCACTGCCATGCAGTCCACAAGCTGGGGATAGAGACCAGACAACAGTTCATGTTAAAGACTAGACAGCAGTTCATGTTAAAGACTAGACAGGAGTTCATGTTAGAGACCAGACACCAGTTCATGTTAAAGACTAGACAGGAGTTCATGTTAGAGACCAGACACCAGTTCATGTTAAAGACTAGACAGGAGTTCATGTTAGAGACCAGACACCAGTTCATGTTAAAGACTAAACAGCAGTTCATGTTAGAGACTAGACAGCAATTCATGTTAAAGACTAGACAGCAGTTTATAGTAGAGACTAGACATTAGTTTATGTTAGAGACTAGACAGCAGTTTATGTTAGAGACTAGACAGCAGTTCATGTTAGAGACTAGACAGGAGTTTATGTTAGAGACTAGACAGCAGTTCATGTTAGAGACTAGACAGCAGTTCATGTTAGAGACTAGACAGCAGTTTACAGCATGACCTGACGGGTCAGTAGCAAAACCCAGTCATGTCTACGCAGCCAATCAGTTAGAACACACCATTCACAAACAACACACATCATACAACACTACGACCACACACATAACAACACACACACAACAGACACACACACAACAACAACACACACTTATAAACAACACACATTCAAGACTAACAGATCAGAACACACACAGTACACAGACACATCAAGACACACAACAGCAGCACAGCACCACACACATCTGCAGCGACAACACAAGTAGACACACAACAGCATCTACACAACACACACACACACACAGCACACAACACACACACACACACACACAACACACACACACACACACACACACAACACACACACACACACACACACACACACACACACAACACAACACACCAACACACAACCACACACACACACACACACACACACACACACACACACACCACACACACACACACACACAACACACACACACACACAACACACACACACACAACACCCACACACACACACCACAACACACACACAAACAACACACACACACACACACACACACAACACACACACCACACACACACACACACACACACACACACACACACACACACACACAACACACCACACACACACACAACACACACACACACACACACACACACACACCACACACACACACACACACACACACACACCACACACACACACACACACACACACACACACCACACACACACACACACACACACAACACAACACACACACACACAACAAAAACACACCAAACACACCCCAACACACACACAACACAACACACACACACACACACAACACACACACACACAACAAAACAACACACACACACACCCCACACACACACACACCACACAAACACACCACACACAACACACACAACACACACACACACACACACACACCACACACCACTTCAGCCCTGCACACTCCTTTATGCTCTTCATGACCACTACACACACCGCCTTCCCCCCTCCTCACAACCAGCCGATGTGTATTTCACTCATCCTTCGGATGAGACTATAAACCGAGACCCCGTGTGCGAACGCACGCAGAACATCTTGTGCACACGTTAAACTCCTGTTCCGCTTTTCGTAAGAGTAGGCCATTGTGTGCCGGTGGGAACAGATGACAATTTACACAACCGCATACACACGGGGACTGCAGACAAAAAAGCACATAAGTGCTTATTCCATTATCCTCGATATAAAAGAATAAAATGAAAAAAATAGAAAATGAAAATGTCATGGATGACAAGTCAACTGAAGAAATCACGTCAGCAGTGACAACTGTCCCCAGCAGGGAAGCACTGAGGAACTGTGGTCAGATTTGACCTGTGACCAGGGCAACCATTGCCTCTATCAGCCCCCCCCCCCCCCCCCCAGCCCTGACAAGTGCAAAGTACACACAGCCCATGACATCACCACTGGACAGACCTGCAAGTGCAGGCAGGCAGGCAGGCAGGCAGGCAGAGGGAACAGATAGAATGAACACTCCATCTTGGGCAAACTGCAGAAAATTGCTTTTGTCTGGCTCCCCCTAACTGGCCCTAATCTTCGCTAGCTGTCCTCATTAGAGCAGAAAGCTTCCCCGCCACAGGTTCGTGTTTCTCCTCCTGTCCACTGATCCCCCTCCACCTCCCCGCCTCTCTTCCGCTGTGCATTTCAGCCCCGGAAGTCATAACTCACCGCCAGGCGGCTCTGCCTGTCTTCCGGTGCACGCCATGGTCTCTGTCAGGATGGAGCTGTGCTGTCTGCCGCCGCCATCTTGATGCCTGTGCCTGTCCCTGTGTGTGTGTGTTGACTTTCCCTGTATTGAACTGTCGGCAGCACTACACTACACTACACTGCACTACACTACACTACACTACACTACACTACACTACACTACACTACACTACACTGCACTGCACTCACTACACTACACTACACTACACTACACTACACTGCACTGCACTGCACTGCACTACACTACACTACACTACACTACACTACACTACACTACACTACACTACACTATTCTACACTGCACTGCACTACACTACACTACACTACACTACACTACACTATTCTACACTACACTACACTATCTACACTACACTATTCTACACTGCACTGCACTACACTACACTACACTACACTACACTGCACTGCACTACACCTACACTACACTACACTACACTACACTGCACTACACTACACTACACTACACTACACTATTCTACACTGCACTGCACTACACTACACTACACTACACTACACTACACTACACTACACTAACACTACACTACACTGCATCACTACACTACACAGCACTGCACTACACTACACTACACTACACTACCTACACTACACTACACTACACTACACTGCACTGCACTACACTACACTACACTACACTACACTACACTACACTACACTACACTATCTACACTGCACTGCACTACACTCACAACTACACTACACTACACACTACCCACTACACACTACACTACACTACAACTACACTACACAATGCACTACACTACTCACTACACTACACCACACCACACTACACTATAACTATACTACACTACACTGCACTACACTACACTACACTGCACTACACTACACTACACTACACTGCACTACACTACACTACACTACACTACACTACACTATACTACACTACACTACACTATACTACACTACACTACACCACACACTACACTACACTACACTACACTACACTACACTACACTACACTACTACACTACACTACACTACTACTACACTGCACTGCACTACACTACACTACACTACACTACACTACACCACACCACCCCACACCACACTACACCACCCCACACCACACTAAACCACACTACAGCCCCCCATACACACACTACACCACACCAAACCACACTAAACCACACTACACCACACCAAACCACACTAAATTGCACTGCACTGCACCACACCACACCGCACTACACTACACCACACCACACCACACCGCACCACCCCACACCACACTACCCCACACCACACCACCCCACACCACACTACACCACCCCACACCACACTACACCACATCACACTACACTACATTATACTATACTGCACTATACTACACTACACTACACTATACTATACTACACTACACTACACTACACTACTGTCATGTGGCTGGAAATGACACTTCATCAGATAAACATTTATAGACTATCCAACTTAGCATCCATCCTGAAAGATTTGTGGCGGTTTTCTTTCTCTGCTCCCCCCCCCCCCCCTTCTTTTCACGTGTGGTTGGCAGTGGCTACAATGTGCTGCCATGTATCAGCAGGATAGTTGTAACGTTACAGCCTGCCTGCCTGCCTGCCTGCCAGCCTGCCCAGCAAGAGAGATAGCTTTGCTGTATATTGTCCTTGATATTGGTCGGTTGTATGGATCAAGTATGATGCAGTTGATAATTTGCGATGTCGAAATCATTTCAAGTGCCTTATGACACAAGTGGCATAGCTATCATACCTTTTGCCTATTATCATCATAAGAACAACAACAAAATTAAAGAGCACCTGCTATACAAATGCCCTGCACACAAGTGCAATTATATTACAATAAAATTTTTACACATGCCACACACACACCCCCGCGCGCGGGCATAATCATTACCAAGCCCAAGCACACAGTTTGAATCCTGCCCACCCTCTATGACAGGCTAGGATGAGGCCCTCCTCCCTTCTGAATCTGTCCTGCCAGAGGCAACACAACTCAACATGGAAGAAAGGAAGACAGACAGAAAGACAGACAGACAGACAGAAAAAGCCAATGAAAAAAGACAGACACGTGCTGGAACAGACTGACTGGAAGGAAAATGAGGAGTAGACTTGGGCCACGTGGCTGGGTTGTCTATCCTTTACAACACAACACCATTGTGGCCTCAAGTTGGGAGTTCAGAGAAAAAAGAGAACCTCCTCCCCCCCCTCTCTCTCTCTCTCTCTCTCTCTGTCACTCTGTGCGTGTGTGTGTGTGTGTGAGTGCGCACGCGCGTTCTTGAGAGTGCATTTTTCCGTTTTACGTTTGGGTTGTCCCCCCCCCCCCTCTCCTTTCTCTCTGTGCCTGCCCTCACCTAGGTTGTGTGGTACCTGGTCTTCTTCTGTGCCTGCCCTCACCTAGGTTGTGTGGTACCTGGTCTTCTTCTGTGCCTGCCCTCACCTAGGTTGTGTGGTACCTGGTCTTCTTCTGTGCCTGCCCTCACCTAGGTTGTGTAGTACCTGGTCTTCTTCTGTGCCTGCCCTCACCTAGGTTGTGTAGCACCTGGTCTTCTTCTGTGCTTGTAACTGGGTAGGAAGTCTGCCCACTGGCTTCAGCTGACACATTTTCACTTAAAAGCAGCTCATTTTTTTTGTAATGATGCATGCTAGGTCTGTTCAGGGGGTTTCGGTTAGCCTCTGAATGCCGACATGAATGACGGGATCTTTAACATGTATATTTTATCTTCTGCATATGTATCTACACGACGTAATTAATGCACTGGCAGATATGCACTCGAAGCACACCATGGGGATGTACAACGCCTGCCCCTGAATCACTAGGCGCTGCCCAGAGCAGAACCCACCACGTCACGGACCCAGGGACTGACACCCAACATGGGACCCTCTCCCTACAGCCATGCTCCTCTCTTTCCTAAAGCTCCTGAGAGAAGTTCTCCCGTGAAGTACTCCCATCACTGCATTCCTTAATTGTTGTTCTTTACTTTCCTCTCACTGTACTCTGACCGCTTCAAATGAAGGTTTAAGTGAACCAGCTGTGAAACACTCTTCAGGCAGGGAGGGTAGGACCCAGAAACAGACGACTCTGTGACAAAAAACTGCTGACATGATGCACCGCCATTGTTGATGGATGCCGACATTTATGCTGTACCTTTGGAAAGAGGGTTTAAACAGCTGAGGATCCTCACTTCACCGCTACACACTAACAGAAAGGGGGCATGGCCATACACGTTCCTCTTTTGAAAGCTGCACACAGACCCCATCATGGAGGGTGCTAACAAGTAAGGAACATCCACAGAGAGAGAGAGAGAGAGAGAGAGAGAGAGAGAGAGAGAGAGAGAGAGAGAGAGAGAGAGAGTGAGAGAGAGAGAGAGAGAGAGAGAGAGAGAGGGAGAGAGGGAGAGAGAGGGAGTCTCATGTTCCACCTCCCTTTTCTGGCTGATACATGTTACCACAACATCCCTGCGAAACCCCTGCCTCCATTAGCTAATCAAGCATTGCCGGCAGAAGAAGGTAATAGTAGCCATTTTCACGGAAAAGGCCGATTCTGTCCCTCACCACTTCAGCAAGCCGGGTCCTGCGCTGTCTGCTCAGTGCGTGTCCCGTCAGGCCACGGGGCCGGAAATGATGGCCAACTTTATCGGCTTGTGGACAAGATGGCGGCCAGGTCGCCATTATCCCATTAGTGGCTTCCAGATTCTTGTGTCTCGTTGGGATAAGATGTCAGGCACCGGCGCCAAGTTTGTAGCAATGGGGCAATTAAAGCTCCACTACCTGCTAGCGCTGACAGGCTAGGGTTTCCTGGGTCAAGATGAGGGGCTCGTGAGAGAGTAATCTCCTCCTCCATCAACACAGGGGGGGGGGGGGGGGGTGCTCTGGG
>CM054142.1:3404834-3442334 GCA_028751875.1 Rapana venosa
ATTTAATTTCATTTCCTTTACGCATCTATGTAATACATTTAGTTGATTTTGAAGGCCACCTGGAGTCGTTGATAATAAAGCCACATCATCGGCAAAAAGTAAGATAAACAACTCAATACCACTGGAAGCATTTGTATGCCATGCTTACCTTCAGCATTCATGTGGTCAGCAGCTGATTTATAAAAATAGAGAATAATGTAGGGCTCAGTACGCAACCTTGCCTTACACCAAGTGGACATTCAAAAAATTCTGTAAACTCATTGTTTGCACGCACACATGACAGTAATGCACAATACATTGATTTCAAGCATACCATAAATTTTCCTTTCACACCTTGTTTTTTCATACATTCAGAAGCTTATCATGGCGAACAGAAATCGAATGCTTTCCTAAAGTCAACAAAAGCAACATATAATTTTCTCCCCCTTTTTTGCATGCATTTCTGAACAACTGCATATAGGTTGAATATCTGATCCACAGTTGAGTATCCTTTCCTGAATCCTGCCTGACTTTCTGAAATCATATGATTACTTTCTAGCCATTTATAAAGTCTTGAATTTAAGATAGATGTATAACACTTAGATATAATACTTAAGAGGGAAACTCCCCTGTAATTGTCAACGTTATCGTGGTCTCCTTTTTTGTGGATTGGTATAATTATGGCCTTGGACCATCTTTGGGATAAATACCAGATGAAAAGATTATATTAAATAATCTGACCAAAAACGTTATTACAATTTTGTCACCAGTTTTTAACATCTCAGCTGATATGTCATCTATACCACTTGCCTTTCTCAGTTTTAGTTTTCGAATTGCTTCTTTTACTTCATCCTCTGATATATCTTTATTTAATGTGTGATCGGCATCTTCCATTAGGTCCGCTGAAATATCACTGGGTTTATCACTTTCATCATGTTTTTTAAAAACACCTTTAAAGTGATTAAACCACTTCTCAGTACTTTATTATTATATATTTTTTCACCATTCCCACATCCCATTTTCTAACCTCTTTCCAGAACTGTGATGAACTGTTAACACTCTTAGCTAATGATTCAGCCTTTTGCTTTCTATATCTTGCTTTTTAGATTTAACAGCTTTTTGTACAGTTTTCTTTTCTCGACATAAACAATCGATCTTCTTCCTTTCTGTGGAGCGAAACAGTTTAGCATCTTTCTGCTTCTTTTTTTCGCAAGTCCACATTCATTATCAAAACATTCAGATTTCTTTGTACTGCTCACTGAAATCCTTCTAGACATGCATTCGCTTGCATCTTTCAAACACTTGGTAAACATGTTAGAGCAGTTTCTACATTTTCATCAAGGGTGTTTGTAGCTATCAAAAGTCTGTCGTGAATGTCCTGCTTTTTAGCGCATTTAGATATTTGTCTTCTTTTGTTTGGCTCCACACTAATTTATAATAAGATTCCTTTCATTCTGAGTTCCTGTGGTTTTGAAATACAAGAGAGAGAGAGAGAGAGAGAGAGAGAGAGAGGAGAGAGAGGGAGAGAGAGAGAGAGAGAGATGAGAGAGAGAGATGAGAGAGAGAGAGAGAGAGAGCGAGGAGAGAGCGTTTAGAAAACTGAAAGCCTATCATCTCTCTCTCTCTCTCTCTCTCTCTCTCTCTCTCTCTCTCTCTCTCTCTTCTCTCTTCTCTCTCTCTTCTCTCTGTGTATGTGTGTGTGTGTGTGTGTGTGTGTGTGTGTGTTGTGTGTGTGTGTGTGTGTGTGTGTGTGTTGTGTGTTTGTTTTGTGTGTGTGTGTTGTGTGTGTGTGTGTGTGTGTGTGTGTGTGTGGTGTGTGTGTGTGGTGTGTGTGTGGTGTGTGTTTGTGTGTGGTGTGGTGTGGTGTGTGTGCGTGTGTGCGTGTGTGTGTGTGTGTGTGTGTGTGTGTGTGTGGTGTGGTGTGTGTGTGTGTGTGTAGTGGTGTGTTGTGGTGTGTGTGTGTGGTGTGTGTGTGGTGTGTGTTTGTGTGTGGTGTGGTGTGGTGTGTGTGCGTGTGTGTGCGTGTGTGTGTGGTGTGTGTTGTGTGTGTGGTGTGGTGTGTGTGTGTGTGCGTGTGTGTGTGTGTGTGTGTGTGTGTGTGTGTGGTGTGGTGTTGTGTGCGTGTGTGTGGTGGTGTGTGTGTGTGTGTGTGTGTGTGTGTGTGTGTGGTGTGTGTGTGTGTGTGTGTGTGTGGTTTGTGGTGTGTGTGTGTGTTGGTGTGGTGTTGTGTGTGTGTGTGTGTGTGCGTGTGTGTGTGTGGTGTGTGGTGTGGTGTGGTGTGTGTGTGTGTCGTGTTGTGTGTGTGTGTGTGTGTGGTGGTGTGTGTGTGTGTGGTGTGTGTTGGTGTGGTGTGTGTGTGGTGGTGGTGTGTGTGTGGTTTGTGTGTGTGTGTGTGTGGTGTGTGTGTGGTGTGTGTGGTGTGTGTGTGGTGTGTGTGTGTGTGGTGTGTGTGTGGTGTGTGTGGTGTGTGTGTTGGTTGTGGTGTGGTGTGTGTGGTGTGTGTGGGTGTGTTTGTTGTGTGTGTGTGGGTGTGTGGGTGTGGTGTGGTGTGTGTGTGGTGTTGTGTGTGTGGTGTGTGTGTGGTGTGTGTGTGGGGGGTTTGTGTGGGGTGGTGTGTGTGTGTGTGTGGGTGTGGTGTGGTGTGTGGGGTGTGTTGTTGGGGGGGTGTGTGGGTGTTGGTGTGTGTGTTTTGTGTGGGGTGTGGGTGTTTTTTGTGGTTGGGGGTTGGTTTTGGGTGCGTGTGGTGGTGTGTGTGTGAAAAGAAGCAGAACGGCTCATCACCTTCCCGCATAGATGGGAACAAGTGATTCAGAGGTTGACAAGCAAGGCACCCCGCCATTCATGGCGGCAAAAGGGGCGGGGTTTTTTAATTTCCCTTTTAGGGCTGTGACCCATTTTGTCGCAACAGGGGTGTGAAGATTGTGGGGCAGCCTGCAATTAACTTTGAGGGTGATGCGTGCTTTGCGTCATTGGAGGCCCCTCTGGGGGGGGATGGGGGGCCCGACAATATCGTCTAAAATTAAAAATAATAAAGGGAACTTTATAGCGCTTATTTGCAAAGAAAAATAAAAGCGCTGATTCCCCCTAATCTTACACAGTCATGCAATCAATGATAAATAATCAAAGTTTAAAAAAACAGATACCAAACATGGTGTCGCAGAAAAATTATGAAATAAATTTAAAAGTCAAATGTTTTTCAAAAGCACACAAAAAACTCCAGGTCGTATACTTTGCAGGGTATAGGGAAAGGGTTAGTGAAAGGGGGGATTCTGATATAAAAAGGGGAAAGGGGGGAACTCTTAAATTTAGAAATTTAAAATTTAAAAAAATAAAATAATAATAAGTTGGAAAATTTTTAAAGCGTAATCTTTAAAGCAAAAAATCAAAGCGCTCAGATTTTTACTTTAAGTCACGGCAGATTTCTTTCCGTGAAATTTGGGCTGCTCTCCCCGGGGAGAGCGGGAGAACGCGTCGCCACTTAGCGCTGCGCCACCCTTTCACCTTTTTTTTTTTTTTTTTCTGCAGCTGTATTTGTTTCCCTATCAGAGTGGCTTTTTTCTAAGAATTTTGCCAGGGACAACTCTCTTGTTGCCGTGGGTTTTTTTTACGTGTGCTAAATAATTACGTGTAACACACGGGACCTCGGTTTATCGTCTCATCCGAAAGACTAGATATGTCCTTTAGGCTGGATATAAATTCCATATTATTATTTATTATTATTATTATTATTATTATTATTGTTTGTTGTTTTGTTGTTGTTGTTTTTGTTATTATTATTATTATTATTATTATTATTATTATTATTATTATTATTATTATTATTATTATTATTATATTATTATTATTATTATTATTATTATTATTATATTATTATTATTATATTATTATTATTATTTAAAAGTGTCATAACTAGTTTCTGGCGAAGAGAGAGAGGGAGCTCATTCCAGGTCGATGGACCAGAAATAGAGAAAGAGCGGCAGCCAACAGTGGATTGGTTGAATCTAGGTATTCGTAGGCACAAGGTATCTGCAGCAGAGCGGAGGAAACGTGAAGGAGTGTACAGGTTAAGACATTCACAGAGGTAGGAGGGTGCAGTTTTGTGGAGACATTTGTAACAGAGGGTACTGATCTTATAATTTACTCTCTGTGGCACAGGCAGCCAGTGGAGAGATCGCATGAGAGGGGTAATGTGCTCAGATTTTTTCTTTCTGAGAAAGATTTTTTCTTTCTTTCTTTCTGTCTTCTCCACAGAAAAGGCTGTGCCCAGCCTGTCACTGTCTTTAGATAGTGACGTCATTTCAGCCATGTTGGGAGACAGGAATTAGAAGGTGACAAGGTGACATAATTTCAGCCATGTTGGGAGACAGGAATTAGAAGGTGACGTCATTTCAGCCATGTTTGGAGACAGAAATTGGAAGGTGACGTCATTTCAGCCATGTTGAGAGAGAGGAATTAGAAGGTGACGTCATTTCAGCCATGTTGGGAGACAGGAATTAGGTGACAAGGTGACATCATTTCAGCCATGTTGGGAGACATGAATTAGGTGACAAGGTGACGTCATTTCAGCCATGTTGGGAGACAGGAATTAGGTGATAAGGTGACGTCATGTCAGCCATGTTGGGAGACAGGAATTAAGATGACGTCATTTCAGCCATGTTGGGAGACAGGAATTGGAAGATGACGTCATTTCAGCCATGTTGGGAGACAGGAACAGTACACAGGCAACTTGTCCCACTCTTCAAAAGTCACATTCCAGTGTCAGTGATTTAAAGTCCCACGGACCACGAAGGCCGTATCAAGGATGTGACCTGACATCAATGACTTACAGTCAGTCACTGTGTACTCTGCCATGGGGATGGGGCCAGTAGAAGGTGGGATGTCCACGTCAAACACAACGCGGCATAACGACAACAACAACAACAACAACAACAACAACAACAACACAGGGAGGTGAGTGGGAAAACCATGCCATTATTTTCCCATGAAACCAACAGAGTCAAACTGGCCATGTCTGTTGGCCAGGCAGTTTGTGGACTGGGCTAGCAAGGCAATTGACACCTCTTTGACATTGCCTGCCTTTCCAATACCATCAGAACAGGGCAACTTCATCTTTCTTCTGTGTCTTTAGGGGCAGAAAACGTGCACTTCTTGTAGCGTTTAATAAACAGTAATTGGGCTGAAAGCCTCTGTGGATGAAATGAGGCATGGCGTGTACTTCCAAAGCCGGCAGCCTTCTTTGTGTCCCTCCACCAGGAAGGAAAGGAGGGGCCTGGGAGGAGGAAGAGCAGGGTGTGTCCCGCCGCCCCGCTCCCCCCTCCTGACAAAACGCCCCCTTTCAGCGCCACAACATATCCCCACCCCCGCCCTTCCAAAAACATGGCCGTCACAAAGTGAGCCACGCATGCGCGCAGGAACTGACGTTCAAAGATTGCACGTGCGCGGTACTTGAAAGTGCTGTGATTTGTGAAGAAGTAGAAATGGGCTGGAGTTGGTCAGGATGAATTAAAGGGAGCAGGCTTTTAGCCGGCTGAAAGGAGCCCATAAAGAGTGATTAGAGCTGATCGCTGGCAGCAGTAATAACACCGCTCCACAACACTCGGTGTTGACTCAACATGGGCCCCAATGGCCGACAGACAGTTCAATGCCACTAAACAGTCCGCCACAGTCCTCTGTGTTTGAAATCAATCAATGATGAAGTCCTAAGTCCCCCCCCCCCCCCCCCCTCGCCTTTTGTTGCCTCCCTTTTTTACGTTGAAAGGCGGGCCAGCATAGAAGGAGAAGGAGAAGAAGGAGAAGAATGAGGAGAAGGAGGAAAAGAAGGAGGAGAAGAAGGAGAAGAAGAAGAAGGAGGAGAAGAAGGAGGGAAGAAGGAGAAGTAGGAGGGGGAGAAGAAGGGAGGATGAGGAGAAGGAGGAGGAAGGAGAAGGAGGAGGAGGAGAAGGAGGAGGAGGAGAAGAAGGAGAAGAAGGAGAAGAAGGAGAAGGAGGAAAAGAAGGAGGAGAAGAAGGAGAAGAAGAAGAAGGAGGAGAAGAAGGAGGGGAAGAAGGAGGGAAGAAGGAGAAGTAGAGGATGAGGAGAAGGAGGAGGAGGAGAAGGAGGAGGAGGAGAAGGAGGAGGAGGAGAAGAAGGAGAAGAAGAGGAGGAGAAGGAGGAGGAGAAGGAGGAGAAGAAGAAGAGAGGAGAAGAAGAAGGAGAAGGAGGAAAAGAAGAAGGAGGAGGAGGACGAGGAGGAGAAAATGAAGCTTAACAAGAAACTATATTATCTTAAAAACTATTGACAAGTGAGTAAGGGCATAAACTATCTTATGGTGACACCTGTAGTAGGATATGGCACAAAGTATCTTATGGTGACATCTGTAGTAGGATATGGCATAAACTATCTTATGGTGACACCTGTAGTAGGATATGGCACAAAGTATCTTATGGTGACATCTGTAGTAGGATATGGCACAAAGTATTTTATGGTGACACATGTAAGTAGGTTTTGGCACAAAGTATTTTATGGTGACATCTGTAGTAGGTTTTGGCACAAAGTATTTTATGGTGACATCTGTGGTAGGTTTTGGCACAAAGTATTTTATTGTGGTACGTGTAGAAGGTTTTGGCACAAAGTATTTTATGGTGACACCTGTAATAGGTTTTATTGGCTCTGAGTAAACTGTACAAATTTATGCCGAGAAAGAGACCCAACCAACTTTTACCTTTGTTCAACATGCTAAGCTGTACAACTTTCAGCACAACCTCCCCCCTCCTTCCTACCTCCCCCTCCCCTCTAAAAAAAATGCCCAGGCCATAGGAGCTGTTGGTTTTGTGTGATAAAGAACACCAGCATTGTGTCTTCAGTTGTCGGCAGTCATACTGTTTCTAAGAAAGAACATGTTTACATAACACTGTTGATTAATGTGGTCTGTAACTGTTTATATATAACCACAAGCTAGAGACCTAAATGAAAAGACTTTTTAAAATGTTTTATTTCTTTATCTGTATTTAAAAAAAATTTCACACACATTTTTTGAATGAAAAGACTTAAGTAGCAAGTACAGTGTGTGCTTCTCAGGAATGAAAATACTTCAACCAAATAGCATAATTATTATGTTTAGGATTATGTGAGTTTCTCTGCTAAACTGATGAAACACTCGCATTCCAATCCACCAAATGCTGTCAGGATTCGAATCTGGCATGGCTCAGACTTGAACAAAGGAGTTCTGAGGTTGCAGCCATTATGTATCATCATACGTACGTGTCATAATATGACAGACAACAATATTATTATGAGCAAAAATGTGTTGGACTGTGTTAGGCTCCTGACATGTCAGGCCCAGCAAACCCGACTTCGGCGTGGGAGAGAATTGTCTTTGTTTAAGTCTTTCTGGAAAAAAGGCAGGAGAATGAACCAAGTGGATCGGTGGTCTAGAGGTAACGTGCCTGTCTAGAAAGCGAAAAGTCCGGTTCGTATCCCGTCTGGGCCCGAAACTTTTCCCCCATCCATTAGACCATGAGTGGTGGTCTGGGCGCTAGTCTTTCGGATGAGACGATAAACCGAGGTCCCGTGTGTTACAGAAAATTATGCAGCGCACGAAAAAGAAGCCACGGCAACAAGAGAGTTGTCCCTGGCAAAATTCTTAGAAAAAAGCCACTCTGATAGGGAAAGAAATACAGTTGCAGACCAAAAAAAAAAAAAAAAGGGGGTGGCGCTGCTCTTGTGGCGACGTGCTCTCCCCGGGGAGAGCAGCCCGAATTTCACGCAGAGAAATCTCGTGACTTAAAGTGGTATAAATAAATAAATAAATAAATAAATAAATAAGAAGGCAGAAGACAGACAAGAAGGCAGAAGATAGACAAGAAGGCAGAAGATAGACAAGAGGGCAGAAGATAGACAAGAGGGCAGAAGATAGACAAGAGGGCAGAAGATAGACAAGAGGGCAGAAGATAGACAAGAGGGCAGAAGATAGACAAGAGGGCAGAAGATAGACAAGAAGGCAGAAGATAGACAAGAAGGCAGAAGATAGACAAGAAGGCAGAAGATAGACAAGAGGGCAGAAGATAGACAAGAAGGCAGAAGATAGACAGACAAGAAGGCAGAAGATAGACAAGAGGGCAGAAGATAGACAAGAAGGCAGAAGATAGACAGACAAGAAGGCAGAAGATAGACAAGAAGGCAGAAGATAGACAGACAAGAAGGCAGAAGATAGACAAGAGGGCAGAAGATAGACAAGAGGGCAGAAGATAGACAGACAAGAAGGCAGAAGATAGACAAGAAGGCAGAAGATAGACAGACAAGAAGGCAGAAGATAGATAGACAAGAGGGCAAAGATAGACAAGAGGCAGAAGATAGACAAGAAGGCAAAGATAGACAAGAAGGCAGAAGATAGACAAGAAGCAGAAGATAGACAAGAGGGCAGAAGATAGACAAGAAGGCAGAAGATAGACAAGACAAGAAGGCAGAAGATAGACAGAGGGCAGAAGATAGACAGACAAGAGGGCAGAAGATAGACAAGAAGGCAGAAGATAGACAAGAAGGCAGAAGATAGACAAGAAGGCAGAAGATAGACAAGAGGCAGAAGATAGACAAGAGGGCAGAAGATAGACAGACAAGAAGGCAGAAGATAGACAAGAAGGCAGAAGATAGACAAGAAGGCAGAAGATAGACAAGAAGGCAGAAGATAGACAGACAAGAAGGCAGAAGATAGACAAGAAGGCAGAAGATAGACAAGAGGGCAGAAGATAGACAGACAAGAAGGCAGAAGATAGACAAGAAGGCAGAAGATAGACAGACAAGAAGGCAGAAGATAGACAGACAAGAAGGCAGAAGACAGACAAGAAGGCAGAAGATAGACAAGAGGGCAGAAGATAGACAGACAAGAAGGCAGAAGATAGACAAGAAGGCAGAAGATAGACAGACAAGAAGGCAGAAGATAGATCAGACAAGAAGGCAGAAGATAGACAAGAAGGCAGAAGATAGACAAGAAGGCAGAAGATAGACAAGAGGGCAGAAGATAGACAAGAGGGCAGAAGATAGACAGACAAGAAGGCAGAAGATAGACAAGAAGGCAGAAGATAGACAAGAAGGCAGAAGATAGACAAGAAGGCAGAAGATAGACAGACAAGAAGGCAGAAGATAGACAAGAAGGCAGAAGATAGACAAGAGGGCAGAAGATAGACAAGAAGGCAGAAGATAGACAAGAAGGCAGAAGATAGACAGACAAGAAGGCAGAAGATAGACAGACAAGAAGGCAGAAGATAGACAAGAAGGCAGAAGATAGATAGACAAGAGGGCAGAAGATAGACAAGAAGGCAGAAGATAGATAGACAAGAGGGCAGAAGATAGACAAGAAGGCAGAAGATAGACAAGAAGGCAGAAGATAGACAGACAAGAAGGCAGAAGATAGACAGACAAGAAGGCAGAAGATAGACAAGAGGGCAGAAGATAGACAAGAAGGCAGAAGATAGACAAGAGGGCAGGAGATAGACAAGAAGGCAGAAGATAGACAGACAAGAAGGCAGAAGATAGACAGACAAGAAGGCAGAAGATAGACAAGAAGGCAGAAGATAGACAAGAAGGCAGAAGATAGACAAGAGGGCAGAAGATAGACAGACAAGAGGGCAGAAGATAGACAAGAGGGCAGAAGATAGACAGACAAGAAGGCAGAAGATAGACAAGAAGGCAGAAGATAGACAAGAAGGCAGAAGATAGACAAGAAGGCAGAAGATAGACAGACAAGAAGGCAGAAGATAGACAAGAAGGCAGAAGATAGACAAGAGGGCAGAAGATAGACAAGAAGGCAGAAGATAGACAAGAAGGCAGAAGATAGACAGACAAGAAGGCAGAAGATAGACAGACAAGAAGGCAGAAGATAGACAAGAAGGCAGAAGATAGATAGACAAGAGGGCAGAAGATAGACAAGAAGGCAGAAGATAGACAAGAGGGCAGAAGATAGACAAGAAGGCAGAAGATAGACAAGAAGGCAGAAGATAGACAGACAAGAAGGCAGAAGATAGACAGACAAGAAGGCAGAAGATAGACAAGAGGGCAGAAGATAGACAAGAAGGCAGAAGATAGACAAGAGGGCAGAAGATAGACAAGAAGGCAGAAGATAGACAAGAGGGCAGAAGATAGACAAGAAGGCAGAAGATAGACAAGAAGGCAGAAGATAGACAAGAAGGCAGAAGATAGACAGACAAGAGGGCAGAAGATAGACAAGAAGGCAGAAGATAGACAGACAAGAAGGCAGAAGATAGACAAGAAGGCAGAAGATAGACAAGAAGGCAGAAGATAGACAAGAAGGCAGAAGATAGACAAGAAGGCAGAAGATAGACAAGAAGGCAGAAGATAGATAGACAAGAAGGCAGAAGATAGACAAGAGGGCAGAAGATAGATAGACAAGAGGGCAGAAGATAGACAAGAAGGCAGAAGATAGACAAGAAGGCAGAAGATAGACAAGAAGGCAGAAGATAGATAGACAAGAGGGCAGAAGATAGATAGACAAGAAGGCAGAAGATAGACAGACAAGAAGGCAGAAGATAGATAGACAAGAAGGCAGAAGATAGACAAGAGGGCAGAAGATAGACAGACAAGAGAGCAGAAGATAGACAAGAGGGCAGAAGATAGACAGACAAGAGAGCAAAGATAGATAGACAAGAGGGCAGAAGATAGACAAGAAGGCAGAAGATAGACAAGAGGGCAGAAGATAGACAAGAAGGCAGAAGATAGACAGACAAGAGAGCAAGAAGATAGACAAGAGGGCAGAAGATAGACAGACAAGAGAGCAGAAGATAGACAAGAGGGCAGAAGATAGACAAGAAGGCAGAAGATAGACAAGAAGGCAGAAGATAGACAAGAAGGCAGAAGATAGACAAAGAGGGCAGAAGATAGACAAGAGGGCAGAAGATAGACAGACAAGAGGGCAGAAGATAGACAAGAGGGCAGAAGATAGACCAGAAGGCAGAAGATAGATAGACAAGAGGGCAGAAGATAGACAAGAAGGCAGAAGATAGACAAGAAGGCAGAGATAGATAGACAGAGAGCAGAAGATAGACAAGAAGGCAGAAGATAGACAGACAAGAAGGCAGAAGACAGACAAGAAGGCAGAAGATAGACAGACAAGAAGGCAGAAGATAGACAAGAGGGCAGAAGATAGACAAGAGGGCAGAAGATAGACAGACAAGAGAGCAGAAGATAGACAAGAAGGCAGAAGATAGACAAAGGGCAGAAGATAGACAGACAAGAGAGCAGAAGATAGAACAAGAAGGCAGAAGATAGACAAGAGGGCAGAAGATAGACAGACAAGAGAGCAGAAGATAGACAAGAAGGCAGAAGATAGACAGACAAGAGGGCAGAAGATAGACAAGAAGGCAGAAGATAGACAAGAAGGCAGAAGATAGACAAGAAGGCAGAAGATAGACAAGAAGGCAGAAGATAGACAAGAAGGCAGAAGATAGACAAGAGGGCAGAAGATAGACAGACAAGAGAGCAAAGATAGACAAGAAGGCAGAAGATAGACAAGAAGGCAGAAGATAGACAACAAGAGGCAGAAGATAGACAAGAAGGCAGAAGATAGACAGACAAGAGGGCAGAAGATAGACAAGAAGGCAGAAGATAGACAAGAGGGCAGAAGATAGACAAGAAGGCAGAAGATAGACAAGAAGGCAGAAGATAGACAGACAAGAGGGCAGAAGACAGACAAGAAGGCAGAAGATAGACAGACAAGAAGGCAGAAGATAGACAAGAGGGCAGAAGATAGACAAGAAGGCAGAAGACAGACAAGAGGGCAGAAGATAGACAAGAAGGCAGAAGACAGACAAGAAGGCAGAAGATAGACAAGAAGGCAGAAGATAGACAGACAAGAAGGCAGAAGATAGACAAGAAGGCAGAAGATAGACAAGAAGGCAGAAGATAGACAAGAAGGCAGAAGATAGACAGACAAGAGGGCAGAAGATAGACAAGAAGGCAGAAGATAGACAAGAAGGCAGAAGATAGACAGACAAGAGGGCAGAAGATAGACAAGAGAGCAGAAGATAGACAAGAAGGCAGAAGATAGACAGACAAGAGGGCAGAAGATTAGACAAGAAGGCAGAAGATAGACAAGAGGGCAGAAGATAACAAGAGGGCAGAAGATAGACAAGAAGGCAGAAGATAGACAAGAGGCAGAAATAGACAGACAAGAAGGCAGAAGATAGACAAGAAGGCAGAAGATAATAACAAGAAGGCAGAAGATAGACAAGAGGCAGAAGATAGACAAGAAGGCAGAAGACAGACAAGAAGGCAGAAGATAGACAGACAAGAAGGCAGAAGATAGACAAGAAGGCAGAAGATAGACAAGAAGGCAGAAGATAGACAACAAGAAGGCAGAAGATAGACAGACAAGAAGGCAGAAGATAGACAAGAAGGCAGAAGACAGACAAGAGGCAGAAGATAGACAGACAAAAGGCAGAAGATAGACAAGAGGGCAGAAGATAGACAAGAAGGCAGAAGATAGACAAGAAGGCAGAAGATAGACAAGAGGCAGAAGATAGACAAGAGGGGCAGAAGATAGACAAGAAGACAGAAGATAGACAAGAGGGCAGAAGATAGACAAGAAGGCAGAAGATAGACAAGAGGGCAGAAGATAGACAAGAGGGCAGAAGATAGACAAGAAGGCAGAAGATAGATAGACAAGAAGGCAGAAGATAGACAGACAAGAAGGCAGAAGATAGACAAGAAGGCAGAAGATAGACAAGAGGGCAGAAGATAGACAAGAGGGCAGAAGATAGACAGACAAGAAGGCAGAAGATACTGTACACTCCATCCCGTTCCCTTCGTTCAGCCGCAGATACTTTGTGCTTTCGAACACCCAGATTCAAACAAACCACTGTTGGCCGTCGCTCCTTCTCTGTTTCTGGTCCATCCACCTGGAATGACCTCCCTCTTTCACTTCGCCAAAAGCCTTCACTTGATACCTTCAAATCCAGCCTCAAAACACACTTATTTCCTTCCTACCTGAGACTTTCCCCCCAAATATCTGTCCCTAATTTTTCAACAGCATCTTTCACCTTCTAAGTGTTGTTCCGAGTGTGTGTGTGTGTGTGTGTGTGTGTGTGTGTGTGCGTGCGTGCATACGTGCGCGCGCATGGTTTTGAATATGTTGTTCATTATGTTTAAGGAGAGTTGCATGCCTGTAAATGATTGAGTGCAAGCGCTTCGATTTGTTTGTTTTTTTATACAAGATTCAGCGCTATATAAATTCCATATATTATTATTATTATTATTATTATCATCATCATCATCATCATCATCATCATCATCATCATCATCATCATCATCATCATCATCATTATTATTATTATTATTATTATTATTATTATTATTATTATTATTATTATTATTATTAAGATAGACAAGAAGGGGGTGGTCACCACAGGAAGAGCCTATCTCTGTGACTGTCTTCCCCTGTACACTCCTTCTCCTTCCCTACGGTCTGCTGCAGATTGCAAATACCCTGTGCTTACAAACACCCAGGTTCAAACAATCCACTGTGGCTGTCGTTCTTTTTACTATTTCTGGTCCATCTTTCTGGAATGACTTCCCTCTCTCCCTTCGCAAACTCCTCCATTTGACACTTTCAAATCCAACCTAGAGACACACTTATTACCTACCTTGGATCTTCCTCCATCATTACACCTCACCTCTGTCCCTACTTCAATCAGTCTCCTCCATCTCCATCACCTTTCTCTCTCTCTCTCTCTACTCCCCTCTCTCTCTCTCTCTCTCCTCTCTCTCCTCTCTCTCTCTCTCTCTCTCTCTCTCTCTCTCTCTCTCTCTCTCTCTCTCTCTCTGTGTGTGTGTGTGTGTGTGTGTGTGTGTGTGTGTGTGTGTGTGTGGTGTGTGTTGTGGTAAATGTATGATTTGTAAATCTTATTTGTGAACAGTTGTATGCGCGTGAATGATTTGAATGCAAGTGCTTTGATTTGTTTGCTTTACAAGATTCAGCGCTATATACATACCATGTATTATCATTATTATTATTATTATCATTATTATTATTTTTTTTAATCATTGTTTTTATTATTATTAACATTATTATTATTATTAGTAGTAGTAGTAGTAGTACAGTAGTAGTAGTAGTAGTAGTAGTAGTAGTAGTAGTAGTATTGCTGTTGTTGTTGTTCTTCTTCTTCTATTCTTATTATTATCATCGTCATTGTCATTATTGTTATTATCATTGTTATTATTATCATCATCATCATCATCATCAATATTATTATTATTATTATTATTATTATTATTATCATAGCCGGAAGAAAAATAACAAGGCTAAAACAAAGAGAGGGATAGATTCCTAGCAAAGAATTTCCTGAAGGTGGGATGCTGTTTATACTGACAGCCCCACCCACCCCACCCCCCCCGCCCCCCCACCCCCTCCTTCCCACCGAAACTCCACAGGCATTTGTCTTCAGACAAGAGTTGTAGCATTGCAGCCAATACATAATTATCACTGTGGTCTTTAAACAGAGTTGTAGCATTGCAGCCAATACATAATTATCACTGTGGTCTTTAAACAGAGTTGTAGCATTGCAGCCAATACATAATTATCACTGTGGTCTTTAAACAGAGTTGTAGCATTGCAGCCAACACACAATTATCACCCTCAGCTTATCACAGAGTTGTAGCATTGCAGCCAACACACAATTATCACCCTCAGCTTATCACAGAGTTGTAGCATTGCAGCCAACACATAATTATCACTGTGGTCTTTAAACAGAGTTGTAGCATTGCAGCCAACACACAATTATCACCCTCAGCTTATCACAGAGTTGTAACATTGCAGCCAACACATAATTATCACCCTCAGCTTATCACAGAGTTGTAGCATTGCAGCCAACACATAATTATCACCCTCAGCTTATCACAGAGTTGTAACATTGCAGCCAACACATAATTATCACCCTCAGCTTATCACAGAGTTGTAGCATTGCAGCCAACACATAATTATCACCCTCAGCTTATCACAGAGTTGTAACATTGCAGCCAACACATAATTATCACCCTCAGCTTATCACAGAGTTGTAACATTGCAGCCAACACATAATTATCACCCTCAGCTTATCACAGAGTTGTAGCATTGCAGCCAACACATAACTATCACCCTCAGCTTATCACAGAGTTGTAGCTTGCAGCCAATACACAATTATCACCATCAGCTTATCACAGAGTTGTAGCATTGCAGCCAACACACAATTATCACCCTCAGCTTATCACAGAGTTGTAGCATTGCAGCCAACACATAATTATCACCCCTCAGCTTATCACAGAGTTGTAGCATTGCAGCCAACACATAATTATCACCCTCAGCTTATCACAGAGTTGTAACATTGCAGCCAACACATAATTATCACCCTCAGCTTATCACAGAGTTGTAACATTGCAGCCAACAAATAACTATCACCCTCAGCTTATCACAGAGTTGTAGCATTGCAGCCAACACATAATTATCACTCTGGTCTTTAAACAGAGTTGTAGCATTGCAGCCAACACATAATTATCACTGTGGTCTTTAAACAGAGTTGTAGCATTGCAGCCAACACATAATTATCACTGTGGTCTTTAAACAGAGTTGTAGCATTGCAGCCAACACATAATTATCACTGTGGTCTTTAAACAGAGTTGTAGCATTGCAGCCAACACACAATTATCACTGTGGTCTTTAAAAAGAGTTGTAGCATTGCAGCCAACACACAATTATCACTGTGGTCTTTAAACAGAGTTGTAACATTGCAGCCAACACATAATTATCACTGTGGTCTTTAAACAGGGTTGTAACATTGCAGCCAACACATAATTATCACTGTGGTCTTTAAACAGAGTTGTAACATTGCAGCCAACACACAATTATCACTGTGGTCTTTAAACAGAGTTGTAACATTGCAGCCAACACATAATTATCACTGTGGTCTTTAAACAGAGTTGTAGCATTGCAGCCAACACACAATTATCACTGTGGTCTTTAAACAGAGTTGTAACATTGCAGCCAACACATAATTATCACTGTGGTCTTTAAACAGAGTTGTAACATTGCAGCCAACACATAATTATCACTGTGGTCTTTAAACAGAGTTGTAGCATTGCAGACAAAACACAATTATCACTGTGGTCTTTAAACAGAGTTGTAACATTGCAGCCAACACATAATTATCACTGTGGTCTTTAAACAGAGTTGTAACATTGCAGCCAACACATAATTATCACTGTGGTCTTTAAACAGAGTTGTAACATTGCAGCCAACACATAATTATCACCCTCAGCTTATCACAGAGTTGTAACATTGCAGTCAACACATAATTATCACCCCTCAGCTTATCACAGAGTTGTAACATTGCAGCCAACACATAATTATCACCCTCAGCTTATCACAGAGTTGTAACATTGCAGCCAACACATAATTATCACCCTCAGCTTATCACAGAGTTGTAACATTGCAGCCAACACATAATTATCACCCTCAGCTTATCACAGAGTTGTAGCATTGCAGCCAACACATAATTATCACCCCTCAGCTTATCACAGAGTTGTAAAATTGCAGCCAACACATAATTATCACCCTCAGCTTATCACAGAGTTGTAGCATTGCAGCCAACACATAATTATCACCCCTCAGCTTATCACAGAGTTGTAGCATTGCAGCCAACACATAATTATCACCCTCAGCTTATCACAGAGTTGTAGCATTGCAGCCAATACATAATTATCACCCCTCAGCTTATCACAGAGTTGTAACATTGCAGCCAACACATAATTATCACTTCTCAGCTTATCACTGTGGTCTTTAAACAGAATTGTAACATTGCAGCCAACACATAATTATCACCCCTCAGCTTATCACTGTGGTCTTTAAACAGACTTGTAACATTGCAGCCAACACATAATTATCACCCCTCAGCTAATCACTGTGGTCTTCAAACAGACTTGTAACATTGCAGCCAACACATAATTATCACCCCTCAGCTAATCACTGTGGTCTTCAAACAGACTTGTAACATTGCAGCCAACGCATAATTATCACCCCTCAGCTAATCACTGTGGTCTTTAAACAGACTTGTAACATTGCAGCCAACACATAATTATCACCCCTCAGCTAATCACTGTGGTCTTCAAACAGACTTGTAACATTGCAGCCAACGCATAATTATCACCCCTCAGCTAATCACTGTGGTCTTTAAACAGACTTGTAACATTGCAGCCAACACATAATTATCACCCCTCAGCTAATCACTGTGGTCTTTAAACAGACTTGTAACATTGCAGCCAACGCATAATTATCACCCCTCAGCTAATCACTGTGGTCTTTAAACAGACTTGTAACATTGCAGCCAACACATAATTATCACCCCTCAGCTAATCACTGTGGTCTTTAAACAGACTTGTAACATTGCAGCCAACACATAATTATCACCCCTCAGCTAATCACTGTGGTCTTTAAACAGACTTGTAACATTGCAGCCAACACATAATTATCACCCCTCAGCTAATCACTGTGGTCTTTAAACAGACTTGTAACATTGCAGCCAACGCATAATTATCACCCCTCAGCTAATCACTGTGGTCTTTAAACAGACTTGTAACATGCAGCCAACACATAATTATCACCCCTCAGCTAATCACTGTGGTCTTTAAACAGACTTGTAACATTGCAGCCAACACATAATTATCACCCCTCAGCTAATCACTGTGGTCTTTAAACAGACTTGTAACATTGCAGCCAACGCATAATTATCACCCCTCAGCTAATCACTGTGTCTTTAAACAGACTTGTAACATTGCAGCCAACGCATAATTATCACCCCTCAGCTAATCACTGTGGTCTTTAAACAGACTTGTAACATTGCAGCCAACGCATAATTATCACCCCTCAGCTAATCACTGTGGTCTTAAACAGACTTGTAACATTGCAGCCAACACATAATTATCACCCCTCAGCTAATCACTGTGGTCTTTAAACAGACTTGTAACATTGCAGCCAACGCATAATTATCACCCCTCAGCTAATCACTGTGGTCTTTAAACAGACTTGTAACATTGCAGCCAACGCATAATTATCACCCCTCAGCTAATCACTGTGGTCTTCAAGTGCCTGGTGGGACAAGTGTGACCAGGCAGGGTGGGGAAGGACGGGGCCTCTTCTGGCGGCTGGAGGTACACCTGGAGGGAGTGAAGCACTCCGGCACTTCCCAGTCTGCTGGTGTGGGTTTGGCCTGGGAGAGGAGCTGCTCCCAAGCTGTCATGTGCCCACCCGACCGCTGCCTCTGCCCACAGCGGCAGCTCCCCAACCTCTCAGAGACTGCCGACAGTGGCTGGGGGTGTGGTATGATGTGATGTGGTATGATGTGGTGTGATGTGGTGTGGTATGATGTGGTGTGATGTGATGTGGTGTGATGTGATGTGATGGGATGTGGTGTGATGTGGTGTGATGTGATGTGGTGTGATGTGGTGTGATGTGGTGTGATGTGATGTGGTGTGATGTGGTGTGATGTGGTGTGATGTGATGTGGTGTGATGTGGTGTGATGTGGTGTGATGTGGTGTGGTGTGATGTGGTGTGGTGTGATGTGATGTGATGTGGTGTGATGTGGTGTGATGACCTTGCTTGTGTTGCCGTTTGACGAACACCATTTGGAGAGCACTGTGTCAGTGCAGGGCCTGTCCAAGCTGTACTGCTGGCCTGTGTCCAGGGCCTGTCTACTGCTGGCCTGTGTCCAGCCCTGGCTGACCTGGTCCAGCTGCTTGTGCCAGCCGACACTGCGCTCAGGGTCAGGCAGGGCAGAGGGCGGCCTGTGCAGGCATGCAGCCACAGTCCACAGCCACTTGCACTGGGGACGGCTTTCCGGAGATCTGCTCAAGTCCTGCTTGTTGAACATGAATGGAAATGATGCCGGGTGTGTTTACAGTTTGAGCTGACTGACAGACCAACAGCTGTAGGTGTCATCCTGCTTTGGAACACCTGCCTGTTATGAAGAGGAGGGGGGGGGTATCTGTTTATGTACAAAGTAAAATCAACGTGGCAAAGGCTTTGTCACCCTGTCCCATCCCCTTTCTCAAATGCTTTTCATTTTGTATGGGTGCCATACAGACATACAGAGAGAAAGACATACATACAGACAGACAGAGAGAGAGAGAGAGAGAGAGGAGAGAGAGAGAGAGAGAGAGAGACGAGAGAGAGAGAGAGAGAGAGAGAGAGAGAGAGAGAGGAGAGAGAGAGAGAGAGAGAGATTGATTATTTTGTAGATAATGGAATAAGCATTCATGTGCTCTTTTCATCCATTTCCCGTGTGTATGCAGTTTTGTAAATGTTGTCAACTGTTCCCACCGGCACACAATGGCCTACTCTTCTGAAAAGCGGAACGGGTTTTAACGTGTGGGCAAGATGTTCTGCGTGTGTTCGCACGCGGGGCCTCGGTTTAGTCTCATAGGAAGGACTTTTAGGGGGAGTGGAGTCGGCACTGATGTTAACTTCAGAGGAAAAATCCTCTTGAACGAGATTTGAACCCGGGTCAGCAGATCACGAGCACATTACTCTAACCACGAGAGATAGAGATAGATAGATAGATAGATAGATAGATAGATAGATAGATAGATGGATAGAGAGAGAGAGAGAGAGAGAGAGAGAGAGAGAGAGAGAGAGAGAGAGAGAGAGAGAGAGAGAACTCTGAACTGGTTTAATGGTACATCAGCCTTAGGCCACAATACACCAGGTGAGGGGGGCAGGGGTGTGAGTGTAATGAAAAATGAAAGCATAGGATAAACTTCACACATACCATAGCAATGAAAAATGAAAGCATGGGATACATTTCAGACATACTGTATCTATGACAAGTGAAAGCATAGGATAAATTTCACACATACTATAGCAATGAAAAATGAAAGCATGGGATAAATTTCACACATACTGTATCTATGACAAATGAAAGCATAGGATAAATTTCACACATATTATAGCAACGAAATATGAAAGCATAAGATAAATTTCACACATACTATAGCAATGGAAAGTGGTAGCATAGGATAAATTTCACACATACTTTTATCTATGACAAATGAAAGCATGTGTATACAAACACTTCTAACTCTCTCCATGTGAGACTATCTGCTTATTGCAACATTTATGCAGTTTTACTACATCCATAATAGCTAGGAATATCAGCATACACACATATCGAGGATTGCCTGATAATTATACACATATATCAAGTTGGTGGATAATCGGCATATTTTTCAACATTAAAAACAAAAACAAAACACCAAACAAATCAAAACAAAAATACCTTAAGTACCATTATACTGAACAATAACAACATAACATCATCAATGTCATCATGATCATCTTTAATCATAATCTACTCAATAAATGCAGAAGAAATACAAAATCTTCAGAGCAAAGCATTCGGTAGAAATGACTGGGTGGGGTAAGGGGGGAGGGTCGGGGGGGGGGGGGGGGGGGGGGGGGGCGGGGGGTCTCAGGGAGGGGGTCGGCAGTGGGGGAGATTGGTGAGTTTAGGGTAAACTGCATCATGAATACCAATCTTACTTCCTTTCCAAACAAAATACCAAGTATGCAATTTCGAACTAATAATAAGAACACACACACACACACACACACACACACACACACACACACACACACACACACACACACACACACACACACACACACACACACACACACACACACACACACAACACACACACACACACACACACACACACACACACACACACACACACACACACACACAAACAAATATGTTGTGATAAAATATACAAAATAGTGACAATTTCAAATGTTTATCAGTTGACATGATTTACCAAAATAATGTCAATGACCCAGTTTCAGCTGCCCATCATTGTAAGCCAAGTACTGTTTTCCTTCTGTTGATTGCATGAAAAATATACCTGGATACATTGCGCCTGTGATTTTCATTTGATGATTTAAGCAGAGCATGAAAAGATACTTTTGATGATTCCTTAAGAAATTTGTATCAAAGTTCTGTGTAAAGGCTGCAATCAAACAAGAGATGATGTTCATTTTCAACTTAACACAAAAAGAACAATTTATAACCTGGACAGATTCACTATATCTATGAATGTTATTATTGATTGGAAGTACACCAAATCTTAACTGGGTAACAGCAACACGGAGGCAATAAATATCCATGTCGTTAACATATTTTTCTCTTTCAAAAGCGGTTTTAAATGAATTATATATCTGGTATCTTTCACGCTCTCTAATAGTTCCATTCTATTCCTGAATAAACCAGTCAGCAAGTCTTTGTTTCATTGCTCTCAAAACATTCTATCATTTCCCACTCCTTGCTGCAACCAGACAAGACCATACCCAGCCTCACACAGTATGAGAGAGAGAGAGAGAGAGAGAGAGAGAGAGAGAGAGAGAGAGAGAGAGAACTCAACTTGATTTCGAACTCGAACTCAATGATTAGTTCAGAAGAAGGCCATTGGCCTATTCATGAAAGGGAATGCCAAACTGCTTAGTATTGGGGGATTGGGGGGGGGGGGGGGGGGCAACAGCAACAACAACAAAATGTTAGTGTATAACAAGAAGTCAGTTACAAAAATATGACTTCAGATAACAACATACCTCTTCTTCTGAAAGCTTTACACAAATATAAATGAGGCTGCGCACAACCTGAGAAGGACATGACGCCATGAGTAAACAGTCTAAATAAATTAGGCTGTCTTCAATATTTTTAGAGGGATGTAATTTTGCCTACCATCTTTTAATACTGGACAGCACAACACCAAATGGACTTCATCCTCCACCGCTTGCTTTCATAATGGGCATAGCAACCTGAGGTCATCAACATCATGTTATCTGTATCTGAATTTATACGTATATTTATATCTGATACTCCAAGTCTAAACTTAGACATAATTCTTTTAAAATGTACGTCCATATTATCAAGCTTTGTTGTCTATACATTGATTATCTTTCACTGCTTTGTACATGATCCCTCCATTGCTGCCTTAAGCAGTCAACCAGTCTTTGCCTGAAAGCGTTAATAAACTCTCTACAATTCCTGACACTGTCATTGACTGCAGAGAAGGAGAACAGAGTGGGACATTCAATCACATACAAAACTGGACCATACGACTTTTCGCTTCATGTGAATGACTGCTGAGAGACTGACCACCGTTACTTGGTCATTGGCATGACCCTGTACAGCTCGTGACTGTGTAAAACAAAACAAAACAAAACAAAACAAAACCCCTCCTGACTGCGTGATGGATGTGACAGCTGAAGGTCAAGAAGGCAAGGTGACCCTGAACAATGTTTGCCCCGGGGCCATTTTGTTGCCTCCCTTGATCTCCAGGAGCCTTGGAAACCAAAATGGACCCCATTACTTCCTGTCAAGGGAACATACTCCTCATGATGGAGAGGGTCAAGGGAGTGAACTGAAGACTAGAGAGGGGTGAAAGGGCGTTGAAATCAGGCGTGGACAAAGGCGGAACCTCCCTCAGGGTATTGTTCTGCACGGCGACTTCACCACGCGCCTCTAACAACACCCTGGCAACACTGAACACACTCCAGGTCCAAGCCAGTGGCCTGAAAGTCAGGGAAAGAATCTGGTTTGAAGGAGAGCTGAGAGAGAGAGAGAGAGAGAGAGAGAGAGAGAGAGAGAGAGAGAGCATTCTACAGGGCCCTCAAAGGACATGGTCCACATTGACATAGTGAACAGTGCTAGACCTTTGGGTGTGTGGACTGACCAGGTGGCTTCTGTCAGTCTCTCAGTCACCTTGTTTCTTTTATGTCTGCTGTTTTCTCTTCGTCTTTGTTTTCTGTTCTATTTCCTTTCAGTGGATACCCCCCCCCCCCCTTCCCATCCCTATGAATATTAGTTTCTTTAAAAAATTTTAATTAAAAAAAGAATATTAGTTTCTTATCTGATAGCAGTGAACATGCCTTTTGTCTTTTTCTTTCTTCTTTGCTTCTGCAAACTGGGGTGTTTGTCAGTGGGGAGATCGTGGTCTGTCAGATCAACTTTCAAGTCGCCACATTCGGACATAAGGGTTGATGCCTAAAAACACCAGTGTCCATGTGCTGTTTTTGTTTGGGTGAATCATTATTGTTGTTGTTTGTTTCTTTTGATGGTTGATAATTAGTGGACTTAACTTTATTATTTCTTTGCATTTATCCTTTATCGCAAAAAGGAATGAGGTTGAACTTTGCTGCAACACGTCAGTGACTGCCTTCAGGACTGGACCTCTCTTTCAGGCTGACTGGAGGCACTGCTCAGGTCTGCAGCACCAAGACTGGCTCTGATGCAGAAGTCTCTTCCCATGTGACGGCCAGCAGTGAGAATGGAACCGTGACCTTTGGATCAGGCTCAGCCCTCTACCCACACAGCCAGTCAGTCTCCCAATGACATTTCTGTGTGAAGCTACAGAGCTAGCTCAAGTTCCAGTCTCCAGTGAGTGTCCCTTCAAAGGAATGGTTCCCGGCCCCTGGAGCTGACACTGGAGCTGACCCTGGAGCTGACCCTGGAGCTGACCCTGGAGCTGACCCTGGAGCTGACACTGGAGCTGCCACTGGAGCTGCCTCCACTCTCCCCAAAAGTTCTGCGAAGAAAGCTGAAAACCAAGGTCGTATGTAGAAAGGCACACAGAACACACGTCGTTGCTTACAGGCATTTGTTGAAACAGAATGCAGACCACATTGCCTACAGTCATGTGTAGAAAGGCACACACAGAATATATTGCCTACAGTCATGTGTAGAAAGGCACACACAGAATATATTGCCTACAGTCGTGTGTAGAAAGGCACACACAGAATATATTGCCTACAGTCATGTGTAGAAAGGCACACACAGAATATATTGCCTACAGTCATGTGTAGAAAGGCACACACAGAATATATTGCCTACAGTCATGTGTAGAAAGGCACACACAGAATATATTGCCTACAGTCGTGTGTAGAAAGGCACACACAACACATTGCTGACACACAACACATTGCCTACATGCAGTCATGTGTAGAAAGGCACACACAACACATTGCCTACATGCAGTCATGTGTAGAAAGGCACACACAACACATTGCCTAAATGCAGTCATGTGTAGAAAGGCACACACAACACATTGCCTACATGCAGTCATGTGTAGAAAGGCACACACAACACATTGCCTACATGCAGTCATGTGTAAAAAGGCACACACAACACATTGCCTACATGCAGTCATGTGTAGAAAGGCACACACAACACATTGCCTACATGCAGTCATGTGTAGAAAGGCACACACAACACATTGCCTACATGCAGTCATGTGTAGAAAGGCACACACAACACATTGCCTACATGCAGTCATGTGTAAAAAGGCACACACAACACATTGCCTACTATAGGTACAGTCCTGTGTTAACATTTCATCAAGGTGTTGCAGGACTGCAGGCAGCTGGTTAGCCTATGGCCCATGTAATGTGTGGATGACTGCAGCCTATGGTCCATGTAATGTGTGGGTGACTGCAGCCTATGGCCCATGTAATGTGTGGGTGACTGCAGCCTATGGCCCATGTAATGTGTGGGTGACTGCAGCCTATGGCCCATGTAATGTGTGGGTGACTGCAGCCTATGGCTCATGTAATGTGTGGATGACTGCAGCCTATGGCCCATGTAATGTGTGGGTGACTGCAGCCTATGGCCCATGTAATGTGTGGGTGACTGCAGCCTATGGCCCATGTAATGTGTGGGTGACTGCAGCCTATGGCCCATGTAATGTGTGGATGACTGCAGCCTATGGCCCATGCAATGTGTGGATGACTGCAGCCTATGGCCCATGCAATGTGTGGGTGACTGCAGCCTATGGCCCATGTAATGTGTGGGTGACTGCAGCCTATGGCCCATGTAATGTGTGGATGACTGCAGCCTATGGCCCATGTAATGTGTGGGTGACTGCAGCCTATGGCCCATGTAATGTGTGGGTGACTGCAGCCTATGGCCCATGTAATGTGTGGATGACTGCAGCCTATGGCCCATGCAATGTGTGGATGACTGCAGCCTATGGCCCATGTAATGTGTGGATGACTGCAGCCTATGGCCCATGTAATGTGTGGATGACTGCAGCCTATGGCCCATGTAATGTGTGGATGACTGCAGCCTATGGCCCATGTAATGTGTGGATGACTGCAGCCTATGGCCCATGTAATGTGTGGATGACTGCAGCCTATGGCCCATGTAATGTGTGGATGACTGCAGCCTATGGCCCATGTAATGTGTGGATGACTGCAGCCTATGGCCCATGCAATGTGTGGATGACTGCAGCCTATGGCCCATGCAATGTGTGGATGACTGCAGCCAATGGCCCATGCAATGTGTGGGTGACTGCAGCCTATGGCCCATGTAATGTGTGGGTGACTGCAGCCTATGGCCCATGCAATGTGTGGATGACTGCAGCCTATGCCCATGTAATGTGTGGATGACTGCAGCCATATGGACCACATGCAATGTGTGGTGACTGCAGCCTATGGCCCATGTAATGTGTGGATGACTGCAGCCTATGGCCCATGTAATGTGTGGATGACTGCAGCCTATGGCCCATGCAATGTGTGGGTGACTGCAGCCTATGGCCCATGTAATGTGTGGGTGACTGCAGCCTATGGCCCATGCAATGTGTGGATGACTGCAGCCTATGGCCCATGTAATGTGTGGGTGACTGCAGCCTATGACCCATGTAATGTGTGGGTGACTGCAGCCTATGGCCCATGCAATGTGTGGATGACTGCAGCCTATGGCCCATGTAATGTGTGGGTGACTGCAGCCTATGGCCCATGTAATGTGTGGATGACTGCAGCCTATGGCCCATGAATGTGTGGATGACTGCAGCCTATGGCCCATGTAATGTGTGGTGACTGCAGCCTATGGCCCATGTAATGTGTGGTGACTGCAGCCTATGGCCCATGTAATGTGTGGATGACTGCAGCCTATGGCCCATGTAATGTGTGGTGACTGCAGCCTATGGCCCATGTAATGTGTGGTGACTGCAGCCTATGGCCCATGTAATGTGTGGATGACTGCAGCTATGGCCCATGTAATGTGTGGATGACTGCAGCCTATGGCCCATGCAATGTGTGGATGACTGCAGCTATGGCCCATGCAATGTGTGGGTGACTGCAGCCTATGGCCCATGTAATGTGTGGTGACTGCAGCCATGGCCCATGCAATGTGTGGTGACTGCAGCCTATGGCCCATGTAATGTGTGGGTGACTGCAGCCTATGACCATGAATGTGTGGATGACTGCACCTATGGCCCATGCAATGTTGGATGACTGCAGCCTATACCATGAATGTGTGATGTGACATGCAGTGTATGAGAGCAACCATGCAATGTGTGGGTGACTGCAGCCATGCCCATGTAATGTGTGGGTACGCACTATGGCCCATGCATTGTGGATGACTGCAGCCTATGGCCCATGAATGTGTGGTGACGCAGCTATGCCCATGTAATGTGTGGTGACTGCAGCCTATGCCCATGAATGTGTGGATGACTGAGCCTATGCCCATGTAATGTGTGGTGACTGCAGCTATGCCATGAATGTGTGGATGACTGCAGCCTATGCCATGTAATGTGTGGATGACTGCAGCTATGGCCATGTAATGTGTGGATGATGCAGCCTATGGCCATGTAATGTGTGGATGACTGCAGCTATGCCCATGTAATGTTGATCTGCAGCTATGGCCCATGTAATGTGTGGATGACTGCAGCCTATGGCCATGTAATGTGTGGATGACTGCAGCCTATGGCCCATGTAATGTGTGGATGACTGCAGCCAATGGCCCATGCAATGTGGTGGGTGACTGCAGCCTATGGCCCCATGTAATGTGGGTGACTGCAGCCTATGGCCCATGCAATGTGTGGATGACTGCAGCTATGGCCCATTGTAATGTGTGGATGACTGCAGCCCTATGACCCATGTAATGTGTGGGTGACTGCAGCCTATGGCCCATGTAATGTGTGGATGACTGCAGCCTATGGCCCATGTAATGTGTGGATGACTGCAGCCTATGGATCATGCAATGTGTGGATGACTGCAGCCTATGGCCCATGCAATGTGTGGGTGACTGCAGCCTATGGCCCATGCAATGTGTGGATGACTGCAGCCTATGACCCATGTAATGTGTGGGTGACTGCAGCCTATGGCCCATGCAATGTGTGGATGACTGCAGCCTATGACCCATGTAATGTGTGGATGACTGCAGCCTATGGCCCATGCAATGTGTGGATGACTGCAGCCTATGACCCATGTAATGTGTGGGTGACTGCAGCCTATGGCCCATGTAATGTGTGGGTGACTGCAGCCTATGGCCCATGTAATGTGTGGGTGACTGCAGCCTATGGCCCATGTAATGTGTGGGTGACTGCAGCCTATGGCCCATGTAATGTATGGGTGACTGCAGCCTATGGCCCATGTAATGTGTGGGTGACTGCAGCCTATGACCCATGCAATGTGTGGGTGACTGCAGCCTATGGCCCATGCAATGTGTGGGTGACTGCAGCCTATGGCCCATGTAATGTGTGGGTGACTGCAGCCTATGGCCCATGCAATGTGTGGATGACTGCAGCCTATGGCCCATGCAATGTGTGGGTGACTGCAGCCTATGGCCCATGTAATGTGTGGGTGACTGCAGCCTATGGCCCATGCAATGTGTGGGTGACTGCAGCCTATGGCCCATGTAATGTGTGGGTGACTGCAGCCTATGACCCATGCAATGTGTGGGTGACTGCAGCCTATGGCCCATGCAATGTGTGGGTGACTGCAGCCTATGACCCATGTAATGTGTGGGTGACAGACACCAAGCTGCTGCCTGCACAGCTGGCTCGGCCAAGTCCAGCCCCTCCCTACCCTTCACTGATTGCAAACTTGAGGGCAGAGCACAACTCCTCAGGGATTTCAGGAAAAGTCAAAAGTCAAGTTGGGAAAAGTCAAAAGTCAAGTTTCTATCACTCATGGAAACAACATCAAACTATAAGGTCATGATGTGTCCTGACTTTTCCAAGTCCTAAATGAGCAGAGTGACATGGCTCCAATCTGGAGATGGGACCACAAAGAAAAGGGGATCATGGTAGGTCGCCTATACACTCAGCTACCTGTGCCTGTAAGACAGGCAGTGTCCTGGTCACTCTGCCAACACAGCTGCCCACACCATTCCTGCACACGGCACAAAGACAGACAGGGAAATGTCTTCCTCACTGAACTGAGCTGAGCTCTCCCCACAGAAAAACCCAACACTCCACGGTCTCTGCCTTCACAGCAGGGGCTGCCGATCACCATGTTTTGATAAGTTCGAAAGTGTCCCTGGAAACTTCGGAAACAATTCAAGCATTCATTCAGAAACAGAAAGAAGGGGTCTCCGCCATTCTTGTGTGTGTGTCAACACTGGGGAATCTTACACTGTAACTGCTTGTCATTCATTAACCTGATACATCTTTTCAGTCACAAGGAGCTCTCTTTCTTACAGCTGTCTTGCATACACATTTTCCTTGTGTGCTATTCAGGGGTTGAAAAAGGAACGCAGTGTGAGAGGTTTGCTGAAGGCGGGTGCAGAGCGGTAAAGTTAGCTCCCCTGTTTGGGGGGGGGGGGGGGGGGAAAATGGCGGTTTTCCTCCTCTGGAGGGGCCCAGGGCCAAAAGGGCCCCTTTCACTCAGAGTGACGTGGCCCCAGGCAGACAGACAGGCAGACAGACAGACAGGCAGACAGACAGACAGGCAGACAGACAGGCAGACAGACAGGGCAGGGCAGGAGTAGCCTTTGCCAGCTCTCAAGCTAGGCTTACACTCCCCCCTCCCCTCTTTTTCGCCTCTCCAGCCTCTCAGGCTTTTCAAAGGAAAGTTCTTTTCTTCCTGCACTGTTTACTTTTTGTTCTGAGTCCTATGGCCGCTAAGAAAGGAAAGGAAAGGAGGGAGGCCGAGCTGGGCTGTTTGCCGCCATTCCCTCTGCTGGCCACACTTCTGCTTCAGGCAAAGTGCCCACACAAGCCCGGGGTTGTATGGCAAAAAGGATTGGTGGACAGTGGTGTTGACTTTGTTTATTATTCCAATGACCCATTTGATCTAGCTGTACTTAGTTGAGTTGAGTGGAGATGAGTTGAGATGAGTTGAGTACTTAGCATAAAGAACAGCTTTGACTGTCCAATTTGTGCTCCGTTTCATTACAAGACAGTGTTGTCACTGAAAGATTTTATTTTCTAAAAAAAAAAAATTGGTGTTTTTTGTATATTGAATCTGTGATAAATCGTATTCAAAATGATGGAGAAGTTGTCAGTGGTTACCTGCACTTGTTTCTCTCCACTACTATTTCTGCATCAATGTTTTATGTGGGCAAGTGGGGAATTGCATTTCTTGTAGATCCATTGTGGGCCATTTATTCTTTTCCCCCAACATCTCTGGCCTGTGCTGGCACTACCAGTGTATGACAATGTCTGGGTTGTTATCTAGCTCGGCAGACTGATCCCTTGGCTGGACACAAACCTAGGACCTCCCTTGCGTCCTTTCAATAGGATCCCCAAACATGAGGTACACAGATTCACTAGGTGTTTGTTTTCTCCTATTTATGGTTTTTGTGCAACGTATATCTTAAGCATGTTTTCTTCCTCTTTTTATAATTGTCTTTCGATGGCAGCTAAAAAGGCCACAGGAATATAAAATATTCTTGTGAATGCCATTGACACTTCTTAATTCTGAAAAGTGTCTTGCTTTAAGGTACCACAGGGGTGATGGTTTAAGTACCTTTGGGACCTCTTATGAAAGCTCATTGAAGAGCCAAAATTCGAGTCAGATCAGATCAGATCAGTTCAGGCCAAAGGCATAGGTTTTGCTCAAAACTGTATAAAATGCTGTGATTTGAAAGATTTTAATTCCTAGAGAGTTTATTTGGTTTGGGTTTTAATGAATATTGTATCTTTGATAAATCATTTTCAAAATGATTGGAAGTGGTTACCGCACCTGTTTTCCTCCCCTACTAATTGCTCATGAAGACAGTGTTGTCAGAGAAGGGACAGGCCTGGGATAGTGTTCCCACTGCGGTTTTGGTATCTCTCCTTAGTCCATCTGTGTGAACAACATAAAGTAAAGGGTTACAATATTTTAGAAGTCGTTGGCCAATGATAGTCAGAATTGAATTGAATTGAATGAATTTTATTTTAAAAGCAAACATGCTTTTATACAACCAGCCCTCTGGGCAAACAACCACCAAAACCCAACAAAAACAATCTCTCCCCCAAACAGAGAGAGAGAGAGAGAGAGAGAGAGAGAGAGAGAGAGAGAGAGAGAGAGAGAGAGAGAGAGAGAGAGAGAGAGATGCTTGGCTTTTGGTTGATCCAGTATTTAAAAAAACACCCCCAGATCACTCCACTGGGACTCTAATAAGGTCAAAGAAAGAAAGAAAGTAGAGCCCCACTGAACTACACTAGTGCCCTAACCGTAAGCCCCACTGAACCACACTAGTGCCCTAACCGTAAGGGGGGGGGGGGGGGTGGGTGGGGGGGAGGCCGGGAAGGCATCCTGCTCTCCATCTGTGGTATTGGGAGAGGGGTGGGGGGTGGGGGGGCCAGTGCCTGGGTCTTGAAAAGGGTTTGTGGAGTCCATGTACAGTTAAATGAAAGAAAAAAGACATGATTAAAGGATCTGAATATTTGACATGACTTTCCACCTGACTGAGCAGTTTCCTTTCTCCCATGAAAAAGAACACTGTGAAACATTGGCCACTTTATTGGTGCTTTTAGGAATCGGCAAACAAGGAAAACTACTAGTTCCGATTACACAGGAGTGTGGTATACTGTAATTTTAGTGAGCAACTGCCCTATGCAACTTCTACTATGACGTTTGTTGTTGTTGTTGTTGTCGATAATGTTCTTTTGCCCATTCCATAAGGAGCCGAAGAATGGACTGACTGGAACCTGGCCTGGACACCACAAAGCCAATGTGTGCCCCTGTACCAGGACAAAACTGCATGCACTCAGGGACTGAGTGTAAAAAAGCAAACTAGTGCATATTCCATTATCCTCGATATAAATAAATAAATAACTTTTCCTGAGGGGATACAGGGGCCTGTCAGGATATATAGTATGCCCGCCTCCTGGACCTTGTGTGCTAGGAATTTCCTCTTCTTTTTCTCTTGATTTTTGCATTGTTCCTTTTCTTCCTATCACCTCCTTCTTGTCTAATTTCTGCCTTCTTGGTCCATTGTCCTGCCTTTTTCACAGAAAGACTTAAAATACAAGCATTCTCTCCCACGCTAAGGTTGTATGTGCTGGGCCTGACTTCTCAGGCGCTTACAGCAGTGCCACACATCTTCGCTCAGGGCAGACAACAATAACTGCTGTCTGAGCATTCAACAAAGCAGAAAAAGGAGAACAGCAAGAACACGATCAAGCTCTGGCCAAGACCAGGTCGGAAGTTGCCGGTGTTGAGAATGAAGTGCAGCCTGGGTAGAGAGAGAAGACAGCCAAGGCTGTCAGACAACTCCTTGACCATTGCGGACGAGACTGGTGTTCAGCATGCGCCTGTAAAAGCCATACGTCATCACTGACCACTGTCTCAGGTCAGTTAAAGCATACGTCACCACTGACCACTGTCTCAGTTAAAGCATACGTCACCACTGACCACTGTCTCAGTTAAAGCATACGTCACCACTGACCACTGTCTCAGTTAAAGCATACGTCACCACTGACCACTGTCTCAGTTAAAGCATACGTCACCACTGACCACTGTCTCAGGTCAGTTACAGGCGGCCCTACCTCAGCCCACTGAAATAGTATGCAACAAGAAATGTTTCCTGCCATGTCTTTTGGTCACACTTCTAGGAGTCAACTCCACCTCAGACTTTTCAGTCAGCTTCATTTAGAAAGCAGAGAAATCTCCCCCCCCCCCCTTTACCCTTATACAAAACCAAACCAAACCAGAAAAAACCCACACCAACCCAACAACCCATAACAATGAAAAGAACCCCAAACAAACATAGTTTCGACAATGATGTTGAGGGCACTGTTGCTTGTAAATAACATTATAATGTACCCACTCCTCTGGCTCCCTAAGGACGGTCAACCCTAATTAGAGAAACCATGCTGCTGTCGTTGTTGTTATTGTTGTTGCTGTTTGTTATTGCTATTGTTGTTGTTCCACTTTTCACGCTGGGTGCCGCGGGGTCACTGACTATGCACTCCCGATTCCCAATATGTCTGCCTGACTCACCCCACATGGGGATCGCTGACTGTACTATGACTGACTCACCCCACATGGGAATCACTGACTGTACTCTGTCTGCCTGACTCACCCCACATGGGAATCACTGACTGTACTCTGTCTGTCTGACTCACCCCACATGGGAATCACTGACTGTACTCTGTCTGTCTCACCCCACATGGATCACCTGACTGTACTAGTCTGTCTGACTCATCCCCCATGGAAATCACTGACTGTACTCTGTTCTCACCCACATGGGAATCATCACTGTCACTTGTCTGTCTCAACCCCACATGGAATCACTGACTGCTATCATTCTGTCTGACCTCCCCTCCCATGGAATCATCTGACTGTACTCTGTCTGTCTCACCCACATGGAACTCATGACGTACTACTCCTGACTTATCACACCCACATGGGGATCAGAACTCCCTTCTGTCTGATTCATCCCACTTGGATCACGACTGTACTCTGTACGTCTGAACTCATCCCACAGGAACACTGACTGTACTCTGTCTGTATGAACCCCCCACATGGAATTTACTGACTGTATCTGTCTTCTGACTCATCAACATGGAATCACTGATGTACCTCTCTGTCACCCCAGGGAATCACTACTTGTAACTACTGTTGTTGCTTCATCCCACATGGGGTATCATGATTGTACTCTGTCTGTCTCACCCCACATGGGAATCACGCGGTACCTGTCTGCCTACTCCACCCCCAGGGAATCTACTGACTGTACTCATGTCAGCTGACTCCTCCACAGGGGAATCACTGACTTACTATGTCTGTCTGACTACTCCCACGGAATCCCGTGGATAAATTCATGTGGATAAAAGTTTGTGTATAGTTCTCTTTTTCAAATTCGTCGCCACATAGGCAGCCATAATCATACTTCATTGGATTTTTTTCCTTTAACAGACAATGAATGATGTTATGGTAAATACATTAATCTCATGTCTGAAGACAATCTCAACATAACATTTTACAACAGAACAGCACTTCAGAGTAGGCCTGGCACTTAGTGGAAATACTAACAGACAAAGCTTTTGGTCACTGCACATACATAGTGTATCTTGTAAGCAACAAGTAAGTACTTCTATCTACAACTGGAAAAGAGCTTTTTGTGTCCAGAACTCGATGATCAGTGATTAGAAAAGATGTAAACTTTCAATGTAACCGTACTCTTAAGTACTTCAACTATCTTTCAGAACTTAGTGTATAAAATCAAGATCTGTTGAAAAGCAAATAGCAAGGGAAAGGAAAAGCTAGGCAGAGCCAGGCTGCTGCAGTCAGTTCATCCCCTGTCCTAGTGCTGTGAAGTAGCAAGCTTCCCCCTACCTTTCAGTGCGCACCCATGTCTTCATGCATGCGGGTATGTAGTGTTTGACGAGTAGCCAGAGACGAAAAACAAGGTGGCTGTCACATGGCCGTCAAGGGGCAATAGCACTGACTGCATTGATTCATCCCCTCCTGCTCACGTGAAGTCTGTCCTGGCTCAGCCCCTAACTGTGCACTTGGGTCTGAATCGCTCGTTTAAGCGCAGGATGTCTATTAATCCCGGAGACCCTGCCCCAGGAGAGGTGAAAGGAGCCACGGGGCTGTGAACAAGCAACACATTAGGGGCGGGGGCCTGTCAAGCGGCATCAGCACAAAGAGAGCAGGGCCAAAAGACACCAGACACAAGGTGGCAAGTCAAGGCTTGGCGCTGGCCATCCACCATGAATGGGGTAATGAGGGGGGTGGGGGGGGGAAGGGGGAGGTGGCGCAGTACCCGCTGGGCCAGAGCTACCCAGGTGTAGGTCTCCTTTCATCGCCTCCACCCTTCACTCTCTCTTTCACCCTGCAATTTGTGCAGGTGTGTGGCTCTATGCAGCTTCAGTCTGTCTGTCTGTCTGTCTGTCTGTCTTGTTCTTGTTCCCCCTCTGCCCATTCCTCCCCACCACCTACACCACTGCATCACCTTGGAGTTGCCATCTTCCATGTCGTCCCAGGTGCTGGATGACAAATCAACCTGATTGCTTTTCCTGTCTCCGCCATCTTTCTTTCTGGCCGCCATGGAAATATGACTCCAGGAACACGTTGTCTCCTCCTCCTCCTCTTCCCTCTTCTCTCTTCTCTTTTTCTTCTCTTTTTCTTCTCTTCTTTTCTTGTTGTTTTGTTGTTGTTGTTGTTGTTGTTTTTTCTTTTTTCTTCTTTTCTTCTTCTTCTTCTCTTCTTCTTCTTCTTCTTCTTCTTCTTCTTCTTCTTCTTCTTCTTCTTCTTCTTCTTCTTCTTCTTCTTCTTCTTTTCTTCTTCTTCTTCTTCTTCTTCATTTTCTTCTTGTTTTTCTTTTTCTTTTCTTTTTTTTGTTTTTTTTCTCTTCTTCTTCTTCTTCATTCTCTTCTCATTCTTCGCAATTCTTCTTCTTCTTCGAATTCTCGTTGTTCTTGTTCTTGTTCTTGTTCTTCTTGCTTCTTTTCTTCTGTTCTTCTTGTCTTTTCTTCATTCCGTTCTTTGCTTTTTTCTTGTTCTTGTTCTTCTTGTTCTTTTCTTCTTCTTGTTCTTGTTCTTGTTCTTTTCTTGTTCTGTTCTTCTTCTTCTTCTTCTTCTTCTTCAGACTGGACTTGGTGATTATGGTCCATGCAGGTGACTTGACGTGAGGGATACATCATCCTTTTTGTCCCTGTTGTGTTAAACTCTCAATTCTACTTTCTTTCCAGCTGTGTTAGTATTGTTGCTAGACGTATATATAAAAATAAGATAGAAGACAAGTTTGCGGGGATATTTTTCGTGCTGCTTGGCAGGGTATAAAAATATGTCTGCAGTAAACATGGTAGGTGTCCAACATAGGTCAAAGATCAGTTTGCAGGGAGTATGTGATAACAACTTTACCAGACCATCTAAACGCATTTTGTACTCGCTTTGAAAAGCATGATTTCTCAGATGGAATAAATGACCTGAAGCAATCCCTAGTTTCTGAAAATAGCGTCATTGTTAATGAAGAAATTATCTGTAAGCACTTAAAGGCAATAAATATTAACAAATCTCCCGGACCAGATGGTATATGTGGAAGAACCCTGAAATTCTGTGCTACCGAGCTTGCCAGTGTCCTTCAACACCTGTTCCAGGCCTCACTGGATACTTGTCAGATTCCAGTTATTTGGAAAACTTCCAATGTTCCAAAGAAACCCAATCCTTCTCGGCCTAACGATTTTAGACCTGTACCTCTCACATCTCTTGTGATGAAAATGCTAGAAAAGATCGTAAAATCTCTCATTCTTTCCGCTACAGAGAAAAACCTTGACCCACTACAATTTGCGTACAGGTCTCGAAGGGGTGTCGAAGATGCCAAACTATTCATTTTGAACAAGTTGTATAGCTACTTGGAAACACCTGACTCTCATGCCAGAATATTTTTCGCTGACTTTAGTTCAGCTTTCAATACAATGCAGCCTCACGTTCTGGTTAACAAAATAATTTCAAAATTTGACGTAGACAATCAACTTGTTCGTTGGCTGATTGAATTTTTAACCAACAGACCACAGCGTGTTTTGGCCAACAAAATTTCTTCTTCGGTTAGATTTACCTGCACTGGTTCTCCACAGGGTTGCGTCCTCTCACCACTTCTGTACATTTTATACACAGATGATTGCAGAAGCAACTATGGAAATTCCTTTTTGGTAAAGTTCGCAGACGACAGTGCTCTGTTATCTCTCTTATCCGGATCAGTCTTAGACCACGGTTCAGCCCTCACCGAGTTCGTACACTGGTGTGATGAGGCCTATCTGGAGCTAAATGTTTCTAAAACTAAAGACCTGCCTATCGACTTCAGAAGATCAGGGCATACTCCTAAGAATATTATTATCCATAATCAAGAGTTGAAAACGTTTTGAACTATAAGAATCTGGGAACTGTTTTTGACCACAAGTTAAACTGGGACGTTAACACTGACGCTATTGTCAAAAAGGGACAACAACGTGTGTATTTTATGAGGAAACTGAACTCATTTTTTGTAGACAAAAGAATTCTTTCCTTGTTTTACAAGTCTTACATAGAGAGTGTTCTAAGTTTTGCTTTCATTTTTTTGGTACAATATCTTAGTGTTAAAAACAAGAATGGCCTGCAGAGAATTGTAAGAATCTGCTCAAAAATAATTGGAAAAGAACAAAGAGATCTCATGTCGTTCTGCAATCAGCAGCTTGTACGCAAAGCCACAGCCATTTTGGCTGATCCTTCTCATGTTTGTTTCCAGAATTTCAGTTGTTGCCTTCGGAACGCCGTTTTCAGTGTCCCATCAGCAAAACTAACAGAAAAAGAAATTCTTTTGTGCCAGTAAGCATTCGAATTCTGAATTCACAATGATGTTGACTACCTAGTTTTTACATTTCTCTGAATTACTTGCCTGATTGTCATTGTTATGAGTGTGGTCAATACATAATATGTGTGTGTGTGTGAAAGGGGGGGGGCGAGAGTGCGTGCGTTAGGGGCGTGGGGAAAGTATGTCTTCTTATGTCAACGTCTTAAATGGAATTTAAATATTGTGTATGTGTGGTGTGCGTGCGTGTCGCAAACAGCACGTACGTGCTGCGTATACGCGTGCGTACAAGTAGTTTTTTGTCTTCTAGTCAATGGGTTTAAGTTGTGTTCACAATGTGTGTGTGTGTGTGTGTGTGTGTGTGTGTGTGTGTGTGTGTGTGTGTGTGTGTGTGCGCGCATGCCGCGTGTGTGTTGGTGTGTGTGTGTGTGTGTTCGTGACATTTTATTTGAAGTCATTTGAAATGTTTTAACCAATATGAAATATAGCTTTTGTGTCTTTGAGATTTTTTATGTGTATCAATCTGCCTGTCAGTATTGTAATTGCCCTTCATGGGATGATTAAAGTGTTTTTGACTTCTTTAAAGGCCTAGTCCTTTTAGATGGTTTTTTGTTTTCAGGTGGGCTTTTATTTGTTTAGTTTTAAAAGCGTTCTAAGTTTGATCTTTTCCATAAACATTGAAATTCCATTAAGAAAATGTTTCTAAACCTCTATATCAAAGAAACCACTGTTTTAAACACACACACACACACACACACACACACACACACACACACACACACACACACACCACACACACACACACACACCACAACCACACACACACACACATTCACACCACACTATCTACACACATTCACACTCCACACATCTCACATCACTTACACAGCACACTACAACACACACACCCCCCTCTATCACGTGGAAAATTTTTTCACTTATTTGCTGTTTGCATTTTTTGTTATTTGTTGGTGCTTTTTTAAAAAACTTTCAGGTGTTTGTAT
>CM054142.1:3452334-3463806 GCA_028751875.1 Rapana venosa
GGTGCTGTTGGTGGTGCTGTTGGTGCTGTTGGTGCTGTTGGTGCTGTTGGTGCTGTTGGTGGTGTTGGTGGTGTTGGTGGTGTTGGTGGTGCTGTTGGTGGTGTTGGTGGTGGTGGTGCTGTTGGTGTTGCTGTTGGTGCTGCTGTTGGTGCTGCTGTTGGTGCTGGTGTTGGTGAAGAAGACTAGAGGAAAATACCGAAAGGCAACAGCTTGGTGGAGCAAAGAAGTCAAAGAAGCAATCAGAGAGAAGAAGAGTCTATACAAGACCTGGATTAAGTCAAAGACAGAAGAGGACTACATCAGGTACAGAATTGCATGAAGACACACCAAGAAAATAGTCAGAACAGCAAAGGAAAATTTGTAGAGAAAATATGGAGAAGAGCTAAGTAAAAAGTACAAAACCTCCACGAGAGAGTTCTACAAGAGTGTGAAAGCAATGAGAATGCGAGACGAACCCTTTGACCCCACCACTGTAAACAACGATGCAAAAGGACAAGGCCTGAACGAGGAAGAAGAGATAGTGAACAGATGGGAAGAGTACTTCAAGAAACTGCTCAACCCTGCAGGACAACAGGCACAGAACACCCAGTTCCAGTTCACCCCCAACTACCCAGACCACTCAGAACCTACCATCTTGGAGAGTGAAGTCAGAAGAGCAGTGAAGACCAGCCCTACAGGGAAAGCAGCAGGTGGCGATGCCATAGCAACTGAAGCCATCCATGCATGTGGGGAAACTGGTATAATGTGGCTCACCACCATCTTCAAAAAAGCTTGGGAGGAGAGGAAAGTACCAGAGGACTGGCAGAATGCAATAGTAGTGCCAATTTGGAAGAAGAAGGGCAGCAAGAAAGACTGCAGTAACTACAGAGGCATGTCACTCCTCAGCCATGTAGGGAAAATGTATGCAAAGATCCTAGACCAGCGCACTAGAACAAAAACAGAACATCTCCTTAGCGATGCTCAGTTTGGATTCAGGAAAGGAAGAGGGTGCACAGATGCAATCTTTGCTCTCAGACAGCTGTGTGAGAAGGCGATCGAATACAATCGAGATCTCCACCTTATCTTTGTAGATCAAGAGAAGGCTTTTGACCGAGTAAACAGAGACAAGTTGTGGAAGGTCCTAGAGCAGTATGGCGTGAAGGGGCAGCTGCTGGACAACATCCGAGCTATCTATGCCAACAGCAAGAGCGCAGTCCGCACGACCAGTGGAACATCTGACTGGTTCCCAGTTACATCCGGGGTGAGACAGGGCTGTTGCCTCTCCCCTCTGCTCTTTGTCATTTACATGGACCAGATTGCAAAGGAGGCCAACCCAGATCCTGAGGCACTCAACGAACTCATGTTTGCTGATGACCAGGCAATAATACATAGCAAGAAGGCACAGCTCCAGGAGCACACAGATCAACTCAACAGCACCTGCCAGGCCTATGACATAAAAATCAGTGTCAGTAAGACCGAGGTCATGAGAATCAGCAGGAGACCACACACTCTGGACATCAATATCAATGGATCCCAGTTAAATCAAGTCAGCGAATTTAAATATCTGGGCAGTGTATTTGCAGAGAACCGAAGATTAAACCGTGAAATTGAAACAAGGTGTCAGAAGGCTATTGCGGTCAGCTACCAGCTCGCCCCTCTCCTGAAACATCCCAGCATCCCCATGGACACAAAGGCAAAACTGATTAACACCATCTTCCTGCCAACGCTCACGTACCAGTGTCAGACATGGCCCCTCACAAAGGCCCTCAGACGTAAACTAGTCACGTGTGAAATGAAATGCCTAAGAAGAGCAGTCAACAAGACCCGAAGAGACAAAATCAGAAACGAAGTCATCAGAGACATGGTAGGTGCAACACCAGTCCTACAACACATCGACCAGCAGAGGATCAAGTGGTTCGGACACCTGACACGGATGCCTCACAACCAGCCAGCTCTTCGGGACTACAACACCCGGCACTCAGGATGGAAAGCCAAAGGACGACCAAGAAGAAGATGGAGTGATTCCGTGGCCGACACCCTAAAAGCCCACGGCATGTCCCTCCTCCAGGCTACACGCCTCGCTGCCGACAGACAGCTATATCTCCCCGCGACACCTCCGAGTATAAGCGGAAGACAAAAGTAAAAAGTAAGTAAAAAGCTGTTGGTGCTGTTGGTGCTGTTGGTGGTGTTGGTGCTGTTGGTGCTGTTGGTGGTGCTGTTGGTGGTGTTGGTGGTGCTGTTGGTGGTGTTGGTGGTGTTGGTGCTGTTGGTGGTGTTGGTGGTGCTGTTGGTGCTGTTGGTGCTGTTGGTGGTGTTGGTGGTGCTGTTGGTGCTGTTGGTGGGTGTTGGTGGTGTTGGTGCTGTTGGTGGTGTTGGTGGTGTTGGTGGTGTTGGTGGTGTTGGTGGTGTTGGTGGTGCTGTTGGTGCTGTTGGTGCTGTTGGTGCTGTTGGTGGTGCTGTTGGTGCTGTTGGTGTGTTGGTGCTGTTGGTGCTGTTGGTGCTGTTGGTGCTGTTGGTGCTGTTGGTGCTGTTGGTGGTGCTGTTGGTGCTGTTGGTGGTGTTGGTGCTGTTGGTGGTGTTGGTACTGCTGTTGGTGCTGTTGTTGGTGCTGTTGGTGCTGTTGGTGCTGTTGGTGGTGCTGTTGGTGCTGTTGGTGCTGTTGGTGGTGTTTGGGGCTGTTGGTGCTGTTGGTGCTGTTGGTGCTGTTGGTTGGCTGTTGTTGGTGCTGTTGGTGCTGTTGTGGTGCTGTTGGTGTGCTGTTGGTGCTGTTGGGGTGCTGTTGTGGGGTGTTGGTGGTGTTGGTGGTGCGTTGGTGGTGTGGCGGTGCTGTTGGTGCTGTTGGTGCTGTTGGTGGTGTTGGTGGTGCTGTTGCTGTTGCTGCCGCTGCTGCTGCTCTCCCTCTGTTCGTTTAACTCTCTCTCTCTCTATTGCAGTTTGGGGTTGTTGTTGTTGTTGTTTTTTTGGCTTTTTAACACTTTTTTGTCTGTGTTTGTTTCTTTGTTTGGTTTTCTTTTCTTCCATTGTGACCCTTGTATGGCAGTCACCGCCATTGTATCGAGTTCTCATTTGTAGTGTTGGATTATAGTAATCATTTTTGAATTTTCAGTTTGGTGTGTTAAAAATGTTGATAATGATTGCTTGCAAGTTTTTTTGTTTGTGTGGGGGATTTAAATTTTTTTTTGAGGGCATGATGTAAAAAAGCCCTGAGCTTATCCATTTACTCTCAATAAACAGTTCGAGTTCGAGTTCCTCTCTCTCCCTCCCTATGTCCGTTATCTGTCTGTCTCTTTCTCTCTGTCTCTCTTTGTATTTCTGTGTGTGTGTTTTGTGTGTGTGTGTGTGTTGTGTGTGTGTGGTGTGTGTGTGTGTGTGTGTGTGTGTGTGTGTGTGTGTGTGTGTTCGATTTTACGTCTGTTCACTTAAAGTGATATTAGAGGAAGGAGGTGGGGAAGGGGGCATGATGAGATGAGGGCTTGAAGAAAAAGAGATGCATGTTGGTATTTATGTACATTAAAAAACTGATTCCAAACCTTATAAACAATCAATAATACTGCAAAAAACATGGCAAAGAAACGCAAATAACAACAACACAGAACAATTGAAAGCTACTCTAAACTTGGAAAATGAACAACCACCATCTACGTGTAAAAGCTGCCATGAATAAAGTAAAATGATATCGCGACAGTAAAGCCACTGAAGGTGTTATAATTCCACGGTCGTACTTTACACAAATGAGAATACTGGAGATCGCATCAGAGACAATGCTATCTCCCACAATAACTTTGGATTGCTTAAAACTTTGTGCAGAGACTTATCTTGAAATGTTGGTAGGAACTATTTTAAACTTCAACACTGATATAAAACATGAACATTGGACAGTTTTTCACCGCATATGCATTGTGTATTTCTTACAAATTTTTCTCGAAAGGCATTTACTTTCAGTCTATGGATTAAAGAAACAATTTTTTTAGTACAAGATTTTCGAAAGCCAAACTGAGTACAAAGAATGTTCTCAATATCCAGAACAGAACAAGTATGCTTGGGGATAGCCAGCCTCTTCCTGTTTTTTTTTTTTTTTACATGTTTCCAGCAAACATTTTGAAGCAAAGCATAACCTTCATGAAGAGAAAGAGGGATATCTAAAACAGTTGAATAGCTATCATGTTTTGCTGCCTTTTTTGCAGCTTTATCTAACTTTTCATTGAAATAAATACCACAGTGAGATGGAACCCAGCAGAAAGTAATTTGCGAACCCTTCAGAATTAGAAGATGCACCCAAAAATTACTTTCAGTAATGAGGTTTTGCGTAACTCTGTGTGGTGTGTGTGTGTGTGTGTGTGTGTGTGCGTGCGAGGTGTGTGTGTGTGTTGTGGTGTGTGTGTGTGGTGTGTGTGTGTGTGTGTGTGGTGTGTGTGTGTGTGTGTGTGTGTGTGTGTGTGTGTGTGCTACGGCACACTGACCAGTGACCAGCAGGGGCAGTCAGTGCAGCCTCTCTCTCCACCCAGAGCCTGGCCGGCCTCCCTGCTGGCTGACCACTGCCTCAGCTTCAGGCCGTGCACCAGCCACCAGCGGTCAGGACTGGCTGACCAGGCCAGGCACAGACAGACAGCTGGCCTGTCACCGCGCCTGCCTGGGGCCACCAACGCTCAGAGCACCTAAAGACATCATGCACCCTCTTCCTCTGCTCCTCATTCTCTCGGTCTGTTGTCTCTGTCTCTCTATCTGTCTGTCTCTATCTCTAACTTGGGTTTGTTTGGCTCAATCAAGGTGTCAGAAAATGTAGAGAGTTTATCAATGTTTTCAGGCAAAGATTGATTGACTGCCAATGGCAGCAGTGGAGTGGTCATATACAAAGCAGTGAAAGATTTCAAATATACTGACAATTTTTAGGTTCACATGATGTCAAACCTTATCTAGAGCTTGATGTGGACATACGTTTGGAAAGAATGATGTCTAAGTTTAGACTTGGTGTATCAGACATAAATGGTCATAAATTTAGATATATATTATTATATATAGAAAATGATGTTGATGACCTCAGGTTGCTATGCCCATTATGTAGGCAAGCACCGGAGGATGAAGTACATTTTGTGTTGTGCTGTCCAGTGTAAGATGTTAGACAGAATTACACACCTCTGTAAAATATAGTAGGCAGCCTAATGTATTTAGACTCTGTTTACTCATGTCATCAAGTCATCCTGAGGTTATGCACACCTTCACTTTATATTTGTGTAAATCCTTTAGCACAAGAGATATCTTGGTATATTAAATCATATTAACTGATTGTTGTAGTTATTGGCATTGTTGTTACACATTAGCATTTTTATGTTGTTGCTTTTCCTTTTTTCTACTAAAATAGTAAGCAGTTCGGCAACCCCCTTCATGTATAGGCCAATGGCCTTTTTGTGAATGAATCGCTGAAGTTCTTTCTCTCTCTCTCTCTCTCACTCCCCGACTCCTTCTCTTCATATACACTCTAACACACACATGCTCATTCAAACGTATTCTTCCCTCCCTCTTCACAGCCCCTTTCCCTTGTCTTATTTCACTGAACGTGGAAAAAGACGTTAAAAACAACACACACACACACACACAGACACACAGAGACACAGACACACAGACACACAGACACACCACACACACACACACACACACACACACACGCACACGCACACGCACCACACACACTGGATTATAAGCAGTCTGCTTGGCTGAAACAGTTGACTTTTGTGACTAGCAGCTATATTGCTGGTTTATATAGCAGTCTGCTTGACTGAAACAATTGACTATTGTGACTAGCAGCTATATTGCTATACCAGAGACTCTAGCAACAGAACAGTTGTGTTAGAGACCAATTTTTAATATTGATTTTCCAAGAAATTCTATATTTTTTTAATTATTGTATCTACTGTTTGTGACTGTATCTTCCTTGTTTTAGAGCTTTATATGAATATGTGTATTGTGTAAGTGATAGTTATTGATTTAGAAAAAAGATTGTAGAGTATCTCTTTATCAAAATATTCTACACTTTAACGTACGCGTTGTATACTTTGATCTCCATTTAGTGTAAGAAATATAAAGGGGACTGGATTTTTACACTGTGTAGATATAAAGATCGTTTTTTTTGCAGATACAGAGCAGCGTTTAAAATTGACTTTTAGTATTTTTTTCGTTTTTATTGGGTGTTTCCTTTATTTAATATTATATTCCCTGTTTGATATTGAATTGAAAACCTACTAAACGGGTCTTCTATTTTGATAGATTACTTAAACGACAGAACAAGAATATATATATATAAAATAATATATAATATATATATATATATTATATATATATATATATATAATATATATATATATTAGCAAATCAATCCTGACATATATTATGTCTCTAACTTCAGACAAGGGGCCCAAACAAAATAGGGCCTCCGAGTAGGCTACCTGAATATCAACAGTGCAACAAACAAAAAAGATGACATTGCAACCATATTATACAACAGTGGGAATCAGTTTCATTTGTTTTGCCTAGCTGAATCCCGACTTTCTCCAAATGTAACAGATGCATACATGAATATTCCAGGGTATCAAATCTTCCATGAAGATAATAATAATAATAATAATAATAATAATATATGAAATTTATATAGCGCTGAATCTTGTAAAAAAACAAACAAATCGAAGCGCTTGCACTCAATCATTTACAGGCATGCAACTCTCCTTAAACATACTGAACAACAGATTTCAAAACCCTGCGCGCGCACGTATGCACGCATGCACCACACACACACGCGCGTACCACACACACACACACACACACACACACACACACACACACACACACACACACACACACACACAACACACACACACACACACACACACACACACACACACTCGGAACAACACTTAGAAGGTGAAAGATGCTGTTGAAAATTAGGGACAGATATTTGAGGGGAAAGTCTCAGGTAGGAAATAAGTGTGTTTTGAGGCTGGATTTGAAGGTATCAAGTGAAGGCTTTTGGCGAAGTGAAAGAGGGAGGTCATTCCAGGTGGATGGACCAGAAACAGAAGGAGCGACGGCCAACAGTGGTTTGTTTGAATCTGGGTGTTTGAAAGCACAAAGTATCTGCGGCTGAACGAAGGGAACGGGATGGAGTGTACAGATGAAGACAGTTACAGAGATAAGAGGGTGCAGATTTGTGGAGACATTTGAAACAGAGGGTATTGATTTTATACTCCAGTCTTTGTGAGACAGGCAGCCAGTGAAGAGATCGCAGAAGAGGAGTGATGTTTTGTGATTTGAGTGAGGTTTTGTGATGTTAAGATGGAAAAGAATGGCGGAATGATCAGAATGCAGTTCGTCGGTGACAGAAACAGATGTGACAAGATTAAATGAAGTATTAGTAATCAGCCAGTCTAAAATATGACCAGATCTGTGCGTTGCTTCGTTTACCAGTTGAGAGTGAGAATGGTTGGACAGAGAAAGAGAAAGACGTTTGACATCTGGAGAAGACTGGTTGTCGAAATGGAAGTTGAAGATCCACACAAACCCAAGTCCACCGGGTTGCTTACATATATAGCCTCCTCGCTCAGTTGTAAAAGAATATATAACCTTGAGGTTTATGACATTGAATCCATGTGGATAGAAATAAAATTAAAACACAATAGACCAATATTAATAGGATTTATATACAAAAATCCTTCAGAAACCAGAGACTGGTTAGAAAAATTGAACTCCCTTATGGACGAGGTAATACTTTTAAACAATGAAACAATTATTCTTGGGGATTTTAACATAGACTTATTAAAACCTAAACCAAAATGGAGTCACAACATTACTATGTTTGGCCTAGAACAACTAGTAGATAGACCAACTCGGATAACAAATAACTCTAGAACATTAATAGATCATATCTACACTACTACAAAACAACACAAAACAGAAGAAAGTGCTCCCCATGTGGAGCAGTGATCATAATCCGGTGTGCTTTTACTTGGTTTAAAGATCGAAATCAAAATCCCTAAAGTAGGGCTAAAAATTAAATTTTTTACGGGAAATTTTATAAACTTTAATGAGAAAGTTTTCCCTTTAAAGACTTGCAAATTTCGCCATTACATAAACATATATTCCCTATAAAATTTCCCATACATTATTTTATTATTATTTTAAATCAAATCAGAGAACTGATGAGCTCTGAATTTTTGGATTGGGACATTTACTTCAGTAAAACGAGAACATCCCCCTTTCAAATAAAAAAAAGGTAAAGAAAAAATAAAACCCCACTTGGATAACAAAAGACATAAAATCCAAATACCCTAAAAAACAAATTTGAAAACAAAAAGGGTTCAAAGAGCTTCAAACCAAAGAAACAAAGTTTTTTTTTTCACTAAAACGAAAATAAAAAACGTGATTATTTTTAAAAAAGGTTTTTAAATTTACAACTACCGACTCTCCCCCAAGTAGGGAAAAAGCCCCCAATACATTATGTAATAAACCTATATAAACAAAGTCAACAGACAGTTAAAGATATATCACTGGGGAATTTTGAACAACCATTTCTCAAACATTGCCACCAAAAAAAATTAAAAATTTACAAGTCAAAGAAAATGATCCCCCTTTACTGAAACAATAATCGAATCAAAAGAAATAATTTTTCCCCATTTTAAACAAATTGCCAATGAAAATCACGGGACGTCTTGGAAAGCCTGTCTTTTTAAAAAAATTTTCCGGGAACACGGGTTTAGAAAATCTTAAAGGGAAAATAATTAAACTTTGTGGTAAATTATAGCGGGAAACCCCGGAATACTTGTATAACTTGTGCATCCCAGAAAAACAACTTTTTTCATTTTTAAAAAGGCAAAAACTAATACCAGCCCACAAATCAGGGACCCTTTGCTTGTTTTCAAATTACGGGGGCCCAATTTAAATTTTTTGTCTGTCTTATCAAAAAACCCATCGAAAAACATATCCAAAAACCGTATATTCCTACTTTGTAAACAACAATCTATTAAATGAAGATCAGTCGGTTTTTTCGAAAAAAACTTTTCCCTTCCCCCCGCTTTTCACAAATTACTTTACGTCTCCTACACAATATAAAAGAAAAAAAATAAAAGGGGCCTTCTTTTTCTTGACTTTAAAAAAACCCCCTTTTGATGTAATCAATCATTCCTTTATTGGGTAAAACTTCACTTGTAAAAAACTAAACCAAAAAGATAAATCTTTTGAAAAGCTTTTTTTTCGAATAGGAGCAGCTAGTAACTGCAAAAAATCAAACATCAAAAACTAGTACCTTTTAAAAACAGGGGAGTACTACAAGGGTAAAGGGGGGGTTCCCATTTTTCTTTTTTTCAATCTATGTAAAGGGATTTTCCCCCAATTTTTCTAAAATGTAGCGTGAAATGTTTGTGATGACCCTCCCTCTATTGTAGTGATTCTGACCCCCCCAGACTTTCACTCAAACTTTTAAAAAAAGTATTGACCGATTGGTTACTTGGGGTCAGCTAACCATTGTTTCCCCAAATAACGAAAAAAAAAGTTTTTTTAAAGGAAAAAAAAAAAACCAACCCCAAAACAAAAGAACAAAAAAAAAAAAATAAATTCCCCTCTGTTGATAATAAAAGAGTAATTGAAGAAGTTGACTCCCACAGAATTCTGGGGGTAAATTTTTGAAAAAAAATCTTACTGGGGGGGACCCGTGATGGCCTAGGAAAAAAAACTCGCTTTCAAGCTACTTCAGTTTCAAAAATAAAACATTTCTGAATAAAACCCCTCTCGCAAACTCTTTTTTTGGGCCCTATTTTGCTTATAGTTACTATGCTTCATCTCTTTTTTGGGGGACTGAGTGATACAAATTTAAAATTTTATTTATCAATTATATAAAAGGCACTGAAACCCGGGTTTTACTAAAATAAGCTCCCCAACCAAAAACGATTATAAGCAAAAAAATATCCTAATCTTCAAAAAACAATTTTTCTAATAAAGCCCCTATTTTTTCCCCAAATTTTCAATGGAAAAGCCCCCCAAAGATCACCCCAAAACTTCAAAGTCAAAAGAACACCCGACATAATCATCTGCAAAAATTTCCGAGACCAAAAAATAATCCCTTTTCAAAACAAGCTTCTTGTACCCAGGGAGTGAATTTTTTTGGAAAAAGCCTCCCAAAAAGCTTAAAAAAGTATCACCAAAAAAAATCAATTCAAGACACAGCTAAAAAAACCACTAATGCAAAGAAAAGCCTAGGGAAAAAACTAAAAAAGGCAAATCAACCATGACTAATAGGCAAATCACCCTACTTACATTTATCAGCACTTTTCGCATTTTTTAAAAAAAAAATTTTAAGATGTTTAAAAATGACTAGAAAAATTTTCCCGTAAAACCCCCTGTATATGTGTGGAAAGGGGGGGGGAGGCAAGGGAAAAAGGCACACTAATTTTTCAAAGAATAAAAAAGGGAAAAAGGAAAGGTGTCCCCTAACCTAAAAAGGGCGTAGGGGGGGAGCGAGGGGTCAGAGACCTCACTTTTTTAGGGCCAGGGGTTTTGAGGGGGCGCCCCTCTCCTCTTCCCCCCCTTTCTTTACCTTCCCCGAAACCCCAAAGAGGGCAGGTACCCATTTTTCGCGGGGGGGAAAGGGGGGAACTGTATGAAGCCAAGGCGCGCAAACGGTCCCCCCATTTTCCCAAAAGGGGAACCACGCTCGGGCCTGCTTAAAAAATTTGGGTGGGGGGAAAGGCGATGCTCCGAACCTGAGCTATCCCGTTTCCCCAAGAATAGAGATACAATAATAACAACAATCACCCATTTACCCTGAGACAACAATAACAAAAAATTTTCCCCTCAATGAGACAAAAAATGGGAAGATAAATAAAAGCATTGGGAAAAGGGTGGGGTGGGGGGGAGATAAACAAGGGGGAAAGGGGGGAAAAAACATTCAAAACAAAAAGAAAAATAATAATTTTAAAAAAAAATTTTAAACCCCAAATAAACCCCAATACGATTTCAAAATTCAAAACTCCATAATCAACTGGAAATATCAAAAATAATACAAAAACGCTTATAAAATATTTAAAAACCCCAAATCTCTAATTGCAAAAAAAACAACAAACCACGAAAAAAACTATTGAATTTTGGCAAAAGAAAAGGGTTTAGAGGAGGGAGGGGGGAAGCAAAGAAGTATACAAGCTAGATATAATCTACAAAAATTTTTAAAAAAAACCATGGGAAAAGGAAAAAAAAAAAAACACTTTAAAAAAAAAGAGGGAGACCTATAGCTTGTTAGTGGTCCTTCTCTCTCTCCCCTCCCCTCCTTTTCCTCTCTCCTCTCTCTTCTCTCTCTCTCTTCTCCCCTCCTCTCTTCTCTCTCTCTCCTCTCCTCTCCTCTCCTTTTCCTCTCAAACCCTTTCTCTTGTCCAATTCAATAGATTTGATCGTGGATGTTGTATTTTTTTTGCCCTTTGAGATGAGATTATTTGTCCTTTTTAAGCGATATTGTTTTAG
>CM054142.1:3464306-3504306 GCA_028751875.1 Rapana venosa
CACACACACACCACACACAACACAACACAACCACCCCAAATGGGGGACAGAGTTTATTTTAAAAAACTGTTAAAGGGCATGCTTATCCAATCAGTTTTTGTATGAGATTTCCATGTAAAATTTTGTAAACAAATGATAGGAGTTCATAAAAAGCATTATTTACTACCCACTTTGGGTGAATTAGGGAGATTTCCACTGACCCTTAAAAATCATATGCCAGATAATATCCTTTTGGATTCATTTGACGAATCAAAACCAGACTCTTATATTAGAATAGTATACGATTATTTGTATCAGAATAATACACACGATAAATGGATAAACACAGTGAAAAATATTCTGTACACAATTGGATTCAAACATGTCTGGAAGAACCAAAGCACTCTTAATGTTCATCGGTTGAGTTATGCTGTTAGAAGAAAACTTGAGGACATGTATAAAAACATTTTGGATCTACCAAAAGAAAGAGTTTGCAAAACTAAAATTTATGATTTTGCTACCAAAGAATACAGATTGGAACCATACTTAGTAAACTATGAAAACAGAACTCATAAGAAGACATATTGTAAATTTCGCACAAGCTGTCACAATTTAATGATAGAGAAAGGGAGACACCAAAATATATCAAGAGAGGACAGAAAATGTAGACACTGTAACAAAATTGAAGATGAATTTCATTTACTTGATGAATGCATTTTATATGATGAACTCAGAATAATTTGTTATTAAAAATCAAAACGAAAGACAAAGAACGCAAAAATGTGTATATAAATTAAGTGACATAATCACAGTTGATATATATCAAGCAGATATCATCAGATATGTGTATGAGTGTTTTGAAAAGAGAGAAAAGAGAAGTAAATACAACATGTTTTTAGTGTACATCACTTTTAGCCAAAATAGATAATAATTATAGTTGATGTTTTTGTTGTGTCAAATAAGTCTACATGATTTAAAATGGCAATAAAATATTCTGAATCTGAATGAATCTGAATCTGAATCACAGACCGCACACAGACACACACACACACACACACACCACACACACACAACACACACACGACACACACACACACACACAGACAGACACACACACACACACACAGCACACAGACACACACAGACACACACACACACACACATAGACACACACAGACACACACAGACACACACACAGACACACACACAGACACACACACAGACACACACATAGACACACAGACACACACAGACACACCACCAGGACACACACAGAGACACACACAGAGACACACACACAGACACACACACAGACACACACACACATACAGACACACACACACAGACACACACAGACACACAGACACACACACACAGACACACACACAGACACACACCACAAGACACACACAAAGACACACCACAGACACACAGACACACACACACCACCACAGACACAGACCACACACAGACAACACACACACACACACAACAGACACACACACACATACACACACACACCACACACACAGACACACAGACACCACACACAGACACACACTACGACACACACACACACAGACAGACACACACACACACAGACACACAGACCACACACAGACACACACACACACACACACATAGACACACACAGACACACACAGACACACACACAGACACACACACAGACACACAGACACACACACACACACAGACACACACATAGACGCACGACACACACAGACACACACACAGACACACACAGAGGACACACACAGAGACACACACACAGACACACACAACACCACAGACACACACACACACACACACACACAGGACACCAGACACACACAGACCACACACACAGAAAACACAGACACACACAAAGGACACACACAAAAGACACACACAAAGACACACACCCCACAGACACACAACACACAGACACACACACCACAACACAGACAAACACAGACACACACCCCACATACACACACCACACACACACACAACACCAACACACACACAGACCCCACACACAGACACACAGACACACACAGCGCACCGCACCACCAGACACACAGACACACGACACACACACACACACACACACACCCCACACACACACACACCACACACACACACACACCACACACACACACACACGCCTACTCCGACTACTTTGGACTTCTTCAGGGTTGGGGCATGTGCCAGTGTCGTTTGATTTATAAGGTGATGATGATGATGATGATGTGATGATGTGATGATAACAACAACGAACTATCTCCACTACTACTTTTAAACACTACTACTCTACTACTACTCTATACACTATACAACTACTACTACACCTATACTACTGTGTAAAATTTATATGGCCTAACGTTTAAATCTTAAAAAACAAAAATAAAAATGCTTACATTTAAATCTTTTTCACCCCTTCAACCCGTTCCAAAAAAAGTTAACAATTTAAAATTAACCACACACACCCAACAAAACCCCACACACACCACCACCCAACCCCCCACACCCCACCACAACACACACACCAACACACACACACAACACAACCCAACCCACACACACAAAGCACACAGACACCACACGACCAACACGACCCACACACACAGACAGACACACACCCCCAAACAGACACCCCAACACAAACACCACACACCACCACTAGAACCCAGCCACACAGACCCCCAACACAACACAACCACACACAGCACAACCCCCGCCACACACATAGACGCACGACACACACGACACACACCCGCCAACAAGACCCACCGAGCCCCCAACACAGCACACCAGACACACGACACACACACACCCCCACACACAACCACAACCCAGAACACACAGCCCAAAAACCCAAACCACACAAAACACAAAAAGACCCACACAGACACAACAAAGAACCCAAAGCCCCAACAGACACACACACACCACACCCAAAACACAACACACCACAGCACACACAACCCCACCCCATACACACACAACACACACACACAGAACACAACAGACACACAGACACACACAGACGCCACACAGACACACAGACACACAGACCCCGGACACACACACAACCACACACCACACACACACACACACACACACACACACACCACACACACACACACCACACACACACACACACGGGCCTACCCCGGACTACTTTGGACTTCTTCAGGGTTGGGGATGTGCCAGTTCGTTGTTGATTTATAGGATGATGATGATGTTTGATGATGATAACAACAACGATACTACTATATACTACTACAAATCTACTATACTTACTACTACTACTACTACTACTACTACTACTACTATACTACTACTATACTACTACTACAAACTGTGTGGAATTTATATGGGCCCTTTAACGCTGAATCTTGAAAAACAAGAAATCAAATGCTTACTTTTAAAAATCTTTTTCACGCATTCAACCGTTCACAAAATAAGATTAACAGATATCAAAATTTCCCACACACCACACACACACACACACACACACACACAACACACACCACCCCACAAAACCCACACACACACACACCACACACACACACCACACACCACACACACACACACAACACCCTAAAAAATTTAGATAGATTCAATTCATTCTCTAATGGATGAAGTTGCACTTTTAAACTGTGAAACTATTATTCTTGGAGATTTAACATAGACTTACCCAAACCAAAAACCGAAATGGAATCACAACTTATGATGCTTGGTCTGGAACAACTAATAGAAAACCCACAGTATAACAGATAACTAGTAACTTTAATTGATCATATATACACTAACCCAAAACAGCACATAGCTGAAGTATGTGCTCCGTCATGTGGATGCAGCGATCATAATCCTGTCTGCTGTACTTGGGTTTTAAGCGTCGCATAAAAATTCCTAAAGTTGGGGTAAAACTATATTTTTACCGACAATTCAAACACTTCTGTGAGGATAATTTTCTTTCGGACTGATGAACTCACCATTACAGGATGTATACCCAAAACAGAGACCCGTGAAGCTGCTGAATTTTGGGTTAATATATTATCTCGGGGTATGACAAACATGCTCCCTTTATAAAAAAAAAAAGAGTTTAAAAGAAAAAACCAACTTCCATGGATAACAAAAGACATAGAACTGGAAAAACTTAAAAAAACCACCTGAAAACCATGGTCCAAAAAAAATTTCGGGGACACAAAAAAAAAGTAATTTCCCATTAAACGCAGATCAAAGCGTAATACTTTCAACAGTTTTTAAATTTACCACTATGATTTCCCCCAGTTTTGGAAAGCTCAATCTTATGTAATTAAAATTTTTTCAAAAAGCAACAGTTCAAAAAGACATATCAACTGATAAATTTAAACACCCCATTTTTCAAATTAGCAAAAAAAGTTATAACATGTGACAAGTAAAAGCGAAAATGATTTCTTACTAAAAACAAATTTTAAACTCAAAAATTTTTAATTTTCCTTTAATCTCCACCCAATGACAACCTTGATGTATTAGAAGCATAAAATGCAACGAATTTAGAACACGTGATCTAGACAAGTTAAGTGGTTAAAAAACCGCTAGTGGTTTTTTGTTGAAACCTGACATATCTAACAACTTGTATTGAAAAAGATGTTTTCCCTCAAGTTAAAAAGGCAAAAGTTATACCTGTAAAAATGGGTGACGTTTCTCCTTCAAATTCGGGCCCAAATTTCAATTTCTTGTACTATCAAACCCCCTTAAAAAAACACTACAAAATCCCAAAAATTCTTTTTTTATAAAAAAAAACTATTGCACAGGAAAAATCGGGTTTTTCGTAAAAAAATATTCTGTCACAGTCTAACTCGCTCCTGCCCATTTCCCCTACACAAAAAAAAAACGCAAAAATTTACGGCCCTCCTTTTTGTTGACTTTGAAAAAGATTTATGTGATAAACCACTCTTTGTTATTGCGAAAATTTTGAATTTGTAAAAACTGCCACCTGAAGTTACCCAACTATAGAAAATTTTTGTCCAAAGGCAGAGCTTGTATCTGAAAATAACCAAACACAGAACAAATACCCATTAGCCTGGGGACCAAAGGTCGCTTGGGGCCCACTCTTGTTTTCAGTCAAAAATGATTTCCCCTGTTTTATTAAATGTAACTGTGAAATGTTTGCTGAGATACCCTCTCTTTTGCAGTATTCGACCCCAGCAGATTATCGAAAAATTCAAACATATTGCAGATTGTTTTGGACCAATTAAACCAATGTCCTTAAATGCACAAAAAAAAAGTGTTGTACGTATCAGAAAGACGAAAAAGGCAAAAAATGAATAGGTTTCAACCTCTGTTTTTGGTAACGGGAAAGTTGAAGAAGTTGACCAATAAAAAATTTTGGGGTTACCTTGCAAAAAAATGATTGGACTGATCAATAAGTTTACAGGTAACGCCTACTCACAGGCTACTTCAATTATCCCAAATTAAAAAACTTCTAAATAATCACCTCGAAAACTTTTTTTTTGTGGTCAAATTTCTCCAAAAACATTGATATGCCAACTTTTGGATACCCGAGTGGAACGAACTTGAATTCATTATCGTTTATATAAAAGGCAGTAAATTGTATTTTTAAAAAACAAGCACCTACAATTGAGGATTTTAAGCAAATAAATGTCCGACATTTCGAAAAAGACTTTCATTCAAAAAGGTTTTTATGAAAAAGTTTTAATCAAAATGCATCCCAAGGGTTAAAGCTTTCAAATTAACCCCAAAATAGACACAACCATTTGAACATTTTCCCAAACCCAGAAAATAACCTATTAAAACGAGCCCCTTGTTTTCAGGCAGTGACCCATGGAAAAAAAACTCCCCCAAAATTTGAAAATTTTTTAAAAGCAAAAATCTATTTAAAAACATCTAAAAAAATTTCAGAAAAAAAAGTAAGAACAGAATTGTAACTTAAGAGAGTGAATGTCACTGCGTTTCTTGTCATTAAAATCAGATATGACCCCAAATTTTTATATTCATTAGAGTACATGGAAACATTGATTATAATGGGTTTATATGATACAACCCCGCACGCTTTGGAAACTGGTGGTGTTTTTGTGTGTGTGTGTGTGTGTGTGTTGTGTGTGTGTGTGTGTGTGTGTGTGGGTGTGAGGGTGTTTTGTGTGTGTGTGGTGGGTGTACAATGTTTTGGGCGTGTGTGTTGTGTAATTGGGTTTTTTTGGGTTTTTATTTTTGCTGTTTTGGCCCTTTTTTTGTCTTTTGTATTAACATAAATATGTGCTATTTAGTTTTGTACTGTTTTTTTCTGGTCATTTTTATGTGAGCTAAAATTTTTATTGCGCTTTGTACGGGGGGGTGGGTTTAATTGCCCAATTTTTTTTGATGAAGGTTAAAGTTTCTCTGCTCAACCAAAAAAGACATTTACATGTGGTTAGACCCGGGGAAAGGGAGGGGTGGATGTCTTTGTTAACCCTTTGCCTGAAAACCATAGCTGTTGGGGTTTTTTTGTTTTTCTTTATATGAGTTTTTAGTGGTGAGGGGATATGGGTGAGGATGGTAGTGATTTGTGTTTAAATGTACATCAGTTTCTTGTTTATATCCATTTGGTTGTTTTGTTATTGTTTTTTAGTGGTGGGGGGGGGGTTCTGGTTTTTTTTGCCTTTTTTTTTGTTTTGGGTTTAGGGTGGTTTTCTTGGGGGGGGGGAGGGGATATTTTGGACTCTTTTTCTCGTCTTTGTTAGTTCTATATTGTTCTTCATTTGTCTTGGCTGTTATTCTTGTCCTAGGTTAGTTATTGTCGCTGTTGTTGTTGTATATGTATATTTGTGTTTGTTTGATTGTTTATTTCCTTGTTGTGGATGTTCTTGTTGGTTCATCTTTTTTGTTGTTGTTTTATTCAGTTGTTTGTATGGTTGAAGGTTTGTGTGTATATGTGTGTGTGATGGGGGGGGGGGGGGAAGCAGTTGGTGTGGTTTTTTTAATTTTTATTCTGTTTTGTCTTCTTTGTTTGTTTTTGGTTTGTTTTTTTTGTTGCTTGTTTGTTTGTGTTATGACGGATATTTCTTCAAGATTTTTGAATTATTTGAATTCTATGGTCTCATATTTTTCTGGGTTTTTTGTTTTGTTTTAGTTCCACATATGCATATGTTATTGGGTTTTTTGTTTGATTTTATAGTTTACCATAGATTAGGTTTTTTATTCTATGTCTGCATATACATTATCTTTTTTTCTGGCTTTTTTTCTTTTCTTTCTTTAGATAGATGGCTTGATGAAAAAAAGCAAATGCACTGCTTATTCAATGTACCATCTGAAAATAAAAGTTTGACTTGACTTGACTTGACTTGACACATACACACACACATGACTGCTTATTCCATTATCATGGAAATAAATAAAAACCACGCTCGCACGCGCGCGCGCACACACACACACACACACACACACAACACACACACACACACACACACACACACACACACACACACACACCACACACACACACAAAACACACACACACACACACACACACACACACACACACACACACACACACACACACACACACACACACACACACACACACACACACACACACACACACACACACACACGCCCGTAAACATTAAAATATTTAGCTGGGATTCCTTCAAAACAATAGACACGAAATTTGGTTTGTTGAAAGACTTTTGTTCGTACCCAGCAAGGACAAACAGAAAAGAAAATTCGAGTGAAAACGTACACACACGCGCGCGCGCACACACACACACACACGCGCGCGCGCGCGCGCGTGTATGTGTGTGTATGTGTGTGTATTGTGTGTGTATGTGTGTGTGCGTGCGCGTGCGCGCGCATGTGTGTGTTTTGAAGCTACATACTTGAGTTTTCCGAAACAACAACAGCAACAACAAAACCGGCTGACCAGGGAGATAGACTACTGTTTCTTATTTTTATTATTGTATTTTATTCTTTTATATCGAGGATAATGGAAAAAGCACTTGTGTGCTTTTTTACATCCAGTCCCCGTGTGTATGCGGTTTTGTAAATTCTGTGATCTGTTCCCACCGGCACACAATGGCCTACTCTTACGAAAAGCAGAACAGGATTTAACCTGCGCGCAAGATGTTCTGCATGCGTTCGCACATGGTGCCTGGGTTTAAAGTTTCCTCCGAAAGACTTTGGGGAGAGTGGAGACATGGAGCAACACAGGGGAAGAGAGATGCAGAGATCAACCGAGAGAGCCAGGTAGGTCAACAGCCAAACACTCAGATGGAGAAAACCATCTGCATGAACCATTGAAGGCCCTGATTTGAACCCTGTACTGACTAAAACCATCTATATGAACCATTGTTCTTTGAACCCTGTACTGACTAAAACCATCTACATGAACCATTGTTCTTTGATCCCTGTACTGACTAAAACCTTCTACATGAACCATTGTTCTTTGAACCTGTACTGACTAAAACCTATAATGAACCCATTGTTCTTTGAACCCTGTAACTGACTAAAACCTCTCCCAGAGACCATTGTTCTTTGAACCCTGTACTGACTAAAACCATCTACATGAACCATTGTTCTTTGAACCCTGTACTGACTAAAACCATCTACATGAACCATTGTTCTTTGATCCCTGTACTGACTAAAACCTTCTACATGAACCATTGTTCTTTGAACCCTGTACTGACTAAAACCTTCTACATGAACCATTGTTCTTTGATCCCTGTACTGACTAAAACCATCTACATGAACCATTGTTCTTTGATCCCTGTACTGACTAAAACCTTCTACATGAACCATTGTTCTTTGATCCCTGTACTGACTAAAACCTTCTACGTGAACCATTGTTCTTTGATCCCTGTACTGACTAAAACCTTCTACATGAACCATTGTTCTTTGAACCCTGTACTGACTAAAACCTTCTACATGAACCATTGTTCTTTGATCCCTGTACTGACTAAAACCATCTACATGAACCATTGTTCTTTGAACCCTGTACTGACTAAAACCTTCTACAGAATTCATGATGAGCACTGTACTTTTAGACAGATAGCTGAAATACAACTGTCAGATCTATACACTTTTATGTGTGGGGAAAGGTATTTCATAGAATATCATCTTCATGACCAAATGGAAAAGAGAGAACCATTAAGTCCATGAGAGAGGGAGAGGGAGGGAGAGAGAGAGAGCGCGAGAATCGGTCAGTTCCAGCTATTCAGTATCACCATCAGAGTCACAGTAAAAACAGATCCAACCCCCCCTCCCCCCAAAAAACCCAAAACACACACCCCCAAAAAACAAAAAAAGAAAACCCAAGGGGAACAGCTATCAGCAGAGGCGTTTTGATAGCCCTGGGTAGATAGGGCGGCAGCGGCAGCAGTGGCGGCAGCGGCAGCAGTACACTCCCTGCCTATCAGCAACACGCGGATCAGTGAGGTGTTTGGACAAGTCCCCGGGGCTGATTAGGACCTCTGATTACCGGACTTTGTGGTTTGATGGAACGACTGAGTGACTTTGATCACCACTGGCTGTCATGTCAGCGCGTGATTGGAGGTGACGACGCCGGCACACACACAGGGACTGGGCCAAAGTGCTGGGCAAACCAACAGCCTTGGGGGACTGTGGGCTTCCATATTGCCACAGGAGCTCTCAGCGTGGGGCAACGTTCAGAGAAGCAAATGTTTGCCGCCATCTTTCTACCAACCACCAACGCAAACGTGTTACAGTAAACATGGAAGGAAACTGGCTAGTCACATGTCATGTAAGGAGTGATGCTGTCTGCCTTTGGATGGAAACACCAGACTTGAAGGCATACACTGACTGGCAACCTTGACTGTGCATGCCTGGCCTGCAGACACTGCCCAGAATCCACTGAGCATGAAACAGAGATCGACCAACGCCTTCAGAAATGGTCAGACTTTAGATATCTCGGCTCAGTCAAAACAAATGACGGACCATGACCCAAGCACATTTCTATTGGCGTTCCTCAGAACCCTGAAGTTCACCAATGGTGATATTTTGCTATGTGACCGTTTCTGCCCACGTTGAAGGTAGCCACAGCTGTAGGGTCCGTCGCCAAGGACACACACAGAAGATCAGGCATCGGAATAGCGGAGTGATCCAACTGAACAGCATCCGGAAAGAGTGCAGCATTCCCTGAAAAAACCCAAAATGAAATGCTTCGCTGCGCGCTTGTCAATAATGACGACAAAGAAAAGACCATGGAAAAAGAATGTAAGCAGCTGAAAGGTGTGGGTTTTTTGGGTTTTATTTTGGTTTTTTATTTTTTTTTATGTTTAGGAGGCTGCTCATGGTCAGTTGTACAGATAGAAGAACAAATACAAGCGTATAACATTATACGAACTGGGAACAACAAGGAAACTTCTTACTTGAATACATGATGGAAACTAAGTCATGAAGGCCACGCTACGAACCCAGATCGGGGCCTCATGGTGACTGTCTTTCCAGGCAAGACAAGCAGAACAGAAAAAAAGGCAGACGACCAGCTTCTCTCACTGGCAACATCATGGAATCCTGTGGCCTGGGAGTCCCTAAAGTCAGCAGGGCAGTACAGCCAAGACCGGAATGCAGGGAGAAGGAGGAGGATCATGTGAGTGTCGTTGAAAGCAGCCATAACCACATCATAATTATGGTACCTGGTGACACCTCAGGTGATACGTTTTGGCAAAACCCCAAAAATGAACGAGGAAAGAGCGCCACGCACATCCTGCCAATCACTTCAGGACCTGGGCTGTAGGGAGTGCACAGCCCAGTGACAACTGGTTGTTGTTGTTGTGTGTTTTGTTTGGTTGTTGTTGTTTTGTTTTGTTTGGCTTTCCTTTTAAGAGGGGGGAGGGGGGTTGTTTGTTCCTCAGCGAGGTTCACCACTGCGCTATGCGGCCTGTTACCAGCATGAGTGTAGCGGCATTGCCAGCAGGGAACAGCCAGCTGCTTGTGTCGCCCTGCTCTAGCAGCTAGAGAGAGTCAGTAGTCTGTGGTGTCCTCCATCTGGCTCCTGCTAGCTCTGCCTTCATTAATTCAGATCTGGTGACCAGTGTTTGCCCTGTTGGTGTGAGGGCCCTGTAGAGGGAAACAGATGGCAGACAGCATGGTCAGCACTGCAGTCTGACCTCCTACAGTCCCCCAAGAGAATGACAGAACTAGGACTGCCATGTTCCACCATTGAGCACCCCCTTGTCAGTCACTGCTAGGGCTTCACTGAGTGTTCATCTCATCCACCGTCAGCTCAGCACAGTTGCAACGTGTTCCTGTAGCCTAGCTGAACTGAACTGAACTGAACTGAACCTGACTTGGCTGTCATTCCACTGTGGGCAGGGCAGGGATCACTCATCTGTTTCCCAGTTTGCTATGAACCCTGTCACATGTCAACACAGAGCCTCCACTCATTCCTTTGCCATTAGCTTTGATTCTTTGTTTTCCATGCCACCTCTTGCGTCACATGTTCAGGGAAGTGTGAAAGTGATTTTCCTGCCGACTCGAATACTGTGACTTGGCAAACACGAGGCTCTTTGCTTGGGTAACTTGAAATTGACCCTGAGAGGCCTCCCCTCCCCTCCCCTCCCCTCCCCTCCCCTCCCCTGGATGTTTGTGCGGTGTGATCCCGCCTACGACTTGTGCAGGCCTATAATCGATTTCTTTTATTGATTTGTCTATCTTTCCATTTGTCATTTTTCCATCAATCTATTTGCCATTTTCTCATTACACTGGGTTGAAATTCTCGTGATCTTTGTTTCCAATGTGGCCCATGACAGGTGCTCATGAGTCTCTTTTAGGGATACTGTGTCAATCCAATATTCTGCAGAGTTTAAGCAGAAAAGGGCTTGTACACATATGATTTTATGTACTTATTGGATTAAAGTATTATTTCAGTAATATACTATGCCTGTACAAATGAAACATCTCTTTTTGCAGTTCGTCCACAAATGCATAGGAAATAATTCATTACAAGACAAAGGCTATGGCATGGATGCAAACAAGCCTATAAAGTATTCATAAAACAATCATCAGAAAGGGCAGTTTTGTATCAGAGGGATGATGTTCTTTTCCTCGAGAACATTGAGTTGACTTCTAATTATTGTAGTTTTACAGGTGAACATCAAGTTTCTTTTACTTATGTTTCATTACTTATGTACCTTACTGATGTTCTTTTACTTATGTTCTTTACTTATGTTTCATTACTTATGTTCTTTACTTATGTTCTTTAACTTATGTTCTTTTACTGATGTTCTTTACTTATGTTCTTTTACTTATGTTCTTTTACTTATGTTCTTTTACTTATGTTCTTTTACTTATGTTCTTTACTTATGTTCTTTACTTATGTTCTTTACCGATGTTCTTTTACTTATGTTCTTTTACTTATGTTTACTTATGTTCTTTTACCTATGTTCTTTTAATTATGTTCTTTTACTTATGTTCTTTACCCATGTTCTTTTACTTATGTTCTCTACTTATGTTCTTTTACCTATGTTCTTTACCTATGTTCTTTTAATTATGTTCTTTTACTTATGTTCTTTTACTTATATTCTCTACTTATGTTCTTTTACCTATGTTCTTTACCTATGTTCTTTTAATTATGTTCTTTTACTTATGTTCTTTACCCATGTTCTTTTACTTATGTTCTTTACTTATGTTTACTTACTTATGTTTTTTAAACTTATCGTTCTTAACTTATGTTCTTTACTTATGTCCTTTTACTTATTTTTAAAATCTTTTAAAAAAAACTTATGTTCTTTACTTATGTTCTTTACCTATGTTTATTTACTTATGTTCTTTTACTTATGTTCGTTTACTTATTTTACGTACTTATGTTCTTTACTTATGTTCTTTTGCTTATGTTCTTTTACTTATGTTCTTTTACTTATGTCTTTTTGCTATGTTCTTTTGCTTATGTTCTTTTACTTATGTTTCTTTACTTATGTTCTTTTACTTGTGTTCTTTTACTTATGTTATTTTACTTATGTTATTTTGCTTGTGTTATTTTTCCTATGTTCTTTTGCGTATGTTCTTTTACTTATGTTTACTTATGTTTTTGCTTATGTTCTTTTTACTTTTGTCCTTTCACTTATGTTTATTTACTTATGTTTTTTGCTTATGTTCTTTTTTAATATTAAACACTTATGTTCTTTTGCTTATGTTCTTTTACCTATGTTTTTTGCTTATGCTCTTTTGCTTCTGTTCTTCTACTTATGTTCTTTTACTTACGTTTCTTTTTTACTTATGTTTTTTTTACTTATGGTCTTTTGCTTATATTCCTTTGGTTATCCTCTTTACCTATGTTTACTTACTTATGTTCTTTATTTATGTTCTTTTACATATGTTCTTCTACTTATGTTCTTCTATTTATGTCCGTTTACTTATTTTTTTATTCTTAAAAACACTTTTTTTTAATACTATGTCCGTTTACTTATGTTTACTTACTTATGTTGTTTACTTATGTTCTTTTACTTATGTTTACTTACTATGTTCTTTACATATGTTCTTTTTCTTTTTAAAAAACAAACAAAAAACAAACAACCAATGTTCTTTTTACTTATGTTCTTTTACTTATTTTCCTTTACCGAGGTTTACTTACTTATGTCCTTTTACCTATGTTCTTTTTTCTATGTTCTTTTACTTATGTTCTTTACTTATGTTCTTTACTTATGTCTTTTACTTATGTTCTTTTACCTATGTTTACTTACTTATGTTCTTTTACTTATGTTCTTTACTTATGTTCTTGTACTCATGTTCTTTTTAAAAAGTTATATTCCCTTACTTATGTTCTTTTTTGAACTGATGTTCTTTACTTATTTTTTCTTTTGCTTATCTTCTTTACGGATGCTTTTAAAAAAACCCTTGTGTTTACTTACTTATGTTCTTTTACTTATGTTCGTTACCTATGTTCTTTTACTTATGTTCTTTGCTTATGTTCTTTTAGTTATATTCTTTTACCTATGTTTTTCTTTTTTAACTTATGTTCTTTTTACTTATGTTAATTTACTTATGTTCTTTACTTGTTTTCTTTTATTATGTTCTGTTACTTATGCTTACTTACTCATGTTCTTTTACTTATGTTTTGTTACTTATGTTCTTTTACTTATGTTCTCTTACCTATTTTCTTTTACTTATGGTCTTTTACATATGTTCTTTTACTGATGTTCTTTTACTTAGCTTCTTTTTACTCATGTTCTTTGCTTATGTTCTTTGCTTATGTTTACTTATGTTCTTTTACATATGTTTTTTGACTGATGTTCTTTTACTGATGTTCTTTTACTTAGCTTCTTTTTACTCATGTTCTTTGCTTATGTTCTTTGCTTATGTTTACTTATGTGTTTTTTTTTACTGATGTTCTTATTACTTGTGTTCTTTTTACTTATGCTAATAATAATAACCATCCGCCTGAGAGCAACCCCCTTTAACATAACTATAGTACAGGCATACGCCCCTACATCAGACTGCACAGATGAAGCCGTAGAAGAATTTTATGACCAGCTACAAGAGGTTCTGAATCAAACACCCAAGAAAGACATCCTCGTTGTGCAAGGCGACTGGAACGCCAAGGTAGGAGAAGATGCATGGAAAGACTGGGAGGGCGTTTGTGGGCCACATTGTAATAACCAATCAAATGAAAGAGGCTTGAGACTCCTGGAGTTTGCCAGTAACAACCACCTCCAGCTAGTGAGTACACTTGGCCCACACAAGAAATCCAGAAAATGGACATGGCATAGCCCAAATGGAGAACACCACAACCAAATAGATTACATCATGGTGAAAAGACGGTTTCAGTCTAGCGTTAACATCGCACAGACACGAAGTTTTCCAGGAGCAGACATAGGGAGTGATCATGATCTTGTGATGATGACTTTCCGACTACGTCTAAAGAAAATCCACAAGCGGAACAACATCAGGATCAAATTGACCTCGAGAAGCTGAAGGACCCAGAGGTATTAGAAATTTTTCAAGCAAGGATAGGGGGAAAGTTTGCAGCACTCACTGTGATAGACTCAGACATAGATACACTGACGAATAGTTTCAATACAGCAGTGACTGAAACAGCAAACGAGCTTCTTGGCAAACGCCGACCAGTCAAAAAACCATGGGTCACACCTAACATCCTACAACTATGCGACAAGCGTAGAGAGTTGAAGAAAAAGAAAAATGAAACAAAAGAAAGAGCAGAACAATATAGGGCAGTCAACAAAAGAATCAGGAAGTCCATGACGGAGGCAAAAGAGAAATGGATCGTGAACAGTGCCAAGACATTGAAGAGAACATCAAGAAAAGCAATAGCAAGAAAGCAATATCAGCTGGTGAAAGACCTGACTAGCACGAAACAGAGAAAAGGTTTAACAATCCAAGACAAAAATGGGAAGTGTCTCACTGACGACCAGGATATTCTGAACAGATGGACAGAATACTGCTCCGACCTGTATAACTATAGAACCGCAGGAGATCCAGAAGTCCTTAATGTACCCGAAAGCAAAGACACAGACAGTCACCCTATCCTCCGAGAAGAAGTGGAAACAGCAGTCAGATCGCTGAAAAAGGGGAAATCAGCAGGGCTGACAACATATCCAGCTGAGTTGGTCCAAGCTGGAGGGAAGCCAATGACAAGCGCCCTACTAAGAATCTGCAACAAGATCTGGCAGACAGGAAAATGGCAACACCATGGACGCAGTCGCTCATCATCACCCTCCCCAAGAAAGAAAATCTACAACAATGCCATAATTACCGCACAATCAGCCTCATAGTCACCCAAGCAAGGTCATGCTGCAGATAATATTGAATAGACTGAAGCCACAAAGAAGACCATCATTGCTGAGAACAAGCAGGTTTCCGAGCAGGGCGCAGCACAACAGAACAGATATTCAACCTCAGAATACTATGTGAGCGGTACCTTCAACATCAACAAGACCTATACCACGTATTTATCGATTTTAAGAAGGCATTTGACAGGGTGTGGCATGCAGCTTTGTGGGCAACCATGAACTTGTACAGCATCAATGCAAAACCTGATCAGAGTCATCAAACAGCTGTACAGGGAGGCCACCAGTGCAGTGTACTACAACAACAACATTGGAGAAGGGTTTTCGAACAACAGTTGGAGTAAGGCAGGGCTGTCTACTCTCACCCACCCTTTTCAACATCTTCCTTGAGAGAATCATGGCTGATGCACTGGAACATCATGAAGGATCAGTCAGCATTGGGGGCAGAACGATCACAAACCTCCGCTTCGCAGATGACATTGATGGAATAGCAGGATCAGAAAAAGAGCTTGCCAGCCTAACAGAACACTTGGATAAGGCCTCCAAAACATACGCATGGAAATCAGTGCAGAGAAGACCAAACTGATGACTAATAACACCAACGGCATTAGCACGATATCAGGGTTAATGACCAGAAGCTGGAAACAGTTCAAAGCTTCAAGTACCTGGGAGCCATTGTATCCGACCAGGGATCCAAGCCAGAAGTAGTATGCAGGACTGCACAGACAATAACAGCTTTGTCAAAACTAAACACCATCTGGAGAGATAAGAATAATCTCACTTATCTCCAAGATCAGACTAATGCGCTCCCTTGTCATATCCATATTTCTGTATGCCTGTGAATCATGGACCCTGACTGCAGATTTGGAGAGGAGAGTACAGGCAGTGGAGATGAGATTTCTTTCGGAGACTCCTTGGCATCTCCTACAAAGACCACATAAGCAACGAAAGCGTGCATAACAGAATCCAGCAAACCATTGGACCCTATGAGAACCTTCTAACGATCGTGAAAAAGCGTAAACTTAAGTGGTATGGGCATGTCACAAGATCCCAAGGAATTACAAAGACAGTTTTGCAAGGCACTGTCCAAGGAGGAAGAAGAAGAGGCGACCAAGGAAGAGCTGGGAGGATAACATCAGTGAATGCAGGCCTAGAACTCAACAAAACCCTGAGAAAGGCAGAACAGAGAGAAGAATGGAGGGAACTGGTTGCTGAGTCTTTGAGGGTGCCCCCACGGTCGTCAGACTACGGGACAGATAATAGAAAGATAGAATAATAATAATAAAATAAGAAGAAGAAGAATGATAATAATAATAATAATAATGATAATAATAATAATAATAATAATGTATGGAATTTATATAGCGCTGAATCTTGTAAAGCAACAAATCAAAGCGCTCAGATGACTTTTTTTTTAATGCGTGTGTATGCAGCTTTTTCAAATTTTGTCATCTGTTCCCACTGGCACACAATGGCTTACTCTTTCGAACTGCGGAACAGGATTTAACGTGCGCGCAAGATAATCTGCATGCGCTCGCAAAAGGGACCTTTGTTTATAGTCTCATCCGAAGGACTTTTTCTTATGTTCTTTTGCTTATGTTCTTGTTCTTCTTTTTTATATATTTACCTATGTTCTTTACTTATGTTTATTTACTTATGTTCATTACTTATGCTTACTTGCATATGTTCTTTGCTTATGTTCTTTTACTTATGTTCTTTTACTTATGTTCTTTTACTTATGTTCTTTTACTTATGTTCTTTTACTTATGTTTAAAAATACTTATGCTCTTTACTTATGCTTACTTACTTATGTTCTTTTACTTATGTTCTTTACTTATGTTCTTTACTTATGTTCTTTACTTATGTTCTTTACTTATGTTTACTTACATATGTTGTTCTTTTACTTATGTTTACTTACACACGTTGTTCTTTACTTATGTTCTTTTACTTATGTTCTTTTACTTATGTTCTTTTACTTATGTTCTTTTACTTATGTTCTTTTACTTATGTTTACTTACCTATGTTCTTTTACTTATGTTCTTTACTTATGTTCTTTCACTTATTGTTCTTTTACTTATGTTCTTTTACTTATGTTTACTTACCTATGTTCTTTTACTATGTTCTTTACTTATTGTTCTTTACTTATGTTCTTTACTTATTTTCTTTACTTTTCCACTTATGTTTACTTATGTCCTTTACTAATGTTCTTTTACTTAGTGCTCTTTTACTTATGTTCTTTTACTTATGTTCTTTTACTTATGTTCTTTTACTTATTTTCTTTACTTATGTTTACTTACTTATGTTCTTTTACTTATATTCTTTTACTTATGTTCTTTTACTTATGTTCTTTACTTATGTTCTTTTACTTATGAAGATAGAGTTTATTTATATTATTCTTATACTTATGAGGTTTACATGTGTTGTTCTTTAAGTTATGTATATTGAGTTGACTTACGTTGTTCTTTAAGTTATGACTATGAAGTTGACCTATGCTGTGCTTTAAGTTATGACTATGAAGTTGACCTATGCTGTGCTTTAAGTTATGACTATGAAGTTGACCTATGCTGTGCTTTAAGTTATGACTATGAAGTTGACCTATGTTGTGCTTTAAGTTATGACTATGAAGTTGACCTATGCTGTGCTTTAAGTTATGACTATGAAGTTGACCTATTTGTGCTTTAAGTTATGACTATGAAGTTGACCTATGTTGTGCTTTAAGTTATGACTATGAAGTTGACCTATGCTGTGCTTTAAGTTATGACTATGAAGTTGACCTATGTTGTGCTTTAAGTTATGACTATGAAGTTGACCTATGCTGTGCTTTAAGTTATGACTATGAAGTTGACCTATGTTGTGCTTTAAGTTATGACTATGAAGTTGACCTATGTTGTGCTTTAAGGTTATGACTATGAAGTTGACCTATGCTGTGCTTTAAGGTTATGACTATAAAGTTGACCTATGTTGTGCTTTAAGTTATGACTATGAAGTTGACCTATGCTGTGCTTTAAGTTATGACTATGAAGTTGACCTATGTTGTGCTTTAAGTTATGACTATGAGGTTGACCTATGTTGTGCTTTAAGGTTATGACTATGAAGTTGACCTATGCTGTGCTTTAAGGTTATGACTATGAAGTTGACCTATGTTGTGCTTTAAGGTTATGACTATGAGGTTGACCTATGTTGTGCTTTAAGTTATGACTATGAAGTTGACCTATGCTGTGCTTTAAGTTATGACTATGAAGTTGACCTATGTTGTGCTTTAAGTTATGACTATGAGGTTGACCTATGTTGTGCTTTAAGTTATGACTATGAAGTTGACCTATGCTGTGCTTTAAGTTATGACTATGAAGTTGACCTATGCTGTGCTTTAAGTTATGACTATGAAGTTGACCTATGCTGTGCTTAAGTTATGACTATGAGTTGACCTATGTTGTGCTTTAAGTTATGACTATGAAGTTGACCTATGTTGTGCTTTAAGTTATGACTATGAAGTTGACCTATGTTGTGCTTTAAGTTATGACTATGAAGTTGACCTATGTTGTGCTTTAAGTTATGACTATGAAGTTGACCTATGTTGTGCTTTAAGTTATGACTATGAAGTTGACCTATGCTGTGCTTTAAGTTATGACTATGAAGTTGACCTATGTTGTGCTTTAAGTTATGACTATGAAGTTGACCTATGTTGTGCTTTAAGTTATGACTATGAAGTTGACCTATGTTGTGCTTTAAGGTTATGACTATGAAGTTGACCTATGCTGTGCTTTAAGTTATGACTATGAAGTTGACCTATGCTGTGCTTTAAGTTATGACTATGAAGTTGACCTATGCTGTGCTTTAAGTTATGACTATGAAGTTGACCTATGCTGTGCTTTAAGTTATGACTATGAAGTTGACCTATGTTGTGCTTTAAGTTATGACTATGAAGTTGACCTATGCTGTGCTTTAAGTTATGACTATGAAGTTGACCTATGCTGTGCTTTAAGTTATGACTATGAAGTTGACCTATGCTGTGCTTTAAGTTATGACTATGAAGTTGACCTATGCTGTGCTTTAAGTTATGACTATGAAGTTGACCTATGCTGTGCTGTCCTAAAAGGGTTTGTTGCCTTGTGACTCCTAGTTCTCAGAGGAGTGGTTGGGTCAGATGAAGAATTCCCTCACAAGGACCAGGGGATGAGGAAACGCTGTGTGGCGGTATGGAACGTGGACTGTGGAGCGCTGTATACATTCCATACATTATTATTATTATTATTATTATTATTATTATTATTATTACTGTGCCCAGGTTGAAGAGAGGCCACCTGCAGGCTTGGGCCTGAGGGCAGAGTCAGGAATGTGGCTGGGTTTTCCCATCAGGTATTGACCTAGGCCCTGCTTGATGTTCAACATCACTGTGCAAACCAGCAGTTCTATAGCCAACTGTTTGTGAAGCATGCCACTCTGAGGGGCTTCCTTGGCGCCGTGGTTGTGGAGAGGAAGCTCCGAAGGGTAATAGGTTTAAACCTGGACACCCCTTCAATAGCAGCAGGGGGGTGTTCGACACTTGACGTTCTCTGCCAGGGTGGAGTGCACTAGGTGTTCATTCATTCAGCTGGGCGGATCAGCCTCAAAGAGTGTCAGACCTTCAAGAGCGGACTCTCGCTGACATGAGTTTGACAACACGTACATCTGAGCAACACCACAGGTGCCAGTCCTTTCTGATCCACTGTGTGTATTTTAACCCCCCCACCCCTCCTTATCCCCGCCCATCCCTCCCCTCCATGTTCATTACTTTTCTTCTACCTGAAGGGACGGGCTGGCAGCCCCTGCAACAGGACACAGGTCACGCTTGACATGTCATCTGAATAATTAGGTCACTTTCTTCAGCCTAATAAGAAAACAACAACAACAACAACAACAACAACAACAACAACATGTAATATTGACGCCTGTTCACAACTGTGTTAGGGGACGGGATAGCTCAGTGGTCACAGCACTCGCTTTCCCTCAGCCAAAGTTAAACAGCGTCGAGCGTGGTTACCAATTGGAGGGGTGACCATTTGCGTGCCTTGGCTTCAGTATAGTTCCCCAGTTCACCCAGCTGTAAATGGGTACCTTCCTCTTTAGGGTCAGGGAAAACTAAAGTAGCGAGGGAGAGGAGATGGGCGCCGCCCTCAATATACTGGCCCCTAGAGCTAAGGCCTCGGATGCCTCGCTCCCCTACGACCTTATAGGTTATGGGACACCTTTACCGTTACTACTGTGTGGTCTGTCCGCTGTCCTGGTGACAGGAGATTGTCCTTCCCTCTCTCAGCCTGTGGCAGGTTCCTTTCAAAGAGTTCGGCATCATCAAGTTTGTGGAGAACTGTTGTCTCTGGGGAAAGAAACGATTTGACAGTTTCCCCTCAACACACAAAGCTCAGGGATGAGTCGATGATTTTCATGATGAGGGATTGTGAAGGAGGTGTCCTGCAGATGCCGACTCTGATCAGAACGATACTGAAGAGAATATGATGGAACACATGTAGTAATGCAGGGCCTCTTTCAGCAACAAGCTTTACGGCGACCAGATGATGTTGACTGATCGTTTTCTTCAGAGAATGGAGGCAAGGAATACTTGAGAATGGGTCTGGACTTTTTATTCGTTCCTCAGCCTGTGCTCCAAGGCTGACCAATGGTCAGACTTTGCATGTGTGACTGCTTTTGCCCCAGTCACATAGCCGTGTTCCCACTTGGGGGTGGATTCAAGTGTGCAGAATGCTGATCCGGTGCAAAGGCTGGCCTTTGAAACCTGGACACCAGGAGCTATTGGGGCACAGCACAGTCACTTCCCTTGATTTATCAGGAATTATTGGTAACTTCCCTTGGTCCATCAGGAGTCATTGGTAACATACAGGCCACTAGCCTAAGCAGTCCCAGCCCTGCAGGAAAGACCAATGGGTTTAAAAAATGTGCACCTGTTCCGTGTGCGTTGGCACATGGCACCTGGGATTCCAGTTTTATCCCAGGACTATCCGGGGAAATAAAATCGGATTCAAAGTAAACTCCAGTTGTTGGTGTTGCTGTTGTTGTCGTTTTGTTGTTGTTGTGTTGTTGTTGTGCGTTCCCAAGCTTAGCACCCTGGAGGTCACCTACAATAGGCACTCATCCCACCTGGGAATCCCTGTGAGATTGTAGATCCACACTGGATGAGAAATGTGCGTGCATGAATCTTTTCAAGAACCTTGCCATAGGTAGCCATACTCCAACTTCAGAGAAATCTTCAAAGGGGAATACAGATTGTTGCACTAAGAGCTCGTCATGGCTGAAGATAAGGCGTCAAAGCGAAGCAACAGTTTAATGGAGGCCTTGGCACTTGCCAATGTGTAGATCAATACCTGACATAGCTTTTGGCCTGGGCCACACATCACATCACAGCCTGATCCACACATCACAGCCTGATCCACACATCACATCACAGCCTGATCCACACACCACAGCCTGATCCACACATCACAGCCTGATCCACACATCACATCACAGCCTGATCCACACATCACATCACAGCCTGATCCACACATCACATCACAGCCTGATCCACACATCACATCACAGCCTGATCCACACACCAGCCGATCCACATCACAGCCTGATCCACACATCACAGCCTGATCCACACACACATCACAGCCTGATCCACACACACATCACAGCCTGATCCACACATCACAGCCTGATCCACACATCACAGCCTGATCCACACATCCATCACAGCTGATCCACACATCACATCACAGCCTGACCCCACATCACAGCCTGATCCACACAACATCACAGCCTGATCCACACACATCACAGCCTGATCCACAATCACAGCCCGATCCACACATCCATCACAGCCTGATCCACACATCACATCACAGCCTGATCCACACATCACATCACAGCTGATCCACACATCACATCACAGCCTGATCCACACATCACATCACAGCCTGATCAAATCACAGCCTGATCACATCACCACATCACAGCCTGATCCACACATCACATCACAGCCTGATCCACACATCACATCACAGCCTGATCCACACATCACAGCCTGATCCACACATCACATCACAGCCTGATCCACACATCACATCACAGCCTGATCCACACATCACATCACAGCCTGATCCACACATCACATCACAGCCTGATCCACACATCACATCACAGCCTGATCCACACATCACATCACAGCCTGATCCACACACCAGCTGATCACACATCACAGCCTGATCCACACATCACATCACAGCCTGATCCACACATCACATCACAGCCTGATCCACACACCACATCACAGCCTGATCCACACATCACAGCCTGATCCACACATCACAGCCTGATCCACACATCACATCACAGCCTGATCCACACACCACAGCCTGATCCACACATCACAGCCTGATCCACACATCACATCACAGCCTGATCCACACATCACATCACAGCCTGATCCACAACACACACATCACACACAGCCTGATCCACACACATCACAGCTGACCACACAACATCACAGCCTGATCCACACATCACAGCCTGATCCACACACCACATCACAGCCTGATCACACCACATCACAGCCTGATCCACACATCACATCACAGCCTGATCCACACATCACAGCCTGATCCACACATCACAGCCTGATCCACACATCACATCACAGCCTGATCCACACATCACAGCCTGATCCACACATCACAGCCTGATCCACACACCACATCACAGCCTGATCCACACATCACAGCCTGATCCACACATCACGGCCTGATCCACACATCACAGCCTGATCCACACATCACAGCCTGATCCACACATCACAGCCTGATCCACACATCACAGCCTGATCCACACATCACATCACAGCCTGATCCACACATCACATCACAGCCTGATCCACACACACATCACACAGCCCTGCTATCCACACATCACATCACAGCCTGATCCACACATCACAGCCTGATCCACACATCACAGCCTGATCCACACACCACATCACAGCCTGATCCACACATCACATCACAGCCTGATCCACACACCACATCACAGCCTGATCCACACATCACATCACAGCCTGATCCACACATCACATCACAGCCTGATCCACACATCACATCACAGCCTGATCCACACTCACATCACAGCCTGATCCAACACACATCACAGCCTGATCCACACATCACATCACAGCCTGATCCACACATCATCACCATCACACACACAGCTGATCCACACACCACATCACAGCCTGATCCACACATCATCACAGCCTGATCCACACAGCACATCAGCTGATCCACCACATCACAGCCTGATCCACACATCACATCCAGCCTGATCCACACATCACAGCCTGATCCACACATCACAGCCTGATCCACACACCACTGATCCACACATCAAAGCCTGATCCACACACATCACAGCCTGATCCACACATCACAGCCTGATCCACACATACACAAGCCTGATCCACACAGCATCACAAGCCTGATCCACACATCAACCAGCCTGATCCACACATCACATCACAGCCTGATCCACACATCACAGCCTGATCCACACACCACATCACAGCCTGATCCACACATCACATCACAGCCTGATCCACACATCACATCACAGCCTGATCCACACACCACATCACAGCCTGATCCACACATCACAGCCTGATCCACACATCACAGCCTGATCCACACACCACATCACAGCCCCTCCAGGCAAAGCACAGGGAGATGGGGGATGGCTGGAGGCCACACCCTCAGTCACCAACCTGGCGCTGGAGCCATCCCGGCAAAGCAGCGAAGACAAGTAGCGTGGAGAAGGAATGGAGAACAAGTACAAACTAGAAACGAGGCCATTCATGAACTGAACTGTACTGTACGTCGTACTGATGATGATGATGATGATGATGATGATGATGATGATGATGATGATGATGGTGATGGTGATGCGCTCTTTTCTTTCCCAACATTTTTCTCCACTTTCATAAGCCTCTTATTTCTTCTATGTCTTCATTGCTTTTTATGTGAGTGGATTCTCAGGTGGCCATGAATCAAAGTGGCAGCAGCGAACTGTCTGAGAGTCTGTCTGTCTGTCTGTCTGTCTGTGTCTCGTGGAGCCGCTGGCCTGTTTGGGGGCCCTCCCTCAGTGCTGTCACACCCCTCATGACCGGCCATTGGCCTTTGACACCTTCCAATCGGTTTGTTCTCCATTTATTGAGTTTGTTTGGTCTTTTTACAGATTTGGTTTTATCCATCTGTTTATCCTAGCCTGTTTGTTTATTAACATCACCCCCCCCCCCCCCCCCCCAAACGGATTGTTATGAATGTCTGTGTACTGGTGTTATAAAATGGATGGACAATTGGCGCTTTAGACACTAACCCTGGTGGGGGTGAAGATGTCGATTATCAAGTCGATTAACTTGTGTCTATTAATAGATCTACTAGTAGTTATTTTGCTGGGTTTGTCGTGTTTAGTTGCTGTTGTTGCGTGTTCCGCAGCTTAACACCCAGGAGAGGGGGAGGGGTCACCCAGAATATGCACTTTGACCCCCTGACACTGTCTGGGAATCACCATGAGGTTGAAAGCACACACTGAATGAAAAGTTTATGAGGATGACTGTTTTCAGGTACCATGCGACATAGGCAGCCGTATTCCGACTGCAGAGGCTTTTTCTCGTTGAAGGGAGACTGGAGTTGTTCTGCTAAGAACTGAAGACAATCAATAATGTTATAACATGTTAAAACATGACCTCGTTTTAATGCCGGCCTCAGCACTTGGCTGAGGGATACTAATGACTGATAGACAGATACCAATGACTGATAGACAGATACTAATGACTGATAGACAGATACCAATGACTGATAGACAGATACCAATGACTGATAGACAGATACCAATGACTGATAGACAGATACCAATGACTGATAGACAGACACCAATGACTGATAGACAGATACCAATGACTGATAGACAGATACCAAGGACTGATAGACAGATACCAATGACTGATAGACAGATACTAATAACTAATAGACAGATACCAATGACTAATAGAAAGATACCGATGACTGATAAATATATATCAATGACTGATAGACACCAATTACTGATAGACAGATACCAAGGACTGATAGACAGATACCAATGACTGATAAATAGATACCAATGACTGATAGACACCAATGACTGATAGACAGATACCAATGACTGATAAATAGATACCAATGACTGATAGACACCAATGACTGATAGATACCAATGACTGATAGACAGATACCAATGACTGATAGACAGATACCAATGACTGATAGACACCAATGACTGATAGATAGATGCCAATGACTGATAGACAGATACCAATGACTGATAGATAGATACCAATGACCGATAGACACCAATGACTGATAGACAGATACCAATGACTGATAGATAGATACCAATGACTGATAGATAGATACCAATGACTGATAGATAGATACCAATGACCGATAGACACCAATGACTGATAGACAGATACCAATGACTGATAGACAGATACCAATGATTAATAGACAGATCCCAATAAGTTTTGAAAGAACTGATAATATAGAAATAGGTCTGAAGTTAGATGGATCAGCAGTATTTCCTGATTTAAACAAGGGAATATTTTTTTGCTTGCTTTAAGGCCTTAGGGAAGTATTGTTTATCCAGACAAAGATTGTAAATATATGTGAGAGTTTCTGCTATAACTTGAGAAGATAGTTTCAGAATTTTACCATCAATTCCATCAATGCCACGACTGCCAGTCTGTTTTAATCGTTTTAACGCAATGGAAACTTCTTGAATACTTACAGGATGCACGTCAACAAAAGAACGAATGTTTTTTTCAAGGCAGTATTTTTGTAATTCATCTACGCCATTGTTATAAGAACCATCAGTTTGTATTATTTGTTTAGCCACAGTGGAAACATGGTAGTTAAATTTGTCTGCTGATATGTCTTTAGGTATATTTCCTGACAACTTTGCGTTTTTAATAGTTAACTGATTTATAGCTTTCCAAATAGATCTGCTATTTTTCTTTCCATTTATCAGATGGAGAAAATATTTCTTTTTCTCAGCTCGTATCAGAGAAGTTACTTTATTCCTTTGCTTTTTATAGTTTTCACGGCAATCATGTTTCAACAAATAGTCTCTGTGATATATAGCATTTTGGATTTCATTGGTTAGCCATGGAGGTTTTATTCGATATCTAACTCTTTTGGTCTGTAAAGGAGCATGTTTGTTGTATACATTAAGAAAAAATACTATACCAAACTTCTAAAGCCTGATCAGGATCTGTATATTGATAGACGCTATTGAGAGGAGAAAGAAGAAGATCGGAAATAAAGTTTTCACTTTCGAATGTGGAAAAATTTCGAAAAAGAATTGTTTTGTGACTCAGTTTCGGAATTTTTGCACCCTTTTTTGACCATGTAAAGCAAATATGAAAATGATCACTGCAACCACACTCAGGGACAGCTGTTTCTATAATATTTTTGGGATCAGTAACATATAAATGATCAATTAGTGTTTTGGAGACATTGGTTATACGTGTCGGTGATTGTATTAATTGAGTCAGACCATAGGATTTATAAGTGAGGTTCCAGTTATAGTTATCTTTTAATAAATCTATATTGAAGTCTCCTAACACTATAATTTCTCTTGACTGAAGCCTCGTCCATCATTGAAAATAAAATGATCAATCCAGTCGACTCTTTCAGCTAGATTCCTGTAAAGAAAACATAAGAGAATTGGTTTATTATATTTTATTTGAATTTCGATCCAGAGTGCTTCTACATTATGTTGTTCTAAACTAACTATTCTTTTGAATCGCAGTGACTGATGGATGTACAGTAGTAAGCCTGTTTCTCTGTCTTGCATAGGATCTTTACGTACAATATTGTAGCCAGGGAACGATATATCGAGAAAGAGAGAGAGAGAGAGAGAGAGAGAGAGAGAGAGAGAGAGAGAGAGAGAGAGAGAGAGAGAGAGAGAGAGAGAGAGGAGGAGAGAGAGAGAGAGAGAGAGAACTCGAACTCGAACTCGAACTTTTTATTGAGAGTAAATGGATAAGCTCAGGGCTTTTTTACACCATGCTCTCAAAAAAACCCCCCCCAAAAAAACCACACACAAAAAAAACCACCACCACCAACAACAACAAACCACCAAAAAACAACAACCCAACAACAACACCCCCCCCCTCCCCCAAACAAACCCGCAAACAATCATTATCAACAGTTTTAAAGACACCAAAATGAAAATTCAAAATTGATTATTATAATCAAACACTATAAATGAGAACAAGATACAATGACGATGAATGTCATACAAGGGAAACAATGGAGAAGGAAAGAAAAGCAAACAAACAAACAAACACAGACATACAAGTATATGAGAGAAGAGAGAGAGAGAGAGAGAGAGAAGAGAGAGAGAGAGAGAGAGAGAGAGAGAGAGAGAGAGAGAGAGAGAGAGAGAGAGAGAGGAGAGAGAGAGAGAGAGACAGGCAACAGACAAGGAGGAGTAGAGATTGAAATGACATTCAACATGACTTGCATGATATGGAATCATCATCATCATCATCATCATCAGTCCCGTGACCTTGGCGGTCGTGGAGGAGACACGAAAGACGATGCCGTGGTAAGCCTCCTCCATCCATCTCGGTCCTCGGCTCTGCGCAGTAGTGCCGAGTCATTCATCCTGGTCCATTCTCTGATGTTGTCCATCCATGACTTGTTCTGTCTTCCCCTCTTTCTGTCACCTTCGAGTGTTCCCTGCAGTACTGTTTTTGGCAGAGTGTTGTGGCGGGTGACGTGGCCGAACCATGTCAGCTTTTTCTTCTTGACGATGATGAGAACGGGTTCCTGTGGACCTGCCAGCCGTGTTATTTGACTCTTGACAAATTCATTGGTGTTTCGTTCTCTCCAGGATATGCCCAGCAGTTTTCTATGGCATTTTGTTTCAAATGACTGGATTCGCTTTGCTGTTTCAGCAGTCAATATGGAATACTACAATATGATATGGAATACAACAAATCAAAGTCCATAGACAAAAATATGTCAATCAAAACGTTTTGACTAGATGTCTGTGGTAACGTCTTAAATGCTTGAGATGATCAGGGATGTCATTCCATATTTTTCCACCTGAGTCTACCAAAGATGACATGAAAAGGTCAATTCTTTGGCGGGGAAGAAATAGAACACGTTTACCTCGAGAAGTCTAGACCCCATTTTTTTCATTTAGGTAGGGTGGTGCTAGATTATTCATAATTGTGTACATGAAAATGAGAGAGAGAGAGAGTTCTACAGTTGCAAGGTTAGTTAGACTTGACTGACTAGAGGTTAAGGCCTTTGTGGCAGACCATGTCAAGTACACTCTAAGGATCAATGGTTTGGCTTCGGCACTTCACCTTTTACATCGGCACTTCACCTTTTACATCGGCACTTCACCTTTTACATCGGCAACTTTTCACTCAGCTTCAGTTGTTGCCTGTGCTGCTGGCAGAGGTGGGGGCCCCCAGCACAGCACAGCAGCTGTCAAGTAAACTGAGCGACAACTGCACAGTGATGCTGGAGGGAGGTCAAGGAAGCAGGCCATTGACACAGGATTCCCCAATAATCCCTTGTCAGGGCCGAGCTTCAGTGTTGTCCTGTAAAGGATGACCACACTGGACAACAGGCACACCACTTGAAGCCCCCTCCCCCCCCCCCCCCACGTGATGGGGGTAGGGGGGTAGTGATGGGGGGGGGGGGGGGGCACTAGTGGTGCTAATGAAGTGAAGGAGGGGTGTGGAAGGAAGGTGCATGCTACTTAAAGCGACTAATCACCACTCCGCTTTTGGGGTCCTGAGCTTTTGGGGTCCTGAGCTTTTGGGGTCCTGAGCGGGTGAGGCCTGTGCCCCCTCCCCAACATTACAGCCTCCTCTACGATGCGCCTTTGCCAGTGGCTGGCTGACACCTCCCCTGTCCCAGGCTAAACACACAACTCTTTTCTTCCTGTCTCCCACTACACCCTGTACTTCCCCCTCCCTCCCCTCTCATTTCCCGTGCTAGTTGTTCCATAAACAGGGGGCCACAGAGCGTGAAGGGCTCTGTACAGCAGCAGAACACACAGCAGCCCCTGCCAGTGGGAGGGAGGGAGGGAGGACTTAAAAGACCTGGCTGACAAGGAGGGACCTGGAGGTGGCCAGGCATGGGTGCCGGCTTCATGCCCACCCCCCCCCCCCCCCCTCTTCACACTTGCCGCCTTTCTTTTCACCCCTCTATCGCAGGAGAGCGGAGCGGCGGCAGGGGCAGACAATGGCGCGGGGAGGAGGGGGCTGGAGCGCTCCACGGGTGGCCAGGCTTATGCTCGGCCTGGGACTCCGCGCTGGAAACAGACGTAGCGGGTGGGAGGGGTGAGACACCGTGGAAATGAATGACACGGAAAATTGCTGGCTGGAAGGCTCTCATTTCCCCGCTTGGGGTGACGTGCCTGTGCTTTTCAGCCCGCCTCCCTCTTCCCGCTAGCGCCTGGGAGAGGTGGAGGTGGTGGTGGTGGTGGTGGTGGAGGTGGTGGTGGTGTTCTATTGAGGTGGCGGTGTTGCGCCACCAGCAGTGCTGTAGGCTAAGGAGTCCTTTGAGGAGTCCTTTGACAGGGTGGCTGACACACACAGGGCCGCCGCTGACTGTCCCGCCTTCCCCACTTCACGGCTCCCGTTTGTCCCGCGACAGCGCGGTCATTAGAGCTGAGCACTTCACGCCGCTCACCCAGGGAGTGAGTTATGTGGCGCTTGGAGAACAGACTGGTGGTGCTCTTCCCTGTCAACACCGCGCCCTTGAGTCAAGTTCTATTAGCGGGGGCTGTAGAGTTCAACGTGAAGGCTGTCTTGTATGTTCCCAGCATACTGAAGAAGTGAAGATGGAAATGAACAGCCCGCATTTCAGCTTCCAGTGTTCAAGTTTCAGAGCGGCAGCCTCTCACTAGAGGCGTTTTCAAAGGGGGCGATATTTGCCATCACACAAAGCAGGAGGCATTCAGCAGGACAAATCTGTCTGTCTACATCTGACAAAGGCTTTTGCGACATGCAAACTGAGACATACACTGTGTGTGATTAAAGGAAGAAGCTAGATTCGTTATACATAGACAGCTTTTGGGAGATGAAGAAAACGTTCAGATTTCAAAGGGGGGGGGGGGGGGGGGGGGGGGCGGGGAACAAGGCTGCACGCTTATGCTGATCTTCTTGACATGAGTCAGTCCATTCATTTGACATGCCAGTCTGAACGCCATGTCATATACTTCGTGCATCAAACAGCTTTTATACGCTTTGTTCTACCGTGTATGTCTTTCCGTAAGTGAACACACACAGTGTCAAACTTGCTTTGAGAAAGGACAGCTGTAGCCTAGCCTACTTCTTGCTGTTGTCTGAGTCAATAGAGTAGGTGGCTGCCTTGAGGTCACTGAGCTGTGAGTGTGTGGGTGGCCTGCCAGCACAGACAGACCAAACCTCTTCACGCTGACAGCGGCAACGTCAAGACAGACACGATCAGTGTTTGGGGACTGGAGTCAGGAACAGGTGTAGCTAGTTATTAGTTAAAGTTAGTTAATAGGTGTAGGTACAGAAATAGTTACGGATACGAATACTTTCTTATTCCAAAGTCAAGAACATTTCACGTAGGTTATAAGCAGAGCTAAAAGCAAACAGCAGGTACACAATCCTCCCCTATAGTAGCAGGTACACAATCCTCCCCTATAGTAGCAGGTACACAGTCCTCCCCTATAATAGCACAGAAGGTACACATTCCTCCCGTATAGTAGCAGGTACATTCCTCCCTTATAGTAGCAGGTACACATTCCTTCCCTATAGTAGCAGGTACACAGTCCTCCCCTATCACATTCCTCCCCTACAGTAGCAGGTACACATTCCTCCCCTAGAGTAGCAGGTACACATTCCTCCCCTATAGTAGCAGGTACACAGTCCTCCCCTATAGTAGCACAGCAGGTACACATTGCTCCCCTATAGTAGCAGGTACACAGTCCTCCCCTATAGTAGCACAGCAGGTACACAGTCCTTCCCTATAGTAGCAGGTACACATTCCTCCCCTATAGTAGCAGGTACACATTGCTCCCCTATAGTAGCAGGTACACATTCCTCCCCTATAGTAGCAGGTACACATTCCTCCCCTATAATAGCAGGTACACATTCCTCCCCTATAATAGCAGGTACACATTCCTCCCCTATAATAGCAGGTACACAGTCCTCCCCTACAGTAGCAGGTACACATTCCTCCCCTATAGTAGCAGGTACACATTCCTCCCCTATAGTAGCAGGTACACATTCCTCCCCTATAGTAGCAGGTACACAGTCCTCCCCTATAGTAGCACAGCAGGTACACATTCCTCCCCTATAATAGCAGGTACACATTCCTCCCCTATAGTAGCACAGCAGGTACACATTGCTCCCCTATAGTAGCAGGTACATTCCTCCCCTATAGTAGCACAGCAGGTACACATTCCTCCCCTATAGTAGCAGGTACACATTCCTCCCCTATAGTAGCAGGTACACATTCCTCCCCTATAATAGCAGGTACACATTCCTCCCCTATAGTAGCAGGTACACATTCCTCCCCTATAATAGCAGGTACACATTCCTCCCCTATAGTAGCACAGCAGGTACACATTCCTCCCCTATAGTAGCAGGTACACATTCCTCCCCTATAGTAGCAGGTACACAGTCCTCCCCTATAGTAGCACAGCAGGTACACATTCCTCCCCTATAGTAGCAGGTACACATTCCTCCCCTATAGTAGCAGGTACACATTGCTCCCCTATAGTAGCAGGTACACATTCCTCCCCTATAGTAGCAGGTACACAGTCCTCCACTATAGTAGCAGGTACACATTCCTCCCCTATAGTAGCAGGTACACATTCCTCCCCTATAGTAGCAGGTACACATTCCTCCCCTATAGTAGCAGGTACACAGTCCTCCCCTATAGTAGCAGGTACACAGTCCTCCCCTATAGTAGCAGGTACACAGTCCTCCCCTATAGTAGCAGGTACATTCCTCCCCTATAGTAGCAGGTACACAGTCCTCCCCTATAGTAGCAGGTACACAGTCCTCCCCTATAGTAGCAGGTACACATTCCTCCCCTATAGTAGCAGGTACACAGTCCTCCCCTATAGTAGCAGGTACACAGTCCTCCCCTATAGTAGCAGGTACACATTCCTCCCCCATAGTAGCACAGCAGGTACACATTCCTCCCCTATAGTAGCAGGTACACATTCCTCCCCTATAGTAGCAGGTACACATTCCTCCCCTATAGTAGCAGGTACACATTCCTCCCCTATAATAGCAGGTACACATTCCTCCCCTATAGTAGCAGGTACACATTCCTCCCCTATAATAGCAGGTACACATTCCTCCCCTATAGTAGCAGGTACACAGTCCTCCCCTATAGTAGCAGGTACACAGTCCTCCCCTATAGTAGCAGGTACACATTCCTCCCCTATAGTAGCACAGCAGGTACACATTGCTCCCCTATAGTAGCAGGTACACATTCCTCCCCTATAGTAGCAGGTACACATTCCTCCCCTATAGTAGCAGGTACACATTCCTCCCCTATAATAGCAGGTACACATTCCTCCCCTATAGTAGCAGGTACACATTCCTCCCCTATAATAGCAGGTACACATTCCTCCCCTATAGTAGCACAGCAGGTACACATTCCTCCCCTATAGTAGCACAGCAGGTACACATTCCTCCCCTATAGTAGCAGGTACACATTCCTCCCCTATAGTAGCAGGTACACAGTCCTCCCCTATAGTAGCACAGCAGGTACACATTCCTCCCCTATAGTAGCAGGTACACATTCCTCCCCTATAGTAGCAGGTACACATTCCTCCCCTATAATAGCAGGTACACATTCCTCCCCTATAGTAGCAGGTACACATTCCTCCCCTATAATAGCAGGTACACAGTCCTCCCCTATAGTAGCACAGCAGGTACACATTCCTCCCCTATAGTAGCACAGCAGGTACACATTGCTCCCCTATAGTAGCAGGTACACAGTCCTCCCCTATAGTAGCAGGTACACATTCCTCCCCTATAGTAGCAGGTACACAGTCCTTCCCTATAGTAGCAGGTACACATTGCTCCCCTATAGTAGCAGGTACACATTCCTCCACTATAGTAGCAGGTACACATTCCTCCCCTATAGTAGCAGGTACACAGTCCTCCCCTATAGTAGCAGGTACACATTCCTCCCCTATAGTAGCAGGTACACAGTCCTCCCCTATAGTAGCAGGTACACAGTCCTCCCCTATAGTAGCAGGTACACAGTCCTCCCCTATAGTAGCAGGTACATTCCTCCCCTATAGTAGCAGGTACACAGTCCTCCCCTATAGTAGCAGGTACACAGTCCTCCCCTATAGTAGCAGGTACACATTCCTCCCCTATAGTAGCAGGTACACAGTCCTCCCCTATAGTAGCAGGTACACAGTCCTCCCCTATAGTAGCAGGTACACATTCCTCCCCTATAGTAGCAGGTACACAGTCCTCCCCTATAGTAGCAGGTACACAGTCCTCCCCTATAGTAGCAGGTACACATTCCTCCCCTATAGTAGCAGGTACACAGTCCTCCCCTATAGTAGCAGGTACACAGTCCTCCCCTATAGTAGCAGGTACACATTCCTCCCCTATAATAGCAGGTACACATTCCTCCCCTATAGTAGCAGGTACACAGTCCTCCCCTATAGTAGCAGGTACACATTCCTCCACTATAGTAGCAGGTACACAGTCCTCCCCTATAGTAGCAGGTACACAGTCCTCCTCTATAGTAGCAGGTACACAGTCCTCCACTATAGTAGCAGGTACACAGTCCTCCCCTATAGTAGCAGGTACACATTCCTCCACTATAGTAGCAGGTACACAGTCCTCCCCTATAGTAGCAGGTACACAGTCCTCCCCTATAGTAGCAGGTACACAGTCCTCCACTATAGTAGCAGGTACACAGTCCTCCCCTATAGTAGCAGGTACACAGTCCTCCACTATAGTAGCAGGTACACAGTCCTCCTCTATAGTAGCAGGTACACATTCCTCCCCTATAGTAGCAGGTACACAGTCCTCCACTATTATAGCACTAGCAGGGTCACACAGTCAGGGAAGCTGTGACCTCTACTTAGCTTAATTAAACAAAGGACACTCAGTTTATGCACAGAAACAAGGTGGAGATTAATATTGCATTCGCTGTGCCCTGATATAGATGATTCAGATAGGATGGCCCCAAAACTGTTTTCAAAATTTAAAACCAATGCACTTTGGAAAGACGTGTTTTACTCATATGAAACATTTTGCAGACAAGTGGATCCAAAGGATAAGCAACAGTTATTAGCAGAACCAATTTTTCACAATGCAAAATTCAAAGTGGGAGACCAATGCATATACATGAAAAGTTGGCACAAAACAAATTACTTTTGGTTAAACACTTGCTGCAAGATAATAGTGATTTTAAAACTTATGAGAATTTATCAAACAAAATAGGTACTAACATTAACGTTTTGCATTATATTAGCTGTGTGCGATCGATCCGAGTGAAAAATGTAAAACTGGATGACATCTTTAGTAAGGAAAGGACCAATGCTCTAGAGATTATATGAAAATCTGGTAAAGGATCCCGTATTTATTATGATGAAATGATTAGCAAAATTGAAATTCTCGACATTAAATCTTTCATGAATTGGGAAAGACAGCTTGACATTCCAATAGACTGGCACAGAGTATAAAACTGACAAATAAAATTAAAGAAATTTACAAAATTGCATACACACGGGGACTGGATGTGAAAAAGCACATGAGTGCTTATTCCATTATCCTCTATATAAAAAAATAAATAAATAAAAGAAATTAAATTGAAATTGTTTCAAATAAAGATTTGTTATAGAATATTAGTCACGAACAAAATATTAAAGAAAATGAAAGTTACAGATAATGACAACTGTAATTTTTGTGGCAAGGAAAAAGACACGATAAGCCATTATTTATGGGAGTGTCAGTATGTACAGAATTTCTGGAAAGAACTTGAAATGACTATAAAACACAACTGCTATCATTGCGAGAGACTGGACCTTGCAATTACAACAACTGATGAAGTGTTCGACTTAATAATACTGTTAGCAAAGTTCTATGTTTACAAATGTCGGATGGGTAAAACAAAACCTAATGGTAATTTTCTGAATGAACTAAAATGTAAATATGAAATGGAAAAGCTGGGGCATTGCAAACAAATGCAGTTTACTAATTTTCAGAAAAAATGGTTCCAGTACATAAACTTAGTAGAAAGTTGAGTACCAATTCAAAATATTAGTAAAATTCTGTATGTAATCTACAAACAACGAAAATGATGATTGATTCTTTTTGTACTTTGTGCAGCTAGTAGCCTTGTACGCCTGTAAAATGGAAATGATGTAATGTTGTCTGGAAAAAAGGACACTCCAAGGCCAGAATGAATCATGTGGCCCATTGGCTGCAAGGCTGTTTCTGTTTCTTCCTCAATGCACAACAGTGGCTGTCTGTCATATCAACGAAAATACGCCACGTCGCGCTGCCGTTAAGCCCCTGACAAGTCAGGCCCAGCCCAGCCCACTTAGGCGTGCAGCTGTGCTTAAAAGGCAGTGTGCGTGTGTGTGTGTGCGTGTGTGTGTGTGTGTGTGTGTGTGTGTGTGTGTGTGTGTGCGTGTGTGTGTGTGTATGTGTGTGTGTGTGCGTGCGTGTGTGTGTGTGTGTGTGCGTGCGTGTGTGTTATTTTGTTTTCGATTTCCGGAGAGCCCGTGTTGGGGCCGAGCTCTGCCTGTAGTGTAGGAGGGCAGTGAGGGCCGGAGCCCCCTCCAGTTGTAGGAGGGCAGTGTAGGAGGAGGGCAGTGTAGGAGGGCAGTGAGGGCCGGAGCGGCAGTTGCAGTGACGCTGACCAGCGCGTGGCCTGTCAGTGAACTCCAGCAGCTGAGAGGCAGAGTGCAGAAGGCTGTCCGCCATGGTCACACTCTGCACTCCCGCAGCCTTCCCGACTATGTGCCTTCACCGTAGCTGATCAGGAAACCAGAAAGATGTCGTATTCCTCATCTGCTTCATCTTTGAGCTCGAGCCTCATCGTGAATTTTTTCCTTTTTTTTTCTTTTCTTTTTTTGCTGCATCATCTTCTGTGACGTCCCCGTCCTGCTGTTCTCACCCCGCTCATTCCAATCTCCCCGCCACAGCCACACCCAGATTTGCTATGTCTCATCCTCAGGGTCGGAAGTCCACAGGGAGCTCATCAATATCAAGCCGCCGTGGGGTCACCAGCTAGAGGGGCCCTGCACTGCTGCTGGGTCACTTTGGCGGTGTTCAGTGGTGCCTGTCCTGAGCTAACATACGCTGGACACCACCTACTAAGCCCCCTACTAACGACAGTATTAGCTCAGTCGCGGAGCCAGACTGAGTGAGTTGCCCACCCGAGGTGGCAACCACCACAACGTCCCTCCAACGACCGTCCCCCGCGAACCTCCAACCCCAAAGGCTTTGACACAAGCTCACCACAGGCACAGACCATGAGAGCAGAACAGAGAATCAGAGGCAGTTTTTTAAATTTTATTTTTATTGCATAATGATAAATGATAATGAGGATGACGTAATGATGCTGCTGTCAGCAGTGCATATGCTTTGAGACTACTTGACAGGGTTGACAGGTTGACCGGGCCCGAGAGATACAGACACCTGCAGTTGTGGTCAGATAATTTGAGCAACACTCTCAAACTCGCATCTGTAAAGTGAATGAAGCTCGACTGTGTGGTCCCAGCCTTCCCATTATTTTTATTTATTATTTTATTTATTCTTTTATATCGAGGATAATGGAATAATGGAATAAGCACTAATGTGCTTTTCTACATCCAGTCTCCCCGTGTGTATGCGGTTTTGTAAATGTTGTCATCTGTTCCCACCGGCACACAATGGCCTACTCTTACGAAAAGCGGAACAGGATTTAACGTGTGCGCAAGATGTTCTGCGTGCGTTATCACACGGGGCCTGGGTTTATAGTCTCCTCCGAAGGACTGCCAAAGACCCCACAGCACACTCATTCTGTGTAGGGGCCCGCTGGAGTCCTATGATACTTGTGGGATTCGAACCTGCGACCTTTCTGTCCGAAATCCAAACATCGTGGTCTTGGTCTGGGATTTTGCACCTGGAAGGAAGTGGCGTGGAGATGCTGGGTGTGTAGACATCCCTGAAGACTGACCCTGGAGACACGCACGGGTGATAGATTTGCTGCATCACAAGATTCCGCGCTGGAATAAACTGCATACATCATCATCATCATCATCATCATCATCATCATCATCATCATCATCATCATCATCATCATCATCATTATTATTATTATTATTATTATTATTATCATTATCATTATCGTTATTATAGTTGCCACTCTGGCCAGGATCTCGCTCCATGTAGCTCAGCGGCTCGGCTCCTGCTGTCTTGTGCAGGGCTTCCTCAGAACTGGCGTCCTGCTCATGTAGGATGCCACACAGCGCTGCCCCCCCCCACCCACCCCACCCCACCCCCACCCCCACACAGCGCTGCCCCACCCCCACCCCACCCCACCCCCACCCCACACAGCGCTGCCCCCACCCCCACCCCACCCCCACCCCACCCCACCCCACCCCACACAGCGCTGCCCCACCCCCACCCCCACCCACCACCCCACCCCACCCCACCCCACACAGCGCTGCCCCACCCCCACCCCCACCCCCACACAGACACACAGACACACAGACACACAGCGCTGCCTCCACCCCCACCCCACCCCACCCCACCCCCACACAGCGCTGCCCCCACCCCACCCCCACCCCCACACAGACACACAGACACACAGACACACAGACACACAGCACTGCCTCCACCCCCAACCCCCACACAGACACACAGACACACAGACACACAGACACACAGCACTGCCTCCACCACCACACGACACACAGACACACAGACACACAGACACACAGACACACAGACACACAGACACACAGACACACAGCACTGCCTCCACCCCCACCCCCACACAGACACACAGACACACAGACACACAGACACACAGCACTGCCTCCACCACCACACAGACACACAGACACACAGACACACAGACACACAGACACACAGCACTGCCTCCACCACCACACAGACACACAGACACACAGACACACAGCACTGCCTCCACCACCACACAGACACACAGACACACAGACACACAGACACACAGACACACAGCACTGCCTCCACCACCACACAGACACACAGACACACAGCACTGCCTCCACCACCACACAGACACACAGACACACAGACACAAAGACACACAGCACTGCCTCCACCCCCACCCCCACCAACACACAGACACACAGACACACAGACACACAGCACTGCCTCCATCCTGCCTGACAGTGGACTGCTGCTGTGCCGAGGATATTTAGTTATTCTTTTATTTCGAGGATAATGGAAAAAGCTCATAATTATGTGCTTTTTTTCATCCAGTCCCCTTGTGTATGGAGTTTTGTAAATGTTGTCATCCGTTTCCATGGTCGCGGAACGGGTTTTAACATGTGCGCAAGATGTTCTGCGTGGGTTTGCCTGAGCTGAAAGTGGCTGTGTGGCCAGGCAAGCTGGAGCCAGGCCACCACCAGCCTAGGCAGCGTCAGAGGAGGAAGATAGACAGATAGACAGACAGATAGATAGATAGATAGATAGATAGACAGATAGATAGACAGACAGACAGATAGATAGATAGACAGATAGATAGATAGACAGATAGATAGATAGACAGATAGATAGATAGATAGATAGATAGATAGATAGATAGACAGAGACAGAAGACAGATAGATAGATAGATAGATAGAAGATAGAGATAGACAGATAGAACAGATAGATAGATAGACAGATAGATAGACAGACAGACAGATAGATAGATAGACAGAGAGATAGACAGACAGATAAAATAGACAGATAGATAGATAGACAGATAGATAGAATAAAATAAGATGGGATAGATAGACGGATAGATAGATAGATAGATAAATAGATAGATAGATAGATAGAACAGATAGATAGACAGACAGACAGATAGATAGACAGATAGATAGATAGAAGATAGATCGATAGACAGACAGACAATAGACAGATAGAAGATAGACAGACAGACAGATAGACAGATAGATAGATAGACAGACAGACAGACAG
>CM054142.1:3509306-3519306 GCA_028751875.1 Rapana venosa
GAGGCAGTGAAAAGTCAGTTTACTGTTGAGCTTTCCAACAGATTTCAAGTCCTGAACAACACACCTGCAGATGACATCAACGCCCTATACGGTAACGTACAGATAGCTTTCATAGACACCAGCAAAGTTGTACTGGGCTACAGAAGAAGAGAGAAGAAGGAGTGGATATCAGACACCACATGGCAACTCATAGAGGAGAGAAAGATCGCAAAACTTGGAATGCTCACTGGAACGGAAAACGATAGACAAACATTCGCCGAAACATACAAAGAGAAAAACAAAGAAGTGAAGAAGAGCACAAGGAGAGACAAGAGACAGTTTGCAGACAACTTGGCAGCAGAGGCGCAAACCGCAGCAGAGAAAGGAGACTCTAGGACCGTCTACAAGATCACCAAGACCCTAACAGGCGGATTCACCAGCAAAACCACTGTAGTGAAGAACAAGACCGGGAAAGTTTTGACAAAAGACATAGACCAACTCAACAGATGGTCAGAACACTTTAGAGAGACTTTAAACAGACCAGACCCAGATGAGGAAGCAACCATCGAAGACATGGGTTTCAAGATAGAGATGAGACGTGGATGCATCACTCAGCAGGAAATTGTGGAAGCCATCAGGCAAAAAAAGGGCAACAGGGCACCAGGTGAGGACAGAATCACGGCAGACATGTTGAAGGCAGACCCCAAGACGAGCGCAAAGGTCTTAACAAAATTATTCAACAAAGTTTTGGAAGAGGAGAAGGTTCCGGACATATGGAAGAAAGGCATCATAGTGAAACTTCCCAAGAAGGGCGACCTCTCAGAGTGCGGCAATTGGCGGGGAATCAACTTGCCCTCTGTCCCTGGGAAGATCTTTTGCCGTGTCCTTCTACAGCGTATGAGGCAAGCCATCGAGAGAACCCTACGGGAAGAGCAGGCAGGGTTCAGAAGCGGGAGAAGCTGCACAGATCAGATCTTTGTTCTACGAACAATTGTGGAACAGTCCATTGAATGGAACTCATCACTCTACATCAACTATATCGATTTCCAAAAGGCTTTTGTCAGCATCCACCACCCTTCGCTGTGGAAGATCTTGGCAGCCTATGGATTTCCTCTGAAAGTCATCAACATTCTACAGGACATGTACGCAGATAACCAGTGCTGTGTGCGACATGATGGACAGCAGAGCGAATGGTTCCACGTGCAGACAGGGGTCAGACAAGGTTGCGTGATCTCGCCGACAATTTTCCTTGTCATCGACTGGGTGATGAGGAGGGCCACCAGCGATAGGGCGAGAGGGCTGGTATGGGGACTGACAGCCAGGCTCGAAGACTGTGACTTTGCCGACGATATTGCACTGCTGTCGCATGCACAGAAAGACATCCAGGAAAAAACATCGCGAGTTGACCAAATAGCCAGCAGCGTGGGACTCCAGATTCACCCCGACAAGACCAAGATCATGAAAGTGAAGACAAAGAGTGCAGAGAAGACCAGTGTGCGAGGCTCAGCTCTAGAGGAGGTAGAGCACTTCAAGTACCTCGGCAGCTACATCTCAGCCGACAGTAACATCGAGAAAGAAATTTCAACCAGGATAGGACTTGCAGCCCGGGCATTTAGTGGGTCGAAAAACATTTGGAAGTCAACTGTCCTGCACACCAAAACCAAGTTGAAGATCTACAAGTCCAATGTACGCTCAGTACTCCTATATACCTCGGAGACATGGAGAACCAACAAGAAGATTGAGAGCAGGCTCAGAGGCTTTGAAGGAAGGTGCCTTCGCCGAATCCTGAAACTTCACTGGCAGCAGCATGTCACCAACAGGGAAGTGTCAAAGCGCACCGGCATTAACAACATTGTGGCCGAGGTAAAACAGCGGCGATGGAGGTGGCTGGGACACACCCTCCGAATGGGCAAGAACAGACTCCCTCATACTGCGCTGAGATGGGCACCACCAGGGAAGAGGAAACGAGGCAGACCACTCGGCACTTGGAGGAGGACAGTAGAGGAGGAGATGAGAGAGGCGGGCAAGACCTGGAATGAATTGAGCTGGCTTGCCCAAGACAGAAAAGGCTGGAGGGATTTTGTTGGCGCCTTGTGTCCCGGCACATGGGATGAAGAGGATTAAGTAAGTAAGTAATTCAAAAACAAGAACTTTGGATATGGGTTTACCCCGAGGTTCTGTAATTGCCCCTATTTTATTTAAAATACTAATAGCTGATTTACCCAAAATGTTGTCAAAAGATTCAGTTTTAGTTCAGTATGCGGATGACATTTGCTTGTGGATAAAGGTGACATTAAAACGAAAGACTCCACTTCGAACTTTAAAGTATATAGAGAACCTTTATCAGTCTGAACTGAATAAAATCAGCTCATTTATGACAGAAAATGGGCTTAGCGTGTCGCTTGAAAAAACAAATATGATGCTTTTTAATTGAGGTTATGACCCTGGGAAGCTTCCTTCTTTTACTATAGATGACGCTGAAATATTATATATACACAACATGTTAAATTTCTGGGCGTTATTCTGACTCCTAAATTGTCTTGGTATAATCATATCAGCTATATACTGAATAAAGCAAGAAAGAGTTTAAATTTTCTAAAAATTGTGTGTAAACAGCCTTGGGGGCAAGATACAAAATCACTTATATCTTTAGCTACTTCTGTAGTGCGCTCAAGACTTACATATGGACAAGAGGTGTTTTTAGCGCGCCACAATACTTGTTAAATACATTGCAAACCGTAGATAGTAAAGCACTCAAGTTATCTCTTGGAGTTCCTTTTCATGCATCTATTTTAGGCTCTTGCAAGGAAACAGGTGTGCTACCTCTTGACGAACACAGAGAATTCTGTGCTGCAAAGTATGTTTTGAGATGTTATTCAAACGAAAATTATTCACAAAAAGAAGTTAGCTTAAGATCGGATATAAATTTTGTTAAACGAGCTAGGTCAATTGAATCACTAACATCTATAAAGACGTACACTTCGGATATCTTCAAAGACTCTAAAATTGATGAAAACGTTCTTGCTGTTACCCCGTCTTTTTCAGCTGTCCCTGAATGGGAAATGAATAAGCCAATATTTGACATATGTCATACACATCTATCAAAAAGCGATTCACCTAACATACTTGCAAGCTTAGTGAATTCGCATATTGACACTCACTATTCAGACCACTTCAAAATATACACAGACGGATCAAAACTCGATAACGAACAGGTAGGTGCAGCCTTCGTTATACCAGCGCATAACATTGAGAAAGTATATCATATAAGTAGTGGCGTTTCTATCTTTACTGCAGAGCTCTTCGCAATATTGATGGCTCTCAACTATTTTGTTCCACTTCTTCACAAAGATTTGAAAATTGTACTATGCGTTGATTCTATATCTGGTATTGTGCGCATTAAATTCCTTAAATCAAAATACTAGACTAGAAATGACCCCTGAAATCAAACATGCTGTTCATCATTGTCGTTGAAAGGTATCAGTGTTACTTTTTGCTGGGTTCCTTCCCACTGTGGGATCATTCCTAATGAATGGGTCGATAGAGCTGCAAGACGAGGAGCACGCAATGTTGAAGGATCACTTTTAGTCAATATTCCGTTAGACTTGCGAGAGGGTTATGAACTTTTAAAGCATACTTCCTATAATAAGGCAATTAAAAAATTGTTAAATTCTAATTGTTACTACACTCAAAATTGCCTAAATATGACGGATGTACAAAACACTCAGCACTTCTGTGCAAAGCCACCTATGTCTGCTTCCAGAAATATATCAAGCTTGGTTTATAGATTCCGTTTAAATGCTCTTCGCACAAAATACTGCAAGAACATACTATGCATGTGTGGAAAACAAATAAGCGTCAGACATCTACATACTGGTTGTCCTAGAATTAAATAAATCGTTTCTATGACACTGAAAGATCCCTTACTTTTAGAATCATCTGTAACGCTTAACAGCATCCTAAACAATGACATACTTCTTAGCAGAATTTCTGAATGTCGGCTACACAGCCCAGTCGGTATCTTCCTGTGATTGATCACCTTGATTTAAAGCTTATCATTTAAGAATGTTCTGCAAACCTCTCTAAATGCCCTTTGTTTTTTACCCCATACTTTGTGCTAATATCTACGTAGAATATGTTCACGTTCCTAAAGTCCAAACGTTTTGGCTAGTTATAGTATCTATTGTTAGTTTTCGGAGTTTCTCTTGTTCTTTTTGTTATCCTTGACTGGTTGAAGATTCAGAAACATGTTCTTGATTATTCCCCTATAGTTCTTTCAAATAGTGAGGCCCTAGGTTCTTTATAACTGTTTGTTGCTTAGGTCATTTTATTGGCACACACACACACACACACACACACACACACACACACACACACACACACACACACACACACACACACACACACACACACACACACACACACACACACACACACACACAAAGCATGCACATTCAAAACACATACACACGCAAGACCCCCACACATACTCGCATGCTCACATGCAAACAAGCGCGCGCGCACACACACATGCATACATACACAAACACACTTATATTCATACACACACGCACGCATGCACTCACGCTATATACACGCACACACTCACACACATACAGGCACATACATACATAACACAATTTCTATGATATATTTACACACACACGCGCGCGCGACACACACACACATACACTCACACCCTCACACAATCACAATTTCACTCATATACTCACACTCTCTCACACACACACACTCACACACACACGCACGCACGCACATACACATACACACTCATACATGCACACGCATACACGCACACACGTATACATACATACACACACACTCACACACATGCACGCACACACACACACACACGCATGCACGCACGCCACGCGCACACACACACACACACACACACACACTTAACCGTCTAATATCACTTTTGGTGGAAGGACGTTAAACTGAAGACCTAACTAACACAGTACACTCACACAGAACACACACAAAATGTAGGAATACCATGTTATAAAAACCATTGACTAGAAAAGACATAATTTTATAAACTCATTATTTACACACGCATGCACGCATGCACGCACGCACGTGCATCTGTATGCTTACAACTTATCACACACACAACCATATATATATATATATATATATATATATATATATATATATATATATATATATATATATATATATTATATATATATATATATATATAGATATATATTATGTTCACTGTTCACTGGTCCCGTAACCCGCCAGGGTCGTAGGGGCGCTGCATGGTGGACGAACAGTGGACCAGCTGGCTCCACTTAGCGCGGTCGTGGGCGAGTGCCTGGGTGACACTGAAGTCCTCCCCTGTCCAATCACGGATGCCGTCGGCCCACTTTCTCCTCTGTCTGCCCCGTCTTCTCTTCCCCTGGACTGTTCCTTGCAGGATGGTCTTTGCAAGTCCTTCTGAGCGTGTTACGTGCCCATACCATCTGAGTTTCCTCTTTTTCGCCGTGGTCAGTAGGTCTTCATAGTCCCGCACTTGTTGAGTGATCATTCTGCGGACTTCATTGTTGGTGACATGGTCCTTGTATGAGATGCCAAGGAGCCTTCTGAGGCATCTCATTTCTACTGCTTGGATCCTCCTTTGTAGGTCTGCGTTCAGTGTCCATGCCTCACATGCGTAAAGCATGATTGAGGTGACTAGCGCGTTTAGTAACTTTACCTTGGTTCCGAGAGGGATGTTTCTGTCTCTCCAAATGGTCTTCAGTCTTGCCATTGCTGCTGCTGTTTGTGCCGCTCTTGCTAGGATTTCGGTCTTCGATCCCTCCTCACTTATGATGGCTCCAAGGTACTTGAAATGGTCAACTGTCTCCAGTTCTTTTCCGCTGAGAGTGATCTTGGTGGTGATTGGCTGGGCACTGTTTGACATGAGCTTGGTTTTCTCGGCGCTGATTTCCATGCCGTATCGTGAGGATATTTCGTCCAGTTGCTTCACTAGGTTGGCCAGTTCCTCTTCATTTCCTGCCAGACCGTCAATGTCATCGGCAAACCTGAGGTTGGTGATTGTTCGCCCTCCAATGCTGACTATGCCTGTGTGGTCTTCCAAGGCGTCAATCATGATGCGTTCGAGGAAAATGTTAAATAGTGTCGGCGACAGCAGACATCCCTGTCGGACCCCAACTGAGGTACGGAACCATTCCCCTGCCGTGCCCTGTACGAGTACTGCACTGGTGGCCTTTGAGTAGAGTTCCTTGATGGTGTGGATCAGCTTCTGGCCCATGTTGAATTTGTTCATGGTGGCCCACAGAGCGTCATACCATACTCTATCGAAGGCCTTCTTAAAATCAATGAAGACGTGGAAGATGTCTTGTTGATGCTGGCTGTATTTCTCACACAGAACCCTCAGGTTGAATATCTGTTCTGTGGTGCTTCTATTTGGGCGGAAACCGGCCTGCTCTCTTCTGCCTGTGGTTTCAGCCTGTTCAGGATCACTTTCAGCATGACTTTACTGGCATGACTTATGAGGCTATTGTCCTGTAGTTTTGGCACTGCTGGAGATTTCCTTTCTTGGGGAGAGTGATGATGAGTGATTGGGTCCATGGTGTAGGCCACTCTCCGGTCTGTCAGATTATATATATATATATATATATATATATATATATATATATAATATATATATATAATATATATATATATATATAATATATATATATATATTTGTTATGCAAGATATGGTGCTACATAAATTCCATGTTATTATTATTATTATTATTATTTTTATTATTATTATTATTATTATCATTATTATGATGATTAAAAACAGTTCCGAGATACTTATAATTCGAAACGTTTTCAACTTCTTGATTATGGATAAGAGTGTGCCCTGATCTTCTGAAATGGATTGGAAGATGTTTAGTTTTAGAAACACTTAGCTCCAGACACGCCTCATCACACCCACTCAGTGAGGGCTGGACCATGGTCTAAGACTGAAGAGATAGGAGAGATAACAGAGCACTCTTGTCACACCTGCTTGGAAAAACACAAACCAACCCAAAATAAAAACTCCAAAACAAAAACAAGAACAGCAGCAAACTCAACCAAATACCCAACCCCTTTCCCCCTAAAAAAACACCCAAGCAAAAACAAACAAACAAAAACACTGAAATACCATTCAAACATTTCGGACAAAATAGCCCACCAGTTCTTTAAAGCCTTGTTGTTAATCAATCTAATCCACCAGTTATTTAAAGCCTGTTGTTAATCAATCTAATCTACCAGTTATTTAAAGCCTGTTATTAATCAATCTAATCTACCAGTTATTTAAAGCCTGTTGTTAATCAATCTATCTACCAGTTATTTAAAGCCTGTTGTTAATCAATCCAATCTACCAGTTATTCAAAGCCTGTTGTTAGCAAATACAGTCCACCTGTTATTTAAAGCCTGTTGTTAACAATGTCCACCAGTGTTGTCAAACTGAATGTTACCATGTATAGTCCACCAGTTATAAAAGCCTGTTGTTGAGAGAGAGGGGGGGGGAGAGAGAGAGAGAGAGAGAGAGAGAGAGAGAGAGGAGAGAGAGAGAGAGAGAGAGCGCAGTGGAGAAAGGGGGGGTGGGGGGGGGGGGTGAGGGGGAGGCTGCAATGGAGATACCAAGCTCAGGTGGAAAAGGTATGGAACATTTGAAAGCAAACCTCTTTTATCAGTTTAAACTGTGTTCAATGTTTCAATACAATAGAGTATGAGTTTCATTGATATTTGTCTTATCGCACATGTTACATCAATTTGATTTATGTCACAAATACGTGCGAGTGTTATCATTTTAGACTGTGTTCAATATCTTAATTCAATGAAGTAATTCTTTAATTCATATTTGTCTTATCATATAACATGTTATAACAACTTGGCTTATGTCATAAAAATGCGTGGGCATGTGCCCGAATGTTTCCAGTGTGTGTGTGTAGTGTGTGTGTGTGTGTGTGTGTGTGTGTGTGTGTGTGTGTGTGTGTGTGTGTGTGTGTGTGTGTGTGTGTGCGGGCGTGCGCGCGCGTGCGCACGCAGGCCTGCACATGCGAGCTGTGTGTGAGTGTGTGGATGCATGGGTTTCCTGGTGGCGCATGAGTGCTGGTGAATTTTTACTTGGGTGAGTTTATGACTGGCTAAGGTATTGTGATTATTGTGGGTGTCTTTTGTATTGTGAGGGGTGCGTGCTATGTTTGGATACTGTGAGGTGGTATTTTTCCCCTGATATGATATTTACACATCTTTACGATTTTTATGTATGGCTTGTATTCTGAAAGAATTTCTCTGTCTCTGAGATAGTTATGTTTTTTTTTAAAATTTCAATGTGAAATTTGAATTTAACTAGTACACCAGTTCTGTACAGCCTGTTGTTAGCAAATAAAATCCACCAGTTATGTGAAGCCCATTAACAAGTACAGCCCACAGTTCTGTAAAGCCCATTAACAAGTACAGCTGTAAAGCCCATTAACAAGTACAGCCCACCAGTTCTGTAAAGACCATTAACAAGTACAGCCCACAGTTATGTGAAGCCCATTAACAAGTACAGCCCACAGTTCTGTAAAGCCCATTAACAAGTACAGCCCACAGTTCTGTAAAGACCATTAACAAGTACAGCCCACAGTTCTGTAAAGCCCATTAACAAGCAGCCCACAGTTATGTGAAGCCCATTAACAAGTACAGCCCACAGTTATGTGAAGCCCATTAACAAGTACACCCCTTATTAAGCCATTAACAAGTACAGCCCACAGTTATGTGAAGCCCATTAACAAGTACAGCCCACAGTTATGTGAAGCCCATTAACAAGTACAGCCCACAGTTATGTGAAGCCCATTAACAAGTACAGCCCACAGTTATGTGAAGCCCATTAACAAGTACAGCCCACAGTTATGTGAAGCCCATTAACAAGTACAGCTGTAAAGCCCATTAACAAGTACAGGCCACCAGTTCTGTGAAGCCCATTAACAAGTACAGCCCACAGTTCTGTAAAGCCCATTAACAAGTACAGCCCACAGTTATGTAAAGCCCATTAACAAGTACAGCCCACCAGTTCTGTGAAGCCCATTAACAAGTACAGCCCACAGTTATGTGAAGCCCATTAACAAGTACAGCCCACAGTTATGTGGAGCCTGTGGTTAAGCACCAGTTCTAGTCCAGCAGTAAAGTCCTAGCATTGCTCAGTGCAAACACAGGAAGGACAGCTTGCTGCAGTCCACCTCCAGCTCTCCGTGCTGACCATCCGTCCTGTTCATAACTCCTGTGAGGGAATGACACAGCTGCAGTGGAGGAAGAGGGGAAAACACTCTTCAGGCCGGAGAAGATGGAAGTGAAGTCACTTCAGAAACTGTCCACAAAGTTTGGGGATACAAGGACATGACAGACACAGAGCCTCTTTGATGGCTTTCTCTTCAGCTTACTATACCCCCCCCCCCCCTTCTCTCTATCTCTCTCTCCCTCTCTCTCTCTCTTTCTCTGGCTGCAGCACTGTTGGTTAAGAGTTTAGGGCAGGAAGAAAGGAGGGAGGAGTGTGGAGGGTGGGGGTTGGGGTGGGGGGCAGGCACGGGGTGATCTCTTACAACATGGCGAAAGCAGCTGTCTTTCACCTGATCACTCCAGAGACAGCATGTAGACAAGGGCCAATGAGCCAGCCAGAGAGAGAGAGAGTGGAGAGAGAGAGAGGAAGAGAGAGAGCAGAGAAGAGAGAGAGGGCACAGAGAGACAGAGAGAGAGACAGAGAGACAGGGATGGGGGGAGAGAGAGGGGAGAGAGATGAACGAGAGAGAGAGAGAGAGAGGGAGGGGAAGATAGAAAGACAGAGACAGACAGAGAGAGAGAGAGAGATACAGAGACAGAGACAGAGAGAGGCACAGAGAGAGACAGAGAGAGAGACAGAGAGACAGGGATGGAGGGAGAGAGGGGAGATAGTGAACGAGAGAGATGAGGAGAGAGGGGGGGGAGGAAAGAGAGAGAGGGAGAGAGAGAGAGGGGATACAGAGCAGAA
>CM054142.1:3524306-3539306 GCA_028751875.1 Rapana venosa
CTGATGAAGGATTCATATTTTATATTTTCAATACTTATTGGACTTGTCCTCTGTACTTAAGTCTTAACGAGTGCCCTATTTCAATATCTCATTGTTATGTGTAACAAGTATATGTACCATTTGACAATGTGTAGATGTTTATCTTTATGACTCATTAAGTTTGATTGTTATTCTTCTTGGTTTTGTTGTTGTTGTTGTTTCTTTTTCTCTTTTTTTCTTCTTTTGTTGGTTTGTGTTTTTCTTTCTCTTTTGTTTGTTTGTTTGCTTTGGTTGTGGGTTTGTTTGGGGTTTTTTTGGGGGGGGGGGGGGTGGTGGGGGGGTGGGGGATGTTTTAGGGTTTTCTTTTATTAGTTTGCTTTCGGGGGGGGGGGGGGGGGGAGTTGTTGGGGGGGGGGGGGCTGCTTTGAAAAGGGTTATTTCCCCATGTTTCTACTGTGAGACTGTATAAGTGTTGGGTTATTATCAAGATGTATCCCTACGGGCGGGGACTGGATGTAAAAAAGCACATGAATGCTTATTCATTATCCTCGAAATAAAAGAATTTGTCTCTCTCTCTCTCTCCTTCAATCAGAGTGTATGGAATACACAGGACAGTGACTTACAAAATATTCACAAATACTTCAGTGATTTCGACTCAAAGATCCAAAAGAGTATTTAATGGAACATCCCATTTCAAATAAGTTTTCAATTTGATTTCTCTGTTCCCCTGTTTATCTGGCCCAGAGCTTGAAGAGGCTTCAGTCATTTTGCATTCTCTGCACAGGTGCAGTTTTCTAGTCGGGGTCAGGCAGTCTAGAGATCGACCAGCCTCTGTCTGTCTTGTTGGAAAGGGAGAGAAGCTAGGATCTTTTGAACCCACCACAAAGAACCCACCACAAAGAACCCACCACAAAGAAGTGTATTGTCGTGACTAGTCCTCTTCCTTTTCACTGAAGCTCATCGCATTATGAAATGAAAACAAAACTGTGTAGAACAACACAAAGCTTCCTATATGGAGCACAGTAATCTTATTGGTAAAACTGTAGGCTTACATACTGACAGTAGAGGAAGAGAGCAAACAAAATGGCGACCCAACAGTGGTGAGTTAATGGGGGAGGGAGGGAGGGAGGGGGGGAGCATGCTGTGGTCTTCTGCCTCACTGCACCATGGAGAGCGGGATGTCATGTGGTCGTGGCCCATAGAAGGTGAAGGTTACATTGGCGCCTTGAGGTCACCCCCAACAAGTTGTCACTGAACCAAATATCTGAATACGTCGTCATCACCATGGTTTTTGTGTCATTAAGATAAACACAGCTCTGCCTTCCACTGTCCATCAGCTCCTTACACACGACACGGTGGTCACGGCCCAAGAGCCTTCTTCCTCAGCACTGGTGTTGCGGGGTAGTGTTTGACATCTGATCAGCTAGCGTCATAACAGGGCTGCCTTGAATAGCCAAGTGTTATTGTCTCTCGCCTGTCTCCCTCCCTTTCAATGAGCGTTGATTAGCAGAGTGCATGCATGCAGAGGAGAGCGTGAAGACGCTGACCTTAATGACCCCTCTCTCCACTGTCTGTCCTCAGCATCCACTTCATCCCAGATGGTGGCCAAGGACCATCTCCGCCATTAACTGCTGTTTTACGAGCACGCGCAGGCAGGCAGGCAGGCAGGCAGTTGACACAATGGGTGTCAAGTAGTTCTGGGAAGTTCAGTCATAGAGCCAGACACTGATTATCTCCCCCTCCCCTCCCCTCTGATGCTGGCGTGGTTCAGCAAGTCAAGTCAGTCAAAAACACTTTAATCATCCCATGAAGGGCAATTACAAAGCATGCAGCCCATCTCCCTGGGACAGAAGTGTCAGTTCTGACAACGCACTATCTTTCTGTTGCCATGGCAATATCATTTGTTGCCATTGCAATATCTTTGTGTGTGTGTGTGTTGGGGTTTTGGGCAATGCAATACTTATCTACCCACAAAGGCATCACCTGGGTCTCTGCACGCCTGGAATCAGACCCAGACAACCAAAAGCCACTGAGCAGGTTCCCCCACACCTGGATGGGGAGAGTGGACCCTACACTAGTGGTGCCCAGGTTTGTTCCCTGTCCAGCAGCCAGACACTGGCCGCCCGTCCTGCAGCTGGGGGCCTGCTCCTGCAGACAGTGGCGGCTGTTCTGGTGTCTGTCCTCTGTCACCCCGCCCTTCCTTCTTCAGTGCTGCTGATCAAATAAAGATGATGGTTGCTGGACAGTCAGGACACTTGGGTGTATATGACAGACGTAGTACACACACCCACTTAATGTGAATCTGCATATCCAAGTTATCGTAGAAATGAAAGCTAGACAAAAGTGACAAGGGAGAGGTTGGTGTGTGTGTGTGTGTGTGTCACTGTGCAGCGCTGGCTGTGTCCTAGGCTTCCCTCCCGCTGTCAGGAGTAGTTCCAACAGCAGGACAATGGGATGACCCCTACTGGATACCGGCCCTTATCACAGCCTCCCTCTCTGCCCTCCATCCATCCTGTAGTGTATGTGATCAGCGAGGCGTGTCAGCCGGGGAGTGGTGACGAGGATCAATCAGGAGCGGAGGCAGGCAGTGAGCGCCCAGAACTGCTGCTGCATGCAATGGTGTGAGAATGAAGACCAAGATGGAGGGAATGATGATGGTGATGATGATGATGATGATGATGGTGATGGTGATGATGATGATGATGTGGTTCTGGCATCAATGGCAGAGTGATTAAGGGTCAGAGAGGTTAGCCGGCAGCAGCTGTCCACTCAAAGGCCGACAGCCATCAGCTTGACATTAGCATCAACATGACTGATGTGATAGGCCGCATGACTGACAGACAGACAGACTGACAGACAGACAGACATGGCGTTTTGGTGAAAACAAGGAGGTGCAGTGGGAGGGTCTATAGAGTTGGAATCTTGGGAAAGACTGAAGGAGAGGGTTGCTCTCTCCTCCAGTGATTTACCTTGGCAGCATCTGCCTTCTGCTCTTTCCTGCAGAAGCGAAGTTAAGTGTTGGTCATGACTGTCAGAAAGAGTCCAGGCTGTGCTTTATGTTTTGTCTTCCTGCCTCCTCGCCTTCTTATGATAAACGGCCATTCATAAACTTCAACTGCACTTTTTTTAATACTTTTTTTTCTGTTTTCTTTTTGATTTTTTAAAATTTGTCTACAATTAAAAAACCCCAAACAATACATCACTTGATCACCTTTTCCCTGTTTTCTAAGTACCTTTTGGTCTTTCTCTTCAACTTTGTGTCTGTTTTCATTTCAGTCTTGGTTTCTCATCCACTTGGCACAGACTTGTTTTCCCTGTGTCTTTTCTCCTGCCTTTGTTTTCACGTCATGACTGACTGCGACCTAGCCAATGGTCACTGACAGACCTCCAGAACAAAGTGCCACTCTAGCGTGCCCAGCTCGGGGACTGGGCACTGAGCAACCACACTGTGTGGTCACAGAAATTGTTGTGTCACAGAACAGCAACCACACTGTGTGGTCACAGAATTGTTGTGTCACAGAACAGCAACCACACTGTGTGGTCACAGAAATTGTTGTGTCACAGAACAGCAACCACACTGTGTGGTCACAGAATTGTTGTGTCACGAACGCAACACACTGTGTGGTCACAGCAATTGTGTCACAGAACAGCAACCACACTGTGGTACAGAATGTGTCACAAACAGCAACCACACTGTGTGGTCACAGAAATTGTTGTGTCACAGAACAGCAGCCACACTGTGTGGTCACAGAAATTGTGTCACAGAACAGCAACCACACTGTGTGGTCACAGAAATTGTTGTGTCACAGAACAGCAACCACACTGTGTGGTCACAGAAATTGTGTCACAGAACAGCAACCACACTGTGTGGTCACAGAAATTGTTGTGTCACAGAACAGCAACAGCAGAAACACTCTCTGCTGGGTATGACCATCCTCCAAGGTCTGTGTCACAGTGAAAGAACGTGATGAGGTCATTGGGACTGCCCTTCTCTGGACGTGAACAATAGCACAGCAGGGAGGAAGCCCCAGAACACCTGGGCAGGACAGGTGGGGCACTAACAGCGGGAGAGCTGAAGGCACTGACAGCAGAAGCACACCTGAGACAGCAGTACCTACCTACATACACAGGGGGCTAGCCAGAATAGACGGGAGTGGCCACCCTTTATATTGCCCGCCTCTCCAAATGAACAGTAAGCAAGGGAAGTACCGGCCATGGGAGCAAGACCAGGATGATGATAATAATAATAATAATTGTAATAATAATAATGTAACACCTATCACAAAAGAGTGCTTTTGTGTTTGTTGTTACTAAGTATAGAAGGGGAATAACTCCAATGTACCACAAGAGTAATCTTCTCTTAATGAATTATTTCCCTTGGTTTTAAACTGCCCGCCTTTTCAAACGATCATTTCTTCCCATGGGGTAGAAGGGTGAAGATGAACTATCCAGACTCTCGAGTCTGATGTTCCCCAAAGGTATAGTTGCTCTTTTAAGCTATATGATTGTTCTTTTAAGCTAACTTCAACTTAATTTTAAAAAGGGTTGGAAAGATTTATGAGGTATCTGTTTAATTTCGTTTTTGAAGGTTTTAATCTTGTGAATTTAGAAGTGATTATTTTGAACAAGAAAGCAAGTGGAAAATTTGAACTAGTCATTGTCTTTGTTGTACTAGGTTCGATTTTAGGCAGAATATTGTTCAGCAACAAAATGCTGAAGAAATCAAACTAAGGCTTCTCACTCTGTATAATATATGTGTGTAAAAGCCTAGTATAGTTTTGTAATGATTGTTATTATTAAGAATGCAAAACTCTATTTTTTGTGAGGAACGACATAGCAATCTTTAAACAGGTGCAATGACTTTGGAATGTCATTGGGGATTAATCAAATTAAATTAATGTGAATTAATGTTTACACAGTTTCATAGGATAGACCATCAACTGTCCTCAAGTAAATGAAACATGTGTAAGACTAGTTATTGTATGTGGTGATTTTAGTGGATAGTTTGATTTGTTGTGAGGATAATTATTCTCATAAGATTTGGGAAATGGGTAAGCTGAGAGTACATTTTGAAGATTTGTTTTATTATAGCAAACTCTGGTTAGTGTTTCAGTTTTTGCTGTGTGGGTAATAATATTAAGTTGTCATTAATATGTTATACCCGAAAGTGTGGGTCATGTGATTTGATATGTATCCTTGATCCTTTGATAAGAATTTGATTTTATGAAGAGATCAAATGGTTTATTGATTGTTCTTTTTTATTTCAGGAACATCGGTTCATAGCTGTAATGGTTTCATTGATACACCCCCCTCATCGCTGCGTCATTATCATCGTTTATCTTTCTTTTGATCATTTAACTGATCAGTTGTGAATCTTTTAATCTGTGATCTGAGACCGATCCGTGATTGGTTGTGTGTTGAGGACTGGACACCAATTATGTTTTGAGTAACTGGACAAAATAATTAACAGAATAGTTTGTGTTTTAAATTGTACTTGTAGTACAATTGGTGATGTGTGATTGTAGTTTAGTAGTAGTAGTAGTACTAGTAGTACTAGTAGTAGTAGTAGTAGTAGTAGTAGTAGTAGTATAGTAGTAGTAGCAGCAGTAGAATAAATTTGTGAACCCAACTTGCTTGGCCTGAAGAATTACATTGAATAAATGTTGTTGTTCATCACATTCACAGTGTTTCAGTGTGATTGCTGAGTGAGTTGAGGTGATAATTTTCACTACTACTTATTGTCTCCCTGTTATATTTCGTTTCTATTTTTCTTCTATCCTCTTCCTATCCCCTTTTATCACTCCCAGCCCATTAGTAGGCGAGCCCTAATCCTCTTTAGGGATACTAAAGACAACAGGAATAAGTCTAGGATTCCATTTCTGGTGCCGGATCAGGTGGCGCTAGGAATCGGAGTGGCGACCTAAAGGATTCCTGCTTAGGACCTTCTACAATAATAATATTAATAATAATAATAATAATAATAATAATAATAATAACAACAACAACAACAACAATAATAATAACTGTAATAATGAGCCAGCCCCTGACAAACCAGTGTTCTGTGCAGGGGAAAAGGGCAATGGCGGAACCTGGAGAGGGGAGGAGGGGCTGGCTGGGAGAGCATCCAGTACGTGTCAACGCCAGCCCCCTCCTCCAACAGCCCGTGTCCTGAGGGCAAACCCGGCCAGACCAGGGGCCACACACGACAGCCATCAACCGTGACCACCTGCACACCCCCCCCCCCCCTCCTTCACACAAACACATACCCCCCCCCCCCCCACCCCCCCCCCCCCCCCCCGCCCTCATTTGCCAAGTGCTATACTGGCTTGTTCTGCTTGACAAAAACGTTCGCAGAAACCAAAGTGCTCCAGAAAAGGTTCACATCGCTGTCTGATCCAAGCCACCTGTGTGCATCAAACTTGAAATACACCTAGGAAAAACATTGTTTGTACTGTAAACCTGTAGAAAAACTTGTCAGATGATTTGAATTGAAAGCACACGTTGAAAAGAACTGATCCAAGTAAAACCAGCACAACTGGCAATGCTATCAAAAGACTGCTATATCTTTCTACAGTTATTTTCTATATACTGTCATAGGTTAAACGCCATAAAGTATACACATCTAGCTTCATTTTAGGAAGTGTGGCTATTTAAAAATATTCAGTTTAAGTTCTTATACTTTTTAGCTTCATTTTAGGAAGTCTTCGCATTCACAAACATGGAGTTAAGGTTTCATGCTTCGGTTCTCCCAGGCTGTGTCCCCAGCGAGTCTCCAGCCTGTTTTTAACCACAGGCATTATCTCTGTTTTACATTGTGTCACTGAAATTCGATAAATGAGTTTTCCTGAACCAAAAACAATTCTTGTATTTTTCCGATAACGTTTTCTTTCAACTTCCTTGGTTTCCAGTACAGAGGCGTTTCCTGATCACCATTAAACCCCGCACCAATATAAAAAAAAAAAAGAGGGCAAGACAGATGCACAAGACGACTCATGCTCAGAGCAACAAGGCCTTGCAGCCTGCTTGTTGAGGTCATGCTGGGGGGACATGTTGCACCAACCGGATTCCTGTAGTGAGGGAAGATCAAGAAACGGGTCATTATCCCCATAAGGAAAATACAGACACATTATCAAGGAAAATACAGACACATTATCAAGGAAAATACAGACACATTATCAAGGAAAATACAGACACATTATCAAGGAAAATACAGACACATTATCAAGGAAAATACAGACACATTATCAAGGAAAATACAGACACATTAATCAAGAAAATACAGACACATTATCAGGAAAATACAGACACATTATCAAGGAAAATACAGACACATTATCAGGAAAATACAGACCACATTATCAAGGAAAATACAGACACAGAAAACATTATCAAGGAAAATTACAGACACATTATCAAGGAAAATACAGACACATTATCAAGGAAAATACAGACACATTATCAAGGAAAATACAGACACATTATCAAGGAAAATACAGACACATTATCAAGGAAAATACAGACACATTATCAAGGGAAAATACAGAACACATTATCAAGGAAAATACAGACACATTATCAAGGAAAATACAGACACATTATCAAGGAAAATACAGACACATTATCAAGGAAAATACAGACACATTATCAAGGAAAATACAGACACATTATCAAGGAAAATACAGACACATTATCAAGGAAAATACAGACACATTATCAAGGAAAATACAGACACATTATCAAGGAAATACAGACACATTATCAAGAAAATACAGACACATTATCAAGGAAAATACAGACACATATCAAGGAAAATACAGACACATTATCAAGGAAAATACAGTCACATTATCAAGGAAAATACAGACACATTATCAAGGAAAATACAGACACATTATCAAGGAAAATACAGACACATTATCAAGGAAAATACAGACACATTATCAAGGAAAATACAGACACATTATCAAGGAAAATACAGACACATTATCAAGGAAAATACAGACACATTATCAAGGAAAATACAGACACATTATCAAGGAAAATACAGACACATTATCAAGGAAAATACAGACACATTATCAAGGAAAATACAGACACATTATCAAGGAAAATACAGACACATTATCAAGGAAAATACAGACACATTATCAAGGAAAATACAGACACATTATCAAGGAAAATACAGACACATTATCAAGGAAAATACAGACACATTATCAAGGAAAATACAGACACATTATCAGGAAAATACAGACACATTATCAAGGAAAATACAGACCATTATCAAGGAAAATACAGACACATTATCAAGGAAAATACAGACACATTATCAAGGAAAATACAGACACATTATCAAGGAAAATACAGACACATTATCAAGGAAAATACAGACACATTATCAAGGAAAATACAGACACATTATCAAGGAAAATACAGACACATTATCAAGGAAAATACAGACACATTATCAAGGAAAATACAGACACATTATCAAGGAAAATACAGACACATTATCACGGAAAATACAGACACATTATCAAGGAAAATACAGACACATTATCAAGGAAAATACAGACACATTATCAAGGAAAATACAGACACATTATCAAGGAAAATACAGACACATTATCAAGGAAAATACAGACACATTATCAAGGAAAATACAGACACATTATCAAGGAAATACAGACACATTATCAAGGAAAATACAGACACATTATCAAGGAAAATACAGACACATTATCAAGGAAAATACAGACACATTATCAAGGAAAATACAGACACATTATCAAGGAAAATACAGACACATTATCAAGGGTCTTCGGTAACAACTGACAATAAAAAAGAAGAACATTTATGATTGAAAATGTTATCAACGACAACCTGATAGGACAAGCATGTCAACCATCAGAGAGAATAGGCCAAAGATTGTGGCGGTTGTTAACACACTGAACGGCACGGAGCATAACGCTGCAGCTGTGCTGGGCTGTGCTGAGCTGTGCTGTGTTGACACACACTGTGATACAGCCCCGAGTCAATGGCGGCAACTGTGCCAACAAAGCGCCACTTCTGCTCCTCGTCCTTTGAGTCTCTTCTCTTCTCTTCTCTTCGCCGCCGCTGCTGCCGTGTACACAGGTTGGGGGCTTGTGCTCACCACGCTGCATGCTCTGTCTCCCCTGTCTGTTCTGTTCGGCAGTTACACTGATTGCACTAAGTCGATCACCATTCACAGGCGTGTGTGCTTAGCTGTTTCGTTAGGAGTGGCCGCCGGTACTAGGACAGAAGGCCTTCGCCTGGCCTCACAGTAATGATGTCCTGTGTGTAATTGGTTATTGGTTATTGGTTATTGGCTTTGCTTGTGATGTGACCGGTAATTCCCTTTAGGACCACAGGGTAGAGCGTTCTGCCGATGTTACCTCTGCTTTTCTACGTCTATTTTTTAGGTCATAATTAATCTATTAAAAAAACAACAAAAAACAACTACAGCAACTAAAACACACACAAAACAAAAATCAACTCACTGGAACGAGCCCTTTTCAGGCGTCTGCTCCGGTGGATCCTGTTCTTTTCCATTGATCTCTGCATTTGCTTGTTTGTTCGTAGGGTGTGTGGTTTTTCCGTGTTTAAAAAAACATTATTTGTGGAGGTTCTTGTTGTTATGTTTTCTACCGTGCTGACCCTATCGTGCCGATATCGACAGGGAGGACAGAATGACCAGGGGAGCAGAGACAGGAACACCATGCCTACGCCAGAGAAAAGAAGCTCAGCTCAGCCCAGCCAGGCCATGCACACACTGCCTGACGCCAAGAGCAGGTCAGTCAGGACCATGCACACACTGCCTGACGACAAGAGCAGGTCAGCCAGGACCATGCACACACTGCCTGACGACAAGAGCAGGTCAGCCAGGCCATGCTCACACTGCCTGACGACAAGAGCAGGTCAGCCAGGCCATGCTCACACTGCCTGACGACAGCCCAGTCAGGACCATGCACACACTGCCTGACGACAAGAGCAGGTCAGTCAGGACCATGCACACACTGCCTGATGCCAAGAGCAGGTCAGTCAGGACCATGCACACACTGCCTGATGCCAAGAGCAGGTCAGTCAGGACCATGCACACACTGCCTGATGCCAAGAGCAGGTCAGTCAGGACCATGCTCACACTGCCTGATGCCAAGAGCAGGTCAGTCAGGACCATGCACACACTGCCTGATGCCAAGAGCAGGTCAGTCAGGACCATGCTCACACTGCCTGATGCCAAGAGCAGGTCAGTCAGGACCATGCACACACTGCCTGACGACAAGAGCAGGTCAGTCAGGACCATGCACACACTGCCTGATGCCAAGAGCAGGTCAGTCAGGACCATGCACACACTGCCTGATGCCAAGAGCAGGTCAGTCAGGACCATGCACACACTGCCTGATGCCAAGAGCAGGTCAGTCAGGACCATGCTCACACTGCCTGATGCCAAGAGCAGGTCAGTCAGGACCATGCACACACTGCCTGATGCCAAGAGCAGGTCAGTCAGGACCATGCTCACACTGCCTGATGCCAAGAGCAGGTCAGTCAGGACCATGCACACACTGCCTGACGACAAGAGCAGGTCAGTCAGGACCATGCACACACTGCCTGACGACAAGAGCAGGTCAGTCAGCCAGGACCAGGCAGCAGGGGCTGGACATCCGGCACAGCTGACTTCAGTCCTGTTCTGTGGCACACCTGCAGCACTGTGTGCTGTGTCCGCAATGAGGCAGGCACCAAGCCATCTCACACAGTTCCAGCACATAGCTTTCACACAGTGTGTCTACAACTTTAAATGATTCATTACAATTAAAAAAACACTCAACTATATAACCAGATGAATAAAAGGAATTGAAAGAATTGAAAGAAATTGATGGTGGTGGTGGTGATGGTGGTGTGGTGATGGTGGTGGTGGTGATGATGGTGGTGATGATGGTGGTGATGGTGGTGGCGATGGTGGTGGTGATGATGGTGGTGATGGTGGTGTGGTGGTGGTGATGGTGGTGGTGATGGTGGTGGTTGGTGATGGTGGTGGTGGTGGTGATGGTGGTGGTGGTGTGGTGGTGATGATGATGTGTGGGTGATGTGGTGGTGGTGGTGGTGGTGTGGTGATGATGATGGTGGTGGTGGTGGTGTGGGTGATGGTGGTGGTGTGTGATGGTGTGGTGGTGGTGGTGATGATGGTGGTGGTGTGGTGGTGGTGGTGGTGGTGTGATGGTGGTGGTGGTGGTGATGGTGGTGGTGGTGGTGTGGATGGTGGTGGTGGTGGTGGTGGTGGTGGTGGTGGTGATGGTGGTGGTGTGGTGGTGTGATTGGTGTGTGGTGGTGGTGATGGTGGTGGTGGTGGTGGTGGTGGTGGTGGTGTGATGGTGGTGATGGTGACGATGGTGATGGTGGTGGTGATGGTGATGGTGGTGATGGTGATGATGGTGGTGTGTGATGGTGGTGGTGTGTGGTGGTGTGTGATGGTGGTGGATGATGGTGGTGGTGGTGGTGGTGATGATGGTGGTGATGGTGTGATGTGGTGATGATGGGTGATGATGGTGGTGTGGTGGTGGTGGTGTTGGTGTTGGTGGTGGTGATGATGGTGGTTGTGGTGATGATGGTGATGATGGTGGTGGTGGTGGTGGTGATGGTGGTGATGGTGGTGTTGATGGTGGTGGTGGTGGTGGATGATGGTGGTGGTGGTGATGGTGATGTTGGTGGTGGTGGTGGTGATGATGATGGTGGTGGTGGTGATGATGATGGTGATGATGGCGGTTGATGATGATGGCGGTGATGGTGATGATGATGGTGGTGGTGATCATGGTGATGATAGTGATGATGGTGATGGTGATGGTGGCGGTGATGACGATGATGGTGATGGTGGTGGTGATGATGATGGCGGTGATGGTGATGATGATGGTGATGATGGTGGTGGTGGTGATGATGGTGATGATGGTGATGATGGTGGTGGTGATAGTGATGATGATGGTGGTGATGATGACCTTGATCCCAACATTTTAAAGAATTACAGACCTGTCTCTAACTTACCTTTCATCTCCAAAGTACTTGAAAAAGTTGTTCTAAAACAACTCAACAACCACCTTCATTCCAAAAATCTCCTCCCCCCTTTTCAATCTGCCTATCGCGCCAACCACAGCACCGAAACCACCCTAGTCCACACTTTAGATACACTTCTACTCGCTGCTGATGCAGGGAAAATCTCCCTCCTCACTCTTCTCGACCTATCTGCTGCCTTTGACACTATAGATCACTCAATTCTTCTTTCTCGCCTCCAGAATATATTTGGTATTGATGGCACTGCCCTCACCTGGTTTAGTTCATACCTCACAAATCGATACCAGAAAGTTATTGTCAGCAAAATTCAATCAAAACCTGTCAAACTGGAATGTGGAGTCCCACAGGGATCAGTTTTGGGTCCTGTTCTCTTCACTCTCTACACTGCTCCACTCGCACACATAATAGACCACCATCATATTGATCATCATTTCTATGCCTATGACACTCAGCTTCAATGTAGCAATACCCTTGAAAATCTGCCTTCCCTCCTGACAAATATGGCCCACTGCCTTCTAGACATTCAAAACTGGATGACTCAAAATAAGTTACAGCTAAATGCTGATAAAACGGAAGCCATGCTCATGGGGACCAAACATAAACTTTCCTCCATCACAACGACTTCAGTGGAATTCAGCAATACGTCGGTTCCTCTGTCCAGCTCTGTGATATATCTAGGTGTGGTTCTTGACAACACACTCTCTATGAAAAAATTCATCACCCAGACCTGCCAGTCTTGCTACTATCAATTACGGCGCATAAGTGCAATTCGCAAGTATCTGTCTACTGAAGCAACATCCAAACTTGTCACGTCTCTCATTCTTTCTCGACTGGACTACTGTAATTCTCTCTTGGCTGGTTTGCCGGCATCATCCATCCACTCCCTTCAACGCATACAAAACTCTGCAGCTCGACTGGTCCTTAGAAAGAAAAAATCTGAACACATCTCTCCTCTTTTGCGATCTCTTCACTGGCTGCCTGTCTCACAAAGACTGAAGTATAAGATTAATACCCTCTGTTTCAAATGTCTCCGCAAATCTGCACCTTCGTATCTCTGTAACTGTCTTCACCTGTACACTCCGTCCCGTTCCCTTCGTTCAGCTGTAGATGCCTTGTGCTTTCGAACACCCAGATTTAAACAAACCACTGTTGGCCGTCGCTTTTTCTCTGTTTCCGGTCCCTCCACATGGAACGACCTCCCTCTTCCACTTCGCCAAAAGCCTTCTTTTGATTCTTTCAAATCTAGCCTCAAAACGCACTTATACTCTACTTGAGATCTTCCCCTGTTGTCTGTTCCTACTTGTCAATAGCTGCCTTCACCTCCACCACCCCCACCTAAGTGTGTTGTGTATATAAATTTGATATTTGTTTATCTTGATATTTATGGATGGTTGCATGCGTATGAATGATTTGAATGCAAGCGCTTTGATTTGTTTACTTTGCAAGATTCAGCGCTATATAAATTCCATACATTATTATTATTATTATTATTATTATGATGGTGATGATGGTGGTGATGATGGTGATGGTGATGATGGTGGTGATGGTGATGATGGTGATGATGATGATGATGATGATGATGGTGATGATGATGATGATGATGATGATGATGATGATGATGATGGCGGTGATGATGATGATGGCGATGATGGCGGTGATGGTGGCGATGGTGACGATGATGATGGTGATGGTGACGATGATGGTGGTGATGGTGATGATGATGATGGTGATGATGATGATGATGATGGTGATGATGGCGGTGATGACGACGATGATGATGGTGATGGTGATGATGATGATGATGATGATGATGATGATGATGGTGATGGTGGTGGTGGTGATGGTGGTGGTGGTGGTGGTGGTGGTGGTGATGATGATGATCCAAACAGTCAGGTGAAACACAATGCCAAGGTTTAGGATAACTGACGCTTGGCTTCACTGCATCTTGCCGAATGTCGGTGTGTTTTGGCTTCTGCCACACAGGGGGGTGTTTCTGAGACATCTCCTCTAAAACATTTGGTGGCAACAATATTCCATTCCACCAGAATAATATAGCAGAACGCGAGCCATGTGAAATCAACAACAACAACAAAAGCGTGTTATTACGAGTGTCCCCAAAATAGCAGTACAAAGCTGCTGCGCTGCGGTTGGTGAGAACAAGGCTGTGGTTTTGTGACGTGGGTTTTCTGGGGCTGTTGTCCTTCCTGTTACTGACCAGTAGGGAAAAGCTTCTCAACACTGCCACCAACACTGAACGCAACCAAGGCTGGAGGTCTGAGAATGCAAAGAACAGGTAACTGCACTGATGCGGCAAGGGGAAGAAAGCCACATAAAGGTCACAAGGTTCACCGAGACGCCATTCTGCCCTCCTGACAAAGGCCTGACGTTACTGAAGAGACCTCTCTGAGGCTGAGAGCCAGCCAGCCAGCCAGCCAGCCAGCCAGCATATGGCAGTTGATCCCAGCCTTAATCCTGTGGTGCTAAGGTCACTCCGCCAGATGGAGCTGATTGCTCCATCTCCTCCATTGAAAACAGAGAGGGCAGAGGTTGCTGGTTTAAGACAGAGTCATCTCCCCTGTTAATGAGCCGACTGCAGGCTGGATAACAAGTGAAGGGGACCTGTCTGTCTGTCTGTCTGTCTTTTTCTGTCTGTCTGTCTGTCTGTCTTTTTCTGTCTGTCTGTCTGTCTTTTTCTGTCTGTCTGTCTTTTTTTTCTCTTTCTGTCTGTCTTTCTTTCTTTCTTTCTTTCCCTTTCTGTCTGTCTTTCTCTTTCTTGTTCTGTCTGTCTTTCTCTTTTTTTTCCGTCTATCTTTCTTTCTTTCTCTTTCTTGTTCTGTCTGTCTTTCTCTCTCTTTCTTTTTTGTCTTTCTTTGTTTCTTTCTCTTTCTTTTTCTGTCCCTCTCTCTCTTTCTTTTTCTGTCTTTCTTTCTTTCCCTTTCT
>CM054142.1:3541806-3566806 GCA_028751875.1 Rapana venosa
AAATAGTAAGAGCAGATCACGTCACTGATAAACAAGGAACAACAACAACAACAACAACAAAACACAGACATAGACCAATATTATGATTTTCCCATAAATTATAAATAAGCAAAGCAACAGCACAATACAAACACAGATCAATGTTGTGTTTCCCCCTTCTAGATGGAGGGAAAACCCCAACAAAATACAGACATCGAGAAGTACTATCCCCCCCCCCCCCCCCCACCACCCCCACCCCAATTATAAACAGGAAAGACAACACAAACAACAATCTAAACATAGATCAATAGTGTGTCTTTTTTTATCCCGTAAGCAGGAAAAACAACAACAAACACAAACATAGAAAAGTACTTTGTCCCCCCCCCTCCCCTCCCTTAGGAAGAGGGAAAACACCCAACCAGTGTGGACAGTGGTCAGTGCTAGCTGTTGGCTGGTCCTGCAATGGGCAGGTGCAGTTACCTCCCTTCACAGGGAGGAGAACAAGAGAGGAGGACTACTGCACAAGAGAGAGAGAGAGTGAGGGAGAGAGAGAGACGAGAGAGAGAGCGAGAGAGAGAGCGAGAAGAGAGAGAGAGAGAAGGAGAGAGAGAGCGAAGGAGAGCGAGAGAGAGAGAAGCGAAGGAGGAGCGAGAGAGCGAGAGAGAGAGAACGAGAGAGAGAGGAGAGCGAAGGAGAGCGAGAGAGAGCGAGGAAAGAGAGGAGAGCGAGAGCAAGGGAGAGAGGAGGAGAGCGAGAGAAGAGAGAGAGAGCGAAAGAGAGCGAGGAGGAGAGGAAGGGAGAGAGAGAGGAGAGAGCGAGGAGAGCGGAGAGAGGAGAGCGAGGAGAGAGAGAGAGAGAGAGCAAAGGGAGAGCGAGGAGAGCGAGAGAGAGAGAGAGGAGAGAGAGAGTGAGAGACGAGAGAGCAAGGAGAGAGAGAGCGGAGAGGAGAGCGGAGAGAGAGAGAGCGAGAGAGAGAGAGAGAGCGAAGGAGAGCGGAGAGGAGAGAGCAAGGGAGAGAGAGACGAGAGAGCGAGAGAGAGAGAGGAGGAGAGCGAGAGGAGACGAGGAGAGAGCGAGAGAGAGAGCGAGGAGAGGAGAGAGAGAGCGAAGGAGAGGCGAGAGAGAGCAAGGGAGAGAGAGAGAGCGAGAGAGCGAGAGAGAGAGCGAGAGAGGAGAGAGAGAGAAGGAGAGCGAGAAGGAGAGCGAGAGAGGAGAGAGGAGGCAGAGAGAGAGCGAGAGAGAGCAGAGGCAGGAGAGGAGAGAGGAGAGAGCGAGAGAGAGCAGAGAGAGGAGAGCGAGAGAGAGAGCGAGAGAGAGAGAGAGAGAGCGAGAGAGAGAGAGCAAGGAGGAGGAGGCGAGAGAGAGCGAGGAGAGAGAGCGAGAGAGAGAGAGAGCGAAGGAGAGCGAGAGAGAGCAGAGAGGAGAGAGAGGAGAGAGAGCGAGAGGGAGAGAGAGCGAGAGAGAAGAGAGCGAGAGAGAGAGAGAGCGAAGAGGAGAGAGCAGGAGAGAGAGCGAGAGAGCGAGAGAGAGCAGAGGAGAGAGAGTAGAGAGAGCGAGAGAGCGAGAGAGAGAGGAGCTATGAGAGAGGAGAGAGCGAAGGAGAGCGAGAGGAGGAGGAAGAAAGAGCGGAAGGAGCAAGGGAGAGAGAGAGCGAGAGAGCGAGAGAGAGAGCGAGAGAGAGAAGGAGGAGAGAGAGAGCGAGAGAGCGAGAGAGGAGAGCGAGAGAGAGAGGAGCGAGAGGAGAGCGAGAGAGAGCGAGAGAGAGCAGGGAGAGGAGAGAGAGCGAGAGAGGAGAGAGAGGGCAGAGAGAGAGAGAGAAAGCGAGAGAGAGAGAGCGAGAGAGAGAGAGCGAGAGAGAGAGAGAGCGAGGGAGAGAGAGAGAGGGCGAGAGAGAGCAAGGGAGAGAGAGAGAGCGAGAGAGCGAGAGAGGAGGAGCGAGGGAGAGAGCGAGAGAGAGTGAGAGCGAGAGAGAGCGAGAGATTTATTTATTTATTTTATTTTATTCTTTTATTTCGAGGATAATGGAATAAGCACTTATGTGCTTTTTTTACATCTAGTCCCCGTGTGTATGTGGTTTTGTAAATTCTGTCATCTGTTCCCACCGGCACTCAATGGCCTACTCTTACGAAAAGCGGAACAGGATTTAACGTATGCGCAAGATGTTCTGCGTGCCTTCGCTTACGGAGAGAGAGAGAGAGAGAGAGAGAGAGAGAGAGAGAGTATTCATGCAGGAAGGATGCTCCCCCCCCCCTCCCCCAGGAAGAACAACCAAAAGAGGTCTCAGGTCACACAGGGAGTGGTTGTGGTTCCTGGCTGCAGCTGCAGACTTTACCAGCAGGGAGTGGTTGTGTTACTGGCTGCAGCTGCAGGCTTTACCAGCAGGGGGGGGGGGGGGGGGGCTGTGCCCGCTCTGGCGCCATGAAGGTAGCCACATTCCCACTTCGGGGATGCAGGCTGGGTGTGTTCTGCTTCCCTCACCCACCCAACCCTGACATGAATGACGGGATCTTTAACCTGCATAGTTGATCTTCTGTATGTGTATATACCCGAGGATAATTAAAGCACTGGCAGGTCTGCACTTAAAATTGACCAAGGAGATGGTAGAAATATCCCCATCCTTAATTCACCAGAGGCCACTGAGACTGGAACCGGCGACTTTATGGACCCATGGCATTGACGTCAAAGGTCTGAACCACTGGCTGTAGCCTCCCTCTTAAAACTGACGTCAAAGGTCTGAACCACTGGCTGTAGCCTCCCTCTTAAAACTGACGTCACTATGCAGAGAAACTCCTAGTGCGGTTGTACTTGTCTTGTCTTAGCGCATCTGCTCCTAGCGTCTGGTTTTGTGTTTGTTTGTGTGTGTGTATGTCTGCTCGCTGTCAGTTTCCTGGTTTTATGTTCACAGGTTATGCAGTGACCTTGTTTTCCACTGATAAAATGGATGCCATGTTGATCAGCTATGCCCTTAATTTTTGCACATTTAAATCCTAGAAACCCTCTACACGCTAATGCTTCTGTACTCATACTCTGTGCATCATTACTGTGTTGTTTTGACTGAATGAAGTGAAGTTAACATCAAGAGTGCCTAAAGCCTCAAACACAGGATGCGCATTTCAGAACAGAGAAGAGAGTAATGCGCATTTCAGAACAGAGAAGAGAGTAATGCGCATTTCAGAACAGAGAAGAGAGTAATGCGCATTTCAGAACAGAGAAGAGAGCAAGGAGCATTTCAGAACAGAGAAGAGAGCAATGCGCATTTCAGAACAGAGAAGAGAGTAATGCGCATTTCAGAACAAGCGGTGCATTGTGCACAAAGGTTTGGAGGGAAGATAAAAGCAAACACTTCATCTTCAAAGCAATCAGGCCGCCATTGGCTGATGCTAGCAATAGCTGTTGTAACCGGAGCTGTCTGTTCCACTGTGTTTGGGGATGCGCAGGTGCTGGCGCCACACACACAGGTAGATACTGTTTACACACACAGATAGATACTGTTTACACACGCAGGTAGATACTGTTTACACACACAGGTAGATACTGTTTACACACGCAGGTAGATACTGTTTACACACACAGGTAGATACTGTTTACACACGCAGGTAGATACTGTTTACACACACAGGTAGATACTGTTTACACACACAGGCAGATACTGTTTACACACACAGGTAGATACTTTTTACACACACAGGTAGATACTGTTTACACACACAGATAGATACTGTTTACACACGCAGGTAGATACTGTTTACACACACAGGTAGATACTGTTTACACACACAGGTAGATACTGTTTACACACACAGGTAGACACTGTTTACACACACAGGTAGATACTGTTTACACACACAGATAGATACTGTTTACACACGCAGGTAGATACTGTTTACACACACAGGTAGATACTGTTTACACACACAGGTACATACTGTTTACACACAGGCAGATACTGTTTACACACACACACAGATAGATAAAGTTTACACACACAGGTAGATACTGTTTACACACACAGGTAGGTACTGTTTACACACACAGGTACATACTGTTTACACACACACAGGTAGATACTGTTTACACACACATAGGTAGATACAGTTTACACACACAGGTAGATACTGTTTACACACACAGGTAGATACTGTTTACACACACAGGTAGATACTGTTTACACACACAGGTAGATACTGTTTACACACACAGGTAGGTACTGTTTACACACACAGGTAGATACTGTTTACACACACACAGGTAGATACTGTTTACACACACATAGGTAGATACAGTTTACACACACAGGTAGATACTGTTTACACACACAGGTAGATACTGTTTACACACACAGGTACATACTGTTTACATACACAGGTACATACTGTTTACACACACAGGTAGATACTGTTTACACACACAGGTACATACTGTTTACATACACAGGTAGATACTGTTTACACACACAGGTAGATACTGTTTACACACACATAGGTAGATACTGTTTACACACACAGGAAGATACTGTTTACACACACAGGTAGATACTGTTTACACACACAGGAAGATACTGTTTACACACAGGTAGATACTGTTTACACACACAGGTAGATACTGTTTACACACAGGTAGATACTGTTTACACACACAGATAGATACAGTTTACACACACAGGTAGATACTGTTTACACACACAGGTAGCTACTGTTTACACACAGGTAGATACTGTTTACACACACAGACAGATACTGTTTACACACACAGGTAGATACTGTTTACACACAGGTAGATACTGTTTACACACACACACAGGTAGATACTGTTTACACACACATAGGTAGATACTGTTTACACACACAGGCAGATACTGTTTACACACACAGGTAGATACTGTTTACACACACAGGTACATACTGTTTACACACACACAGGTAGATACTGTTTACACACACATAGGTAGATACTGTTTACACACACAGGCAGATACTGTTTACACACACAGGTAGATACTGTTTACACACACAGGTAGATACTGTTTACACACACAGGTAGATACTGTTTACACACACAGGTAGATACTGTTTACACACACAGGCAGATACTGTTTACACACACAGATAGATACTGTTTACACACAGATAGATACTGTTTACACACACAGGTAGATGCTGTTTACACACACAGGTAGATACAGTTTACACACACAGGTAGATACTGTTTACACACACATAGGTAGATACTGTTTACACACACAGGAAGATACTGTTTACACACACAGGTAGATACTGTTTACACACACACACAGATAGATACAGTTTACACACACAGGTAGATACTGTTTACACACACAGGTAGATACTGTTTACACACACAGGTACACACTGTTTACACACAGAGGTAGATACTGTTTACACACACAGGTAGGTACTGTTTACACACACAGGAAGATACTGTTTACACACACAGGTAGATACTGTTTACACACACACAGATAGATACTGTTTACACACACAGGTAGATACTGTTTACACACACAGGTACATACTGTTTACACACACAGGTAGATACTTTTTACACACACATAGGTAGATACTGTTTACACACACAGGTGACAGATACTGTTTACACACACAGGTAATACTGTTTACACACACCAGGTACATACTGTTTACACACACGGTTACATACGTTAACTTACACACAGGTAGATACTGTTTACACACACAGGTAAACTGTTTACACACAGAGGTAGATACTGTTTACACACACAGAAGTAAAAAGATACTGTTTACACACCAGAGTATGTTACCAGACTGTTTACACACACAACGTAGTACTGTTTACACACACAGGAAGGTACTGTTTACACACACAGGAGATACTGTTTACACACCAGGTAGATACTGTTTACACACAGTCACACACACAGTAGATACAGTTTACACACACAGGTAGATACTGTTTACACACACAGGTAGATACTGTTTACACACACAGGTACATACTGTTTACACACACAGGTAGATACTTTTTACACACACATAGGTAGATACTGTTTACACACACAGGAAGATACTGTTTACACACACAGGTAGATACTGTTTACACACACAGGTACATACTGTTTACACACACACAGGTAGATACTGTTTACTCACACACACACAGATAGATACAGTTTACACGCAGGTAGATACTGTTTACACACACAGGTAGATACTGTTTACACACACACAGGTAGATACTGTTTACACACACACAGGTAGATACTGTTTATACACACATAGGTAGATACTGTTTACACACACAGATAGATACTGTTTACACACACAGGTACATACTGTTTACACACACAGGTACACACTGTTTACACACAGGTACATATTGTTCACACACACAGGTACATACTGTTTACACACAGGTAGATACTGTTTACACACACAGATAGATACAGTTTACACACACAGGTAGATACTGTTTACACACACAGGTAGATACTGTTTACACACACAGGTAGATACTGTTTACACACACAGGTAGATACTGTTTACACACACACAGGTAGATACTGTTTACACACACAGGTAATACTGTTTACACACACAGGTAGATATGTTTACACACACAGGTAGATACTGTTTACACACACAGGTAGATACTGTTTACACACACATAGGTAGATACTGTTTACACACACAGGTAGATACTGTTTACACACACAGGTACATACTGTTTACACACACACAGGTAGATACTGTTTACACACACACAGGTAGATACTGTTTACACACACAGGTAGATACTGTTTACACACACAGATAGATATTGTTTACACACACAGATAGATACTGTTTACACACACACACAGGTAGATACTGTTTACACACACAGGTAGATACTGTTTACACACACAGGTACATACTGTTTACACACACAGGTAGATACTGTTTACACACACAGGCAGATACTGTTTACACACACAGGTAGATACTGTTTACACACACAGGTAGATACTGTTTACACACACAGGTAGATACTGTTTACACACACAGGTAGATACTGTTTACACACACAGGTAGATACTGTTTATACACACAGGTAGATACTGTTTACTCACACACAGATAGATACTGTTTACACACACAGGTAAATACTGTTTACACACACAGAGGTAAATACTGTTTACACACACACAGGTAGATACTGTTTACACACACACAGATAGATACTGTTTACACACAGATAGATACTGTTTACACACACAGGTAGATGCTGTTTACACACACAGGTAGATACTGTTTACACACACACAGGTAGATACTGTTTACACAGACAGGTAGATAATGTTTACACACACACATACACACAGAGACAGGGAGATAATGACAATGACAAATTCTTTTATTTCGAGGATAATGAATAAGTATCCTGTGCTTTTTTACATATAGTCCCCGCCCGTAGGGATACATCTTCATAATTAGCCCAATACCCATCACTCACACAGTAAAAACGAAGGAAAAGACACTTTAAAAACAACAAACAAACCCCTCCCCCCTAAGCCCTAACAAACCAAAAACAAAAAAAACCAGACAGCAGTGAAGGACACAGAAACAAACAGCCAGCAGATAATCAGTCAGTAGACAGAATGGGAGGCGCATGACAGACAGACAGATAGTTTACTGTTTTCTGTTCATCTGTTTCAGCTGAAGGTCTGTTTCCTCATTTCTGCATGTCCCTGCTCAAGTCAGTCAGTCAGCAGTCAGCAGTCCAGCCAGTTCCAGTCAGACCAGTCAGCCATCAGTCAGTCAGCCAGCCAGTCGCCAGCTAGCAGTCAGTCGTCAGTCGCCAGTCAGTCAGTCAGTCATCAGTCAGTCAGTCGGCAGCCAGTCAGTCAGTCAGTCAGTCAGTCAGGCAGCCAGTCAGTCAGGCAGCCAGTCAGTCAGTCAGTCAGTCAGCCAGTCAGTCAGTCAGTCAGGCAGGCAGCCAGTCAGTCAGTCAGTCAGTCAGTCAGTCAGCCAGTCAGCCAGTCAGCCAGTCAGTTGTCTGCAGAGAATGGTGGCCACCTGGGTGTGTCCACAAGGCGGGAAGACTGCCTAGCTGCCAACTGCGCTGCACACAATTGCTACACAACAGAGAACTGAATGAATGACAGAGGAGAGATAGACGCCCATTAGTTTCCTAAGATGAAGGAATTCCTGATATCACATTAAACTGAAGAATGAAGGAATTCCCACCTCCTCCACTAATGGCATTGTACGCTGCGCCAGCTTGTTCTTCTTCTTTCGCTGTAGGCCTTTTTGTTTGGCTCTGGTTTTTGTTTGGCTTTGTTTTTTTGTTTGGCTTTGTTTTGTGTTTGGCTTTGTTTTGTGTTTGGCTTTGTTTTGTGTTTGGCTTTGTTTTGTGTTTGGCTTTGTTTTGTGTTTGGCTTTTGTTTTTTTTGTTTGGCTTTGTTTTGTGTTTGGCTTTGTTTTTTTGTTTGGCTTTGTTTTGTGTTTGGCTTTGTTTTTTGTTTAATTTGTTGAAAGGGGGGGGGGGGGGAAGGGCTTTTTTCTACCTGAATTTCACTACCTTGGATTTTCATCTAATACCCCCCCCCCCTTCCCCCCTTTCAGTTTTGCAGCCATGAAGGTTCCAGGGCTCTGAGCGTGTGACCACAGTCATCAGCCACAGTGTTACAGTCATCAGCCACTGTGTTACAGTCATCAGCCACTGTGTTACAGTCATCAGCCACTGATGCACAGGACAGTGTTACAGTCATCAGCCACTGATGCACAGGGCAGTGTTACAGTCATCAGCCACTGATGCACAGGACAGTGTTACAGTCATCAGCCACTGATGCACAGGACAGTGTTACAGTCATCAGCCACTGTGTTACAGTCATTAGCCACTGATGCACAGGACAGTGTTACAGTCATCAGCCACTGATGCACAGGACAGTGTTACAGTCATCAGCCACTGATGCACAGGGCAGTGTTACAGTCATCAGCCACTGATGCACAGGACAGTGTTACAGTCATCAGCCACTGATGCACAGGACAGTGTTACAGTCATCAGCCACTGATGCACAGGACAGTGTTACAGTCATCAGCCACTGTGTTACAGTCATCAGCCACTGATGCACAGGACAGTGTTACAGTCATCAGCCACTGATGCACAGGGCAGTGTTACAGTCATCAGCCACTGATGCACAGGACAGTGTTACAGTCATCAGCCACTGATGCACAGGACGGTGTTACAGTCATCAGCCACTGTGTTACAGTCAACAGCCACTGATGCACAGGACGGTGTTACAGTCATCAGCCAGTGATGCACAGGACAGTGTTACAGTCATCAGCCACTGATGCACAGGGCGGTGTTACAGTCATCAGCCACTGATGCACAGGACAGTGTTACAGTCATCAGCCACTGATGCACAGGACGGTGTTACAGTCATCAGCCACTGTGTTACAGTCAACAGCCACTGATGCACAGGACGGTGTTACAGTCATCAGCCAGTGATGCACAGGACAGTGTTACAGTCATCAGCCACTGATGCACAGGGCGGTGTTACAGTCATCAGCCACTGATGCACAGGACAGTGTTACAGTCATCAGCCACTGATGCACAGGACGGTGTTACAGTCATCAGCCACTGATGCACAGGACAGTGTTACAGTCATCAGCCACTGATGCACAGGGCGGTGTTACAGTCATCAGCCACTGATGCACAGGACAGTGTTACAGTCATCAGCCACTGATGCACAGGGCGGTGGTTCCAGACTGCGGGAGGCTGTCAAAGCCTAATGCAGCCTGGCAGGTTCCTGCCCTCAGCACATCACACCAACGGTTAGAACTGTACTGGCCTGGCAAGAAAGGTGGATCCGTGTTTAGGGACAATCAGTTACACGTGGACGGGGAATGGAATCCTGATTATTGACAATCAGTTACGCGTGGACGGGGAATGGAATCCTGATTACTGACAATCAGTTACACGTGGACGGGGAATGGAATCCTGATTACTGACAATCAGTTACACGTGGACGGGGAATGGAATCCTGATTACTGACAATCAGTTACACGTGGACGGGGAATGGAATCCTGATTACTGACAATCAGTTACACGTGGACGGGGAATGGAATCCTGATTACTGACAATCAGTTACACGTGGACGGGGAATGGAATCCTGATTACTGACAATCAGTTACACGTGGACGGGGAATGGAATCCTGATTACTGACAATCAGTTACACGTGGACGGGGAATGGAATCCTGATTACTGACAATCAGTTACACGTGGACGGGGAATGGAATCCTGATTACTGACAATCAGTTACACGTGGACGGGGAATGGAATCCTGATTACTGACAATCAGTTACACGTGGACGGGGAATGGAATCCTGATTACTGACAATCAGTTACACGTGGACGGGGATGGAATCCTGATTATTGACAATCAGTTACACGTGGACGGGGAATGGAATCCTGATTATTGACAATCAGTTACACGTGGACGGGGAATGGAATCCTGATTATTGACAATCAGTTACACGTGGACGGGGAATGGAATCCTGATTATTGACAATCAGTTACACGTGGACGGGGAATGGAATCCTGATTACTGACAATCAGTTACACGTGGACGGGGAATGGAATCCTGATTACTGACAATCAGTTACACGTGGACGGGGAATGGACGCTTGTGTCGCACATAGGATAGTGGTGCTGGCTTCACCACAGGGGCTAATCCAGGACTGGTCTCCTTGTTACTGCCATCTTTGACTTCATCCACAAGGCTCTCCCCCCTCCTCCGCGTCAGGATGGTAAGGATGCCGGGGCCTTTCAATGAAAATAACACCCCGCCTTCTGGGAATTATGTGCAAGCAAACCCATCTTTTCTATCCCTCTCTTTGCTTCCGCCTTTTTCTTTTTATTCCCTGTCGCCTCCTTCTTGTCTATTCTCTGCCTTCTTGGTCCATTCTCCTGTCTTTTCCAGAAAGACTGAAAAGATAATTCTCTCCCATGCCGAAGTTGGAGGCGCTGGGCCTGACTGGTCAGGCGCTTAAGGGCGGCGCCACGCATTGTCGCTCCTACCACAGATGACAACAGATGCTGTCTGAGCGGTCGACAAGAATCCGCAAGACTTGGCAGGGCATGGAATCAGAACAGTGCTAACTCCGGAGGAAAGGCACACAATCTGGAGCCCCCCTACACTGGACCCTGTGCCCTTCAGATCAGCAGACCTCTGCTGCAGTCACCCGCCTCATCCACAACACAAACACTTCACTATCTCTGGCCGTACGCTTGAAATCAAGGGGAAGGAAGTGACGACGGGAGATAAACAGTGGCATCGTGTGCAGACTTCAGTATAGAAGGGGGGGGGGGGGGTGTGATTTAACATTATTTTTCAATTGTTTAACAACATTTTTTTTACTGATCATGTTTCAGAAGAAAGAATTGTGGTTTTTCTTTTAACCTCTTCCAGTCAATCCAACATCATTCTTAACTCTCCAAATGTATTTGGAATAACCAACAGTTCTTTCAATGGCACAAATCTAGCAACACAACGCATAGCAGAACATTCTGATGACCTTTTCAAGGTCAGGGCGTTGCCATAGTATGGGCAACTCCTCCCACCCCCTCTTAAAGAAAATTCACCCTGATTTGCAACAGTCACGGCAGCAGCTTCTGTTTGCCAGGGATGTCTCTGGACATGCACTAGGGCCTGAATCAATACTGCATGTATGTAGCATCTCCCTCCACTCCAAAGACCAGCAGGCAGGAAACCATTCATCTTGGCTTTCTGTCTGTTGGATCTGTTGGGAAAAGCAGATTGAGATATCAAGTGAGAACTCCTGTTCCTTCCTTTCTTTCTTTATTGTGTTCCCTTTTCTTTTCTCTTCTGTCCCCTCCTGCAAACAAGCACTTTGTTCAAGACGGGAGTTTCAGAAGCCATAGAGAGGACGGTCCATTTTCTATTGGGACTTGTAACTGGACTGACAAAGACTGCATTAGAGAACCCCTTTCCTCAGCTGCCTCTGTTCTGGCCTTTATGGCAAACAAGCGCATCAGGAAAACAATGACCACAAGCACCCGTACATGGCAGTGCGGCCCACAAAGCCTTGATGGTGGAGAGGAGGGGATAGTGCTTGCGTGTTGTGCTGCTCCCCTTTTCTCCCCCACGTGTGGGTTGTGCACAGTGTCAAGTGAGCGTGACACAGCCTGTCCACACAGGGCCCAGCCCCGAGCTGCTCCACCGGCCCGTGTGGCTGATGGTGCTTTTTGGCCCGAGCTGTTTAGCGACACGTATTGATGGAGTTAATCGAAGCTTTAGACGGGTGGAAATGGGACTCCCCTGTTTTCGCTGGCCCCGGCAAACAGCCCACAGTGCTTGCTCTCGTCCATCCCGCCATGGCCGCCGCTGGGGACCCTCCTCAGCGGGAAAACAATGGCTCTCAGCCCGAGTGGACCCTGTCGGCCACAAAGCGGTCCCCGCTGATTGCTGTCTAATCACCCCACACCTCTTGCATGTGGGGATGGCCTGTTGGAAGCGGCACAAAGCCAGGCCAAGAGCTGGAAAAGTCAACACGGACAGAGGATGACATCAGCAGGCCTGGGGCACGGGACGCTAGCTGCACACACGCCATGACTGCAGCTGCACACACGCCATGACTGCAGCTGCACACACGCCATGACTGCAGCTGCACACACGCCATGACTGCAGCTGCACACACGCCATGACTGCAGCTGCACACACGCCATGACTGCAGCTGCACACACGCCATGACTGCAGCTGCACACACGCCATCAGCTGCACACTACCAGACTGGCTAAGTGACTGGCTACTACACGACCATGACTGCAGCTGCATACAACGCATGACTGCACTATAACACGCCATGACTGCACTACAACGCCATGGACTGCAGGCACTGCTCACAAAGACTGAGTGCAAACGCCATGACTGGCACTGCACAACGCCATGACCCACATGGCACATCACCATGGACTGCGCACAACGCTAAAGACTGGCACTCAAAACTGCACCATGGACTGCACTGCACACACGCCATGCTGCACTATACACGCACATGACTACAGCTGCACACACGCCATGACTGCAGCTGCACACACGCATGACTGCACGATGCCTCAAACGCCATGACTGCAGCTGCAACACACGCATGACTGGCAGCTGTCACACACGCCATAGACTGTACAAGCGCATAGCACTACACGCCATGACTCAGCTGGCACTATAAACGCCATAGGACTGCATGCACACAGGACTGGCTCTATAACGGCCATACTGGCAGCTGACATAAACGCATGACTGACGCACAAGCCTATAAGCTGCACACTGGCATATATGCACAAGGACTAGTGCACTACAAGGACTGGCACTATAAAGACTGGCACTATAAGGACTGGCACTATACGCCATGATGCAGGACTGGCACTATAAAGGACTGGCACTATAAAGGACTGGCTGCAGCTATAAAGGACTGCAGCTGCACTATAAGACTGGCTAAAAGGACTGCAAAAGACTGGCCTATAGCGCAAGACTGCACTATAGGATGTAAGGCTGGCACATAATACGCACTATAAGGACTGGCACTATAAAGGACTGGCACTATAAAGGACTGGCACTATAAAGGACTGGTTCTATAAAGGACTGGCACTATAAAGGACTGGCACTATAAAGGACTGGTCTATAAAGGACTGGCACTATAAAGGACTGGCACTATAAAGGACTGGCACTATAAAGGACTGGCACTATAAAGGACTGGCACTATAAAGGACTGGCATTATCAAGGACTGGCACTATAAAGGACTGGCACTATAAAGGACTGGCACTATAAAGGACTGGCACTATAAAGGACTGGTCTATAAAGGACTGGCACTATAAAGGACTGGCACTATAAAGGACTGGCACTATAAAGGACTGGCACTATAAAGGACTGGCACTATAAAGGACTGGCTCTATAAAGGACTGGCACTATAAAGGACTGGCACTATAAAGGACTGGCACTATAAAGGACTGGCACTATAAAGGACTGGCACTATAAAGGATGGCATATAAGCACTGGCACTATAAAGGACTGGCACTATAAGGACTGGCCTATAAAGGACTGGCACTATCAAGGACTGGCTATAAAAGGACTGGCACTAAAAAACTGCTATAAAGGACTGGCACTATAAAGGACTGGCACTATACAGGACTGGCATATAAAGGACTGGAACTATAAAGAACTGGCACTATAAAGGACTGGGTCTATAAAGGACTGGTACTATAAAGGACTGGTTCTATGAAGGACTGGCACTATATAAAGGACTGGTTCTATAAAGAACTGGCACTATAAAGAACTGGTTCTATAAAGGACTGGCGCTATAAAGGACTGGTTCTATAAAGGACTGGCACTATAAAGGACTGGTTCTATAAAGAACTGGCACTATAAAGGACTGGCACTATAAAGGACTGGCACTATAAAGGACTGGCACTATAAAGAACTGGCACTATAAAGAACTGGTTCTATAAAGGACTGGGTGTAACCTGCACAAAAGACCATTTAGAGAGTGTGTTAGCTGAGAACCATTTGAAGTCAGCAGGAGTTTCCAGTGCGCAAAGAAAAACAAACCCCACTCCATGTGGATGAATGAATGAATGAACAGTATTTTAACTACAATAATAATAATAATAAGAATAATAATAATAATAAATGAAATTTATATAGTCATATCTTGCAAAAACAATCAAAGCGTTCATTCATCAATCTAAACTGCACAAGTTACAATAATAGTTTTACAAATTCGAATGTATAACACACACGCGCGCACGCACGCACACGCACCACAACAGTTACACACACACCATACACATCACACACCATCCACGCACACACACACACACACACACACACACCACACCACTACACACACACAACACATACATACACACAACACACACACTACACACACACACACACACACTCACACTACACACAAACATACACTACAACAACACAACACAACACCACAAATACACACACACACACACACACAACATCACACACACACACACACTACACCATAATCATCACAACACACACACACTCACACACCACAACTCAAACATCACTACACACACACACACTCACACAACACACACACTACACATTACACACACACCATCACAACCACCACACAACACACACACACACACACACACCACAACACACACACACCACACACACACACACACACACACACACACACACAACACACACACACACACACACACACACACACACACACACAGGTTGTGTACTTTTGCAGGGTGGTGGGGGTTTCAGCTGTTGAGGGCAAGGACAGAAATGAGATGAAACAAGAGGGGAAAGTCTTAGGTTTGAAATAAATGTGTTTTGAGACTGGATTTAAAAGTGTCATAAGTAGGCTTTTAGCGAAGGGAGAGAGGATAGGTCATTCCAGATCGAAGGATCAGAAATAGAGAAAGAGCAACGGCCAACAGTGGATTGGTTGAATCTAGGTGTTCTTAAGCACAAGGTATCTGCAGCAGAGCGGAGGGAAGGAGAAGGAGTGTACAGGTTAAGACATTTACAGAGGTAGGAGGGTGCTGTTTTGTGCAGACATTTGTAACAGAGGGTGCTGATCCACAGACACCACAGTCAAAGCGTGTGATGGTTGTTGATGACAGTCCCGACATGGGATACCTCCGCTGGGACACTAATACCGTCACCGATACCTCAGATTCCAATCCTTTGGGGGCCTTCCAAGCTTTGTCAGCCACCTTTCTCCAGTCCTCTCTCTCTCAGCCGCCCTCAGGGTGTCTCTCAGCTCCATGTCTGTCCACTCTCGAATGTTGTCCTCCCATCTCTTCCTTTGTCTGCCTCTTCTTCTTCCTCCCCTCACTGTGCCTTGTAGGATTGTTTTAGCAAGACCAGAGGAGCGTGTGACATGACCAAACCACTTCAGTTTTTGTTGTCTGACGAGCGTTTGAAGGTCAGTATAGGGCCTGATTTCATTGCGGATGCGTCTCTTGACTTCTTCATTCGTGATATGGTCTTTGTACGAGATGCCTAAGAGTCTTCGGAAGCATCTCATTTCTATAGCTCTTATTCTTCTCTCTAAGTCCGCTGTGAGGGTCCATGATTCACATGCATATAAGAAGATTGACATGACCAGAGAGCGCATCAGTCTGATTTTGGAACTGATGGCGATTTTTCTGTTGCTCTAGATGGGTTTGAGCTTGGTCATTGCGGCTGTGGTCTGGGCAAGTCTTGACAGTATTTCTGGTTTTGATCCCTCGTCTGTCACGATAGATCCCAGATATTTGAATCTGTGAACATTTTCAAGTTTCTGGTCTTTGATTTTGATTTCTGATGTGAAGTTGCTCTTTGTCATCACTTTTGTTTTATCCCCGCTGATTTCCATACCAAATTTTGATGATTTTTTCTTCTATACGGTTCACTAAGTCTGTTAATTCTTGCTCGTGACCAGCTAATCTGTCAATATCATCAGCGAAGCGCAAGTTTGTGATTGTTCGCCCTCCAATACTCACTGTTCCTTAATGTTCTTCTAGTGCTTCTTCCATGATTCTCTCAAGAAATAGATGGAAGAGAGTAAGGCAGGCCTGGCGCACACACCGACCGTCGTCCGAAACCAATCACCTATGTTGTTGTGAAACACTGCACTTGTTGCATTCTCATAGAGGCTCTGTATGACTTTGATTAGGTTGGCATTGATGTTGTAGAGGTTCATAGTTGCCCACAGTGCAGCGTGCCAAACTCTGTCGAATGTTTTATTAAAATCAATAAAGACATGGCAGAGGTCCTGTTGATGCTGGCGATATTTTTCCACTATGAGTCTTATGTTGAAGATCTGCTCTGTTGTACTGCGTCAAGATCTGAAACCAGCTTGTTCTTCTGCGATGATTCTTTCAGCCTGTGGTTTGAGCCTGTTCAGTAAGATCTTCAGCATCACTTTGCTTGGGTGACTGATGAGACTAATGTTGCGGTAGTTCTGGCATTGTTGGAGGTTGCCTTTTTTAGGAAGTGTTATTATAAGGGATTGTGTCCACACTTTTGGCCATACGCCAGTCTGCCAGATCTTGATGCAGATTCGATGGAGTACGTCTATACATGGATCACCTCCTGCTTGCACCATTTCAGCTGGGACATTATCAACACCTGCAGATTTTCCCGGTTTTAGAGATGAGACTGCTTTTACAACTTCCTCTCTCAGTAAACTACATGAGGCTGTTTCAGATGACGGTGGGACATTCAGCACTTCAGAATCTCCAGTTGCTCTATGCGAGTATAACTCCTCACAATATTCTGCCCATCTGTTCATTATGTCTTTCTCTTCTGTCAAGCACTTTCCCGCTTTATCTTGTATGGCGGAGGTTCTTGATGATTTTGTTGCAGTTAGGTCTTTTACCAGTTGATAGGCCTTCTTACTGTCATTTCTTTCCATGCTGGTTTCTATCTCCTCACATTTCTCCTCTATCCGTTTTTCCATAGCATCTTTCATTCCTTTCTTCACCTTTTTGGTTGCTTCTTTATACTTTATTGCCCCTTCTGCACTCTGCTTCTGACTCTTCAGTTCTCTGCGCTTATCACAAAGCTCTAGGACTTCCTCGGAAACCCATGGTTTCTTTATTATCCTCTTTCTTCCAAGGAGCTCTTTTCCTGCTTCATTGAAGGAGTCATTGAATGTGTCGATCATACATTCCATTTCGATGTCTTCTTCCAGTGCCAAGAGGGGTGCAAATTTCCCGCCAATGTTTGCTTGGAATGATTCTAATATGTTTGGGTCCTTCAGCTTATCTAGATTGAACTTCATTCGGAAGCTTCCCTGTTTTCTGTTCTTCTTTAAGCGTACTGCGAATGTCATCAGTACTAGCTCATGGTCGCTGCCGATGTCTGCACCTGGAAAGCTTCTGGTTTTGGCAATGTTTACGCTTGTCTGGAAACGGCGTTGTACCGAGATATAATCTATCTGGTTGTGGTATTCTCCCCCTGGGCTGTGTCATGTCCATCTCCTAGACGCTTTGTGTGCTCCAAAGGTGTTTGTGAGTTTAAGATCATTGCACCTGGCAAATTCTAATAGTCTTAACCTATGTCATTAGTGCTGTTGTTGCAATATTGCCCACAAGTGCCTTTCCAGTCTTCATACGCATCTTCCCCTACCTTCGCATTCCAGTCTCCTTGAACTATCAAGATGTCTTTCTTTGGTGTATCATCAATAACTTCCTGAAGTTGGCTGTAGAGTTCTTCAACTTCTTCATCATCATGGTCTGTTGTTGGAGCATATGCCTGTATGATTGTAATGTTGAAGGGTGATGCTTTGAGTCGTATTGACATGAGTCGGCTTGAGATGGGACGGCATCCCATGACGGCATCTGCAGTTTCTTTGTGTACGAGGATTCCCACTCCGTGTTCATGCCGGTCTTCTCTGCCACTATAGTAAAGTTATGACTTCCTGCATTTTTATTTCCCCAAAGTTTTTCCATCTCATTTCGCATATGTCAAGGATGTTCCACCGATATCTCCTCATTCATGTTCCAGCTCTTCCAGTTTTCCTGCCCCTCTTAAGGTTCTAACGTTCCATGTGCCGATGACGATATTGTTTCTGGCACGCATGGTCTTAGTTGGATCGCCAGCAGCATAGTTTCCACTCCCGCCCTGGTGACTCCTGCCAGCGGAAGAGGCGGTCCTGAATCCGGGCGACGACCGATCCGGTATGATTCTTCTTGTGGTTGACATTTTCATTGGCATGTTTTGCTCTAGTATGATTCTTCTTGTGGTTGACATTTTCTTTGGCGTGTCTTGCTCTAGTATGATTCTTCTTGTAGTGGACATTTTCATTGGCGTGTTTTGCTCTAGTATGATTCTTCTTGTAGTTGACATTTTCATTGGCGTGTTTTGCTCTAGTATGATTCTTCTTGTAGTGGACATTTTCATTGGCGTGTCTTGGGCAATGTGCATGGCGGAGCCCATCCCTCTCCATGCCAGACCACAGCCGAACTCCTCCTACTTGGTGGCTCGCCCTGGTCTCGAACACATAGCCGTTAAGTTCATCTTGGAACTTGTCTGCCTTGGCCGTTAGTCTTCCTCTTGAAGTTAGGCCCAGTGATGCAGTGTTGACATCACCCCCTCACATGGTTTGGCACGCCTGCTGAGGCGAGGTCCCGGGGTATGGCGCTTGGAGCCAGCATGGGAGAGCTGGAGGGTGGAGGAGAACCAGTGCGCCGTCCTTCTGTTAAGAAGCAGCAGCCAAGCTAACGAAGGTACTATCTCTCTCCAGAGCCCCCTATACCCCAACACACTCAAACCAACTACCCCCAGCAAGGGTCTGCACACAGGAGTGATTGCCGCAGGCCTCTCTTGTTGCTTGAAGCACAGGGCTGTCAGGAAGGACGGCAGGTAGGTAAGTAAGTAGGTAAGTAGGTAGGTAGGTAAGTAAGTAGGTAGGTAGGTAAGTAAGTAGTAGGTAGGTAAGTAGGTAGGTAAAGTAGGTAGGTAGGTAGTAGTAGTAGGATAGGTAAGTAGGTAGAGGAAAGTAGGTAGGAGGAGGTAGAGTAGGTAGGTAGGAGGTAGGTAGGTAGGTAGGTAAGGTAGGTAAGTAGGTAGGAGGATAGGTAGGTAGGTAGGTAGGTAGGTAGGAGGATGGTAGGTAGGTAGGTAGAGTAGGCAGGATGGTAGGTAGGTAGTTAGGTAGGTAGGCAGGATGGTAGGTAGGTAGGTAGGCAGATGGAGGTAGGTAGGTAGGCAGGATAGGTAGGTAGGAGAGTGTAGGTAGGTAGTAGGTCAGGTAGGTAGGTAGGTAGGTAGGCAGGATGGTAGGTAGGTAGGTAGGCAGGTTGGTAGGTAGGTAGGTAGTTAGGTAAGTAGGTAGGTAGGTAGGTAGGCAGGATGGTAGGTAGGTAGGTAGGCAGGTTGGTAGGTAGGTAGGTAGGTAGGTAGGCAGGTGTAGGTAGGTAGGCAGGATGGTAGGTAGGTAGGTAGGCAGGTTGGTAGGTAGGTAGGTAGGTAGGCAGGATGGTAGGTAGGTAGGTAGGCAGGTTGGTAGGTAGGTAGGTAGGTAGGTAAGCAGGATGGTATATTGACTTAACCTTCCTCACCGAGACTTGGCTTAAACCACATGGCCACGAGCCAAAACTAAAGCAGCTGACTCCTCCAGGATATAAAACTATTTCTATTCCCCACTCTCTCTCTCGAGGAGGTGGGATTGCCATTATATTATTTTGCAAAGACATATGGAAGCAGCTCTTTCTTTCAGTCACAACCTTCCATTCCCTCCCGACTCTTTTGAAGTTTGCGAAATCAACCTCAACCTGCCTGGCCACTTTATTACTTTCTGCTGCCTTTACCGTCCACCTCCCAGCCGTAAGAACAATCTGATATCTTCTCTTTTTCACCAAGAATTCCAGTCACTCCTCGACCACTTCAGCCTCTCTCCCACTAAACTTATAATTCTCGGTGATTTCAACTTCAATTTCGACAACCAATCTTCTCCAGATGTCAAACGTTTTTCTCTTTCTCTGTCCAACTATTCTCTCTCCCAACTGGTAAACGAAGCCACGCACAGATCTGGTCATATTTTAGACTCGCTGATTACTAATGCTTCATTTAATCTTGTCACATCTGTCTCTGTCACCGACGAACTGCAATCTGATCATTCCGTCATACTTTTCCACCTCAACATCACAAAACCTGTTAGAAAGAAGAAATATGTTACTTGTCGCAATGTTAAGGCCTTAGACATTCATACCTTCTCTTCATAAGCTTCCGAACGTTTTCCACAAACCTCTGACAACACTGATCTCTCTGATGACTATAACACTATTCTCCTCCAATTGCTTGATGAGCATGCACCTCCTACTGACCATCTCTTACCTGACAGACCCTGTGCGCCATGGTATACCCAAGATATTTTGATAACGAAGCGCAAACGCCGGCAACTAGAACGGCAGTGGCGGAAGTAAAAAACCGAAATCAACAAACAGCTTTTCCGAAAACAAATAACCAAAGTCAAACTCTTAATCCATTCAGCAAAGACAGACTACTACTCTTCCCAAGTTCTCTGTGCTACATCCATCAAATCTCTTTTTTCCCTCACCTCAAGTCTCCTTGGATCTGCAAAACAACTCCTTTGCCTACTACCCAAAGCCTGTCTGAACTTCCATCCATCTTTTCTGTCTTCTTTTCAGACAAAGTCCACAACATATGCTCCAGACTGGATCAGACTCAATTCCAGCCTGCACCTCCTGATCCCCAGTTCACTGGCACTCCTTTCTTTTCCTTCCATCCCACAAGTGAAAAAGAAATCACAACAATTCTGAAGGAAATGACTATAAAACCATGTGACCTTGATCCCATACCTGCTCCTGTTTTCTCACAATGCCTTCCACAACTTGTGCCTATTATCACTAAAATAGTAAACTCATCTCTCGTGTCAGGAAATTTTCCATCAGCTCTTAAAACCGCAATCGTCGCACCTCTACTGAAAAAGCACGACCTTGATACCAACATTCTGAAGAATTATAGACCTGTCACAAACTTACCCTTTGTCTCTAAAGTACTAGAAAGAGTTGTTCTCAAACAGCTCAACAGTCACCTTCATTCCAATGATCTCCTTCCCCCTTTTCAATCTGCCTCTCGCCCTAACCACAGCACTGAAACCACCCTAGTCCACACTTTAGATACACTTCTACTTGCTTCTGATGCAGGAAAAATCTCCCTCCTCACACTTTTGACTGATCTGCAGCCTTTGAAATTATACATCACTCAATTCTTTTCTCTCGCCTCCAAAATATGTTTGGTATTAATGGCACAGCCCTCACCTGGTTTATTTCATACCTCACAGACCGATTCCAGAAAGTTATTGTAAACAAAATTTAATCAAAACCTGTAAAAATGGAATGTGGAGTCCCACAGGGATCAGTCCTGGGCCCTGTTCTCTTTACTCTCTACACTGCTCCACTCTCATATATAATAAACAACCACCATACTGATCATCATTTCTATGCTGATGACACTCAGCTTCAGTGCAGTGATACTGTTGAAAACTTGCCTTCCCTCCTGACAAATATGTCCTACTGCCTTCAAGACATTCAAAACTGGATGACTCAGAACAAGTTACAACTTAATGCCAATAAAACCGAAGCCATGCTCATAGGGACCGAACATAAACTCTCCTCCATCACAAAAACTTCAATGGAATTCGGCAATGCGTCAGTTCCATTGGCCAACTCTGTGAAGTATTTAGGAGTAGTTCTTGACAACACACTCTCTGTGAAAAAATTAATCACCCAGGCCTGCCAGTCTTGCTATTATCAATTATGGCGCATAAGCGCGATTCGCAAGTATCTGTCCACTGGTGCAACTTCCAAGCTCATCACATCTCTCATTCTTTTACGTTTAGACTACTGCAATTCTCTTTTGGCTGGCCTACCAGCATCATCTATCCACTCTTGCATACAAAACTCTGCAGCTCGACTGGTCCTAAGAAAGAAAAAAATCTGAACACATCACTCCTCTTCTGCGATCTCTTCACTGGCTGCCTTTCTCACAAAGACTGAAGTATAAGATCAATACCCTCTGTTTCAAATGTCTCCACAAATATGCACCCTCTTATCTCTGTAACTGTCTTCACCTGTACACTCCATCCTGTTCCCTTCGTTCAGCCGCAGGTGCTTTGTGCTTTCGAACACCCAGATTCAAACAAACCACTGTTGGCCGTCGCTCTTTCTCTGTTTCTGATCCATCCACCTGGAATGACCTCCCTCTTTCACTTCGCCAAAAGCCTTCATTTGACACCTTCAAATCCAGCCTCAAAACACACTTATTTTCTACCTGAGGCTTCCCCCTCATATCTGTTCCCTAATTTTCAACAGCATCCTTCACCTCCTAAGTGTGTTTGCGAGTGTGTGTGTGTGTGTGTGTGTGTGTGTGTGTGTGTGTGTGTGTGTGTGTGTGTGTGTGTGTGTGTGTGTGTGTGTGTGTGTTGTGTGTGTGTGTGTGTGTGTATTTGTGTGTGTGTGTGTTTGTGTGCGCGCATGGATTTGAAATCTGTTGTTCATCATGTTTTAGGAGAGTTGCATGCGTGTAAATGATTTGAGTGCAAGCGCTTCGATTTGTTTGTTATTGTTATTATTATTATTACTATTATTATTATATATATATGTAGTTTGGTAGGTAGGTAGGCAGGATGGTAGGTAGAGTAGGTAGGCAGGATGTAGGTAGAGGTAGGCAGGATGGTAGGTAGGTAGGTAGGCAGGATAGTAGGTAGGTAGGTAGGTAAACAGGGTGGTAGGTGGATAGGTAGGTAGGTAGGCAGGATGGTAGGTAGGTAGGTAGGCAGATGGTAGGTAGGTAGGTAGGCAGGATGGTAGGTAGGTAGGTAAACAGGATGGTAGGTGGATAGGTAGGTAGGTAGGCAGGATGGTAGGTAGGTAGGTAGGTAGGTAGGCAGGATGGTAGGTAGGCAGGTTGGTAGGTAGGTAGCTGGTATTTCTCTTCATCTTTCTTTGCATACTTTACTTTTTCCCCTCCAGTGTCCAATCCTCGGCATTGTGTGTGTGTGTGTGTTGTGTGTTGTTGTGTGGTGTGTGTGTGTGTTTGTGTGTGTTGTGTGTGGTGTGTGTTGTGTTTGTGTGTGTGTGTGTATGTTTGCCTGTTTGTGTAGTGTGTGTGCACGCCGTCAGCGCCTGGGCTTCTTCACAGTTCTTGATGAAACCATTGGCGCTGGGGGCAACAGCAAAGTGAGAGGCTGTATGACCAGTGGCTTTCCCACTCATGGAATTGCACTTTACAGCTTAGTCTTTAGTGATCGACTATGTCTCTGACGAGGAGGCTTGACTCGCGCAGTCCTTATGTGCTGCAGCCCTGGGGGCTGGTTGGCCTTTGGAGAACATCTCCAACGCTGACTGTCCTTATACCTTCATGGACGAGAGAGTGGGGTATGCTGTGGGCAAGGCATCTCCACTATAATCAAATTTCTGCCCAATTTCCGAAACAGCAGCTGCCTCCTCTGCTGTTTTGGAGGTCATCGTCGGACACGACGGACAAACATACGTAGTGTGTGTGTGGGAGGGGGGGCTTTTTTGGGGGCCAAACTGTCTTTAAACAATGCATCTAGAAGACAGACGTGCCTTGAGTGCAAACCAAAGCCCAAACCAGTACAGGTGTGTGCTGGCTATGTATGGTGACCTGTCCATAACCCAGCCAACGCAGACATGAACTTGGGGATCTTTTACGTTTAAGATTATATTAGTGTTTGTCCGTCGTGCTCGACGATGACCTTCAAAACAGCAGAGGAGGCAGCTGCTGTTTCGGAAATTGGGCAGAAATTTGATTATAGTGGAGATGCCTTGCCCACAGCATACCCCACTCTCTCGTCCATGAAGGTATAAGGACAGTCAGCGTTGGAGATGTTCTATTAAGGCCAAATAGCCCCCAGGGCTGCAGCACATGAGGACTTTGCAAGTCAAGCCTCCTAGTCCGAGAGTCATAGTCGATCACTAAAGACTGAGCTGGAGAGTGGGAAGGAAAGCCACTGGGAATACAGCCTCTCACTTTGCTGTTGCCCCAGCATCAATGGTTTCATCAAGAGCATATGTGTAAAAAAAATATATATATAATTATTGTCTTGATAAAAAAAAGTACCCACAATTCTGCTGGGCACCATTCCCTCCAAGCACACAGTTCTGGTAAAACAGTGAAAGAGAGAGAGCGAGCAGGATTGTGTGTGTATGTAGTGCAAGTGCGCGAACAAGCTTTTGAAGAACAGACAGTAGAGCAAGTTTTAAAGGAAGACACTTAGTAACTACTGCAATGGCCAAAGCCAAGCCGTCTTACCGTCCCTTATTATTCGAGATGAACGATCTGTCCCTGCATCCTCTGGAGGGTTTTCAGCTGTTGGGTTTACACGAAGAGAACATCACCCAGTGGCGGGTGGCTGTGTTTGGGCCTCCAGGGTCCCTTTACGAGGGAGGCTGTTTCGAGTTGATGATGGACTTTCCAGACGACTATC
>CM054142.1:3571806-3581806 GCA_028751875.1 Rapana venosa
AAGGACACCACCTCCTAGCATAAGCCCTAACTGGTGACAGACCAAGGACACCACCTCCTAGCATAAGCCCTAACTGGTGACAGACCAAGGACACCACCTCCTAGCATAAGCCCTAACTGGTGACAGACCAAGGACACCACCTCCTAACCCTAACTGGTGACAGACCAAGGACACCACCTCCTAACCCTAACTGGTGACAGACCAAGGACACCACCTCCTAACCCTAACTGGTGACAGACCAAGGACACCACCTCCTAACCCTAACTGGTGACAGACCAAGGACACCACCTCCTAGCATAAGCCCTAACTGGTGACAGACCAAGGACACCACCTCCTAACCCTAACTGGTGACAGACAAGGACACCACCTCCTAACCCTAACTGGTGACAGACCAAGGACACCACCTCCTAACCCTAACTGGTGACAGACCAAGGACACCACCTCCTAACCCTAACTGGTGACAGACCAAGGACACCACCTCCTAGTGACAGTAAGAGCTCTGTCGCAGAGCCCAGCTGAATGAACGCCCGACGGGGATGGCGACCACACAATGTCCCTTCACCCCCTAAAGCTTTGACACCAAACTAGGGGTGTCAGTGTGTGTGTGTGTGTGTGTGTGTGTGTGTGTGTGTGTGTGTGTGTGTGTGTGTGGGGTGGTGTGTGTGTGTGTGTGCGTGTGTGTGTGTGTGTGTGTTTACATTTGAATTTGTAAAATTCTATTAATTGTAACTGGCTGCATGTGAAAGACTAGGATGAATGAAAGCGCTTTGATTTGTTTTCTTGCAAGATATCGCGCTGTATAAATTCCATGTATTATTATTATTATTATTATTATTATCATTATTATCATCATTATTATTATTATCATGAGACCACACCAACCCGGCCACCAAATCAGAAACAACTTTCTTTTATTGCATGGTGATCAATGACAATGAAGATGACGTAACGTTGTTGCTGTGGGAGTGCATATGCTTTGAGACTATGAAGGGAGGTGGCAGGATGGTTAAGACGTTCGCCTGCCAACAAGTTAACCGTGAAGTTCTGGGTTCGATTCCCAGCCTCGCCCTTTCTTCGCAGTTTGACAAAGAAATCGAACTGAATGTCAAAGTCCTTCGGATGAGACTATAAACCGAGGCCCCGTGTTCGAACGCATGCAGAACATCTTGCGCATACGTTAAATCCTGTTCCGCTTTTCGGAAGAGTAGGCCATTGTGTGCCGGTGGAAACAGATGACAAAATTTACAAAACCGCATACACTTGGGGACTTGATGTAAAAAAAAAAGCACATGAGTGCTTATTCCATTATCCTTGATATAAAAGAATAAATAAATAAATAAATAAAAAGATTACTTGAAGGAGTTGTACTCTTCGCTTCCTATCATAGTATTTCCCGGTGTCAACCGGGCCTGAGAGATACAGACACCTGCAGTGTTGGTCAGGTAATTTAAGCAACACTCTCAAACTCGCATCCGTAAAGTGGATGACGCTGGACTGTGTGGTCCCAGTCTTCCCCATCAGCCCCCAGCACCTCCCCCTGGGTAGGAGCCGCATGGAGTCAGAGAAATTCCTATGCCTGTTATGGGGTTTGAACCTGCAACCTTCCGATCTGTAACCCATGGCGCTATCCACTACACCAAGGTGCCGGCCAACGTCACTCCTTTCCATTTAGCCCCAGACACACATGCCTACAAGGCTGAGTTATAAACACTGTCAACAGGAGAACAGACCTTTTCCCCACATACTTTAACACTGTAAACAGGAGAACAGACCATTTTCCCACATACTTTAACACCGTAAACAGGAGAACAGACCATTTTCCCACATATTTTAACACTGTAAAGATGAGAACAGACCATTTTCCCACATACTTTAACACTGTAAACATGAGAACAGAGCATTTTCCCACATACTTTAACACTGTAAGCAGGAGAACAGACCTTTTTCCCACATACTTTAACACTGTAAACAGGAGAACAGACCATTTTCCCCACATACTTTAACACTGGATGAAAGAATGGATGTAACAGTAGGTGAAGTAATTTGTTTGTCCTGACGTTTTATGATTTTCTTTTCTTAATTCTTAAAACATTTTTATTTAAATGTGTGTGTGGACGTGAGCGCGCACGCGCTCAGGCGTGCATGAGTATGTGTGTGCATGTATATGTATATGTGGTAATTTGTACTTTCAATGTATCTCCTTATCGATTTTTTCCTCTTTTTTTTACTGGTTTAAGTTAACGGTAAATGATGCAATAACGTAATGTCTTAGTATAATCATTACGAAATTTGTTCTTAGATAGATGGCTTGATGAAAAAAAGCAAATGCATTGCTTATTCAATGTACCATCTGGAAATAAAATTTTGACTTGACTTGACTTGACTTGACTGTAAACAGGAGAACAGACCATTTTCCCACATACTTCAACACTGTAAACAGGAGAACAGACCATTTTCCCACATACTTTAACACTGTAAACAGGAGAACAGACCATTTTCCCACATACTTTAGCACTGTAAACAGGAGAACAGACCATTAATATTTTCCCACATAACTTAACATTGTAAACATAAGAACAGACCATTAATATTATCCCACATACTTTAACACTGTAAACAGGAGAACAGACCATCAATATTTTCACCACGTACTTTAACACTGTAAACAGGAGAACAGACCATCAATATTTTCACCTCGTACTTTAACACTGTAAACAGGAGAACAGACCATCAATATTTTCACCACGTACTTTAACACTGTAAACATAAGAACAGACCATCAATATTTTCACCACGTACTTTAACACTGTAAACAGGAGAACAGACCATCAATATTTTCACCACGTACTTTAACACTGTAAACAGGAGAACAGACCATCAATATTTTCACCACGTACTTTAAGAAAGTAAGCATAGAGGGAGCACTGGGTGCAACACTACAGTGAGCTGTGTGCAAGGGAGCTGTCGTCACAGGAGATGCCAGGAATGCCATACAGTGCCTGCCAGAGCTGCCAGAGCTTGACAGAGAACACAAGTCCTGGGACAGGATGTTGACCCTCCCCCAGTCATCAGCATCAATGACCATGTACTGGATGTCGTCCATGACTTTGTGTACCTGGGCTCAACTATCTCAGACACTCTATCGCTTGACGCAGAGCTTGACAAGCGCATCAGCAAAGCAGCCACCACCATGACCTGACTGACAAAGAAAGCATGGAACATCAGCAAGCTGACTGACCACACAAAGGTCCAGATCTACAGAGCCTGCGTCATGAACACCCTCCTGTATGGCAGCGAGTCCTGGACTTTGCGTGCCCGAAAAAAGAGCAAAAGCTCAACGCTTTTCACATGCACTGCCCGCAACACATCCTGAACATCCCCTGGCAGGACAAGGTCCCAAACCACACCGTCCTGGAAAGAGCTGGATGCACCAGCATGTACACACTGCTGAAACAAGGTGTATGCACTGGCTCAGCCATGTCGTGAGCATGGACGATGGATGGATCCCTAAAGACCTTCTCTATGGAGAACTTGTGCATGGAAAACGTCCCACAGACAGACCACAGCTGCGATTCAAAGACGTGTGGAAGAGGGACTTAAAAGCCCTGAACATCGACCAGAACAACTGGGAAGCAACAGCCCTCGAAAGGTCGGCCTGGAGACAGACTGTGCAAAAAGGTCTCTTCAGATTTGAAGAGACACTTGCTCAGCAGCACGAGGCAAAGAGAGCGAGAAGAAAGGCTGCAGCCCAGGCAGACAGACAGACCAGCGTCAAACATCATCTGTGCCTTCCTCTGCCATAGGCACTGTCTGTCATTCCCGTGTAGGACTGGCCAGCCACACCCGACGCTGTACCAGAATGAATAACACCTAGAGCGCAACTCCATAGTCTTCCCAGGCTGAAGGATGCCTACACACAGAGGAAGCCAAAGGGAAAAATGATCCAGCGTTGCAGTAATCACTGATCAACTGCCACATGTATGACAACAGGAAAAATGATCCAGCGTTGAAGTAATCACTGATCAACTGCCACATGTATGACAACAGGAAAAATGATCCAGCGTTGAAGTAATCACTGATCAACTGCCACATGTATGACAACAGGAAAAATGATCCAGCGTTGCAGTAATCACTGATCAACTGCCACCTGTATGACAACAGGAAAAATGATCCTGTGTTGCAGTAATCACTGATGGACTGCCACATGTATGACAACAGGAAAAATGATCCAGCGTTGAAGTAATCACTGATGGACTGCCACCTGTATGACAACAGGAAAAATGACCTGTGTGAAGTAACCTGAGGACTGCCACCTGATGCACACAAAAAAGTGATCCTGTGTTGAAGTAATCACTGATCGACTGCCACATGTATGACAACAGGAAAAATGATCCAGCGTTGAAGTAATCACTGATGGACTGCCACATGTATGACAACAGGAAAAATGATCCTGTGTTGAAGTAATCACTGATCAACTGCCACATGTATGACAACAGGAAAAATGATCCAGCGTTGCAGTAATCACTGATGGACTGCCACATGCATGACAGCGCAGGGCGGAGTCCCCAGTGCCCATCTGTGCTCTTCAGGCTGATGCTGACTGCGTTGTCTGGTCGTCAGTCTTGCAAGGGCACTGCTCTGTGTGCTCTATGCTGGGAGTTCCATGATTGTGCCCACTGCACAGTTACCGAGTTCAGGCGGCAGTGGCCTGGGCCCAGCCTGCCTGCCTACACACACAAGTGCCGCTGTGGCACCAGGGGGTAGCAGGAGTCTGGCCTGTTTAATTCCATGTAGTAGTATTATTATCATTATTATTATTATTATTATTATTATTATCATCATCATCATTATTATCATCATCATCATCATTATTATTATCATCACTATTACTATTGTTGTTGCTACTATTATTGTAGTGTGCATGCTACTGTGTGCCTTTGCTTTGCTGCTTGGCCGTCCTTGATGCTAGTCTTGACTTGAGGATGAAGAAGAAGTGGAAAGATGCAGGATGGCGCTGTATGCACAGACCATACAATAAACAGCATGAAGAAGAAGTGGAAAGGTGCAGGATGGCGCTGTATGCACAGACCATACAATAAACAGCATGAAGAAGAAGTGGAAAGGTGCAGGATGGCGCTGTAGGCACAGACCATACAATAAACAGCATGAAGAAGAAGTGGAAAGATGCAGGATGGCGCTGTATGCACAGACCATACAATAAACACATGAAGAAGAAGTGGAAAGGTGCAGGATGGCGCTGTATGCACAGACCATACAATAAACAGCATGAAGAAGAAGGATTATGAAAATCCTACAATAATTCAGGAAAGGCATAATTATATTATTCATCACCTCCCTTTTTTCTAGCGGACTGGCATACTCAGTACAGGATAATTATCATAATGCCTACACATGAGGACAGACAATAAAAAACGCCGGGTCAAATCTTGCAGGGGAACACTACAGAATTCTGGCACCTTCTCCAATCCACATGAGCATCGCTGCTAACAATGTTCTCATAATTCATGCATAACCTGATTACTCTCTCACACTTGCTTTTTTCCGTTTCCCTTGCAGCTCAATCTGGTTATTCCTTGACTGCCATTGACTTGCATGATCTTTTGAAGCCTGTCGCTGCAGCCAGCCAGCCCTCTATTGTTCACCACCTCAGGGCTCCAGTCGCCAGCCACTCACCTGAAGAACGTTCGCTGCAGGACACGCAACAAGATTTAGCATCACCTGCGACTTCAAACACTCTCTCTCTCTCTCTCTCTCTCTCTCTCTCCTCTCTCTCTCTCTCTCTCTCTCACTCTCCTCTCTCTCTCTCTCCCCTCTCTCCTCTCTCTCTCTCTCTCTCCCTCTCTCTCTCTCTCTCTCTCTCTCTTTTCTCCTCTCTTGAGACAGAAGGGGAGGGAGGGAGGAGGGAGGGGGTGTGCTGGAAATTAGCTACACATTTTCTGTTATTACCAGGGACCGGTATGGTACGGCTCTAATTTGGTTTGGTTTGTTTGTTGTTAAAGTGCTCAATCAGAATTGAAATTATATGTGTGTGTATGTGTGTGTGTGCGCGCGCGCGTGCGTGCGTGCGTACATGTGTGCGGGCGCTCGCGTGTGTCTGTTAAATCTTTTGTCAGTTTTATGTTCCCCATTTGTCTCAATGTAATTACCCTCCTACAGATTGTTTGAATAGGGTTCATGCATTCAATAAGCAGGAACAAAGTGTAACATGAAGAACATAACCAGCATACCAACAACAAGAAGCTAAATTTAAAGCTTGTAGTGAGCTCAAGTACCAACACCGACATTCCTTCACCTGGCCGCTAATGATCTCTATGATGGCCGCAGAAGAAGACAGAAAACACGGCTGAAGGGAAGAGAACAATCTCAGCACTAACAGTCACAGACAATGCAATAATCCACACATTTCCCCAAAGACGATATCAACGGAATAAATAAACCAACGTTTGAAAAGCAACTGCCAGTGTCCTTCGCTGTACTAGGCAACCACAAAGTTATGAACTGACAAAGGAGACGATCAAAGAAGAACTAAGGGTCAGACAGACAAAAACAAACAACAAGCTGCTATTGCCACTGCTGCTGCTGCTGCTGCTGCTGCTGCTACTACTACTACTAATAATAATAATAATACATGGAATTTATTGGAATGTACACAGCGTTTCTTCTTCTTCTTCTTCTTCTTCTTCAAGTATCCGGTCTGGTCCTGCAGACATCGACGATCATGGCTCTCCATTCTTCCCTGTTCTCGGTCCCTCTCATGAGCTCATTGTTGGTGCCCTCTTTATTCGTTGCGAATTTGTTGAATCTGTCTGTGAATTTTGTGCGTTGTCTTCCTCTGCTCTTGTTTCCACATATTTTGCCACTCCATAACAGTTTCTCTAGTCCGTCAGCCCTGATTATATGGCCGAAAAATTTGAGCTGTCTTTCTCTGATGGTGTTGAGAAGGGATCTCTTGTATCCAGCCATTTCCATTACTTCTGCATTTGTTTTTCTTTTTGTCCATGAGATTTTCATGATTCTCCAGATGAACCACATCTCCACTGCTTCTAGACGCTGTTCTGTGTCCTTGGCTAGGGTCCAGCACTCACATCCGTACAGAAGAATGGACCATATGTAGGCTCTCACAACATGGATCTTTGTCTTGAGGCTTATCTTACTGTTGGTAAAAATGCATTTCATGTTGTTAAAAGTTGCCTTAGATTGACCGATTCTCTTCTTGATTTCTGTGTCACACTTGCCATCCGGGGTGATAGTACAACCAAGGTATTTGAAGGTGTTTACTTGTCTGATTCTCTCTCCTTTACAGGCTATGTTGCATTGTGGTATAACAGCTTTTTTCGAGATCACCATGCATTCTGTCTTCTTTGCATTGAGCTGTAATCCTTTCTTTTCGCTTTCGTCTGTTACTGTTTTTAAAATCTTTTGCAGTTTTTCTTCAGAGTCGGCGATAAGGACTGTGTCATCTGCATATCTCAGGTTGTTGGTGTTGTGGCCACCTACACTAATCCCTCATGATTCTCAATATTTCGTAGAATTATTTCACTATATACATTAAATACATCAGGTGAGAACACGCAGCCCTACCTCACACCCCTGCAGATTGGTCTATATTGATTGATGTCATTGTCGACTCTAATGGCTGCCTCCTGTTCCCAATATATGTTTCTGAGGACTCGAAGATCTTTCTCGTCGATGTATAGCCCTACCAGAATATCAAACAAGTCGGAGTGTCGTACTTTGTCGAACGCTTTTGAGTAGTCAATGAAGCAGAGGTACAGGTCTTTCTGGACCTCGATGGATCTTTCCATGAGAGTTTTCAATGCGAAGATTGCATTTCTGGTGCCTTTGTCTGCCATGAATCCAAATTGCGTTTCTGATATTTCTGGGAGTATTTTATTTCTCATTCTCTTCATGAGTATTCGTAAAAGAACTTTGGTTAGGTGACTCATCAGGCTGATTGTACGATGTTGGTCACATTCAGCTGTGCCAGGTTTCTTAGGGATCGCAATGTAGATGGACTTCTTCATATCTGGCGGAATCTCTCCTGTGTCATATATATTGTTGAGTTTTGTGACTGCCTTAATTCCCACTTCATCCAGGGCTGTTATCAATTCAGATGGGATATCATCAGGTCCTGGCGCCTTACCACTTTTCATCTTGCTGAGTGCATGTCTCACTTCGTCTTCCATGATTATGTGGCCAACAGCGCTATATCTTCCAAAAAACAAAGCAAAGCGCTTTCATTCATCCTAGTCTTTCACATGCAGCCAGTTACAATTAATAGATTTTTACAACTTCAAATGTATACACACATACATGCACAATTAATACTTTTTACAAATTCAAATGTAAACACACACATAAAGGTTGTACGTTCCGGCAGGATGATGTTGGGTGGGGGGGGGGGGGGGGGGGGGGGGGGGGGGGGGGGAGGGGGGAGGGGGGGGGGTTGTTGAGGGCAGGGACAGAAATAAGATGAAACAAGAGGAGAGAATCTTAGGTTTGAAATAAATGTGGCTTTAGGTTGGACTGGTTGAATCTAGGTATTCTTAAGCACAGGGTATCTGCAGCAGAGCGGAGGGAACGAGGAATGTACAGGTGAAGACATTCACAGAGGTAGGAAGGTGATGTTTTGTGGAGACATTTGTAACAGAGGGTACAGATATTATAGTTTACTCTCTGTGGCACAGGCAGCCAGTGGAGAGATCGCAAGAGAGGAGTAATGTGCTCAGATTTTTTTTCTTTCTGAGGACTAGTCGAGCTGCAGAGTTTTGCATACGTTGAAGGGAGTGGATAGATGATGCTGGCAGACCAGCCAGAAGAGAATTGCAATAGTCCAGACGTGAAAGAATGAGAGACGTGACGAGTTTGGATGTTGCATCTGTGGACAGGTACTTTCGAACTGCACTAATGCGCCGTAATTGATAGTAGCATGACTGACAGGTCTGGGTGATGAAGTTGTACTACTTTACTGCTGCTACTAATGCTACAGACTTATACAAACATCAAGCTGCTATTGCTACTCCTATTACTGCTGCTACTAATGCTACAGACATATACAAACATCAAGCTGCTATTGCTACTCCCATTACTGCTGCTACTAATAATGCTACAGACTTATACAAACATCAAGCTGCTATTGCTACTCCTATTACTGCTGCTACTTATAATGCTACAGACTTATACAAACATCAAGCTGCTATTGCTACTCCCATTACTGCTGCTACTAATAATGTTACAGACTTATACAAACATCAAGCTGCTATTGCTACTCCTATTACTGCTGCTACTTATAATGCTACAGACTTATACAAACATCAAGCTGCTATTGCTACTCCCATTACTGCTGCTACTAATAATGTTACAGACTTATACAAACATCAAGCTGCTATTGCTACTCCTACTACTGCTGCTACTAATAATGTTACAGACTTATACAAACATCAAGCTGCTATTGCTACTCCCATTACTGCTGCTACTAATAATGTTACAGACTTATACAAACATCAAGCTGCTATTGCTACTCCTACTACTGCTGCTACTAATAATGCTACAGACTTATACAAACATCAAGCTGCTATTGCTACTCCCATTACTGCTGCTACTAATAATGCTACAGACTTATACAAACATCAAGCTGCTATTGCTACTCCTACTACTGCTGCTACTAATAATGCTACAGACTTATACAAACATCAAGCTGCTATTGCTACTCCCATTACTGCTGCTACTAATAATGCTACAGACTTATACAAACATCAAGCTGCTATTGCTACTCCTACTACTGCTGCTACTAATAATGCTACAGACTTATACAAACATCAAGCTGCTATTGCTACTCCTACTACTGCTGCTACTAATAATGCTACAGACTTATACAAACATCAAGCTGCTATTGCTACTCCCATTACTGCTGCTACTAATAATGCTACAGACTTATACAAACATCAAGCTGCTATTGCTACTCCTACTACTGCTGCTA
>CM054142.1:3586806-3594306 GCA_028751875.1 Rapana venosa
ACTCCAAGCTGGCAAGTGAGGAACCTCCCCGCGCTGTGTAGCTCTCTCTCTCTCTCTCTCATCTCTCTCTCTCTCTCTCCTCTCACTCCTCACTCTCTCTCGTCCTCTCTCTCTCTCTCTCTCCTCTCTCTCTCTCTCCTCTCTCTCTCTTTCCCCTCCCTCCTCTCTCTCTCATCCTCTCTCTCTCTCTCTCTCTCCCTCTCTCTCTCTCTCTCTCTCTCTCTCTCTCTCTCCTCTCTCTCTCCTCTCTCTCTCTCTCCCCTCTCTCATCTAAGTGTGTGTTCTGGTACATCAAGCAAGAAGAGAAAAACATGTTGCCAGAAGAACGTGTCAGGCTTGCCAGACTTCGTAAAGGGAAGCAGTGTACTAGCACACAACACGCAGTGACAGTGGCGAGTGCTGAGCGGGAATTACATCATCTTCGGGACCTGATCGGGTCTTACATGGGCTGACTTCGCTGGCTGCAGACAATGATGACGATGGCGATATCAATAAACAATGACAATTACTACTGCCAGAAATATCAATGAAGACGATGATTATACGATGAAACTACTAATCAAAAACATTACAGCAGATCATGTTTCAATATCCAACACAATTCCTACATAAATACACACATACATATATAACCATAGGCTCACCACTTACGCTATTATTTGCTAATTACAATTTTAAACACACACACATACACAAGCCCACTCCCACACCCACAAGCCCGTGCTGGCGTGCAAGCAGGCATGCACGTAGGCATTCATCCGCGCATACATTCTTACACACACACACACACACACACACACACACACACACACACACACACTTCAAGATGTAGATGTAGCGTGTGTGTGTGTGTGTGTGTGTGTGTGTGTGTGTGTGTGTGTGTGTGTGTGTGTTGTCATCTTTATCTTTATAATTTCCTTTTCAATAAGATTTGGTATATTTGTTGGGGGTTGGTTTTTTTTTTTGGTTTTTTTGTTTTTTTGGGGGGGGGGGGGGGGGGGGTTGTTGTTGGTGGTGTGTTTTTTTGTGTTTTGTTTTTCTTTCTTAGATGGCTTGACGAAAAAAAGCAAGTATTTTGATCATTCAATGTACCATCTGGAAATAAAAGTTTGACTTTGACTTTGACTTTGACGCACACACACACACACACACACACACACACACACACACACACACACACACACACACACACACACACACACACACACATGCTGCAGGCCCCTCAGCCAACAGTATTACTGCCTGTGCGCGCAATCAGTCCGGAAGCTGTCTGCTGTTAAACTTTTCGTCTGAGAGAATGGTGTCCCTTCTTGGCGACGCTAGCAGACTCACAGCTAGGCTCGTCAGCAGTGTGCGATCGTTCTTCCCAGTTTCTCTGAATTCAGAGGATAAATCACATCCCCGAGGTTGCTGGTTACAGCGTGGTGGGTTTGGGCCAGTTTTTTCGAGGGTTGTAAAAAAGAAGAAGAAGGAAATGGGGTTTTGCTGTTGTAGTCTATGCAAGGAAACCGCCAGGCCTGTGACAACCACCGAGGAATATCCCTGCTGTCCATCGCAGGCAAGGTCCTGGCCAGAGTACTGCTGAACCGGCTCATAGTCCACCTTGAGCAAGACCTTCTTCCAGAGAGTCAATGTGGCTTCCGGAAAGATCGCGGGACTATCGACATGGTGTTTGCTGCCAGGCAGCTCCGAGAGAAGTGTCGGGAACAAAACACTGACCTCTACTCCACCTTTGTTGATCTGACCAAGGCCTTCGATACTGTTAGCAGAGAGGGTCTATGGAGAATCATGGCGAAGTACGGCTGCCCAAGAAAATTCATCGCCATCGTACGTCAGTCTCATGATGGTATGCTGGCCAGAGTACAAGACAACGGAGAGGCATCTGAACCCTTCCCAGTCACCAACGGAGTGAAGCAGGGCTGTGTTCTTGCTCCCACCCTGTTCAGCCTCATGTTTTCAGCAATGCTGTCAGATGCGTTCAGAGATTCGGATGTTGGTGTCAGCATCAGGTATGATGGATCACTCTTCAATCTCAGGAGGCTTCAAGCAAAAACCAAGCCCTCAACAGATATCATCAACGACTTCCTGTTTGCTGATGATTGCGCCCTCAATGCTGCTTCTGAAGCCGACATGCAAGACAGTGTTGACAAGTTATCTGATGCTTGCGACAACTTTGGGTTGACAACCAGTACCAAGAAGACTGAGGTAATGCACCAACCAGCCCCAGGGAAGCCCTACGTTGAACCAAACATCTCCGTAAATGGACATAGACTCAAAGCAGTGGACAAATTTACTTATCTTGGCAGTACCCTCTCCCGCACAGTCGCCATTGATGATGAGGTCAACACCAGACTCGCCAAAGCAAGCGCTGCCTTTGGCAGACTCCGAAAGAATGTGTGGGACAGGAGAGGCATCTCAACAGAAACCAAGATCAAGGTCTACAAAGCGGTAGTGCTCACCCCCCTGCTCTATGGCTCAGAGTCATGGACAGTCTACCAACACCATGCTAAAAAGCTGAACCACTTCCACACCACCTGTTTGAGAAAACTGTTTAGCATCAAGTGGCAGGACAAGATCTCAGACACTGAGGTGCTCACTAGAGCAAACCTTCCCAGCATCCACACCATCCTGATGCAGACCCAGCTTCGCTGGGCAGGCCATGTAGTTCGCATGCCAGACCATCGGCTCCCCAAGAAACTTCTGTTTGGCGAACTTCAGCATGGAAAGCGCTCCCAAGGAGGCCAGAAGAAACGCTTCAAGGACACTCTGAAAGCCTCACTGAAAGCCTTCAACATTGAGATAAACTCATGGGAGCAGGCAGCAATGGAGAGGCCACAGTGGCGAGCAGCTGTACGCAGTGGCGCCAAGGCCCACGAAGCAAACAGAATTGCGACAGCTGAGCAAGGCAGGCAAGACAGGAAAGATAGAGCCTCCAAGTCTCCAAAAGCAACCACTATACCCTGCCCATACTGCTCAAGAACTTTTCAAGCGCGGATTGGCCAAATGAGTCATCTTCGCACCCACAGAAATGGACCCTCCCAATCTCAGGATGAATAGATGGTCATCATCGATCCCGATGGACGAAGAAAGAAAAGAAAGACTGTGCAAGTCAAGTCAAGTCAAGTCAAAATTTTATTTCCAGATGGTACATTGAATAAGTAATGCATTTGCTTTTTTTCATCAAGCCATCTATCTAGGAACAAAGTGATTTGCCGTGCCGCAGTTTTTGGCTCAGGCCACAAAGGCTTTATCAGTTCTTGACGGACGTTCAGTGCCAAGGCCTGCATGGAAATAATCCATCATCTTCTGAAATAAGAAGAATTGTGTGGAATGTGTCTTCGTTCCTAATCAAAGTTCAGCATAACAGTCTGCATTCTTCAGCACAGGAGATCAACCCTCTGACGTGGTGAACCGTGCCGGCCAGCTGCTGATGCACAGGGCACATGTGCACACTCTGCACGGTCTGGAAGGAAGGGATGCATTGCCAGGCTGCTGCTGATGCACAGGGCACATGTGTCCACTCTGCACGGTCTGGAAGAAGGGATGCATTGCCAGGCTGCTGCTGCTGCTGCTGCTGCTGCTGCTGGTGGTGCTGGGGGAGGCGGACTGCCGGCATGCGGCTGCCTTCACGGCGGGCAATGGGGCTAGCTAGGCCAACTGTCGCCAGTGGGGAACCTGGGAGCTCTGGGGGAGGAAGGAAAACAGAACCAACACCAGGAATGCTGTCTGTATTATTTGTCTGCGTCTTTGTCCCACCGTCCGTCAGACAGCATCTAGTGGTGTCCGTGATATGTGCGAAACTGCCGTGCGCTGCCCTTAAGCGCCTGACAAAATGAGGCCCAGCACAACCGCGTAGAAGAGAATTGTTATAGTTTAGAATGGACCAAGAAGGCAGAAAATAGCCAAGAAAGGGGATGACATGAAGAAAAGGAACAAGGCAGAAACAAAGAAAGTGATAGAAAAGAGGGAATTCCTAGCAGAGAACTTCCAGAAGGTGGGGATGCTATTTCCACTGAGAGGACCCGACATCCCGACGGGGAAATGCTGTCTGCACTTGTGCTGTGGTTTCTGTCTGTCTGTGTGTCTGTCTGTCTATCTGTCTGTCTGTGTGTCTGTCTGTGTGTCTGTGTGTCTGTCTGTCTGTCTGTCTGTCGTGGGTGCTGGCCAGAGACAACCCCTGTGTCTACAGGCCAGAAAGAAGGCGCGGCTTCCACGCAGACCTCAAGCCGACACCAATGCGATCAATCAAACAAACACTAGCCAGACCATGGGCCAGAGTATGGGTGCTGGTCTTCCAGAGGAGAGGAGAGGTGCTAGTCTTGCAGAGGAAAGGAGAGGTGCTAGTCTTGCAGAGGAGAGGTGCTAGTCTTGCAGAGGAGAGGAGAGGTGCTAGTCTTGCAGAGGAGAGGAGAGGTGCTAGTCTTGCAGAGGAGAGGAGAGGTGCTAGTCTTGCAGTGGATCGGTGGTCTAGAGGTAACGCGCCTGTCTAGAAAGCAAAAGTCCGGGTCGGAAGTGTGCGGTGGTTCAAATCCCGTTTGGGCCCGAAACTTTCTCCCCTTCCATTAGACCATGAGTGGTGGTCTGGGCGCTAGTCTTTCGGATGAGACGATAAACCAAGGTCCCGTGTGTTACTCAAAATTCTTCAGTGCACGTAAAAGAACCCACGGCAACAAGAGAGTTGTCCTTGGCAAAATTCTTAGAAAAAAGCCACTCTGCTAGGGAAACAAATACAGTTAAAGACAAAAACAGAAAAGAAAAGTGGCGCTGCTCTTGTGGCGACGCGCTCTTCCCGGGGAGAGCAGTCCGAATTTCACGCAGATAAATTTCATGACTTAAAGTGGTATAAATAAATGAATCAATAAATAAATAAATAAGACGAACTGAGGTCCCGTGTGCAACATGCAATTCAGTTCATGTTTAAAGAACTTAGAGCAACCAAAAAGCTGTCCCTAGCAGCATTCCCTAGCAACATTCTCTAGCAACATTCCCTAGCAACATTCCTTAGCAACATTCCCTAGCAACATTCCCTAGCAACATTCCCCAGTAACATTCCCTAGCAAATTTCCTTAGCAACATTCCCCAGTAACATTCCTTAGCAACATTCCCTAGCAACATTCCCCAGTAACATTCCCTAGCAACATTCCCTAGCACCATTCCCTAGCAACATTCAGCCAGGCTGATAGGGAAACACATAATTATATAGAGATCTATTTATCTATACAGACAGGAAAATACTCCCCCCTCCCCAGGGCAATCCAAATTTCAGTCAGATAAATAAATATGCTGTGACTGACAATACAAGCCAATATAAAATACAGTACAATTCAACATAACTATAGTACAGGCATACGCCCCTACATCAGACTGCACAGATGAAGCCGTAGAAGAATTTTATGACCAGCTACAAGAGGTTCTGAATCAAACACCCAAGAAAGACATCCTCGTTGTGCAAGGCGACTGGAACGCCAAGGTAGGAGAAGATGCATGGAAAGACTGGGAGGGCGTTTGTGGGCCACATTGTAATAACCAATCAAATGAAAGAGGCTTGAGACTCCTGGAGTTTGCCAGTAACAACCACTCCAGCTAGTGAATACACTTGGCCCACACAAGAAATCCAGAAAATGGACATGGCATAGCCCAAATGGAGAACACCACAACCAAATAGATTACATCATGGTGAAAAGGAGGTTTCAGTCTAGCGTTAACATCGCACAGACACGAAGTTTTCCAGGAGCAGACATAGGGAGTGATCATGATCTTGTGATGATGACTTTCCGACTACGTCTAAAGAAAATCCACAAGCGGAACAACATCAGGATCAAATTTGACCTCGAGAAGCTGAAGGACCCAGAGGTATTAGAAATTTTCAAGCAAGGATAGGTGGAAAGTTTGCAGCACTCACTGTGATAGACTCAGACATAGATACACTGACGAATAGTTCAATACAGCGGTGACTGAAACAGCAAACGAGCTTCTTGGCAAACGCCGACAGTAAAAAAACCATGGGTCACACCTAATATCCTACAACTATGCGACAAGCCTAGAGAGCTGAAGAAAAAGAAAAATGAAACAAAAGAAAGAGCAGAACAATATAGGGCAGTCAACAAAAGAATCAGGAAGTCCATGACGGAGGCAAAAGAGAATTGGATCGGTGAACAGTGCCAAGACATTGAAGAGAACATCAAGAAAAACAATAGCAAGAAAGCATATCAGCTGGTGAAAGACCTGACTAGCACGAAACAGAGAAAAGGTTTAACAATCCAAGACAAAAATGGGAAGTGTCTCACTGACGACCAGGATATTCTGAACAGATGGACAGAATACTGCTCCGACCTGTATAACTATAGAACCGCAGGAGATCCAGAAGTCCTTAATGTACCCGAAAAACAAAGACACAGACAGTCACCCTATCCCCCGAGAAGAAGTGGAAACAGCAGTCAGATCGCTGAAAAAGGGGAAGTCAGCAGGGGCTGACAACATTCCAGCTGAGTTGGTCCAAGCTGGAGGGGGAAGCCATGATCAGCGCCCTACTAAGAATCTGCAACAAGATCTGGCAGACAGGAAAATGGCAACACCATGACGCAGTCACTCATCATCACCCTCCCCAAGAAAGGAAATCTACAACAATGCCATAATTACCGCACAATCAGCCTCATATGTCACCCAAGCAAGGTCATGCTGCAGATAATATTGAATAGACTGAAGCCACAAGCAGAGACCATCATTGCTGAGGAACAAGCAGGTTTCAGAGCAGGGCGCAGCACAACAGAACAGATATTCAACCTCAGAATACTATGTGAGCGGTACCTTCAACATCAACAAGACTTTACCACGTATTTATCGATTTTAAGAAGGCATTTGACAGGGTGTGGCATGCAGCTTTGTGGGCAACCATGAATTTGTACAGCATCAATGCAAACCTGATCAGAGTCATCAAACAGCTGTACAGCGAGGCCACCAGTGCAGTGTACTACAACAACAACATTGGAGAATGGTTTCGAACAACAGTTGGAGTAAGGCAGGGCTGTCTACTCTCACCCACTCTTTTCAACATCTTCCTTGAGAGAATCATGGCTGATGCACTGGAACATCATGAAGGCTCAGTCAGCATTGGTGGCAGAACGATCACAAACCTCCGCTTCGCAGATGACATTGATGGAATAGCAGGATCAGAAAAAGAGCTTGCCAGCCTAACAGAACACTTGGATAAGGCCTCCAAAACATACGGCATGGAAATCAGTGCAGAGAAGACCAAACTGATGACTAATAACACCAACGGCATTAGCACTGATATCAGGGTTAATGACCAGAAGCTGGAAACAGTTCAAAGCTTCAAGTACCTGGGAGCCATTGTATCCGACCAGGGATCCAAGCCAGAAGTAGTATGCAGGACTGCACAGACAATAACAGCTTTGTCAAAACTAAACACCATCTGGAGAGACAAGAATATCTCACTTATCTCCAAGATCAGACTAATGCGCTCCCTTGTCATATCCATAT
>CM054142.1:3599306-3601806 GCA_028751875.1 Rapana venosa
GGGAGGGTGATGGTGACAGGCCACAGAGTTGAAGTGCAGGTGCAGTCAGGATCCTGGGGCAGGTGTGGGGGGGGGGGGGGGGGGGGGGACTGAGGGAGGAGGCGCTGCCAGCTCCATGGCCATCCTGCTCTCTTCAGACTGACACACAGGTGCCACAGCAGACTCCTGTCACTGCACCTGCACACTTGTCTTCACAAGGGTCTGTCGGCACATTTGAACAACTACAGTTTGCTTAGAACTACACCCCATCTTCAGGCCTGATGTGTCTCTCGTTCGGTGTGTTTCCAGCCATATCTAAACACCGAGATATTCCAGCACGTCATTTTTACCTGACATTAATGTTATTGAAAACTAGACCCCATGTTCAGGCCTGATGTGTCTCTCGTTCTGTGTGTTTCCAGCCACTTTTAAATACGGACATCTTGAAGTACAAGGAGGTAGACAGAGAAAACGATGGGAAGACAACATCAGAGAGTGACTGGACTGGCCTTGAGTGGAACGATTTGCTACAGAAAGCAGAGGACTGCCAGTGGAGGAAGCTGGTTGCAAAATTTTCAGTGGTGCCCCCACGGTTTTCAGAACTACGGGATAAGTGAAGGAAGGACATCGCAGTCCATGCTTATTTTATAACTGACATTTTATAAAGCTGACAGTGTTGTCCTGCACTGATTAAACCATGAAGGCTGACAGTAATGTCTAGTCTTAATTAAACCATGAAGGCTGACAGTGTTGTCCTGCACTGATTAAACCATGAAGGCTGACAGTGTTGTCCTGCACTGATTAAACTATGAAGGCTGACAGTGTTGTTCAGCACTGATTAAACTATGAAGGCTGACAGTGTTGTTCAGCACTGATTAAACCATGAAGGCTGACAGTGTTGTTCAGCACTGATTAAACCATGAAGGCTGACAGTGTTGTTCAGCACTGATTAAACTATGAAGGCTGACAGTGTTGTTCAGCACTGATTAAACCATGAAGGCTGACAGTGTTGTTCAGCACTGATTAAACTATGAAGGCTGACAGTGTTGTTCAGCACTGATTAAACCATGAAGGCTGACAGTGTTGTTCAGCACTGATTAAACTATGAAGGCTGACAGTGTTGTTCAGCACTGATTAAACCATGAAGGCTGACAGTGTTGTTCAGCACTGATTAAACCATGAAGGCTGACAGTGTTGTTCAGCACTGATTAAACCATGAAGGCTGACAGTGTTGTTCAGCACTGATTAAACTATGAAGGCTGACAGTGTTGTTCAGCACTGATTAAACCATGAAGGCTGACAGTGTTGTTCAGCACTGATTAAACTATGAAGGCTGACAGTGTTGTTCAGCACTGATTAAACCATGAAGGCTGACAGTGTTGTTCAGCACTGATTAAACCATGAAGGCTGACAGTGTTGTTCAGCACTGATTAAACCATGAAGGCTGACAGTGTTGTTCAGCACTGATTAAACTATGAAGGCTGACAGTAACGTCTAGCCTTAATTAAACCATGAAGGCTGACAGTGTTGTTCAGCACTGATTAAACCATGAAGGCTGACAGTGTTGTTCGGCACTGATTAAACTATGAAGGCTGACAGTAATGTCTAGCCTTAATTAAACCATGAAGGCTGACAGTAATGTCTAGTCTTAATTAAACCATGAAGGCTGACAGTAATGTCTAGTCTTAATTAAACCATGAAGGCTGCCAGCCGCCATGGCGCAGTGGTTAGCGCCTTGGGTTACGGACTGGAAGGTCGCGGGTTCGATTCCCATAAGAGTCATAGGGATTTTTCGGACTCCGGCCGGCTCCTACCCAGAGTGAGTGTGCTGTGGGCTCAGTGGGAAGACTGGGACCACACAGTCGAGCTTCATCCACTTAACGGATGCGAATTTGAGAGTGTTGCTCAAATTACCTGACCAACACTGCAGGTGTCTGTATCTCTCGGCCTGGTTGACGCCGGGATATATTATGATAGTAAGCGTAGAGTACAACCCTGTCAAGTAGTCTCAAAGCATATGCACTTTCACAGCAGCATAATTACGTCATCCTCATTGTCATTGATCATCATGCAATTAAAAAATTGCCTCTGATTCGGTGGTCCCAGTTGCTCTGGTCTCATGGTGACCTCAGATTCGGTTTGCCCATACACTTCTGTGCCTGTGGTGAGTTTGTGTCAAAGCCTTTGGGGCTGGAGGTTCGCGGGGGACGGTCGTTGGAGGGACGTTGTGGTGGTTGCCACCTCGGGTGGGCAACTCACTCAGTCTGGCTCCGCGACTGAGCTAATACTGTCGTTAGTAGGGGGCTTAGTAGGTGGTGTCCTGCGTATGTTAGCTCAGAGCAGGCACCACTGAACACCACCAAAGTGACCCAGCAGCAGTGCAGGGCCCCTCTGGCTGGTGGCCCCACGGCGGCCTGAGAGTGATTGGCTCCGTGTGGACCTCCCACTCTGAGGATGAGACATAACAAATCTGGGTATGGCTGTGGCGGGGAGATTGGAGTGAGCGGCGTGGGAACAGCAG
>CM054142.1:3606806-3644306 GCA_028751875.1 Rapana venosa
CACATGAATAAAAAAAAACAACAAAACTTTTCTAACTTGCATAGATAGAAAATATTTAGTTTACGCAGTTGACATTTTTTAGGCAATATTTTTGAAAGAATTTTTGTGTTCTAACCAGGAAAACTTGTTGTCAATAGTGACTCCCAACAGTTTATGCCTTGAAATCTCTTCTATTAATAATAATAATAATGTATGGAATTAATATAGCGCTGAATCTTGTAAAGCTACAAATCAAAGCGCTTTTTTTTATGCGTGTGTATGCGGTTTTTTAATTTTGTCATCTGTTCCCACCGGCACACAATGGCCTACTCTTTCGAACAGCGGAACAGGATTTAACGTGTGCGCAAGATGTTCTGCATGCGTTCGCACACGGGGCCTCGGTTTATAGTCTCATCCGACATCATTATTTATACAGAGAGATGGTTTAACTATGTTAAGATTTTGACGTTTTGTTGAGTTGAAATGAAAATGTATTTTGTTTTCTTTGGATTAAGGGCCATGTGATTCATATGTGTCCATTTCATGAGAATATTTATATTTTCTTGCATAACTCGATAGACCTGGTATGGATCCTTATCGGCAGTGTCCACGGTGGTATCATCAGCAAAAAGCTCACAAGACGTCTGGATAAATAACAGCAATAAATAGCAAGTCATCGATATATATAGAGAGAGAGAAAGAGAATAGCAATGGACCAAGAACAGACCCCCCATGAACACCTTCATTATTTGAAACGAAATTAGAAAAGCAATTGTTAAGATATACTTGTTGTTGTCTGTTAGATCGAAAGGAAAAAAAATAGCTCAAAGGTATCAGGAGATATAAGTTGCTGGTTGTTTTAAAAGGAGGTTGTGATCAAGAACGTCAAAGGCCTTTGCAAAGTCGACAAAAATAATTCCAGTAAATTGGTTTTTGTTTGTGTTGGATAACCATCCTTCAGTGACTTTTAACGAATGGTAAGCTTTAAATCCAGACTGGTTAGGATGTGTGAGATTAATCTTTGTTAGATGAGCAAGAAGACATTTGTATATTCGATTTTTTTTCGTAGAGGCTTTGAAAGTGTTGACAAAATTGATACTGGTCTGTAAGTGGAAGTGTCCTCAGACAGACAGACAGACAGACAGACAGACAGAAGGAAACAAAACGATAGCCAGATATGGATAGGTGGTCTAGAGGTAAGGCGCCTGTCTAGAAAGAAAAAGTCCGGGTCGGAAGTGTGCGGTGGTTCGAATCCCGTTTGGGCCCGAAGCATTTCACCCATCCATTAGACCATGAGTGGTGGTCTGGGCGCTAGTCTTTCGGATGAGACAATAAACAGAGGTCCCGTGTGTTACACGCAGGTAAAAGAACCCACGGCAACAAGAGAGTTGTCCCTGGCAAAATTCTTAGAAAAAAGCCTCTCTGATAGGGAAATAAATACAGTTGCAGAAAAAAGTGGCGCTGCTCTTGTGGCGACGCGCTCTCCCCGGGGAGAGCAGCCCGAATTTGATGCAGAGAAATCTGGTGACTTACAGCGGTATAAATGAAATACAGCGAGAGACAGACCCAGGCAGAGAGGACACAGAGGCCGCTGAGGCATGAGCCTGCTGTGCTCTTGCCCGTGCCTGCCAGGGCCACTAGGCCTACCCTGCAGCACCTCCACACCCTGCAGCACCTCCACACCCTGCAGCACCTCCACACCCTGCTGCAGCACCTCCACACCCTGCTGCAGCACCTCCACACCCTGCAGCACCTCCACACCCTGCTGCAGCACCTCCACACCCTGCTGCAGCACCTCCACACCCTGCTGCAGCACCTCCACACCCTGCTGCAGCACCTCCACACCCTGCTGCAGCACCTCCACACCCTGCTGCAGCACCTCCACACCCTGCTGCACCCCCACACACACTACCACACACCACACACACACAACCTACACAACACACAACCTACACACACACACAACCACACACACAACCTACACACACCAAACCCTCACCCCACAACCACACAACACACACACCTACACCCCCACACACACACAACAAACCTCACCACACACAACCTACACACAACCACACCCAACCACACTACACACACCCCACCACACCCACACCCAACTCCAACACCCACAACTACACCCAACCACCCACACCACCACACACACACACACAACACCACACACACAACCTACACACACAACCACACACACACACACCAACCTACACCCCAACCTACCACACCACAACTCACACCCTACAACACACAAAACCTACACACACTACACCACACCAACCTACACACACACCTACACACACACACAACCTACACACACACCAACCTAACACACACACACACAACTCACACACACACACCAACCTACACACACACACAACCACAACACACAACACCCAACACACACACACACAACCTACACACACACAACCTACACACACACAACCTACACACACACACACTACACACACACACACCTACACACACACAACCTACACACACACAAACCATACACACACACACACACAACCTACACACACAACCTAACACCACAACCTACACACACACAACCTACACACACACACAACCTACACACACACACAACCTACACACTACAAACCTTTCACACACACAAACCTTCACACACAGCACAACGACACATCATTCACACACAACCTACACTCACAAACTACAACACACACAACCTACCACACACACACTATCACACGCTACACACACAACCTACACACAACAAACACACACAAACCTACACACACACAACAACTAAGACACACAAACACACACAAACAACCTACACACACACACACACACACACAACAACCACATCACAACTACACTATCTACACAACAAACTACAACACACACAACCTACACACACAACCTACACATCCACTACACACCAGTCAACACACAACTACACACACCAATCAACCTACAACACACACTACACATCACACAACCTACACCACACACAACTACACACACACACAACCTACACACACACAACCTACACACACACCACACACCACACACACACAACTACACAAAACACACAACCTACACCACACAACCTACACACACACACACACAACCTACACACCACACAACCTACACACACACAAACCTACACCCCACAACCTACACAAAAAACCACACACACACAACCTACACACACACAAACCTACACACACACCACAACCTACACACACAACCACACACACACACAACCTACAACACACACACAACCTACACACAAAACACACACAACCTACACACACACACAACACACACCAACACACACACACAACCTACACACACACAAACCTACACACACACCACACACACACACAACCTACACACACACACACCACACACACACAACCTACACACCACACACCTACAACACACACACACACCTACACACACACAACCTACACAACACACACACCTACACACACACAACCTACACACACAACCTACACACACACAACCTACACACACACAACCTACACACACACAACCTACACACACACACACCACACACACACACACAAAACCTACACACACAAACCTACACACACACACACAACCCACACACACAACCACACACACACAACCTACACACCACACACACAACTACACACACACCCCACAACCTACACACACACACAAACCCACACACACACACCACACACAACACACACACACAACACACACACCACAGCCAACAGCGCGTAGGATGCTGGTAGTTGAATAACTGTCACACTCCACCCTCCACCTCCCCACTCCCTTCTCCCCCGCCTCTGCCGCAGACCCAGCACCTATGGGACCACTTAGCCCCCCCCCCCCCCCCCTTCTCTCCATAGACACCCCCCTCCCCCTGCTCCCATTATCCCCTCGTTCTCTCATGTTAGAGGCGGCTGTTCCACCTTAGCCAGCAGAGAGTCAGGTGAGGAGGGAGGCAGGTGAGCGCATGGTTGACAAGGTCACAGTGTGACCGTGTTGGTACTTCTAGCGGAGCGAGTTCAGGCTGTCATCTCTCCACCCACTCACTGCCTTGCCTTGAATCAGTGTGCGGGGCCTGCTTTAACACGTGCCCCTCTGTCACCCAGAACAATTCTCTCACAATGTCAACAGTGAAAGCGGAGTGTAAAACAAGGTCAATATACTGGGAGAAAGTTTCCCCACTGCTTCTGTAGAAAGTCTATTCTTTTCTTTGTGTGTGTGTGTTTGTGTGTGTGTGTGTGTGTGTGTGTGTGTGTGTGTGTGTGTGGTGTGTGTGTGTGTGTGTGTGTGTGTGTGTGTGTGTGTGTGTTGTGTGTGTGTGCGCGCGCGCGCGCGTTGTTTGTGAGCGTCTAAATTTAAAATGTTTTAATCTTTTGTGAACGTGGCGTGTGTGTGAATGAGCCGATTTTAAGCGCTCTGATTAATTTGCTTTACAAGATATAGCGCTATAAAAATCATCACCACCATCATTATTACTATTGTTATTATTATGTTCATCATCATCATCATTATTACCAATATTCATTGGCGGTTGCTTTGCAACGGTCATGTGATAGGCCTACATGACTGTGGCCAAAGGAACTTGTGCGTGAGTGGATAGGTGTTGGTGTAGGGGCACACACACGCACATACACACACACATACACACACATACACACACATACACACACACACACACACACACACAACACACACACACACACACGCACGCACGCACACACACGAAACTTCAGTTCAAAAGTGAGACAAGATCTCATAATTGAGATTAGTCATCTAATTCATTTTCTGATGATACCAGGCACTGGTGTTACCTTTTGCTGGATACCCTCGCACTGTGGTATTTACTTTAATGAAAAAGTTGACAGAAAAGCAAAATGTGGAGCTGAGCATATCGATGGGTCTTGCAGCATAAGTGTTCCTCTATCCATCCATGAGGGCTATAGCATGTTACAAAATGCATGTTGGAAACACTTTAAAAAGAAACTACAAAGTACCGGTTATTCCTGGAGTGATGATGTAGCCCATATATTATCTTTTGATAAGATCAAATATCGTAATTTACATGAATATAGAAATGTTGTATCTCTTATATACAGGTTTAAGCTCAATGCTTTTAGAACACAAAAATTTTTTCAAGCAACATGTATCTGTGGTGAAAATCTTACCAATGATCTCATTCTTTTACGATGCAGAGATCTGAAAAACATCTTACCTGCCTTCCCAGTCCGTAGCTTACAGCAAGTTCATCATTAAGCCACACTCCTATTTTCAGACTCCTCAGGTATAAGGATAGCTTCAAGTTATATGAATTGGAAAGTTAGTATTTTTGCTGTTTGATGTTTTGGGGGTTGGTTGTTTTTTGTTGTTGTGGTGTGTGTTTTTTTTCCAGAATTCGTGTTTATGCTTTTTTCATAATAGTTGTTTATTGCGATTGATTAGTTATGTGCATACCCCTCCCCCCTACACACACACAAGCACGTGCGCGCGCGCACACACACACACGCACGCACGCACACACGCACGCACACACACATACACACACTTTCCCGTCTGATATCACTATTTAGTGTAAGGACGTTAAACTGAAGAACTAATACACACACATACATACACATACATACACACACATACACACACACACACACACACACACACACACACACACGCACCACACACGCAGCAGACTTGTCGGTTCCATCTCTGTTGGAGCTGAGCAACCCCCCCCCCCCCCCCCCCCCCCCTTCCCCCATCTATCAGACTTGCATAGATGATCTAGGTTCTGTCTTACCTTTTGGATAAGACCATTGGTGCGTGTGCGTGTGTGCATGCGTGTGTGCGAGCGTGTGTGTATACATTTGAACTTGTAAAAAAAAATCCTATTAATTGTAACTGGCTGCATCTGAATGAGTAGGATGAATGAAAGCGCTTTGGTTTGTTTTGTTGCAAGATATAGCGCTGTATAAATTCCATGTCTTCTTCTTCTTCTTCTTCTTCTTGTTCTTCTTCTTCTTGTTCTTCTTCTTCTTCTTCTTCTTCTTCTTCTTCTTATTATTATTATTATTGTTATTATAAACCAAGGTCCTGTGCGCAAGACATCATTATGTAGTGCACGTCAAAGAACCTACGGCAAAATGAGAGTTGTTCAAGGCAAAGTGCTGTGGGGAAGAAAGGTCGCTTTCATCCTAAGGAGGCTCTTATACACACTGTCTTTTCTCTGTCTTTGAAAGCATGCCATGTTCCAAGTCTCTGGAAAAAATCAATAATTTGTCCTGTTCCAAAAAATAATCACCCCAAATCTTTAAATGACTATAGACCAGTGGCTCTCACTCCAATAGTAATGAAATGTTTTGAACGAATCGTTCTCAAAGGGCTTCTTTTCTCTACTTCTTCATATCTAGATCCTCTTCAGTTTGCATACAAAGCCAACAGAAGCACAAATGATGCTACAATTACCTTGCTGCATAATGTTTATTCCCACCTAGAAAAACCCGACTCCTTTGTTCGTATACTTTTCATTGACTTCTCTTCTGCCTTTAATACCATTCAGCCCCATCTATTAGCTCTCAAACTGCTCTCAATAGATGTCGGTCCTCGGCTAATTCTCTGGATAATGAGCTTTTTGACACACCGGACACAGTTTGTTCGATTTCAAAAAGCCATATCCACTCAAAGATCAACTTCCACTGGTTCTCCCCAAGGCACTGTTCTGTCCCCCATCCTTTTCACCCTTTACACAAATGACTGCACTGGCTCTGATCTTATACCGTTAATCAAATATTCTGATGACTCTGCTCTGGAAGATCTGTCTAATTCCCATGTCATGTATTTTAAACAAGTTGAGGAGTTCTCCTCCTGGTGCAAACAGAACTGTCTTGACCTTAATGTTAAAAAGACTAAGGAAATGTTGATTGATTTTCGCAGGGACCCCCAGCCCATACCAAATCTTTACATTGATGGTGTAAAGGTAGAGCGTGTACACCAATACAAATATCTAGGTACTATTATTGACGATAAACTAAACTTTGATGCTAATACAGATCTTGTAAATAGAAAATGCCACTCACGCATCTTTTTCCTTCAAAAACTCCGGAGTCTTAATGTGAATGTAAAAGTTTTACAAAATTTCTACCGATGCTTTATTGAGTCTGTCCTTTCATTTTCCTTAGTTTGTTGGTATGGGGGCCTGACTGTTAAAAACAAAAACATAGTAAACAAGATTGTAACCAGATGTGGCAAAATTGTGGGCTGTGAGCAAATGAAACTGAATGACTTGTATGAATGCCGTGTGAGAGACAGAGCTAGACAGATTGTGAGTGATGACACACATGTGCTTGCAAAATATTTTGAACTCCTGCCTTCTCAAAAGCGCTACAGAGTACCCAAGTCTAGAACCCTGCGATTTAAAAATAGTTTTATTCCAACCTCAATTCTGCTAATTAATAAATGTATGACAATAAATCTGAATTGAACTAAAGCCCACGACAGAGAGAGAGAGAGAGAGAGAGAGAGAGAGAGAGAGAGAGACTAAAGTCTACCTTTTATTAGTGTAAACTGTGTTCAGTTTCTAATAGAATAGAGTATTAACTTCACTGATATTTGTCTTATCATACATGTTATACAAATGATTTTTTTTTTTTAAATACGTGCCCGTGTTATTATTTTAGACTGTTCAATATCTTAAAAGAACATAGTATTAATTTAATTAATATTTGTCTTATACAACATGTTATAACAATTTGACTTATATTATTAAAATGCGTGAGCATGGGTACGAATGTTTACAGTGTGCGAGCGTGCGTGCTCGTGCGCGAGTGACTGTGAATGTGCGGACGTACGGGTTTACTTGTGCGCACATGAGTAAAGTGATTTTTGTTGGGGTGGGTTTGTGGCTGGCTGAGATATTGCTGATTTGTGGATGCTTTTTATCTCATGATGGGTGCGTGCTGATGTTGGACAGTGTGTGTGTGTTTTAAATACTATGTTTAAATGTTTATTGTTTTTATGTATGGCGAGTAACCCGCCGGAATTTCTCTGTCTTTGAGATAATAAAGCTTTTGAATTTGAATTGGAAACAAGGAGTTTCTGGTCATGGCTGCTGCTGCTCTTGCGGCAACGCGCTCTCCCCGGGATAAGCAGCTCGAATTTCAGGCAGATAGTGGAATACCACACACACACACACATGCGCGCGCTTGCTCGCGCGCGCGCGCCCCCCCCCCCCCCCACCCCCCCACACACACACTCACGCACGCACGCACGCACGCACGCACGCACGCACGCACGCACGAAGAAAGATACAGTGACAATTAATTATGGAAAGGGGGGGGGGGGGGGGGGGGTTGGTAGGGGGTCTACAGACAGACAGACAGAGGACAGACATACAGAGGACAGACAGAGGACAGATAGACAGACAGAGGACAGACATACAGAGGACAGACAGAGGACAGACAGACAGACAGAGGACAGACAGACAGAGGACAGACAGACACACAGAGGACAAGACAGAGAGACAGACAGACGAGGACAGACAGAGGGCAACAGAGGACAGAACAGAGACAGACAGAGGAAGAGACAGACGAGGACGACAACAGAGGACAGACAGAGAGGGCAGACAGAGGACAGACAACGAGGACAGAACAGAGGAACCAGGGCAGACAGAGGACAAGACAGAGGACAGACAGACAGAGGACAGACGAGGACAGACAGAGGACAGACAGAGGACAGACAGACAGAGGACAGACAGACAGAGAGACAGACAGAGGGACAGGACAGACAGACAGAGGACAGACAAGACAGAGGACCAGACAGACGACAGAGGACAGACAGACAACCAGAGGACAGACAGAACAGAGGGACAAAACAGAGGAGAAACAGACATGACAGACAGACCCGAGACAGACAGAGGACAGACAGAGGACAGACAGACAGAAGACAGACAGAGGACAGACAGAGGACAGACAGAGGACAGACAGACAACAGAGGACAGAGACAGACAGGACAGACAGAGGACAACAGACAGAGACAGACAAACAGAGACAGACAGAGGACAGACATAGGACAGACAGACACACAGAGACAGACAGAGGACAGACAGAGGACAGACAGAGGACAGACAGACACACAGAGGACAGACAGAGGACAGACAGAGGACAGACAGAGACAGACAAGACAGACAGAGGAAGACAGACAGAGCAGACAGACAGAGGACAGAACAGAACAGACAGAGGACAGACAGAGAGGACAGAAGACAGACAGAAAGGACCAGACAGAGCAGACAGACAGGACAGACAGACAGACAGAGGACAGACAGACAGAGGACAGACAGACAGAGGACAGACAGACAGACAGAGGACAGACAGACAGAGGACAGACAGACAGAGGACAGACAGACAGACAGACAGAGGACAGACAGACAGAGGACAGACAGACAGACAGACAGAGGACAGACAGAGAGACAGAGGACAGACAGACAGAGGACAGACAGAGGACAGATAGGCAGAGGACAGACAGACAGACAGAGGACAGACAGACAGACAGACAGAGGACAGACAGACAGACAGAGGACAGACAGACAGAGGACAGACAGACAGAGGACAGATAGGCAGAGGACAGATAGGCAGAGGACATACAGACAGAGTTCAGACGGACAGACAGAGGACAGACAGACAGACAGAGGACAGACAGAGAGACAGAGGACAGACAGGCAGAGGACAGACAGACAGACAGATGACAGACAGAGAGACAGAGGACAGACAGACAGACAGAGGACAGACAGAGAGACAGAGGACAGACAGGCAGAGGACAGACAGACAGACAGGCAGAGGACAGACGGACAGACAGACAGACAGACAGAGTAGCTAGCACTCCTTCAGCAGATGGCAAACTCCAGCAGACCAGGAAACAGACAATGTCCAGTTCACTTCCTTTACTCTACAGACAAGGAGGTCATTGCCCAGTTCTATGGAATGTCTAAAAACAGGAAAGCAAACAAATAAACAAAAAAAACCCAACAACCCCCAAACCAACATGGCACCAAATAAAATGTATCAGCATCACAGTGGCAAAATAATATTATATACATTATACATGAATTTCCTTCCAAATATTAATCTTTCTGAACTCAAAATATCCCCACCCACCCCACCCCTCTCTTCCCCTCTTTTACACACACACACACACACACACACACACACACACACACACTTGCAGATTACATTCTAAACTACTGTATATATATATATATATATATATATATATATAATATAATATATATATATATATATATATATATATATATATATATATATATATATATATATATAACACAATCAAACGTGAAAACAATGATAAATAAATATGCGATAGATATTTTGAAATCAAGAAGAAAAAAACCAGGCAGACAGACAAACAGACAGACAGAGACAGACAGAGTAGGTGGTTAAAGGATAGCCTATCTAAAACATTTTTTTAAAGGGATAAGTGCAGGTTCCATCCCCGTTTGATCCCAATCCCTGTCCACTAGACCTTGTGTCTGTGGTCTGGGGGCTAGTCTTTGAATGAGACAAACTACTTGAACAAAGTTGTTCTAAAGCAGCTAAACCACCACCTTCGTTCCAATAATCTCCTTCCCCCTTTTCAATCTGCCTATCGCGCCAACCACAGCACCGAAACCACCCTAGTCCACACTTTAGATACACTTCTACTCGCTGCTGATGCAGGGAAAAATCTCCCTTCTCACTCTTCTTGACCTATCTGCTGCCTTTGACACTATAGATCACTCAATTCTTCTTTCTCGCCTCCAGAATATGTTTGGTATTAATGGCACTGCCCTCACCTGGTTTAGTTCATTCCTCACAGACCGATACCAGAAAGATATTGTCAGTAAAACTCAATCAAAATATGTCAAACTGGAATGTGGAGTCTCACAGGGATCCTGTTCTCTTCACTCGCTATACTGCCCCACCCTCACATATAATAAACCGCCATTATATTGATCATCATTTCTGTGCTGATGATATTCGGCTTCAATGCGGCAATACCCTTGAAAACCTGCCTTCCCTCCTGACAAATATGGCCCCTTGCCTTCAAAACATTAACAACTGGATGACTCAGAATAAGTTACAACTAAATGCCGATAAAACGGAAGCCATGCTCATAGGGACCCAACATCAACTTTCCTCCATCACAGCAAGTTCAACAGACGGTAACAATACGTCAGTTCCTCTGTCCAGCTCTGTGAAATATCTAGATGGAGTTCTCGAAACATACTCTCTATGAAAAAATTCATCACCCAGACCTGCCAGTCTTGCTACTCTCAGTTACAGCGCAAATGTGCAATTCGCAAGTATTTGTCTACTGACGCAACATCCAAGATAGTCACATCTCTCATTCTTTCACGTTTAGACTACTGTAATTCTCTTTTGGCTGGTCTACCAGCATCATCCATCCACTCCCTTCAACCCCTACAAACCTCTGCAGCTCGACTGGTCCTAAGAAAGAAAAAAACTGAACACATCACTCCTCTTCTGCGATCTCTTCACTGGCTTCCGGTCTCACAAAGAATAAAGTATAATTAATACTCTCTGTTTTAAATGTCTCCACAAATCTGCACCCTCTTATCTCTGTAACTGTCTTCACCTGTATACTCTATCCCGTTCCCTTCGTTCAGCTGCATATACTTTGTGCTTTCGAACTCCCAGATTCAAACAAACCACTGTTGGCCGTCGCTCTTTCTCTGTTTCTGGTCCATCCACCTGGAATGACCTCCCTCTTTCACTTCACCAAAAGCCTTCATTATATACTTTCAAATCTAGCCTCAAAACGCACTTATTTTCTCCTTGAGATCTTCCCCTGTTATCTGTTCCTACTTTTCTACAGCTACCTTCACCTCCACCACCCCACCTAAGTGTGTTGGGCGAACGCTCGCGCGCACGTTTGTGTGTATAGATTTCAGATATTAATCCTATCATTTGTGGACGGTTGCATGCGTGTGAATGATATGAATGCAGGGCTTCCATTTGTCTACTTTACAAGATTCAGTGCTATATAAATTCCATACATTATTATTATTATTATTATTATTATTATCATCATCATCATCATCATCATCATCATCATCATCATCATCATCATCATCATCATTATTATTATCATCATCATCATCATCATCATCATCATCATCATCATCATCATCATCATCATCATCATCATTATTATTATTATTATTATTATTATTATTATTATTATTATTGAACCAAGGTCCCACGTGCGACACGCATTCTTCGTACGTAAAAGAACCCACGGCAGCAAGAGTTACTTATGGCAAAATTCTGTTGAAAAAACCAACCGCTCTAATAGAGAAACAAGAGCACATGCAGACAGGAAAAGAAGAAAGTCAATAGGTGGCGCTGCTCTTGTGGCGACGTGCTGTCCCCGGGGAGAGCGGCCCGAATTTCCCACTGAGAAATCTGCCGTGAATGAAAGTGTTCTACAATACAATACAACACAACACAATACAATACAATACAATTTTACCACTCTCCCTCCCTCCCTCCCCTCCCTCCAAGTAGAAACATCGGACTGGTGGTCTGAAAGCAAGCACCTCCTTCAACTCTGCTGAGCTCTCAGAAACAAAACCACAGCCAACAACACAAAACAAAACAGAAGCATTCTGTTCATAGAGCAACATCCCCCCCCCCCCCCCCACCCCCCTCTGCCACACTCCCCAACGTCTGTGCAGGGCACGCCCCATCGATAAAACAGATGCCTCCTCCTCCTGCTCCTCCTCCCTCCTGCTCCTCCTCCTGCTCCTCCTGCTCCTCCTCCTGCTCCTCCTGCTCCTCCTGCTGCTCCTCCTGCTCCTCCTCCTCCTCCTCCTGCTCCTCCTCCTCCTCCTCCTGCTCCTCCTCCTCCTCCTGCTCCTCCTCCTCCTCCTCCTTCACGGGGAGTGCCTGCCTGCCTGTTGTGGGCCTGCAGTCTCCAGCCCTCTCCCTACTGGCAGGATCACAGCAATGCAGCAATCTCCACACACTGCTGGGGGCAGGGGCACACTGTCTTCAGAGAAGAAGCTGGCCGTCCTTTGTGTTCAAGCATGGCTGGCTGCTGCTGGTGGTGGTGTTGTTGTTGTTGTTGTTGTTGGCCACAGAAGGAAGGGGGGGGGGGGGGGGGGGGGCTAGAGGACGGAGGAGGACATCTTGTGCAGCAGGGCGCCGGAAGCGGGCGTCAGCAGGAATGGCGGGAAGAGGGAGCGCGGGCAGGGCAGGGCGCCAGAGGAGGGGGCCAGCAGAGGCCCGCCAGGCAGGAAGGAGTGAGGACCCAGACCCGCCTGGGGGAAGAGAGCACTGCTGGCCGTCAGCGGCCCGGGGATCGGCAGGGGGTGGTGCGGCATCAGGGGGCTGGGGGCCGAGGTGGGGGGGGGCGAGCAGGAGGAGGAGGGGGAGGTGGTGGGCGGGAGGGGGGTGCCCTCGTGCAGTTTGCGCATGTGCTTCTTCAGGTCAAAGTTCCGGCAGAAGCCTTTGCCGCACACGTGGCAGGTGAAGGGCTTCTTGTCGTTGTGCGTGTGCATGTGGAAGGTGAGGTTGTACACCTGGTGGAAGGCCTTGTTGCAGATGTTGCACTTGAACTGCTTCTCGGCGCTGTGGGTCAGCTTGTGGTTCTTGTAGTTGCCTTTCTGGTGAAAGCCCTTGCCGCAGTGCTCGCACACCCAGGGCTTGTAGCCTTGGTGGATCCTCATGTGGGTGTTCAGGGTGGACGATCTGTTGAAGCTCTTCCCGCACGTGCCGCAAGAATGGGGCTTTTCGTCCGTGTGGATGATTTTGTGCCGGCACAGCGTGCTGGCCTGGCGGAAGCCCTTGCCGCAGATCTTGCAGACGAAGGGCCTGGCGCCGGTGTGGACGGGCATGTGGCGGGTCAGGTTGTAGTGGGCGTTGAAGACCTTGCCACACTCCCCGCAGGTGAAGCTCTTGCCGGTCTTGCTGGCGGCGCTGTGGCTGGGCATGAGGTCTCTGGTGCTGAGCAGCCTGGAGGCAGGTCTGTCCAGGTCCTCGGCTGCAGGGAAGGAGGAGCAGGTGGAGGTGTCGGAGGTGTTGTGGATGTCTCTGGTGAGGGGCACCTCTCTCCTGTCGCTGGTACTGCTCACCTCCTCATTGTCCTCACTGTCCTCATCCAGCCTGGGCCTCTTCTCCGCCTTCAGACCCCCATCCACAGCTTGCAGGGCCTCCTCCTCCTTGTTGATGTTGTTGTTGTTGTTGATGTTGTTGTTGTTGTTGATTAGGCTTTCCTCTGTCAGCTTCAGCACAGGGGGCAGGAGGTCTCTGTGCTTGGTCACGGTCGGCGCTGAGGAAAGCTCGCTGTCTGCTTTTTCAGGGGTGGACACCGAGTGCATGCCGGCGGGCATCCGGCGTTCCTGGAAGTGCATTCTGACACTGGCAGCCTCGGGCAGGGAGCACGCCTCCCCCTTCCCCGGGGAAACCACAGGCCCTTTGCCCACTCCTCGAGCTTTCAGGAGAGCGGGAGACAGCTGGGCCAGCCTCCAGACATCCAGACCCGATCCCCCAAGCTCCGCCAAAGCGCTGAGGTCGCCCATGCTCAGCAAGCGGGGATCCACGCCTCCCTGAGGTCGTGTGCAGGAGGAGGCTGCAGCCAGGACAGCCGCAGCAGCAGCAGCAGCAGCAGCAGGGTGGTGGTGGTGGTGGTGCTGGTGGTGGGGGTGGTGCTGTGAGGCCTGCAGCTGCTGGTACAGGGAGAAGCTGCGCAGCATCTGCGCGTGGTAGTCCTCCCTGCTCCGCGCCATGGAGAAGGCCGGGTGCATGAAGATGGGCAGGAGTTGCTGCTGCTGCTGCTGCTGCTGTTGCTGCAGCTGTTGTTGCTGCAGTTGCTGCTGCTGATGTTGTTGCTGCTGGTAGGCCATCTCAGCCTGGGAGAGCAGGCTGGGGTCAGCGGCGCTGCTGAGGGCCGCTCTCAGGTGCACGGCGAAGGGCAGGGGCGATGCTGGGTGTCCCCCACCCGTGGCTTCAGCCTGGGGCAGCAGCAGGGCAGACGAGGCGTACTGGGGGGGGTGCAGGGGGGGTGCAGGGGGGGGCCCCTCAGGGTGGCGGCCCCCCCTCTCCCCCTCCCCACGTCTCTCCGCCTTGTGCCTGTGGTGCTGGTACAGCAGGTGGGCAGAGTGAGTTCTCTCCTGACAGCGTCTGACCAGCTGCTGAGGCTGTCTGCTGTCTGACCCCCTCTGCTGAGGCTGTCTGCTGTCTGACCCACTCTGCTGAGGCTGTCTGCTGTCTGACACACTCTGCTGAGGCTGTCTGCTGTCTGACACTCTGCTGAGGCTGTCTGCTGTCTGACCCACTCTGCTGAGGCTGTCTGCTGTCTGACCCACTCTGCTGAGGCTGTCTGCTGTCTGACACACTCTGCCGCTGTTGGCTGCTGCTGCTGCTGCTGCTGCCTGCCATGTCCCCTCTACTCTCTGTCACGCCTCTCTCAAGCTGTCTACTCTCTGTCACGCCTCTCTCAAGCTGTCTACTCTCTGTCACGCCTCTCTCAAGCTGTCTACTCTCTGCCACGCCTCTCTCAAGCTGTCTACTCTCTGCCACGCCTCTCTCAAACTGTCACGCTTGTCACGCTGTCTACTCTCTGTCACGCCTCTCTCAAGCTGTCTACTCTCTGCCACGCCTCTCTCAAGCTGTCTACTCTCTGTCACGCCTCTCTCAAGCTGTCTACTCTCTGTCACGTCCCTTTCAGTCTGTCTGGAATCCAGGACAGCTGGCTGCAGCCTTGTGCTGTTGTTGCCGAGAGAGCAGTGCTGATGCTGCCTGCTGTTTTCGAGGCCCCGGTAGTCCTGATGAAGGCACTGTGTGGAGGAGGAGGAGGAGGAGGAGGAGGAGGCTTGGCCCTGATGCGCTGCTGCCGCCTCCTCCCTGCACACCTGCCCCCGCTGTCCTCCTGTCTGAGTGTCCTTCACCTTGCTGCTGGTGGTCACGTGACAGGATTCCATGATGCTGTCGATGGAAAAGGCCAGCCTGGGCTTGGCAGGGGGCCGTGGAGGTGAGAGGTGTGGAGTGACAGGTTGCAGTGACAGTGTGGAGTGACGACAGGTTGGAGTGACGACAGGTTGAGCAGCGTCTGCAGGCTCGTGGTGGGAAGGGGGGGTGGATGGTGAGAGGTGTGTGGCTCAGGCTGACAGGCTGGTCACATGAGGCGTCACGTGTCACCACTGTCCTTGCTGATGAGACAACGAGGAACGGGCAGGGGGGGGTCCTCTACCTCCATAGCGCTGCTGAAACACATCAGACACCTGACCTCAGGTACCAGGTACCAGGTGTGACCTCAGGTACCAGGTGTGACCTCAGGTACCAGGTACCAGGTGTGACCTCAGGTACCAGGTGTGACCTCAGGTACCAGGTGTGACCTCAGGTACCAGTACCAGTGTGTGACCTCAGGTACCGGTGTGACCTCAGTACAGGTACCAGGTGTGACCTCAGGTACCAGGTACCAGTGTGACCTCAGGTACCAGGTGTGACCTCAGGTACCAGGTACCAGGTGTGACCTCAGGTACCAGGTGTGACCTCAGGTACCAGGTGTGACCTCAGGTACCAGGTGTGACCTCAGGTACCAGGTGTGACCTCAGGTACCAGGCGTGACCTCAGATACAGGACCACAGTAACTGGTGTGTGTGATGTTTTGTTTGCAACTTGGGGCAAAGTCCTCCGCTTATCGTCCGTATTGTTGGTTGACAACTTAACGGGTTTGTTGTTGTTGTTGTTGTTGTTGCTGTTGTTGTTTAGTTGGTTGGGGTTTTCTTTTTCTAACCCAGCTGTGTTTCCCTGTTACAGTTGATCAAAGAAAATTGATGGTCATAATTTTGACTGCAAGATTTCCAGCATCTGTGAAGTATCTACTTTGTTGTTGCTGTTACTGTTGCTGTTGATGCTGTTTTGGGTTTTGTTTTGTTTTGTTGTTGCTGCTGTTGTTTTTGTTTTGTTTGCTTTTGTTTTACTTGTTTTGATTTGTTTGTTGTTTTTGGTTTGGTTTTGCTTTGTTGTTGTTGTTGTTTTGGTTTGGTTTTGCTTTGTTGTTGTAGGATTTTTTGGAAACTTTTGCTTGTTTTTTAGATTTTAATTTCTCCTTTCTTGAAAAGATGCTGGCCATCACACAGACAAACAGACAGAAAATCAGTCACGTGCACAACATGACTGTAGAAAAGGACCCCCCCCCCCCCCCCAAAAAAAAAAAAGACAACCATGAAAAAGAAATTGAGGAACAGCTGGATATGTTTGTGTTTCCTAACCCACCAAACACTGGCACGGATCACAGGATCTTTAACGTGCACATTGGACCTTCAACATAATTATACACGAAGAAAATAAAGGTAATGGCAGGTCTGCACTTTAAGTTGACGTCGGGGGTCGTAAAAATCACCTCCTTTAATTCAGCAGACGCGGCTGCCAGGATTGGTACCACCCCCCCCCCCCCCCCCCTTGAGGCCCCCCCCATCCCCCCCACACTTGAGGCCCCCCCCCCATCCCCCCCACACTTGAGGCCCCCCCCCCCCTCCCCCCTTGAGGCCCCCCCCCTTGAGGCCCCCCCCCTTGAGGCCCCCCCACTTGAGGCCCCCCCTGAGCCCCCCTTGAGGCCCCCCCCTTGAGGCCACCCCCTTGAGGCCCCCCCTTGAGGCCACCCCCCTTGAGGCCCCCCCACTTGAGGCCCCCCCCCCTTGAGGCCCCCCCTTGAGGCCCCCCACTTGAGGCCCCCCCCCCACTTGAGGCCCCCCCCCTTGAGGCCCCCACCCCCCACTTGAGGCCCCCCCCCACTTGAGGCCCCCCCCCCACCTTGAGGCCCCCCCCCCCCCACTTGAGGCCCCCCCCCCACTTGAGGCCCCCCCCCCCACACTTGAGGCCCCCCACTACCCCCACTGGGCCCCCCCCCCCCACTTGAGGCCCCCCCCCACCTGAGGCCCCCCCCCCTTGAGGCCCCCCCACACTTGAGGCCCCCCCCACTTGAGGCCCCCCCCCCCCCCCACTTGAGGCCCCCCCCATTGAGCCCCCCCACACTTGAGGCCCCCCCCCCACACTTGAGGCCCCCGCCCCCCACTGGCACTTGAGGGCCGCACGCTGCCCACCCCCACTGAGGCCCACCCCACTTGAGGCCCTCAGGAGGACAACTGAGGCATGCAGGCCACTGGCGCATGGGTGTCAGGGCACAGGTTGGGCAAGTGTGTCAGTGTGTCAGGGTGTGCCAGAGTGTGTCAGGGTGTGCCAGAGGTGTGCCAGAGGTGTTTAGGGGTGTGTCAGGGTGTGCCAGGGTGTCAGAGTGTGTCATGGGGTCGGTGTGTCAGGTGTGACAGGGTGTTCACGTGTGTAGGTGGGGTGTCAGGTGTGTCAGAGGTGTGTCAGAGGTGTGTGGTCAGAGGTGTGTCAGTGTGTCAGGGTGTGCCAGAGGTGTGTCAGTGTGTCAGAGGTGTGTCAGGGTGTTGTCAGGTGTGTGTGTGTCAGAGGTGTGTCAGTGTGTCAGGGGTGTGTCAGTGTGTCAGGGTGTGTCAGGTGTGTCAGTGTGTCAGGGTGTGTCAGAGGGTGTGTGTGTCAGAGGTGTGCAGAGGTGTTCAGGGGTGTGTCAGAGGTGTGCCAGAGGTGTTTCAGAGGTGTGTCAGAGGTGTGTCAGAGGTGTGTCAGGGTGTGTCAAGAGTTTCAGAGGTGTGTCAAACGCAAATGCAATTTTATTTCACGATGGTAATAGATTAAGTTATAAGACTTTTTTTCATCCAGCCCTCAAAATGAAAAGAAAAGAAAAAGCTGCAAGAAAACAAAAGCATAACTATGATACATATGAAAATACACACACATGGATATCAACAGATGCACAAGAGACAGACAGACAGACAGACATATTTAACAGACAGATAGACAGACAGACCGTCTGAGACAGAGACAGAGAGAGGAACAAGAAGTATGGAAACCGGATATAAATGTTGTATTAATACATCTTGGGAAAGAGATATGTTGTATCACATTGTTTCATCCAAAGATCTTGATACATTGTTTTAATTTTTTTTCAGATTAGTTTCATGTTTTAGTTGCCCAGGGAAGCCTATTCCACAGCCAGCCCCCAGAATATGCTAGACTTGATTTAATAGTGTTATCTTAGGTAGAGGTAGATTGATCAAATGAGAGTGTCTAAAATCATTTACTGTGACGATGGTTTGTAATAAAGATGGGGCATTTCCATGCAAGATCTTATGCATTAAAACTCCTTTATTGAAGAGAAGCTTGGACTTAAGGGGAAGAATGTTAATATCTGACTGGTCAGCAACTGTTAAAGATGATGATTTGTTTAGGATAAGCTTTAGGGCGCGTTTATGCACCCTCACTATTAATGTAAGTAAATTATTGCTGGCCATATCCCACAGTGTAGATGCATAATCTATTGTTGTTTGAATGTAAGAATAAAAGAATATTTTTCTGGCATGCAGAGTTAGGAAGTTTTTTATCTTACGGAGTTGGTATATTTTTGAGGCAATGTTTTTTGACAGGTTTTGGATGTGGGCAGACCATAATAGGTTGTTGTCAATAGTTATTCCTAAAATTTTGTGATTTGAGACTTCTTCAATTTTTTCATTGCCAATGTAGAGAAATGGTAGATTGCTATTAAGGTTCTGTCGTTTCTGTCTTGTGGAAATAAGCATAAATTTGGTTTTCTTTGGATGAAGGGCCATATGGTTCAAGTGAGTCGATTCCAGAAGTACATTTACATCTCCTTGCAAATTGCGAAAGACTTCAAACGATTTAACATGGTTAATATCAATAGTGGTGTCATATGCAAATAAATCACAGGAAACTTAAGTAAATTGAGCGCAATTTACTTAAATTAATAGTGAGGGTGCATAAAATGAGCGCTTTGATTTGTAGCTTTACAAGATTCAGCGCTATATAAATTCCATACATTATTATTATTATTATTTAGTAGTAGTAGTAGTAGTAGTAGTAGTAGTAGTAGTAGTAGTAGTAGTAGTAGTAGTAGTAGTAGTAGTAGTAGTAGTAAATAAGGGAAGATCATTAATGTAAATAGAAAAGTCGGACCCCAACTGTGGTTTTGAAGTAGTCTCCGACCTGATTGTTCAGAAGGACTTCACTGCTTGTACACAAGAGGGGTGTACACAAGAGGGGTGTACACAAGAGGGGTGTACACAAGAGGGGTGTACACAAGAGGGGTGTACACAAGAGGGGTGTACACAAGAGGGGTGTACACAAGAGGGGTGTACACAAGAGGTGTACACAAGGGTGTCACAAGAGGGTTCACAAAGGGGTGTACACGGGTGTTACAGAGGGGGTAAGGGTGGTCAGTACATGTACGCTAGCCAGTCACCAACAGCTGTGCCTACTGACGCAGCTACAGAGCAGCACAACAGCAGCAGCACAGCAGCACACAGCAGCAGACAACAGCCTGTCAGCCCCGGCTGCACATCATACAGCACAGACAGACCACACAGACAGACACACAGACAGACACACAGACAGACACCACACACACAGACAAACAGACACACAGACAGACACACAGACAGACACACACACAGACAAACAGACACACAGACAGACACACAGACACACAGACAGACAGACACACGGACAGACACACAGACACACAGCACAGACACACAGACAGACACACAGACAGACACACAGACAGACACACAGACAGACACACAGACACACAGACAGACAAAGAGAGGGTGAGGGAAGGGAGGGATGTATTTATACAATGGAGCAGATGACAGATGGGAATGGTCGCAGCTGTATCGTATAATTATCATATCGAGGTTGCGCGCGCCCGCCATTACACTGTGAAAGGAGTACATCATGTGTCCTGATGAAGAAGACTCCTTGTGACGTCAGTCAGTCCCCTGCTCCACTGTGTCCACAGTCATAACGGCAGGGAGGGAGGGAGGGCGTCAGAGATTCCACCACCACCACCACCACCACCACCACAACAGACCACTGTCCTGACAGTTCAGACAGGTTAACCATGACTTTTGACAAGAACAGGCACTACATCAAGTGCAGTCTACCAACACAGCAGCACTAACAATGACGACGACGACGACGATGAGGATATGTCAATATTTTATCATATATATTATCATATATTACTCAGTGTGCGTGTGTCTGCGTGTGTGTGTGTGTGTGTGGTGTGTGCGTGCGCGCGCGCGCGCTGGCCTCTGTGTGTGTAATTTGTTCGCTTTAAAAAGATTCAGTGCTATTCACATACCACACATTCTCCTTTAATGAACAGCGAACCACTCCCTCCCCAGGCAGTGAAGCCACTGTCGGTGACTGCCTTGTACCTGTATGTACCTGTATGTATGTATGTACCTGTATATATGTACCTGTATGTATGTACTTGTATGTACCTGTATGTATGTACCTGTATGTATGTATGTACCTGTATGTATGTATGTACCTGTATGTATGTATGTATGTACCTGTATGTATGTACCTGTATGTATGTACCTGTATGTATGTATGTACCTGTATGTATGTATGTACCTGTATGTATGTATGTACCTGTATGTATGTATGTACCTGTATGTATGTATGTATGTACTTGCATGTATGTATGTACCTGTATGTATGTATGTACCTGTATGTATGTATGTACCTGTATGTATGTATGTACTTGCATGTATGTATGTACCTGTATGTATGTATGTACCTGTATGTAGATTTATTTTTTTTAATCGTCATGCGCTTTATAAGACTGGCATCCCCTTTCGGACTGAAAACAGCAGCTTGACTATGTGCAGAAAAGACTGAATGATCAGTAGAGCTAATTAACACAGAAACCAACACTAAAAAAACTAAATTAACAACAAACAAGCAATCAGCCTGAAACATGTAAACCCCTCCATAAGATATAGCACTATATATATTCCATGTGTTATTGTTGTTGTTGTTATTGTTGTTGTTATTGTTGTTATTATTATTATTATTATTACTATTATTTTTTATTTTTTATTTTTATTATTATCTTTTTGATTGGCACACATATACAGTTCAAAACAAACAAATTAACTTTTCATCCAGACAATATTACATCATGTCCATTTTTACAAGCGTACAAGACTACTAGCTACACAAAGTACAAAAAGAATCAATCATCATTTTCGTAGTCAAGACAAGATTTATAGATTACATACATAATTTTCTTATATTTTGAAATGGTACTCAAGTTTCTACTAAGTTTATGTACTGGAACCATTTTTTTCTGAAAATTAGTAAACTGCATTTGTTTGCTATGCTTTAGCTTTTCCATTTCATATTTATATTTTAGTTCATTCAGAAAATTACCAACATTAGGTTTTGTTTTACCAATCCGACATTTATAAACATAGAACTTTGCTAACAGTATTATTAAGTCGAACACTTCATCAGTTGTTGTAATTGCATCAATGCCAAAAAGCACTATTTCCACATTAAGGTCCAATCTCTCGCAATGAGAACAATTGTGTTTTATAGTCACTTCAAGTTCTTTCCAGAAATTCTGTACATACTGACACTCCCATAAATAATGGTTTATTGTGTCCTTTTCCTTGCCACAAAAATTGCAGTTGTCATTATCTGTAACTTTCATTTTCTTTAATATTTTGTTCGTGAATAATATTCTATAACAAATCTTTATTTGAAACCATTTCAATTTATTTTCTTTAATTTTATTTGTCAGTTTTAATACTCCGTGCCAGTCTATTGGAACGTCAAGCTGTCTTTCCCAATTCACGAAAGATTTAATGTCGAGAATTTCTATTTTGCCAATCATTTCATCATAATAAATACTTGATCCTTTACCAGCTTTTGATATAATCTCTAGAGCATTGGTCCTTTCCTTACTAAAGTTGTCATCCAGTTTTATATTTTTCATTCTCGCATATTGTTGGATCGATCGCACACAGCTAATATAATGCAAAAAGTTAATGTTAGTACCTAATTTCTTTGATAAATTCTCATGAGTTATAAAGTCACCATTATCTTGCAGCAAGTGTTTAACCAAAAATAATTTGTTTTGTGCCCACTTTTCATGATATATGCATTGGTCTCCCACTTTGAATTTTTCATTGTGAAAAATTGTTTCTGCTAGTAACTGTTTCTGATCCTTTGGATCCACTTGTCTGCAAAATGTTTCATATGAGTGAAACACATCTTTCCAAAATGCATTGGTTTTAAATTTTGAAAACAGTTTTGGGCCCATCCTATCTAAATCATCTATATCAGGGCACAGTGAATGCAATATTAATCTCCACTTTTGTTTCTGTGTATAAACTTTTTTAATCCATGCAAGTTTCAGTGATTGTATATACACTCTCATATTTGGTATACCTATACCGCCTTTTGTTTGCTTTGCACTGAATATGCCCTTTTTATCTTATCTGTCTTCTTGTCCCACACAAATTCATAACACAGTTTTTGCAACTGGGCAACTTGAGAATCCGGGGAATTTGGCAATAAAACCCATAAGTATACCAACTTTGATAGTACTAGTGATTTAAGCACTGCTACTCTACCCAAAGGTGTTATTAATCTTTTTGACCATATCTTAAATAGTTTTTTAACTTCATATAGTTTATCAGTTATATTTACTTCCGTCATACTACGGGAACTGTTCGTGGACCAGATTCCAAGGATTTTATATTCTTTTGGATTCCACTCAATTTTTTTGTGTGGTAAGTAGGTTAGTAGCGAATTCTTTTCGCTGCCTAGCCAAACATTTTTGGTTTTATCAAAGTTTAACTTTAACCATGACATATCCTCAAAGGTTTCAAGGCTTTGAAAAAGCACTTCATACGAATGTTGGTCTCCCTCTAGAATGAATGATGTATCATCAGCAAATTGACATATCTTTAGTTCAGTATTTGCTATTTTTATGCCTTTAATATCCGTCTGTTTCCTTATCATGCAAGCAAATATTTCTGCGCATAAAATAAAGAGATATGGAGAGATTGGGTCACCTTGACGGTATCCCCTTTCCATAAAGAATCCTGAAGATACCTTTCTATTCACAGTTACAAACGAATTTATGTTTTTATAAAAAGCAGACACCCATTTTTGCAACCCCTTCCCAAAACCAAAGTGTTTTAAAACATTTTGCATAAATCCCCAGTCTACAGAATCAAATGCCTTCTCAAAGTCTATTGACACCAGTAAGCCAGGCAATTGTTTTTCCTCTAAATAGTGTATTAAGTCATATAGTGTTCGTATAGTGTCTCCTATATATCTTCCTGGTACAAATCCAGTTTGGTCTTCATTAATTAGCCCTGGTAAAACTTTTATTAATATTATTATTACTGTAACTGACTCTAACCACGACTCCATTGCTGAAAGAGTGAACAAAACTGGAAACAGAACAGAGCCAATTAACAAAATACAGACAGAAAACAGCTACAGAAATCCAGTTGAAATTTACTTTTTTCTCACGCACACAGATAGATAGAGAGATAGATAGATAGATAGATAGATAGATAGATAGATAGATAGATAGATAGATAGATAGATAGATAGATAGATAGATAGATAGATAGATAGATAGATAGATAGATAGATAGATAGATAGATAGATAGATAGATAGATAGATAGATAGATAGATAGATTTCATTTATTTCATTTCATTTATACCACTTTAAGTCACGAGATTTCTCTGCGTGAAATTTGGGCTGCTCTCCCCGGGGAGAGCGCGTCGCCACAAGAGCAGCGCCACCTTTTTTTGTGGTCTGCAACTGTATTTGTTTCCCTATCAGAGTGGCTTTTTTCTAAGAATTTTGCCAGGGACAACTCTCTTGTTGCCGTGGGTTCTTTTACGTGTGCTGAATAATTTTGTGTAACACACGGGACCTCGGTTTATCGTCTCATCCGAAAGACTAACGCCCAGACCACCACTCATGGTTTAATGGATGGGGGAAAAGTTTCGGGCCCAAACGATAGATAAGATAGATAGATAGATAGATAGATAGATAGATAGATAGATAGATAGGTAGATAGATAGATAGATAGGTAGATAGATAGATAGGTAGATAGGTAGATAGATAGATAGATAGATAGATAGATAGATAGATAGATAGATAGATAGATAGATAGATAGATAGATAGATAGACAATGACAAATTCTTTTATTTCGAGGATAATGAATAAGCACCCATGTGCTTTTTTACACCAGTCCCCGCCCTTAAGGATATATATGATAATAAAATAAAATATATCCCATAGCAATACACTTACACAGTATACGGGAAAAAATATCTACGCAAAAATCCCCACAAAAATCACCAGAGAGAGAGAGAGAGAGAGAGAGAGAGAGAGAGAGAGAGAGAGAGAGAGAGAGAGAGAGAGAGAGAGAGAGAGAGAGAGAGAGAGAGAGAGAGAGACAATGACAATGACAATGACAATGATAATGACAAATTCTTTTATTTCGAGGATAATGAATAAGCACACATGTGCTTTTTTACATCCAGTCCCCGCCCGTTAGGGATACATCTTAATAATAATAACTCAATACTTATACAGTCTCACAATAAAAACAAGGGGAAATAACCCTTTTCAAAACAGCTCCCCCCCAACAACCCCCCCCCCCCCCCCCCCCAAAGCAAGCAAATAAAAGAAAACCTAAAAATACCCCCCACCCCCACCTCCAAAAAAACCCTAACCAAAACAAACAAACAAACAAAAGAGAAAGAAAAACCAAACCAACAGAAGAAGATAAAAAAAAGAGGAAAACAGACAAACAACAACAACAAGAACAACAACAGAGCCAAGAAAAATAACACAACCAAACTTAATAAGTCATAAAGATAAACATCTACACATTGTCAAATGGTACACATACTTGTTACACATAACTATAAGATATTGAAATAGGGCACTCATTAAAACTGAAGTACAGAGGCAAGTCCAATAAAGTATTGAAAATATAAAATATGAATCCTTCCTCAGGATACACTATAACTATAAGCAAGACAATAAAAGGTGAGAAAGAGAGACAGAGACAGAGAGTGTGTGTGTGTGTGTGTATTTCAGAGATAATATCCAATATATAATTCCCAAAACAGTATGCGATCCCATCAGAGAGAGAGAGAGAGAGAGAGAGAGAGAGAGAGAGAGAGAGAGAGAGAGAGAGAGAGAGAGAGAGAGAGAGAGAGAGAGAGAGAGAGAGAGAGAGAGAAGTAGCAACAAGTAAGAAAGAAAACAAAACAGAAAACACAGAAACAACCGAAAAAAATAGCAAGAACCAAGAGCAAAACAAAAGCGGCAACAACAAGGGGAGAGGGAACAACCGAATAGTTCCCCATCAACAACAAAAAACAAACAAAAACAACCCCAAATCCAAACAAAACAGAACCAAACAAGCAAAACCTCCATAAAATAAAGGAGAAATAGAGAGATAGAGAGAGATAGATAGATGGATAGATAGATAGAAACGCAAACGCAATTTTATTTCACGAGGGTAATAGATTAAGTAACAAGACTTTTTTCATCCAGCCCTCAAAATGAAAAGAAAAGAAAATGAAGAAAAGCTGCAAGAAAAGAAATCAAAAGATAGATAGACACAGAAGAAGACCACAACATAAAATAGATAGATAGATAGATAGATAGATAGATAGATAGATAGATAGAGATAGATAGATGAAGAAGAAGACAGACAGACAGCAGACAGACAGAAGATAGATAGATAGATAGATAGATAGATAGATAGATAGATAGATAGATAGATAGATAGATAGATAGATAGATAGATAGATAGATAGATAGATAGATAGATAGATAGATAGATAGATAGATAGATAGACAAACAGACAGTAGCAGAGTATCTTGGAAGGGCATATCTATGCTTTCCGTTAGTCTTTTCTTTTTATTGGGGGGGTGGGGGGGATTGAGACAGCATGGAAACTTGATAAGCAACATTATGGCTTTCGGTTGGTTTTGTTTGTTTGTTTGTCTTTTATTTTGTCATAAACCATGTCACCAATACTCTAATGATTTCGGGGAAAAAATCTTGCAAACTATAAGCTTAAAAAAGGACAACAGCAAAGAGGAGCACAAGCAGCCTCGGGCAGCACGAAGGAAGGGCTCAGCTGTCGTGAAACTCCGGGTTGTGAAGGCCAGGACACAATCAACCCTTCCAAAACAGCCAGCAACCAACAAGCAACAAGCAACAACCAACAACCAACAAGCAACAAGCAAAACAACAAACCAACAACAACAACCAACACAGCAACAGCAACAACAACAGCAACAAGCAACAACCAACAAGCAACAACAACAACAACCAACAAGCAAACAAACGCAACAACACAACCAACAGCAACAAGCAACAAGCAACAACCAACAAGCAACAACCAACAAGCAACAACCAACAACCAACAAGCAACAACCAACAAGCAACCCTCTTATCTCTGTAATTGTCTTCACCTGTACACTCCATCCCGTTCCCTTCGTTCAGCCGCAGATACTTTGTGCTTTCGAACACCCAGATTCAAACAAACCACTGTTGGCCGTCGCTCCTTCTCTGTTTCTGGTCCATCCACTTGGAATGACCTCCCTCTTTCACTTCGCCAAAAGCCTTCACTTGATACCTTCAAATCCAGCCTCAAAACACACATTTCCTACCTGAGACTTTCCCCCCAAATATCTGTCCCTAATTTTCAACAGCATCTTTCACCTTCTAAGTGTTGTTCCGAGTGAGTGTGTGTGTGTGTGTGTGTGTGTGTGTGTGTGTGTGTGTGTGTGTGTGTGTGTGTGTGTGTGTGTGTGTGTGTGTGTGTGTGTGTGTGTGTGCGCGCGTGTGTGTGTGCGTGCATACGTGTGCGCGCATGGTTTTGAAATCTGTTGTTCATTATGTTAAAGGAGAGTTGCATGCCTGTAAATGATTGAGTGCAAGCGCTTCGATTTGTTTGTTTTTTTACAAGATTCAGCGCTATATAAATTCCATTTATTATTATTATTATTATTACTATTATTATTATTATTAACCAACAAGCAGCAAGCAACAACCAATAAGCAACAACCAGCAACCAACAACACAACCAACAACCAACAAGGAACAACCAACAACCAACAACCAACAAGCAACAACCAACAAGCAACAATCAACAAGCAACAATCAACAAGCAACAAGGAACAACCAACAAGCAACAAGCAAACACAACCCAAAGCCTAACACCTGATCCAACTCAACAAAACATAACAAGTCGGTGAGAGCAAACGATTTTTAGAAAGAAAGATCTTGTACATCAAACAAGAGGGAGCTTCCCTACCTTCTCCAGGAGAAAACCATCAGGAGGAGGATGTGTCTGATAAACCATACCGTAATGAGGAGGATGTGTCTGATAAACCATCACCGTAATGAGGAGGATGTGTCGGATAAACCATCACCGTAATGAGGAGAGTGTGTCTGATAAACCATCACCGTAATGAGGAGGATGTGTCTGATAAACCATCACCGTAATGAGGAGAGTGTGTCTGATAAACCATCACCGTAATGAGGAGGATGTGTCTGATAAACCATCACCGTAATGAGGAGGATGTGTCTGATAAACCATCACCGTAATGAGGAGGATGTGTCTGATAAACCATCACCGTAATGAGGAGGATGTGTCTGATAAACTATCACCGTAATGAGGAGGATGTGTCTGATAAACCATCACCGTAATGAGGAGGATGTGTCTGATAAACCATCACCGTAATGAGGAGAGTGTGTCTGATAAACCATCACCGTAATGAGGAGGATGTGTCTGATAAACCATCACCGTAATGAGGAGGATGTGTCTGATAAACTATCACCGTAATGAGGAGGATGTGTCTGATAAACCATCACCGTAATGAGGAGGATGTGTCTGATAAACCATCACCGTAATGAGGAGGATGTGTCTGATAAACCATCACCATCATAATACAGACCCAGACAGACAGACAGACAGACAGGCAGGCAGGCAGGCATACACTCAGAGGTTGACTTGACTTGAAGCAGCAGGAATGGAGAAGTTCTGTCTGGGGCTGTGTGGAGGGACCCTGAGACACCTGCCACCTGGGGACATCCCACGGGACCATTCCGCCCCTCTGGGAGACAGGAAGAAGACCATGCCTGACCCCAACACTGACCTCACCTGACCCCAACACTGACCTCGCCTGACCCCAACACTGACCTCGCCTGAACGCGCTCTGGCAACGGGCCGATTGACAACACCAGATAATTGTACAAGTCTTTCCGATTTTTTTTCATTTGTGCCCCCCCCCCACCCCCCTCCACACACACACACTTTCCCCTAGTTTCCCACACCACCACTTTCACCCCTCCTACCCACCCCCAAACAAAACAAACACAAATCCTCAAGATTTCCCAGTCTTCCCGATGTTCCTCTCTTCCTCCCTCCTCCCCAATATGACACCCCCCCCTCCTCCCTCCAACCACAAGACAAGATGCCCCCCCCCCCCTCCCCCCCTCACAACATCTCCCACACAACAGCAACTCCTGTCTCTCCATCCCCAACACAGGATACCAAGTCTTCCTGATAATTCTAAAAAAAAGAAAATTCCCGGCCTGCCCCCCCAATCCTTCACGTGACAGCACCCCCTCTCCCTCCACCCACACACAGCACAGGATGTCGCCTACACATCTTTCTGATAGTTCTCAACCCCCATCTTCCCCTTCTCCCTAATCTCCCACATATCCCCCCCCCCCCTCCTTTCCTCTCTTCCTCCCATCTCTGTGTGTGTGTGTGTGTGAGGGGTGGGGGGAGGGGGGGGGGGGGGGGGGGCAGCAGGTCGATAATGTCTTGCCTCCCTGCCTTGCTTGGTAGTACTAGGGTAGGCCTGTGGGGAGGGGAGGAGGGAGGAGGAGGAGGAGAGGAGGAAGGAGGAGGAGAGAGGAGGAAGAAGAGGAGGAAGGAAGAGAGGAGGAGGAAGAGAGGAGAAGAGGAGGAGGAAGAGGAGGAGGAAGAGGGAGGAGGAAGAGAGGAGGAAGAGAGGAGAGAGGAGAGAGAGGAGGAGGAGAGAGGAGGAGGAGGAGGAGAGAGGAGGAGGAGAAGAGGAGAGGAGGAAGAGGGAGGAGGAGGAGAAGAGGAGAGGAGGAAGAGGAGGAGGAAAGGGGGAGGAAGAGGAGAGAAGAGGAGGAGGAAGGAAGGAGGAGGGAGGAGGAGGAGGAAGAGGGAGAGAAGAGGAGGAGGAGGAGGAGAGGAGGAGGAAAGGAGAGGAAGAGGGAGGAGAGGAGAGGAGGAAGAGGAGAGGAGGAGGAAGAGAGAGGAGGAGGAAGAGGAGGAGGAAGAGGAGGAGAGAGAGAGGGAGGAGAGGAGGAGGAGAGGGGAGGAGAGAGGGAGGAGGAAGGGGGAGGAGGAGGGAGGAGGGGAAGAGGAGGAGGAGAGAGGAGAGAGGAGGAGAGAGGAGGAGGAGGAAGAGGAGGGAGGAGGAAGAGGGGAGGGGAGGAGGAGGAAGAGGAGGAGGAGGAGAGGAGGTAGGAGAGAGGAGGAGGAAGAGGAGGAGGAGAGGAGGAAGAAGAGGAGGAGGAGAGAGGAGGAGAGGCAGAGAGAGAGGAGGAAGAGGAGGATGAGGGAGGAGGGAGGAGAGGTGAGCGGAGAGAGGAGGAGAGAGAGGAGAGGAGTGGAGAAGGGGGAAGAAGAGAGAGAAGAGGGAGAGGTAAAGGAGGAGAGAAGAGAGGAGGAAAGGAGGAGGAGGATGGAAGAGGAGGGGGGAGACTACTGGCCTGAACTGAGACAAGTAAAGTGCGCTGCCTGACGCGCCTGCTCTGCCTGCCTGCTGGCGCTGCGCTGCTGCGCCTGCTGCTGCGCTGCTGCGCCTGCCTGGCCTGCCTGTGCTGCCTGCCTGCCTGCCTGCCTGCCTGCCTGCCTGCCTGCCTGCCTGCCTGCCTGCCTGCCTGCCTGCCTGCCTGCCTCACTCAATTAGCGCCTTCAACACACACTTCCTTCATTACACCACCTCCACCCCTGGAGGGATAGAATCTTGTTGGAGTCAGTTAGGTAGGGGGTGGGGTGAGGGTGGGGATGGTGGTGAGGGTGGGGTGGGGGCGGGGAGGGGCAGGGTTAACGCTGCTAGGGTAGGTAGTTCAAGCCCAGTTGTTATTGTTGGCATTTTGCTGTCATGGTGGATTTTTGACGGGTGGGTGGGAGCGGTGTTGTGTTGTGTTGTGTTTTGTTGTAGTGTGTTGTGTTGTTGTTGAGCGCTTTGATTTGTTGCTTTACAGATTCAGCGCTATATAAATTCCATACATTTATTATTTTATTATTATTATTATTATTATTGTGGTGTGTGTGTGTGTGTAAATGTGTGTGTGTGTAAATGTGTGTGTGTGTGTAAATGTGTGTGTGTGTGTGTGTGTAAATGTGTGTGTGGTGTGTAATTGTGTGTGTGTGTTTGTAAATGTGTGTGTGTGTAAATGTGTGTGTGTGTGTAAATGTGTGTGTGTGTGTGTGTGTGTGTGTAATGTGTGTGTGTGTAAATGTGTGTGTGTGTGTGTAAATGTGTGTGTGTAAATGTGTGTGTGTATAAATGTGTGGGTGTGTGTGTGTAAAATGTGTGTGTGTGTAATGTGTGTGTGTGTGTGTGTGTAAATGTGTGTGTGTGTGTAAATGTGTGTGTGTGTTGTGATAGCTACTGACAGGGATGGTTCGTCCTGTCATCAGTCACCATGTCGGCTTAAGTCAGAGTATGGCTGCCTATATAGCGCGCCCGCGCGCCCACACACACACACACACACACACACACGCACGCAACACCACACACAAACACCACACTTTCCCCTGGCCATGCAGCAGATCATCAGCTGCCCTGCCTGTCTCTCCGTCTTCCTGCTTTCTACAACCGGCAAGAGGAGGAGGAGGATAATAAACAAAACAACAACAACAACAACAACAACAAAAATAATAATAATAATAATAATAATAATAATAATAATAATAATAATAATAATAATAATAATAATAATAATAATAATAATAATGAGATGATGATGATGATGATAATGATGATAATGATAATAATAATAATAATAATAATAACAACAACAACGGCACATGCTGCTTAGCTGTTTTACCAGTTGACTTCTGATGATGTTACATCTATGATAAGTGATGTCAACAGGGTTTTTTCCTCAAATATTAAAGGCTATGATCTTTTATATGAATAGATAGATAGATAGATAGATAGATAGATAGATAGATAGATAGATAGATAGATAGATAGATAGATAGATAGATAGATAGATAAGGTACATAATAATAATAATAATAATGTATGGAATTTATATAGCATAAATACATACTAGATAGATATATAGATACATACATACATACACACATACATACATACACACATGCATACATACATACATACATACATACATACATACATACATACATACATACATACATACATACATACATAATAAACAGATAAGTAAATAAACATATAAAGAAGTAACAACATGAAACTGTGACAAACTCCTATTTCATCCAGCAAGAGATTTCCAGTCAGTCAGTCAGTCAGCCAGCCAGTAAGTCAGCCAGCCAGTCATCAGGCAGCCAGTCAGTCAGCCAGTCAGCCAGTCAGCCAGTCAGTCAGCCAGTCAGTCAGCCAGCCAGTCAGCCAGTCATCCAACCAGTTAGTCAGCCAGTCAGTCAGCCAGCCAGTCAGTCAGCCAGCCAGTCAGTCAGTCAGCCAGCCAGTCAGCCAGCCAGTCATCAGGCAGCCAGTCAGCTAGTTAGCCAGTCAGCCAGTAAGTCAGTCAGCCAGTATGTCAACCAGGTAGTCAGACAGTTAGTCAGTCATTCAGTCAGTCAAGGAATCGTCTTATGGCATTTCCTCCTTTGTTTGATGACTAAGTCAGGGCAGGCTGATTAAGTTACTGAATGACTCCATGTCTTGTGACTGTCTATGAAAGGACTCACAACTGGACTGGAGACCTCAAGTCACCACCATCAACCATCTGCAGCCTGACATCCTCACTGGAGACATGTCACCACCATCAACCATCTGCAGCTGACATCCTCACTGGACACCTCAAGTCACCACCATCAACCATCTGCAGCCTGACATCCTCACTGGACACCTCAAATCACCAACGTCAACCATCTGCAGCTGACATCCTCACTCAGCCAGTCACCACTAAGAAGCAAACTCCCTCACTGAGGTCCAATAACCAAGCAACCAAATGAGCACCCCAAAAAGAAAGAAAGAGAGAAAGAAAAAGAAAGCAAGAAAGAAAAAAAAGAAGAAAGAGAGAAAAATATAAAAAAGAAAGCAAGAGAGAAAGCAAGAAAGAAAGCAAGAAAGAAAGAAAAGGAAGAAATAGATAGATAGACAGACAGACAGACAGACAGACAGACAGACAGACAGGTGGCCACATGTAGGCAACAACAAACCAGTGGAGAGAAAAGCCACCAGGAGCGGGCATGCAAAGCAAGGCAGCAGGGACTGACAAGCTACAGACAGACAGACAGACAGACAGACAGACATTCATACATACATACACGTATACACTGTATATATACACTGTGTGCATTTCAGGCAGAGAAATCTGCCCTGACTTCAATATAAGTGCTATTCAAATACATGTAAACTGACTGAGTGACTGAAAGTGAACCTAACCAACCAGCCAACTCACCATCCAACCCACCAACCAACCCACCAACCCACCAACCAACCCACCAACCCACCAACCCAGTCAACATACCAACAAACAAACGAGCTTTGCTTGACCGACCAAATGACTGACTAATCGACTGACCAACCAACTGACTGAACAACCACTCCATTGACCAACTTATCAACCAGTTAACTGACCAACCAACTGAGCAGCTGACCCACCGATCGACCAATGAACTGACAGGTCAACTAATTGGCAGATTAATCAGTCGACTGCCCAACTGACCGACCATTCAACTGACCAATTGACCAACCCCTCGACTGCCCAACTGATGGTCGACCAAGACATTGACTGCTAGGCTTGCCAGCTGACGCCCCAAACTGCTGACCCAAAGAGGAGAGAATGCACTGCCAATTCTCATGGTGGTTCTTCAGTGAAAAGGGAATCAGTTCATGTCTTTGTTGTTGTTGTTTTTGTTGTTGTTGTTTATCTCTTATGACTGATTTGTTTCCTTTGTACCCAGAGAAGAAATGTCTGATTTGGGTCAGTGTTTATTCGTGGACCGATGCGTGGATTCATTATTCTTTCTCTAGGTACCAAAATAACAGAGGTCTGCCTTTGCCTCCCTTTTCCATGTATTCTTTTTCCTGGCTAAGTACCCCAACAATCCATGTCTGAATCTTCTCACCTTACATCACTGGACTCTTTGATGATCTATTATTCCTTCCTAAGTGTCAACAGAACAGATGTCCAGATTTGGTTAAGGTTTTATCAGTTGATTACTGGATTAATGAACAATTCTTCCTTCCTTCCTTCCTTGCTTTTGTTCCCCAACTAACAGCAGTCTGCTTTCTTTCTGTCAATGTTATCCAGGCTTTTCTTTCTCACTTTCCATTTTCCCCATCTTGATGTGTTCTCTGTACAGATGCCGTGGGGGGTTTCAGTGCTGGAAAGGCTACCTCCATCCCTATCACTGATCCCTGGATAGAATTAAACGCAATTTTATTTTACGAGGGTAATAGAATAAGTTACAAAGACTTTTTCATCCAGCCCTCAACATGAAAAAGAAAGAATGAAAGAAAAAGAAAGACGATTGCAAGAAAAACAAAAGCAAAGAATGCAAATAAATACACATACACGCATGAAGAGACAATGACAATGACAAATTCTTTTATTTCGAGGATAATGAATAAGCACTCATGTGCTTTTTTACATCCAGTCGCCGCCCGTAGGGATACATCTTAATAATAACCCAATACTTATACTCTCACACAGTAGAAACAAAGGGAAATAACCCTTAAAAAACAACTAAAAACAACAACAAACAAACAAATAAAAGAAAACCCTAAAAACACCCACCCCCCACCCCCACCCCCACCCAAAAACAAAAACAAAGAAGAAAAAACAACAACAAACAAACAAAAGAAAAAAGAAAAAAAAGTAGAGAAAAAAACAAACAACAACAAAAAGAGGGACAGACAGACAGACAGACAGACAGAGGCAGAGAGGGAGAGTTTTCAAAAAACATAGATTACATTGTTATGTGGAAATAGCTCTAATGCACAACCATGTAACAAAATTCGGATGGAATGTACTGGTAACAAATCCTCTCCACACATGTCACCCAAATGAATAGACAAAACTAGCAGTTTAACAGGAAAACTGACATACCACCGAACAGAAAAACAGAATTAAACAAAGCATACCACTTAATTGCATGTCACTAAGTAGATGTTGATTAATACATTTGGGGAGAAAATGATGCCAGGTTTGTACGTTTCATTAAAAAGTCATGATACAATGTTTTGAATCTTTTATGGTTTCTTTCTGTTTTTAAAAAGACAGAAAGTCTATTCCAGAGCCAGCTTCCAGAATAAGTATAGACTAGACTGTGTGCTGCAGCTTGTCTCTCCTCTTCTCTGTTACTCTCTGTGGCTTGGCCTTATTTTTATTTATTTATTTATTTTTATCATGTTTTGGTTCTCCTGTTTCCCGGCTCCCTGTCCCATCATGTTCCCGCGTTTCCCTGAGTAATTAACCTGCAGCTTTCATTTCCCTGTGAAGACGTATCCCTGAGTAATTAACCTGTAGCTTTCATTTCCCTTTGAAGACGTTTCCCTGAGTAATTAGCCTGTAGCTTTCATTTTCCTGTGAAGACGTTTCCCTGAGTAATTAACCTGCAGCTTTCATTTCCCTGCGAAGACGTTTCCCTGAGTAATTAACCTGTAGCTTTCATTTCCCTGTGAAGACGTTTTCCCCCCAGTACATTTAATGCAACCGGCACATCTATCATCATTATTATCGTAATTTTTTTTATCATCATCATCATCATCATCATCGTTATTTCTATGACGACTGCTACTACCATCATTATTATCACTATTGTTGTATCCAAAAGGAATCAATCAAGAAGTCTTTTTTTTGTTTTTGTTTGTTTCTGCTCTTCAAATTTATATATTTAAAAAAAATATATTATCTGACATTATGCGACTTTTTTCGTGTTTGACATCTACTTTTGAGTCACAGCATATCCCACTGTTTAGTATGCTTAACCCTCCCATTTCCCAGTACAGACACGTAATGAGCCTTAGTTTGTCTATATTTTCACAGTATAAACACGTAGTAATGAGCCTTAGTTTGTCTATATTTTCACAATCTTCTTCTTCTTCTTCAAGTGTCCGGTCTGGTCCTGCAGACATCCACGATCATGGCTCTCCATTCTTCCCTGTTCTCGGTCCCTCTCATGAGCTCATTGTTGGTGCCCTCTTTATTCGTTGCGAATTTGTTTAAGCTGTCTGTGAATTTTGTGCGTTGTCTTCCTCTGCTCTTGTTTCCACAGATTTTGCCACTCCATAACAGTTTCTCTAGTCCGTCAGCCCTGATTATATGGCCGAAAAATTTGAGCTGTCTTTCTCTGATGGTGTTGAGAAGGGATCTCTTGTACCCAGCCATTTCCATTACTTCTGCATTTGTTTTTCTTTTTGTCAATGAGACTTTCATGATTCTCCGGATGAACCACATTTCCACTGCTTCTAGTCGCTGTTCTGTGTCCTTGGCTAGGGTCCAGCACTCACATCCGTACAGAAGAATGGACCATACGTAGGCTCTCAAAACCCCGTCCGGGGTGATAGTACAACCAAGGTATTTAAACAGTATTTTCACAGTATAAACACGTAATGAGCCTTAGTTTGTCTATATTTTCACAGTATAAACACGTAGTTATGTGCATTATTTTGTCTATATTTTCACAGTATAAACACGTAGTAATGAGCCTTAGTTTGTCTATATTTTCACAGTATAAACACGTAATGAGCCTTAGTTTGTCTATATTTTCACAGTATAAACACGTAATGAGCCTTAGTTTGTCTATATTTTTACAGTATAAACACGCAGTAATGAGCCTTAGTTTGTCTATATTTTCACAGTATAAACACGTAATGAGCCTTAGTTTGTCTATATTTTCACAGTATAAACACGCAGTAATGAGCCTTATTTTGTCTATATTTTCACAGTATAAACACGCAGTAATGAGCCTTAGTTTGTCTATATTTTCACAGTATAAACACGTAGTAATGTGCCTTATTTTGTCTATATTTTCACAGTATAAACAAGTAGTAATGTGCCTTAGTTTGTCTATATTTTCACAGAATAAACACGTAGTAATGTGCCTTATTTTCTCTCTACGCAGAACATCTTGCGCACACGTTAAAACCCGTTCCGCTTCTCTGAAGAGTAGGCCGTTGTGTGCCGGTAGGAACGGATAACAAAATTTACAAAGCTGCATACACACGGGTACTAGATAAAAAAAAAAAAATTTTAAGCACATGAGTGCTTATTTCATTATCCTCGAAATAAAAGAATAA